>OX493324.1:28627839-29827839 GCA_950371115.1 Anania fuscalis
AAGATTTAGAGGTGCACTGCTTATGGTATTTGTTGTCAATTTGAACCTCTCGTATGCGAGGACGCTTCTGCTGTTAGAAATGTACCTTACATAGAAAAGGCTAAGGTTTGTTTTCTGCAATTGTTGACTATTATTGCATTGAACTTTGCAGTTCTAGGTTGCACAGAGATAGAGCGTGCGTATTTTTTATGAATGAGACAAGATTATCCACGTTTACCATCCTTGAACAGCGGATAGTAATACAAAAAATTAAAAAACAAGTTTGTATTTTAAATCGTTTACAATAATAATAATTGCAATGTAACCCTGTATATCTACTCAGTTGAAACAACGCACCTCTACTAAACGCTTTTGTGGAAACGCACTTTATAATCAGTGATCGGATATTCGGATAAATAAACCTGGAAACGTGACTTAGTCGCAAGGGTCGCTAAAAATGTAAACTATATTAAAACATCGTAGGCCAATACTTATTACAATAAAATCTTCAATTAAATGTATTAATAATAATTACATATTTATGTAGATTCTTGAGAAAAATTAACAGTATCACATTGACTCTAATCTGAACTAGTCGGATTCCAAAAGTATTTAACATAGCATCGGTTAGTAAAAAAAAGAAATCCAACAGGCTTCTAGTCGTTCGTTTTTAGTTGGACATTACTTAGATAGGCATGTCCATATTTTTCTTTCGTGTAAGAAATCTGATTATCCGATCACAATTTATATGAAATCAATAAAAATTGTCCGAATCTCAGAACATCTCTTCAGCCCGTTTCGACCGCTTTCTGGCGACGCGTATCTACATATTATAAGCTATATAGATCGCGTCGATCTGGTCAGAGAGGAATCCATCTCGAAGGTGCATCCTCTGCTTCTCCCCGCGAGAATTGATGGGAACCACGCCGGGGTCCACCACCACCACCACTCCCACGATGAGATGGTGTTCCTCCAGGACCGTGTTGGTGACTAGAGGCACCAGGTTGAGAGCCTCGCTGTCGTTCCCGTCTAGTTCTACAACGACGACGAGCAAGTTTGTCCAGGTGAATACAGCGCTGCGGAGGGAATACTCAGTGTTAGCAGGCAAACGGTATTACAACTAGCGGCGCAGATCTTGAACGCTGGGCGAAAGATGCACAGAAGACAGTTACGATTACGTGATAGGCTAGTCGCGCGCCGCGCCTGCACCGCCGGTCGCGATTGGTTGTTAGCTCCGCGCACACGCGTCTCATACGATGCTCGTCTCGTTAGATCTACAAAGCGATCCCCACACTTTGTCCGAGCGCTCAAGATTCATGCCGGGGATTGTATAACGATTTTAAAGGATACCGTCACTAAGAGAAAAACTAAAGGCTGTAGTCCATTTCAAATTGCGTCATTTTTATATGATGATGGTATTTTAATCTGGTGATGGTACCGGTTTACAAGAAATAATCTATCGCGACCTAGGTTTAGTTCTAACACGATACTATTACGTACTTTTTAAATACAGGGTGGTCCAGGCCAGATGGATATAACATTTTTTTTAGGTAGTCGGCTTAGGGACCAATTTTTATCCGCCAGAAAAAAAAAACGTTTGTCAGCCGCTTACAAGATATGATTTTAATGTTTTATTTATTTTTAAAATGAAAAATTGTATTTTTTTTTTATTTTAGGTGCTTAGTTAGATATTGCACTCTCTAAAAGAAAATTATAAGTTAATAACCAAGCGCGTGTTGTGCCACGCGCAGTATAGGGTTCCGTAGTTGCCCGTCGTTACCACAATATATTTCAGCAATTATTCCATTTAAGTCGCTTTTAATGTTTTTCTCTAAAGAATTTTTGAACGACTAAGTTGAACGACTATTACTCTTAAACTAACTGGTCTATCTTAACAGCTATGATTTTCCTTGAAAGTTCATGAAAAGCACTATTATCATGAATTTTTTCAGATTTTTCAAGCCAATAGTTTAGCTTTTAGAGGGTAGCGTTACCGTTTTGTCGGCGTGATTGATATACATATCTCCACAAAATTACAACTCTCTAGGGTCAATAGTCTCCAAGCAAAACCTCGGACGAACAGACAGACAGACATGACGAAACTCCCTTATAGTTTCGTCATGTCTGTTCCTTGTCAGGACTACGGAACCCTAAAAAACAAAATAAGTGTAATTGTCTCTCACCATTCAGCGATTTTCTTGTGGCACCTCATCACGGAGTTTTCAATATCGATGGGATGGTATCTCATCCCGCGTAGCATTATAGTCTCGTCCAGCGCGCCGACGACGAACACGGCGTCGTGCGTGTCGTGGGTATCGGGTCCCACGCTGCAGGCCGACGCTAACGACTCGCAGTCGCTATCCCGAAGCAACGACTCTTCCCCACCACTGCTCACCGCGATCTCCGTCCGCCTAAGAAAACCCAAGTATCCCGTACGAGCGTACACCTCCCCGGTATTACCCGTCACCAATTGAGCACTAAAATGATCCGCGTAGTCACTCTCGTCTCCATATATCGTGAAGTACCCGCTCGCGTTGTGCGGAGACTGCACCCAGATCTCGCCGAGATGGGAATCCCCGCACTGCCCTTTGGTCTCCGGGTTCGCGGTAATCACTTTGACGCCCGGGAGCAGTTTCCCGGACTCCATCAGGCAGAGGGAATGCGGGCTGCCGCGCTCGACCAGCGAGACGCGATCGTTTCTTAACGCCCTAAGGTCTACGTACACCGTCGACGGCTCGGGACTGGAAGCGCCCTGCAGGCATATTGCTATATTGACGCGACACCCGAAAGACGTCGAAACCGCCCGCGGACTCAGCCCCAACGCCGAGAACAATTTCGAGAACGAATTCGTCAGGTTTATGCGCGGCCGCTCCTCTGCGACTACGACGCACGTTCTGACACAAGCCAGATTGATTCCTTTGGACTTCAGTTGGTTGACGGAGCTCCCTAGTCCTTTGGTGCAGAGCTCCATGACTCCGTATGAGCAGAACGTGTCACGGACCTTGTATTGCGAGACGGCGCTCAGCCACAGCCCAGGGTTGATCTCTACTTCAGAAGGTGGGATAAGGATGGAGTGGTGTCCCGAGTAGATGCTGCTCAAGCACCAGAGAGCGAATCCGAGGCCGCAGTACGGGTCCAGGCAGAGCGCTATGTGCCTCGAAGGGTACAATTCGCATGCGATTTTCATTGAGCGGCAAAGCGAGGTGACGGCCGCGTGCGACATTTTGATTCCCGCAAGCATGCCAGTGGTGGATACACTGAAGTCTAAGTACGCCAGCATTTCCGCAGTGGGTGCCCTGTATAGAATGGGTAGTTTCTTCTTGGGCATGTCATCTGTATCGAGGGTGATCGGCCACGCTTTGCTGTCGAGTACGTTGCTGGCTTCCTTGGAGCGGAGTAGTTTTATCACAGATTGGTTAGAGAGGACTAGAGTGGCTTTGCTGACGTCGACGATCATGCGGACCGTGGGTAGTGTTGTGTGTAGGTTTTGTGGGTGGGGAGGCCTGATGGTGACGGGGACGGCGCCGACGTAGAGGCAGCCGTAGAAGGCGCAGATGAGATCGAGGCCGGGAGGGAAGATGAGTGCCACGTGGTCTCCGGTGTTGACACGTCCTTTTTCGAGTAGGAGGTTCCCGATCCGTTCGGCCTTCTTGTGCAGTTCGGCACACGTCAGCACTTTGGCCACGGCTCCTTTAGAGTTGAGCAGCGTGAAGATCACGTGGTCGGACGTGCTCTGAGCGCGCCACCTCAAGATTTGAGATATGAACTGGTACTGGAAAGATAATAATAGTTATGTTGGTAAGAGGTTGATGCTTGATACTGAGCAGATATACAAGGTTGTTGTAAACTTACAACAATAATTCGATTATAATAATCTAACTAAACTTGTAAAGCGCCATCTATGGGTCTTACACATTTATCACATTCAAGCGTATCTGTTCAGCGCGGCCTATAAAGAAGTTCTGCCAAATTATCACAGATGGCGCTACAACTCGACGAACTGCTTTGGTATATGTAACTAAGGTAAAAACTGAACAGTACTGTATTCAATATCTTTGACTCCTGCGGTCCTACAATGAACACCTAACAAAAATTCTCCTGGCGTCTTTCTCTCTCAACAAAGGTGTAATCTAGTTAATGCACATCCTCTTAAGCGCTGATTCTAGTGCTTCCCCATACAAAAAGTTGTTTTATTTGAGTTCCATTCCCAAGCTTTATTCTATTTCTGTTTCGAATTTCATTAAAACAGTGATTTAGGCGTGAAAATGTAACAGACAGACAGGATTACTTAAGCATTTATAATATTATTAGGGATTACCTTTCTTGCAGCGTCGGAGTCGTCGGTGTAACCCATATCGCGGCCCTGCGCCGAGGCCAGACGGTTGCCTTGCACCAGGTTGCCCACGATCACTGAAGCTGGTCCTACGTCTAGAAAGGCAGAATGAAGAAAGCGTTCAAATCTTAGAACTATTATAAGGTCCAATTTTATTAGTGTACATCCTGTTAACCTGTGACTATATAGGTGAAAAGCAATCGTAAAAACCAACTTTCATATGTCTATCATAAAAACTTAAAAAGTACAAAATAACAACATCGACTGCATATTGCATAAATCCTATCTTCTAGTCCTATCTTCAACTCTTTCTCGCTCTGACAAGGGTAAGGAATAAGACGGATAATCAGATGGTTAAACATACCAAATATAGGACGAGTTTATGCAATATGAAGTAAATGTTGTTGATTTAGATTTTTAACTTTTTTAGTTTTTATGGTACACATTTCAAAATATTTCATTTTATATATGTGTCGGGACTCGTTATTGTGGTATCACCGTTGTTTTCGTTTTTGTATTTCTATAACGCAAGCGCTTCAGCTATTTAGGGGTCGTCCATTAATCACGTGTTTTAGCACCTTTTTACCCCCTGCTTGCACATGGTGATACGTGGTGAGGTCTTAGACTACCCCTCCCCCCACGACCCAAAATCACCTGTATTTTTTGGTACAAGCTACGGCGAGTCCAGGTACTATCGCGGGCTCCGACGCCTAAATCAGTCTTAAAGCTAAAATCGTTTGCAAGCACCTCATTAAAGCCACTCACTTCAAGCCACGCCCTACGTTCATTTATGTTTCGGGTTCAATCAAGACAATAGGTGTTTAGGCACAAGCAAGCAAGCTTCTATGTATCCAATTGGTTGTAGTAAAACGTAGTAAAATGCATAACCAATCAGGGCGGGTTGGGGCGTGTCCGGCGCGATGCGCTTATACAGGAATATTTTTACAAAGCGGTAATGCGTCGGAGCCCGCGATAATATAGTCCGTTTTTTCTTGACTGGCAGAAAAAGTAAACAAATATGTTGTAGTGATTACTTGATCAGTGAGTTTGACAACAAGGAATTTTTGTTTTCAATCAATAGTGCTACCGTAAACTAGAGCAATTACTCAATGTTCCGATTCAATTGAACGAATGAATTAAACAATGTCTTTACAAAATGAACTTTTAAAGACAAATAATTACAAAACTAATTTCGTGCAACAAAGTATCATAAAATCGCGTCATGAACTTAATGTTGTTCAATATTGTAAAAACAACAGTTTTATTTTCCTAACGTTTATTTTTACAACTAAATGCCAAGGGAAATAGGGATTCGATACAAATATACAATAATGAGCAAGTAGCTGCCAAATCCATTTTTATTTCCAACCCCAGCTTTTTTTCGCAACATAAAGTAGCCCAATCCTTTACCAAGATCTAACCCGATAGATAGACTTATTTACGAATTTATCATATTAACTAAGGATATCAATTGAATAGCATCACTATCCCATCTCTAAAATTCATTGAACTGAAAGACATTTTTAAATTTTAATAATTTTACGTGCGTAAACGTACGTTTTTCTTTATTATTTTTGTGAAGTTGTTATAATTGAATGTTTTTTCAAGATTTATGAGTATGTTTACTGCAGTATGTTGCGAAATTCGTAAGTTACACCAAGATCAATGGTATGTTCAGGTTTGTATACGTTTTCCGCCAGTCAAGAAAAAACGGACTATACCTACAACTTTTCGGTTTAGTTTAGTTTCGTTAAAAAGGAAAAATAAATACACGTGATATCTCAATACAACCCCCTAGCCCCGCTAGTGATATTTCTTGATTTTTCTGAACCCCCTCTCCCCCCTTCGAGCCTCACGTGATTAATGGACGACCCTTTACCTTAGGATCAGTCCTAAGGTAAAGGGTCGTCCATTAATCACGTGAGTATGAGAGAGTATGTGATATTTTCCAATAAAAATTATGTGGTTACCTGAGTGTATCTCCCTAGGCTTGGGCAGATTCGTGACGCAAGTATGCGGGCACATCAATACGTTGGCAGGGTGAAGAGTCCCTTCTAAGAAGCGTCGCTTGCACTCGCTTAGGTGGATGCCACCCAAAGGCGTCTTGGGCAAGTAGTTCGGCTGAACGAGGGCCAAGCAGTAGATTCCTACTTGGTGGATTGAGTCTACCGCTTGGAGAACGCGGGACATCCATTGGAATGACTGGGGAATTGAAATAGAAATCTTTATTTGCGTTCAATATTTATTTTATTCTGGTTTTTATGTATTTGTTGTTATGGCGGCAACAGAAATACACCATCTGTGAAAATTTCAACTGTCTAGCTACCACTAGCATGAGGTACAGCCTGGTGACACACGGACAGACAGACAGACGGACAGTGGAGCCTCAGTAATAGGGTCCCGTTTTACCCTTTGGGTACGGAACCCTAAAAAGTACTCGTGTTTCGCCATTGTGGAGGCAAGCAAATGTGTTTGCGTTATATACCTACGTTGTTCCGAAAATAGCCACAGAATAAATACCATCACTTTTTTCCTGAAACTATTTTAAAATGACGCCTAATTTCAATACAAATCTCGTTGGTGTAAATCATTGAGTTACTACACATACGAGGCGCGCTCCTCCTGGGTAGGGGTGCCACCCGTCAGGGTTTCCCCGGATTTGTCCTAGTCTGGAGGGCTATTTATTCTCTTATAATTATTTTTCTATTGCGACTTGCTGATTTATAAATGTAAGAGTATGAGCGTAGTGAGTATTTGTGCAGTACATATTCCATCTCCTCTCCTGTTGGTTATCATCTTTAATTTTTTTAGCATCGTACTGTAGGAAGTTTATCAAATGATTGGACAGTCATACGAAAAACAGACATTTTGTTTGGAAAACTTCTTAGTCTTTGATAATGGGTATTAAATTGACATAAAAGTCTCTTAGCTTTAAATGAATGAACATTATATATTCATAGATGTTTCTTTTTTGGGTTTTCTCTTGCCATTTATCTGTATTAACAATATACTCAAAATAACTACAGTAGAAGTAAACATGTTAATGGTTCAAAAGTACAACGAAGTGTGGTCATAGTATCGCGTTTGACGTGCATATGACATTGGTGACGTTGGCTTCGTGCGCGCGCGCCTCGTGCACTTGTCATAACTACTCAGTAAATATCAAAATTTTCCAGGCGGCACAATTCCTATCAATAATCAGCAAAATGTGTGATCAAGTTCTGTATTTAATCGGTGTTTTTCAATGTACTATACAGACTCTTCGATTATGTTTGAGTTTTCGCAATTATCAGTTTGCCGTACGAGTAAAATTCTGATGACAACTTAATGTCATCGTGATGCAAGCTGTTTAATAAATTATTTATCGGCCATTTATGGTTTTAATTAGCTTACTTGATAATATTTAACTATTTTTAGCTACTTTTTAGGTTGTCAAAACAAAAAAATTGAAATTTTTGACATTTTGTGATCATGGTAATTGTAAATGTCATAAGGGGTGTCAAATTTCAAGGAATTTAATTTTTTGTTTGTTATTTATAAGAATAAAAGGAATTTTTTTTTCTATATTTCCTCGAGTAGTCATAAGCAGGCCCACTATCTGGTGCCGTTTTATCGTTGAATTTTGGTACACCCTGTATCGTTACCTCTTCCTCGCCGCAGTCCGGCCGCTGCTCGGCCACGATGCAGATGCGCTCGTCTCGCAGCACGCGCACAGAGAACACGGCGATGCGCCCCCTGTATATGAACTTCATCGGCTCCACGGCCAGCACGGTCGCGATTATGTCGTCCATGTTGTGCTTGCGGCCCGTCACCGTCATAAGGCCGTCACGAGACCCGCATACGAACACTAGGCCTGTACGATGGAGATGGGTATTCATTAAATAGCTGAAACTCTTCTAAAGTCAGGTGTTGATGAGGGTAAATCTCCATTACATTTAAGAAATGAATTTCTAAAGATGTGATTGCGTTTTAAGTTGACTAGAGTTTTAGATACGTTATAGTCTAAGATCCGAACTTAAAACGAACTTCACCGTGCTGATAATAGAATGAAATATATTTTATAACAAATTTAGTATATTAGAAAATATGTTAAGAGTGATTTGCCTTAAAAAAACCCTGGACAGACTATTTATTTTTATTTATTTATTATAAATTGTTGCAACATCAAGATAATAAGAAAAATTTTACCCTGACCTAAAGTATCAAACGTATAGAATGTGCAGCCGTTGGGTTGCCTATTATTACCTAAACAAACTACTCTCAAGGTAACAGGCATCGACATACCTGACAACCGAGTAGTTAGTCCAGATAAATAATAGGCAACCCAACGGCTGCACATTCTATACGTTTGATACTTTAAGTCAGGGTAAAAATTTTCTTATTATCTTGATGTCGCAACAATAAATAATAATAAAAAAAAATAGTCTGTCCAGGGTTTTTTTAGGCAACACACTCTTAACATATTTTCTAATATACTAAATTTGTTATAAAATATGTTTCATTCTATTATCAGTACGGTGAAGGTCGTTTTAGGATCAGATCTTCTACTATTAAGCAAAATATAATTATTTAATTGTGGAGGTAGCTATATTCCAAAATAATTTCCCTAAGGACCAAAGTTCCTTACCACCAGGCCCAAGAAATCCTAACAGTCCACTCCTGACGTAATGTTCTTCCCCAATGGGGTCCCCGTCTGCGTCCAGCGGCCTCACTCTGAAGACGGTATTGGTAAGGCCAGGGAGGCCCCAGTAACCAGACCCCGTGGCCCCAGACAGCACGCATATCTCTCCCACCTCGTCTGTCTTGCAGAGGAAAGCTGGACCCTCCATCTTCACAACCACTATTACGCCTGTAAAAATGACTTGACGCATTAAAAGAAAATTCTACTAATGTTATAATTGCGAAAGTGTGTAAGGACGGATGGAAGTTTGTTATTCTTTCCCGCAAATCTACTGAACAGATTTTGATGAAACTACATATAAATGTAGCTTAGTACATCCGAATAATACATAGGCTAAAAATAAAGATTATGTGTAATTAAGCCAAAGACTACGCGAATTAAGTCGCGGGAAACGGTGAAACAATTAGACTAGTTGACACCACCAATCAATTGATACACTATTTATGTGCCGTCAAAACGCATCGTTGTTTTTAATCATTCATTCATCATTTGTATAGCGATAGCAAGGTTTGACGTCATTGTTTACCGGACTCAACTGCCTAACTTTTTATTGGTTTTTAGGCAACCAAAAATCTGATTTTTCGAATTAATGATAATGTACCAGGTTATCGGGCCTAAAATAAGGTGTCAGATAAAAGAGAATTTTTGTAATATCTCCTCCTCTTCCTCATCATCATCATCATCATCATCATTTTAGCCTCATGACGTCCACCGCTGAACATAGGCCTCGCATTCAGCGGCTTCCTGCAACCTTTACCAGGTCGTCTGTCCATCTTGTGGGTGGACATCCCACGTTGCACTTACTATCTACATTTGTTTAATTAATTGAATTTGCGAACTAAAAGTGTATCTGTACATATAGGTAAGCTACATGTACAGAGAAACAATAAATTTCCATCACAATAACACAAGTTGCGAATTAACTTTAATCAAGCAATGCTAGTTTTGGCAAACAGAGTGCAGAATTATGGCACAGTCCTCCTTTTGGAGAGGCATGTGTCCAGCAGTGGACTGATATAGGCTGGTGATGAAGCAATGCGAGTTTCTGAGAAAATCGTAAATTGTATCGCACTATGCTTGAAACACAATACTTAGTTGTATTAAAAAGGGGAACGATTCATGAAATATGTTTTTTTTTAAATTTAAATCGATACGGTTTGCAACTTAATAATACTGTACATTACAATATATACATGATGTCCCAAAATTCACCGATAAAACGGCACCAGATGGTGGGCCTGCTTATGACTAGGCAAGGAAAAATAGAAATAAAATATACCCCTTTTATTTTTTAATTTACAAACAAAAAATAATAATCCTTGAAATTTTACACCCCTTATGACATTTATGACTACCGTGGTGGTCATGGTTTTTCAAATATTTCTATTTTTTTTGTATCGGCAACCTAAATGGTACTGTTATCCACCACAATCCTAAAATATAAATGCCAGTAGCTGTTACGCAAAAAAACAATCAAATTTTTAAAATTTCATTAAATATTCAAAGATATTTAATTTCAGTGCACTTTCATTCATCGTAGTGTAAAAAAAAAGTATGTCAATACCATGGCAAGTTTTTTTTTAAATTGACGCAACATACCATGATTCTAAAATGGCATACTTTAGGAAAACTAGATAAAACAAATAGTAGGAATTATTTTCAATATGTGGTCATGGTAGTTTAAATGTTATATGAGGTGTCAAATTTCAAGAATTTTCATTTTTTGTTTGTAAGTTAAAAAATAAAAGGGTATATTTTTTTTAATATTTTTCTTCGAGTAGTCACAAGCTGGCCCACCATCTGGTGCCGTTTTATCGTTGAATTTTAGGACACCCTAGATACGCCTTACATTTTAAGCTTTAGAATCATTAAGAAAAAATTAAAGAAAAAAATACTTTTATGCTACAATTAACAACTTGAGAAATCATAAGTGTTCGCGACTACGCACGACAAGCACAACACGGCCTATTACTGAAACTGTTACTTACACGAAGGCATAGCCTACTCGCAGTCTTGCAACGTGGCTGTGTTCTCCGCGTCGACCCGCACGACTCCGTACTACAGTCCGGACAAAGACAACACGACTTAATAGTTGAAAAAGTTACTTACACGAAGGCATAACCTGCCCACAGTCTTGCAACGTGAGAGAAGTGAGCGAGTTCTCCGCGTCCACCCGCACGACTCCGTACGACAGTCCGGACATAGACAACACCCCGCGCCCTGCGGACGATCCGCCTCGACCCGCGCGACGCACGCACACTGTTAAAGATTCACTGCTACATGCGCATGGGCATATCGCGTCGCCTCGGACTCCTGGAAACGAAGAAAAAGTTATTCAATCATTATTTTGTTTGTCTCTTTTACTCATAATTATGGGAAGTTCAATACTATTATAACATCATTACCCGCCTCAAAGACTTCCAGATTGGCCGGTTGGAAGCGGCCCGCATCCAGAGGCTTCCTGCAAGCTTAACCAGGATATCTGTCTACCTTTAGGGTGGACGTCCTACGCTGCTCTTTCACTCAGTTATTACTAGCAGAAAAGGTTTTATTCACAAAATTCGTTTCAAATATGTTATAATTTTGTAACAGAAGTTTATGTCTTGATTGATGGACAGAACTGGATTGACCTAATATAACATGATAAGCCCCACACCGGGAACCTCATTCCGGGAACTTTGCATTGCATGGGGGGAGGGAGGATACTGGAAATAAACACAGGTACTCCTCACGAGGAACAAGGGAACTCATAATCCTACTTCATACTAATATTATAAATGAGAAAGTTTGTGAGGATGGATGGATTGATGCATGCTTGTTACTCTTTCACGCAAAAACTACTGCACGGATTTTGATGAATCTACAGTAATATAGTTTATATTTACATTAGGATAACATATGGGCTACTATTTATAAAGATTTTGTGTAATTTGCCATGTTATGTAATGTATAATGTATGTATATATTATATATGTAATAAACTAAGCCCTAAATCACAAATTACGCATAGCGCCGGCGCGCTAGACAGATAGTCCACTCGGAACTAAGCGTCATAATCGTCACGCACAGATTGACAATTGCGTTTACTAGAAATCTCGGACGATCGGTGATAGAGCTATAGCGGGCTGTCACTCACGACAGTTTACTACGCATTGATCATTGTTACGTGCAAAAAATGGATAAGCGTTATTATTACTGCTGCAGTGTGTTTGGATGTTTTAATACAACACAAAATTGTGATTACACGTTCTTCAAATTTCCAAAAAATATTGAAAGGTATATAAAACTAGGTCTTGGTTTTTTCTTGTTAGTAAAGTAAAGTAAGTAAGTAGTAAAGCTAAAGATAAGTTCTGATAGCGATCAATTATTCATTTCATTGCACATTCAGCAGAAATGGGCTTTTAAATTTTCCCTAGCATATCGTCACTGGTATAACACCAGTGTTTTCGGTAAGCGTTAAATAAAAGATAATAGACATATTAAATTATTCATTAGTATTTTTACATTATCGTTGCTAGGATAAACACACCTTGAAATGTGAGTATATAACAAGTTAGTACGTATAATTTCTGTCAACGAACGCGCAGCTGCCGCCGCTGTTAAAAACGACAGTCATTGAAGAAGGCAAGTTGAGGAGAGTAAATAATGCTTTGTCTTCCCATTTAGGCTTGGACGTATTATAAGATGAATGATTAGCTTAAACTAATCGATGTATCGGAGTAATAAAGCACACTAACTTATTTCAAAAATTCAGAATAGCAACCCTAGGTAGTCAGCCCAATTTAGGCAGTTGTTTTCAAGAACGGCGGGAGTGGACTTTCTGTATTTTTTCTATTTTGTGCCTAAATGGAGTAACACTCGAGGGGCTAAATTGTCTAGCATACCTTTGCTCTGGAACACTGAAAGGAACTGGTCACACGAGGACAGCGACCAGGGGTTGGCTCCGTCAGCCACGAGCAGCATCCGCAGCGAGCCCAGCGCGATCTCCTTGTGGTCACGTGTGGCCAACAACCCCCAGTGCAAGTCGCGCGACTTGACTATGGCTACAGATGCCCTGTAAACAAGATCGCATTACGATTGATATAAAAAAGCAAAAAGATTGACTATGATGCTCAAATAATTTTAATAACTTATCAAATCAAGCTACTACAGCCGGTTCAGTCTCCCCTAAAGTATTGCATCGGTCTCTATTTAATGCCAACGACCAATGTGAACCAAATCGTCACACCATATTTTTCTGGGTCTTCGGCGATAGCCGAGCAGGTACCCAACGCGTGACGATTCGGGTCCTCCTATCCTGGTGCCTCCTACACGTGTGCCCTGCCCACTCCCTCAGCTATGCTGTCTTCTTACCTACATCTACGACAACGCTTAAATACAGTAACTTTATAAAAATATATAATTATTTTCCACAAGAAGAATAATGCTTTTATAGTTAGGGAAAGTAAGTCTAATAATAAGCAAATAACTTTGCGAATTTGCTATGGCGGGTGCAGTTCTAGTCATCCTTTATTGTTGTGCTGGTTTTTCGAACTGTTTAATTTATATTTTAAGTACAATCAAATATCCTGTGTAATTAAATAGCAGGTATCAAAGGAACCACAAACCTGTATTTAGTGATCATGTGCATCCAAGACGCTGGGCTGACTTTCATCAGCGCGTAGGGTATGAAGATGACGTGCATACCGTTGAGCACGCTAGCCAGGACTGCGTGCCACAACCCCGTCTCGCGCTTGAAGTCCAGCACGCATACCATGTGTTCGCCTTCAGTGTAGTTGCAAGCTACCGACAGCATGCGGCAGTGGGATAGCATTGATGCCCTGGGAAAACGATTTGGGCTTTATTGCGGACATTCTTCTTTTACAAAAAGCTTCTACTCAAATTTCCTCTTGAACTATTAAATGCAGTCGTTACTGTCCAGTCCACCTATGGAACTTTTTACACTGTTATATTTTTATGATGTCAACCAGTTGAGAATATCATCAAAATCAGACCCCCTCAAGTCCACAATTGGTCATGAGCCTCTTACACACAATGCACCGAATCTACGCCACAGAAATCGTCCCATCATCGATATTTTTTTTAAATTGGCTGACATCCGCAACACAAAACCAAACCTATTTAAAATAAGAAAACATCACGCCACCTATCGGTATAATGCAGATAAATGAAATGAACTGTAACTTTAATAAGAACCACGTACATTGGAACGAATAACTTTCATGCAGTTTACGTAAATGACGTTTTTAGCAGTGTAATATTTTGAGTCACAGTCACAGTAAAGACATGTCTGGTCAACGCCATATATCCGTAGGCTTAGTACATATTAAAAACGAATAGATGTCACTACAAGGCTCATTAGGATTGGGGTTGATTTCAATGAACGAAAACTCTTGAAAAAACGTTATCAAAATAATTTTTTAACACTTGTTTTTTAAAAATGAAATGGTAATGGAATTTTAACATTTATTTCAAAACAAATCATTTTAACTAAAATTTTAAAAATTTTCTGTATAATGCCATCTACCGGTTTTAACTTAAACTATCATTTATGGAAACGCAACGTCAGTTATTGGATTGAAAAAAACTAAACACGCCATTTATGTTGATTATAGAGGTAATATGCATTTCTCATTATTTAATCGACTAATTTGTACAAATAAATAAAGGAAAACCAAATTTTAAGTTATAAGTATTTTTTTTAATGAGTAATTATATACTCTCTGGTAATTAACGATCAAAAGCAAGAAGTTTCAAAATAATGTGGCTTTTCGACAACTGTCAAATATTTGTTTGTAGGGCTACCAGTTGGAGTAAAGTAGTTCTTTATTAGGGGGATTTGTTTTAATAGTGATAATTGATTTTAAAAATCATATTTTAGAGGAAAGTATGGATTACTAATGTTTAGCCAGAAAACGTTTCTCAAAAAGATTTTACGTAAATTTTTATTTGGCAAAAAACATTTGTCAAAACAACTCATTGCTATTTTTTAGTTAGCATATCTCATTTTTGGGATATCATTGTTTAACAAATATTTGTTTGGTCATGTTTCATTTAAACAAATATTATTTAATCAAATGTTTCATTTGGCACAACTTACTCTTTGCAAAATATTGCATGGCATACGATTTACAAGCATGTTGGCAACCCCGACATAAAGTGTCATTCTTGAAATTCTGTTGTTCGTTCTGACATCTCGTCCTACGTTTTACTTTGGCTCTGGAATAAATAACTTATCAACTAATACTGAAGACTTTCTACTATCAGCACCGGCTCAGCGATCCAATCTACCACAATTACCTACAGTCCACAACATGGTCCTTCATCGCCGTGAGAAGCTAAAGAGTCAGTAATAAGTTAGTTATCATCATCATCCAGCAAATTACAGCAAGAGCGTAAAATACCTACATTGGCGGACCTGCGAAGAAAAAAGCTTAGCTGTTATTTCGCAAGCTCAGGCCGCCAATCATTTAAAATTCAAGGATTGAGCAAGAATTTAAAATTGCATCCGAAAAGAATCGCCATTTTGGCATATCATTTGTTTAAAAGCAGCAAGCATTTGACATTTGATTGAAGATTTTGACACAATTTTCAAATTTTCAATGTCGTGAAAATTATTATTTATTTTACTGTTTTTTTATATCTAGCTTTTAGTGATTTTGATAAATTATTTTGAAATTGTATAATAATGGAGGTCGATCTTAAGGAGTTGATAGCATCGCGGGGATACTTAAAGTCAGGTATGACGCGTTTGTTTACTTTTCTGTCGAGCCCATCTGATTTTAAAAACGCTAGTTTATTCAATCTTAAAGAAAGGAAAAATAAATTAGAATATTCGTTTCAGCGATATGAGGAACTTAACCAAAAAATTTTATTCGTAGACCCACTAGACAAAGAACCGACATTAGAAATTGAGAACAAATATTTTGAACTAATGTCAATTCTGGTGGAAGAAATTACGAAGCGAACCAAAAACGAATCTCCTATAGATCCACCTTCAAGCCATACTAAGACTAAGTTACCTACCATAAATATACCTACATTTACAGGTAAATATGACGAATATGTAAGCTTCATAAATTTGTTTAAATCACTCATTCATACCGACAAAACGCTAGATAAAGTGCAGAGACTGCACTATCTTCGCTCATTTACAGAAGATGAGCCATATGAGCTAATTAAATGTTTACCGTTGACTAATGAAAGCTATGATGAGGCTCTTAGGCTGTTAGAAAATAGGTACTATAACAAATTCAGGATTATTACTGAACATGTAAATAAATTGTTGGATTTGGCAGCAGTGACTAGGTCTACCTCAGCTTCTATTAGGGGTTTTGTAGCAACCATAAGGCAAAATCTGTCTGCATTAAAAAACCTTGGTATACATGTAGATAGTTGGGATCCCATCTTAATCAGTATTGTTACCCGAAAATTAGATAATTACACCAGTCGGGCATATCATTTGGAGAGAAACCAGGCTACGGAGCCAAGTATGCAGCAACTTATGGTCTTCCTTGAGCAACGTGCACTGGCCATGGAAAATACGCAACCATTTCCGACAATGAAGGATTCTAAGTCAAAGGCCAACTGTTTCCTAGCGGCAGAAGGTAAGCTAGAGCCCTCATGTTTTTATTGTCAATTTAAAGATCACAAACTTCATATGTGTCAAAAATTTAAATTGCTTCCAGACAAAGAGCGATTTGCATTTGTCAAAAATAAAAATTTATGTAAAATCTGCCTAAATTTACATAAAAACAAATGTAAGTACTTTTTTAAATGTGGGGTATGCAAGCAACGTCATAACACACTTGTACACACTGAGGCATATGCGGCCAAAAGCAGCCTAGGTCCAGTCACTCTATTGTCAGAGAACAGTGTGAATAATGTGTTGCTTCCAACAGCGAGAGTAAAATTGTTTGGTAAGGGCGGAAAGGAAGTGCATATGAAGGCCATTCTGGACTCAGGGTCGCAGATCTCGCTTGTGACAAGAAAAGCCATTGAGGTTTTGGGGCTAATACCTATACAAACGAATACAAATATTGTAGGTATAGCGAAAATGCAAAATAATGCACGATACTCAATCCCATTGGAAGTTCACTCTCTGAAGTCTCCATTTAGAACTTCCAGTAATTTTTGTGTTGTAGACAAGATCACTTGTAATTTACCACAGTCTAAGGTTGACTTGGCAACAATAGACATTCCTCATAATATTGAATTAGCTGACAATGAATTTTATGTACCTTCAGCTATCAATATGCTCATAGGGGCTGATATGTTTTTCCAGCTATTGTTGCCGCCGACTACGGAGACACCGAACAGCCATGCGACGAGCAGCTGCCAGAAGTCGATGACTAGTCGGGATTCTCATGCTTGTCAGACATCACATCTCAGTCAGCAGCCCAGCCGGGTGCAGGCTAATCCGGAGTTAAAGGCACCATATTTCATTTCTACCAGTTTAGGTGTAGTAGTAGCTGGGGCATTGCCTGCGAAACGTTATCCCGATGTTGTTTCTCTTCATTGTTTAAAATGTGAGTCAGATATAAGTCAAACACTGAACAGCTTTGTTGAAACCGAGAAGGTGCCTCAATACTTTTCTGAAAAGTCGAGTGAGCAGGATCTCGCTGATAATATTTTTCAATCCACTGTTGAATTGGAAAACAATAAGTTTCAGGTTGATTTACCTCTAAAAGTCCCATTGGATGAAGTGAAAGGCATTTTTGGTAACTCTTTTGATTTAGCACTAAGCAGGTTTATATATCTTGAAAAGCGATTACATAAAAATGATAATTTACTTACTGATTATCAAAAATTTGTAGGTGAGTATGTAGAACTAGGGCATGAGCATTATGTGGACATTGGTTCAGCGAGTTTTAATAACGAACCAGTGTATTATTTACCACATCATGCTGTTATAAATGAGAATTGTTCAACCACTCGTACTCAAGTCGTCTTTGACGGCTCAATGAAAACCAAAAAGGGTATTTCTCTGAACGACTGGTATGAGGCTCGGTGGCCGTTGGCTGACGGTATTGTAAAAACTTGTAATGTCGATGACTTGTGTTATTCAAATGATAACTTGAAAGTTTTGCTTGAATTCAAATACCAACCAATGAAGCTATTGAATTTAGGCAGCTTAGAACCTCACAAATGGTCATCTAATCATACTAGTATTTTAGCTGACATTTCATCAAGTAAACATTTATATGAGAATCTAGATTTGCAAAATGATATAGGTCTCAAAACTTTAGGCCTCGCAATTAATGTCATAGAAGACTGCTCTATAATGCAAGGTTCTAAACTAGTTATACAAAATAGTATGACTAAAATATATTAAGCTATATTTCTAAAATGTATGATTCATTAGGATTTGTTAGTCCTACTGTTATAAGGGCTAAAGAATTTATAAGACAGCTTTGGTCTGAGTGCCTCAGTTGGAAAGATACACTGTCTGAAAGACTTGCTTTAGAATGGTCACAATTTACTGACAGCATGGCTGCTATGGAACCGCTACATATCAACAAAAATAAATCGATTCCATACTCAGTAACTGTTGTTGATTTTTCTGCCGCTTCTTGTAATACTTGCTATGGGTGTTGTGTGTATCTAAAAGTGGAGTCCGATCAAGGTGTTGCTAAGCTTTATTTATTATGCTCAAAGTCTAGAATTAATCTGACTGCGAAACCGCTCACTATCCCAAGATTAGAGCTAAATGTAAGCTTGAAAGTCAAAGTAAACGATACTTTACCTATCAAAATCAATATTGACGATATAACATACCTATTTTCTAACTCAAAAATTGCCCTAGCATGGATATGCACGGAACCCACGAAACTGCAGGCTTATGTTTCAAATATAGTAAGGGTAAGGTACAAAAACTTTAAAAAGATTCATGGCTTTGGCTGTACGTGCAGACTAAAGATTTTCGCTAGATTCTCTTAATTAAAAAAATGACAAGAGCGCTGGCATAGGTGCTCAGGTTTTGTCTTGCTGTCAAGTTCAACAATTCTAGTTGCACGATAAAAAGAAAACACTATTAAACCGTAAAAATATATAAGGTAATGTCAAGCCCTTGCACCCATTTATAGATGAAAACAAAGTTATAAATGTAGGTGGGCGCTTGCAAAACTCAGATCTAATTTTCAACCAGAAACATCTAATTATTTTACCTAAACAATTATTTAGAATCACAAGCATTACTATCGAACTCTGTTTCTAATAGTTAGTGAGATCATGTATTAGCTCATACCTTATACTAACTACTATATTTGTTTAAAAGAAAGCTCTTTTGTTATGTTTTGTAAACATTAGCTCTTTATTTGTAAAAATTAGATTATAATTAACTTATCTATTCATAATTAAGTATGAAGTTGTAATAATAACCTTGTTAATACTTCATGGAATAAGGCTGGTACACACTATAAAGAAAGAAAAACTGTTTTAAATAGTGCTTTTATTTACAAAAATGAATTGCTGTATTTTGATATTATTATTATGTAGTTATTATTACTCACATAAATATGTTTAGTTTTTGTGTGGTGGCGCAGCATGTTGGCAACCCCGACATAAAGTGTCATTCTTGAAATTCTGTTGTTCGTTCTGACATCTCGTCCTACGTTTTACTTTGGCTCTGGAATAAATAACTTATCAACTAATACTGAAGACTTTCTACTATCAGCACCGGCTCAGCGATCCAATCTACCACAATTACCTACAGTCCACAACATCAATTACGATCCAATTTGAAAATATCATGCTGCATCGACGTTTGTTTTACCTTGGAATAATAATTTACTGGTAAAAAAATAGTTTTAAGAGATTTTTCTTTAATCCCAAAAGCAATAATTTCGGAATAAATTCACGATTCCATTTTTTTTATCAACTTTGAATAAAAATGAATTTTATTTGAAGGACGTGTGTCACGTCCAAAGGTCACGTCTAAATGACGTAAATACGTCATGAACAGTCGTTTCAAGTTAAAACCTAATTAGTAATTTCGTTATTGATTGTCAAGTATCAATGCCCAATGTGCTAAGAATTCGGGATAATATTCCATGGGGCGCGACTTCGAATCTTGGTCGGCGACAATATTTTTTCGAAATCCAGACTTGATTAAAATATTTTGATGAAAATTGTTTATTCACATTTAAAACATTTTTTAATTACTTAACTTAGTATTAAACTTTTGCACATTTTTTACATAATATTCATAAAATAAATAAGAAATAGAAAATGGGTCCCAGCTCGCCGTCATCAGTTTTCATAAAAATTAGGATCATACTCTAGTGAAATCGGCAATAGACTAAAATGAAGATAAATATAGTACTTAATATCTTTAAAAAGTTATGGATGCACACAAAAAGTTATTCAAGATAATATAAACACTTGAAAAAAGACCGCATTAGGTGGGATCCGAACCCACGTCTCATTACACTACGAGCGAGTGCCTTTCCAACTAAGCTACGAGGACGTTAGAACGATTTTCGAAATTTGTCAAGTGTTAGTTTATATTTTTTTGACAGAAGAGTTTAAACAATTGTAAACCTTATGGTGGTTTGGCATTCTCTGACAGAACGAAACAGAAATTACTCGTTATGAAAATAAATGTTCTTTGAATTATGGGCTAGAATTAAGTTATCTATCATTGCGCAGATAGCGCCATCTAGTCAGAGAAGAAAACAAACGATGGCATAGGTAAGTTTTAGTTCCATTTACTCACCACCTCCGCAGTCTTCGCGCGAGTTAGGGTGGAAATTTTCAAAGTATCGGTGCTGACTCTCTGTTTTACGTAGTATAATCTATAATATTTCTCTATGGTAAAAACGTGTATTAAATATATTATACCCCACCGAATAATAATTCTGATACTACCTACGTACATTACTTCGGAGTTTTTAATTTTGGTCCCTTTGATTTTGACAGTAAAAAATATTTTTATGTTGTCACCAGATGGTGACAAGTTAAAAACCTAAAAATAATTTTCACTTCACGTAGTTAGGAGATCCTAACTACGTGATCAGAGCATTCTGATTTCTACTTAAAACAGGACCGCCCATTTAGACAGCATTCATTAAATGGAGATTTAACTAAAGCTTTGGTTAACTTACATAATTCTATTCTGAAATTGTCCGTTGGCTTATATTCGACATGAAATTATTCATTTTAGAAAGTTTTGCTAGTATGCCTTAGAATCCATTGAGCTCAAATGTTATCTGAT
Organism: Anania fuscalis; assembly: GCA_950371115.1. NCBI lineage: Eukaryota > Metazoa > Arthropoda > Insecta > Lepidoptera > Crambidae > Anania > Anania fuscalis. The sequence continues at coordinate 28,649,047 of OX493324.1, forward strand.
AAAACGGCATCTACATTCTCAATTCGATACTTTTAGGTTTCTACTTTGGTTTGATATTGAAGACCTATCACGACTCCCGTGGGAGCGCTCGGGGAGGTAGTCCCATAGATGGCGCTACATGCCTACTGCGGCCTAAGTTTATGCATACCGCCAAAGTTAACTAAACATTGCAAGTTCCAGTGCAACGATCGGAAACTTTTGCGCCCCATTTCGATCTCGGAGTTACGTTACTTAGTTTACTACTTTGAAGTTGCGAACTATGCAGACTATCGATGCTTGTGGAGATTCCGTATGAACTTCATAGAACGGTACATTCACGTGAATAATATGTTCTGATTTAATCGTAAAAGAGCTTTATTTAAGAAGAGTTTTATAAACGTAGGTACCTCATTTTACAAACCTGTATAAATTATTTAAAAATCTTTTCTGCAACAAATTTAGAACGACTTAACTATCTGGGCTTTAAACTCAATACATAAATACTGTTATTTATTGTTGAGAAGTAAGTAGTCATTCTCTCAAGTTCTAAGTTTACTGATTGTGTTCAGTAAACTTGGTGAATATTTATTGAATGTTTAATTCTCATAAGCCTCGTTTTATTCATTGTATAATTGTGAGTGACAAGTAATTACTAAATAAACTAAAATGAAGCTTTTAATAAGCTACTCGTTTTTTTTTCCTAGTAAAACGACTAAAATAACAGCTTAGTCAGGACTAATCTTTTGACTTTACTTACGTTACTTCCGGTCTAATTCCTAAGGTGCAGCTCAGACGGCACACTTTTTGTGTGATCGAATCACAAAAAGTCGGCAAGGCGCGCAAAAAGTCGATCGCGGATTTTTCACAGACAACATACACGACGCACATCTTAGATCATTCTTTCGGCAGAACTGTAGAGACGTAGTCGCTATGGAAATCGTGCAGAGATAGCGAAGTATTATTTTGTACTTGAAGTACAGAAAAAGAAGAAAAAAATATTGGGTACATCCTATAATTTCGGAAAGATTACTGAAGGGACAGTTCCATATTAAACATTTAATTCAAAACAGGAGCGGAATAAACTTTACAGCACACTTCTTCCTACATTTTACTTTTTTAATATGTATCATGATATTCTGCCTTTGAAGTATCATAAATTGTTGGTCTATTTTGTATTTCTTGAATTAACATCGTTACATCGATGTCTGGCACCATGGGAGATCACGTACGTTCCGTCCACCCCTAACGAATGCAGATTGCAGACTAAAGTGTGCGCCGTCTGCGTTAGCGCGCGTTGAAGCAAACGTTCAATTCTTATCGCATACTATTTGTGCGGAGCTGCGCGGCGCGGTCTGCCCGAATACCACGGATTTTTTGTGCGCCGGACTTTTTGCGCGTCGTGTGCGTTAATGCATACAATTACAAAGGTTCTATTTCCACAGACTAAAAAGTGCGTCACAGATAGTCTGTAGTCTGCGCTGCACCTAAGTAATCAAAATCGGTAAAAAAATTGGACGTGTTTGTGGAACCTTGATCAGCTATTGCCATGTCGGTTGTACATTCAGGGGCTCTGCTATTTAAGAATGTCCCACGAGTGTTTTATAGGTTTGAGGCTACTACAACGGCTGAGTAGACAAGTTGTTATTGATACCCATGTAAGCATGTTGTTTTTACGTCAAACAGTCTGAAAAAAAACCGTCTTCTGGCCTGGCCAATTGACAACGACTGAAGAAATACCATCTTGCACTAACCTTGTAATAATAACACCCATAGCAGACCCGTCGGCAGCTGATGTATGTTCGATGTGAGCGGGGCTGTCGTCAGCGGGGCGCGGAGGCGGTATCCAATCACGCGGGGGGCGGGGTAGCTTCTCCGTGGACACCCATTGGAGAGACGGCCATCCGCGGAACGAAACAACATCGCCAGACGAGGTTTTTGGCAGACCTGGACAAAGGAAAACGTGGTGATTTCATGGTTCCTGACATGAGTAAAGATCTGGAAAAGACTGTTCACGGCCTTATTTAGTCGTGTGAGAAGACAGTAATAATTTGCTGTTTTCTGAATTTTACATACTCTATTTGCAAAATTTTAATTCTAGGTCATTTGGAAGTGATTTAGGTTTTTGGTGAGTAAGTCAGTCAGAGATAGAAACGCAAGATTTTTGACGTTAATGAATCAATAAATCATTAGGACTAAATGTATATAATTTGGGATTTTGGAGGCACACCAAATTTTAAGGTGTCGGTCTGTAGGCCTAGATTTCCTAAATAAATAAAATTCCTAAATGCACACTCGCCATCACAATAAAAGTCTGTATTTTGTTAGGTACTCACCCTTCAAACAGGCATCAGAAGTGAGCGCGTACTGTATGCTGCAAGAGCCAAGGAGGAACCCGACCTGCTGCAGACCAGCGTCTCGCCTAGTCAATGGCACCTCTATGGGAACCGGCACCGCACCCGCTTGGAGGCACCCATAGAACGCACACATGAAGTTGATCGGGTCATTGTTGGGATAGACCAGGGCCACTCTGTCGCCTGGTTTGAAGGAGTTGTCTCCTGTCAACGGGCCGCCGCTGCTGATTTTAGATGTGAACGTCTTGTTGAGGATAGCGTGAGCGATCTTTAGCGAGCGGCTGAGAAGTTTGCCTGCGAGTTGAAAACGCATAGTGTTTTTAAAACACATAGCTTTACCGGTCTGTTAAGTCAAATTAGAAGTCGTATTTGAGTCACTGCTGACTGTCGTGTCAAATCACAGAAGTCGTATTTGATTCACTTCTGATTATCGTTTTGATTTATAACTTAGTTCATGTCAATTGGACGACAATATAAAAATTTGACACCGTCCAGCTAATCTGATGATGTAGCCAGGAGGTGGATGGTTAGACTATTCTATTGCTACTAGTAAAACATCCCAGGTGCAACTCATTTTACTTGTTTTGGCATAAAAATAAAAACTTTTTGTAATTTTTTCATCATCATCATATCAGCCTGTTGCAGTCCACTGCTGGACATAGGCCTCCCCCAAGGAGCGCCACAGCGCACGATCTCCCGCCCTTTGCATTCAGTCGCTGCCAGCTGCCTACTTCAGGTCATCGGTCCATCTAGCACCGATTTTAAACTATAAAATTTTAATTGTTTAGTAATAAATTATCGCTATAATATTATGAATAGTATTAGTGAAGTTTAATATGCCATTCGATTAAGGAAGACGGCGGGCTTCGTTCCAACTAATAAGTTAACAAAATTAAAAGAGTTTATTGACTGATTTAATTTTCAATACTCCTTCCCAAAATGAATGTTCTATCTGATGTAAGTTAGTATAATTTAGTACGTTAGTTCTCGTGTCTTACCATTTTTGATTTACACACTATTTAAACTTCACTGAATGTATTTGACTGAGCTAGTAAAACTTTGCTTAATCTAATTGTCAGTTCTGAAAACTCACCGTAAGTAAGCGAGTTGCTGAGCTTTCCATTCGGATCCAGGACTGTGGCCACGTTGGCTTTAAACGACGCTGTTCCGTATCTCTGCAGCGCCGCCTCTAGGTTCCTGGGAAGCCCAGCCGGAACCACCAGCTGGTCGCCCACCGCTGGGGTCATCGTGCCGCCCTCCGGTTTGGGGGCATTGGGGTCTTTGGGATTCGCCGCGATCTCCAGTTCGATGTCGTCGTCTTCGTAGAACTCGGGCAGAGGGCGGCGCTTCGGCCTCTTCAGTGTGTTCAGCAGTTGTTGGATCTTGGCTGACACCTAATGAATATAATATGTAAATGCGCTGTTCGGCGATGCAACGATGAATAAACCATGTGGAGAACTCACTACAGTCAAAAACGGGAAACGACTAAACTAGGTTATGATATTGTTTTCCTTATTATTTACGACACAGTCCGTTACGAATTGGGCTAAGCTACTAAATAGGTTGAGGCTACTAAATGTCAAAAATGCAAAATGACAGATTCACGAAATGTCAGACGTTAGTAAATTGTCACGAATTGTCATTAGATTGGAATTTATCATAGATATAGAATGTACAAGATAGACAAAGGCTCATTGCAAATGATACAGAAAATGTGACACATATGTGTGTGTGTAGTAGTGTTGTTTAAGCCACAATTTTTATATCGATTAATTGCAACCGGCATAAAATTGGCACAAGTGACAATCGCCGCGGACCTTGAAGCACCTACAGTTAAACCTAATCTTTAAACAAAATAGAGGTGAAAATCAGTATCACGGAAAGGATGCGCAGCTTTCTGGGCTTGCATGTGCAAATTTAATAAAATTAATTTTGACGTTTGAAATTGAGGTATATAAAGTCAGTTAAATATATTTTTTGTGTCACATAGGTACATTGACATCTGTCTTTTTCTATCTTGTAGGGGGTCCGCAAGGATATGATGTCTCTTTTCCACGCTTTGTCAGTCTTTAAGAGCGTAGCGAATGCTAAGTCTATGGAATTTATAGATGAGGAAGACTCAGTGAACTTATTTCCAGCTAAAGTAAATTTTCAAACAAATTGCCAATTTCAATTTCTAAGCTACCGTTTGGGTTTCTTTGAATTACACTTGTTTGTTTTCTTTTTTCTAAAAGGTGGTTTAGAGGTGCCAGTATTGAGGCAAACACTACAAAAATGAATTATCTTTGTTTTTGCGAGACTAACGCATGGCAATTGATTTTTAGGGTTCCGTACCCAAAGAGTAAAACGAGACCCTATTACTAAGGCTCCGTTGTCCGTTCGTCTGTCTGTCTGTCTGTCCGTCTGTCACCAGGCTGTATCTCACGAACCCTGGTAGTAAGTAAGTTGGAATTTTCACAGATGATGTATTTCTGTTCAAGAATCAAGAATAATTTATTTGTTCTGAACAAATTGTTGCCGATATAACAACAAATACTAAAAACCCGAATAAAATATATATTTAAATGGGCTCCCATACAACAAACGTGATTTGTTTGGCGTTTTTGTAGATAATAATTGTGCGGAACCCTTCGTGCGCGAGCCCGACTCGCAATTGGCCGGTTTTACATTTACAGGCAGAAATAATATATGTACTTAACTAACTTGATTATGCTTTCACAAATGAGCGCATCAAATTAACATGATCGATTTCACAGGTAGCCGGCGGATATTGGCCATAAACGTATTACATTTAACGCCCCGTCGAGCGGCACATCAACACAATTATCACATATGGGGTTAATATGAACACGTTATTATTATATGGCCCAATTTAGACATAGATATTAATAATTTGAAATGTATTAATCAACTAAATTTATATGACAACATGAACACGAGTTGGTGAATTAAGCAAAATAATATAAGTACCTATGAAGTAAAACTTACTGGATAAAACAGTGTTAAACAATGCAACCACAGAAACAAACGAACAACAAATTTTAGTTGACGAGTTATTTATTTTATCGTTTGTGTCTTTGAAGTCGGAGTTTAGATACTTGAACAATAATTCTGACCATTGGCACTAAACTAAACGGAGATATTATGAAAACGATTATAAACAAAATTATAACGTTTCAAACTTGCGACGATAAGGTTAGTGACCACTAAACCGGAATAGTTATTCAATAAAATCATTGTTACAGATAGCACCCGATAACTACAATATCAATATTTACCGCGGTAAAACTACACCTCCAAATTATCCACTGGAATAAGCAATTAAGTACGATGAATAATAATAATTCGCAACCTAAATACTAAACTTGTTCTCTCACTGTGGTCGTTCGCACTGATTCAACTCTTCACTTGATAGTGGCTACACACAAACAACTGGTACTTTATTGAAACGATGATTCATGAACTTGTTCAAGCTAAAGCGTGAGCTGTTATTATACGCGTAACGGGCCATACATATATGTTGCAAACCTTTTTTCCTTTTGTAAATTTAAATTTAGAAAAAAAATCACTTTGGCTCTCTTCGTAGTTTGCGAACGAACTAACTAACTAAAATGAAAATAAACAAAGCTATCTATGCCTGTTAAGGACCCGTCTCGACAGTCAAATATCAGTCCGATGGAACAATGAACATAACTTTGTACTTGTGCTAACACAAGGTGCACACCTTGTGTTAGCACAAGTACAAAGTTATTATGTTCAGTGTGACTTACTTGTAGATAAGAAGGCAGACCAAATTTATTGCTGAAAAGATAAACGGCAAATGCATATTGAAGCACGCGCAGAAAGGACATTTAAAAAAAATTAGAACAAGACACAAATGTAGGTACGTCAAAGTAGCACACAGGCTGTATAAATGTAAGAGCAGAGTTGTTTGTACAGCGCAAAGTGTTAAATAAGTATCGTTATAACCGCTCTATAATGTCTAACAGCTTTATAAGTGCTCTCTAAAGTAGTTCAGAAACTATTTAGCAATATTTTGCAATTATTGTGACTATATTTAAAGCACAGTGCGGATGAAAATAGTAAAACAAAAGAAAATATAAGATTGAAGTCGATCAAAGATTTATTAGGTCAATATCCTTTCATTTAATGTTTTCTTAATTAATAGCCACACAGACGATGAAGTCAGGAGGTGAATAGTGAAATTTATTAATGGACGTAAAGCATTCGAGATGAATAAAAAATAGCTTTTGCAGTTTTTTAACTTATTTAAATTATTTCATGTATTTTCTGTTTACATATTGCGACGTTAGCATACTGATCCAATTGTTATGGACATAATAGACGTTAAAGACAATAAAGTAGTTATTAGTTAGCTCAATTATTAATGGCTGCGAGTGAAGTGAAATTATGGGAGCTCTTCAGTTACTAACGCCTACTCAACTCACGCGACGAGGGCGTGGCCAATGACATCATCACTATGGTATAATAACGAATGCTATAATTTACCATTCCATTTTTAGAAAAGAACCTTTTTTTCTGCAATAAATGTAAATATTTATATCAGTTCAGTCAGTTCAATGTTCATTAGCTATCTGTCGGTGCCGTTTAATATTAGCATGATGATGATAATGATAAAGTGAAACTTTTCAGTACGCACTAATAATTCCTTTGTTATGATATAATATTAATCCCATAGGAGAAGTTATTTGGACTTGTTAATTAGTGAACTGTTTTAAAACTGACAATATGACCTGTCAGTTGTCCGAGGTAACGCTGGGGAGGCGAGGTTGGGAAGCCCTGCGCCAGCTCCACGTGGATAATAATTGGCGAGTGGTGGAGCAAGACAGACTGGTCTCGCTGAGACGACGGAGTGCTTGCTTGTCATGAACACGTAGAATTTTAGTGGGTACAGCTAGCGGCACGTAAGTTTAGCACTGGGGCAAAGAGTGGGGACCGCTTTGAGCATCTTACGAGACGATCATCGTATCAGAGATGCGTGTGCGCGAAGCTAACAACCAATCCCAGCAGCAGTGCAGGCGCGCGACTAGTCAATCACGTAATCGTAATTGTCTTCTGCACAACTTTCACTCAGCGCTAAACTTACGTGCCGCTAGCTGTACACATGGTGTGTGTCGGTGGGAAGTCCCCGCCAATCGTCAAGGGGTCCTACATTCTGCTGGGCTCCCTATGACAGCAAGTTATGTAGGGCATTTCCTACGGGGGAAAATAAGGACAGACCGGAGTGGAGATCCTTATTGTCTAGACGCATTTTCGGTTACTGCGCCATCTTAAAACTAGCGACACGGAAGTTGAGCGCTGGGCGAAAGTTGCGCAGAAGACCATTACGATTATGTAATTGGCTTGTCGCGCGCCGCACCTGCACTGCCGGCTGTGGATTGCGGTCGTTAACTCCGTGCACACGCGACTCTGATACGATGTTCGTCTCGTGAGGTACGCGAAGTGGTCCCCACTCTTTGCCATCAGTTTAGTTGTGTAATTGCTCACCTTCCACCTGCCGGTGCCGGTGCCGGTGTCCTCGGGCTGCGTGTAGCACTGCACGCGGTCCGCGACGAGGGCGCCCGCGCGGCGCGCGCCCGACGACGTGTGAGTCACGTCCGGCTGGATGTCTGGAAGGGACCGCTCCATAGTTACAACAAGCGGCACGGAAGATGAGCGCTGGGCAAAAGTTGCAAAAAGGATCATTACTGTACTTAAATAACGAAAAATATTTTTTATTCAAATATTACATGAATTTACTACTTTTCTTTTTTGTTTTATTACAACGAATGTATTCTAATTAGTATACTTTCATTTAGCCAAATTATTTTTTGCCAAATTTCACTTCCCAAAAAACATATCGCCTATGTGTCATTTCCCAAATGAATCTTTAGCAAATATACATTTCGCACTTTATTAATTTGGTCAAATTATCATTTGGCAAAATTTTAGTTTGTCAATTTTTATTAAGGCAAATGTTAACATAGCAAATGTTTTATTTTGGCAAATATCATATCCCAAAAAATTGGTTGGTCAAATTGCCATATACAGGGTGTAAAAAAAGAAATCAGGGATTCATTGTAAAAAAGTTTAGTATTATCAAACAGAAGTCAATTTTGTAAAAATCTTTGAAAAAAAATTGTAACTTTGACTGTCAATAACTCGGTAACCCGTCATTTCCCAGGTATAGTGTAAAAGAAAAAAATGATCGTAATAATACGTAGAATATGTAGTATTCGGCTTCGTTAAGCCTTTTTTTACACCCGATATACACAGAAACGAACTGCTGCCGGAAAAGTTGCATGGTTGTTGACTAAATGCATAGATTAGGTAATAGTATTACTTACTAAATTTACCAAAACACTTTACAAACAGAGATATTTCCTACAGAGTCCAGGTTAGGTTAAAAAAGTGACCACACAAAAAGCGCGAAAACGAGCGAGCGCAGCGAGCGTAGTGAGCGTGCGGAGGCAGCGGCCGGCGAGCGCTTCATTAAAATTCTTGCTTATATTTTTAAAACTCTTAACTTGCCAATAAAGACTTTTTAAATGTTTTTTACTTACGTAAATCACATGTCTTGCAATATTTTGGGAAGTGTAAGTTTTGCCAAACCATACATTTGACTAAATAATATTTGGTAAAATGAAACAATTATTTGCTAAACAATAACTTGCCATTAATAGTGTTTGCTAACTGAGAAGTTGCGAAAAGTTGTTTCGCCAAATGAAAATTTGGGAAAGATAGTTTGGGACGTGATACTTTGGGAAACGTTTTTTGGCCAAACATTAGTAATCCATTATAATTAGATTTAATAGTATTTTTCGTGTTAAACATTTTTTTAATTATTTACCAGCTTCATTTGCCTTTAGTTCTAGTTTTAAGCAATAATTTGTATTAATGTACTCGTATAATCGATAATACCTAGAATTATTTATTATGTGTTGTCCTTGAACAAGATGGAGCTGTCAGGCCATAAGGAACATAACTTTTGTTGTTTTTTTATTGTGCGCGCGGATTTGATTCCTAATATCTCACTATTCTAAGGTAACAAGCTATAAATTCATAATAATACATGTGGTCACCTTAATAAAAATTGACAAACTCCGTGCAGGTTGGTCTCTCGCTCAGCTCGTTTCTAGCGTCTCAGTGCACTGTCTTGTTACTTGTATAATGTCCTTGCCCAAAATGATAGTAATAATTCACTAACATTTAGTATGAAATGACAAGTCCTGTCAACTCTCGCTGATACTCTAATATCTTAAACAGTAATGTCACCTAAAAATATTTTCCTTTATCGGACCGCCCACAAAACATCTCTGTCTGTAATGGTTGACTGGTTGAGATGGTTTGGCTAGACGTAGGAGATAATTTTAGGAAATTTTTATCCAATTCGAATAATTCTTTGATTTATTCTTAATAAACCATGGGTTTTCTTTACCGAAAAAGTGTAAATTTTCCGAATAATTGGTTGATGACAATATAGATGGCAGCTGGCTTTTATTAAAATGTTTGTCAATAAATAAATGATTGGTCAGTAGTTAATAATTTTTTTTTGACGCGGACGAAGCAGATTGATTTCAAAACATTCGGAACAGTCATTTATTAAGTTTGCATAAACTATTTCTTCTTAGATGCAAATATTAGCCGTTTACATCAAGGAAGCTAGCATGAATGATGCTATTTGTTTACAGGAGGACTAAATAAAGTTGCTCCTGGGTGGAGGTAGAGTGTATTCGCATTCGTAGCTTTAAGGAAACCCATCTGTCATATGAGTGCATTAGTCGCAGGTAGTATGCGTATGATGGATTGTCCGCCAATAATATCGCTTCTTGTTACTAAAGTTAGTAACCCACACCGCGGTTGTGAGGATGGCCAACCATTTCGACCATATTTATGCATATACAGGGTGTACAAAAGAATGGGACACTCCTTAAAACCACGTGATCAGCTGGTCATATACAACAACTTTTCCTATGGGAGCAACATCGAAATCGTGATTTTACTTTCAGATGCTCCATACATTATCATTGAGGTATGCGAGTAGGTTTGTATGGAGAATATGATGAATATTTATATGACCAGCTGATCACCTGGTTTTAAGGAGTGTCCTATTCTCTTGGACATCCTGTATAATATATATTTAGTGACATTAGTTAATTTAGTATTTTTTTGTAATTAACTCGTTGACATAATATTTGCACGTCGCATTGCGATAGAATGTCCTGGAATCTATAGATATGACCTACCTTTTGTACCATATTCTGGCAAATAAATGATTTATTATTATTATTTCTTAATAGGCCAAAAACCTCTCGCCTCTTGGGCGGTAATGACCGGCAATAGCACAGTAGGCCTGGCTGGATGAAAAAAGCGGGAGATCACGCTCTTTGGTAGAGGCTTACGTCCAGCAGTGGTCTGCATAGGCTGAAAAGATAGATAGATGACGCGACCCCGCACTCTGCTCCGACTTAAACTAACCCATGTAAAAGGGTTTATTTTCATTGACCAATCTGTCACAATATTGTAGTTAACATTATTAAATATGTAAAGTTATACATACTAAAAACTAGCCATGCATGCGGCCTCACCCGTGTGTAAAATAATACTCGACTTCATATTAAACTGAATAGTGCTCTTTTATATAAATCGTACGGAAATAAGCAACCAGAAATATAAGATTGTCTTTTTAGAAACTACCACCACTTCTTTGTCTTCTGATCCATTATCGTATTCCAAGGTAATAAGTTTTTTTGGGGTCCGAAACCAATGGAAATTCACCGTTTATAAATGTGAAAGTTTGTTTGTTACTCAATCACGCTTTAACGGCTGAACGAAATTAATTATTTCAATACCTTTTTTGTGTTTTTATGTGATGATTTGTTCTCTTTGGCTTAATTCTGTCTTCGCAGACGAAGTCGCAGGAATACACTTAGCTAGTTTTGAGACCAAATGTAAGAAGTGTCAGGTTGAAAACAATTATTTTCTTAGATTTCTTTCATAGCTCGGAACAAAGAAGGTTTATCAGCTCTTCTTATTTAAAGTTGTCAAAGACTCCGCTAGCTTATTTAAGGTAGGTTCTGATTATTATTGGCTATCGCAAAACGTAGAGATTTTTCATTGAAGCGGGGTTAAACTTTTTGCAATTTGCAAAATTATAAATCTGAATTAAGGACTACTGTTTTACATCGATAATTTTACAGACGACAGCGTCATATACATACAGGTTGTTCTTGAAAGGATCAATTTGAACAACAGTTAGAAAAAGTAGTTTTAAACTCCATGAATTCCTTTATTTTTTGATAGAATTCAGAACTTATAACTACAAAAATAATTGTCAGGAATTTATGGCAGTATATATGTCGGGGCCCGATCTTAGAATTATTTACTTCATGATTTGGCCAACCATTTCATAAAATGGTCGTTTTTCATGATGCGGCACAGTACCCCCTGGCCACATCATGGTGTTGATAGGCCAGATTAAATAATCACTCAGCGTTTGACGATATGACCGACTACTTCATGAAATGGCTAAACGTAAATATTTATTATAAGATATGACATAAACAGGTAAGGCTTTATAAAAACAAATGTTCACCCATCACTCTCACTCACGTCTGCCACGATATTCTTGTCAGTGTTTATAGTAAGATCTACAAGATCAATTCTATTCTATTCCTCAATACATAATAGTCTGGGGACAAAGTTTCTTCGCATTTTTAAGAAAATTCAATACATGTTTTTTATATAGTTTATTTACATTTAACTAAGGTATGTAGGTACCATTTTGTTCGATAACTTTTTGCCATCTTGTAGGTGGGGACATAATCCCATTGCTATAGAAATTTTGAGGCTTCTGATCAAAATAGAAGTGGTTTTGGCAGTCCTCTCGTGATGTTAACCTGACACTGCCTAGAGAATTCTGAAGAGAGCAAAACAGGTGGAAATCTGGAGGTGCAAGGTCAGGACTATACGGCGGATGCATTAACACCTCCTAGCCAAACTCTCTTAATTTTTGCTGAGTAGCTAAAGATGTGTGAGGTCTAGCGTTAATTCCGTTGATTAATTCCGGCCGCTTTCTCTCAACTTCTTGCTTTAATCTCATCAGTTGTTCGCAGTAGAATTCAGAATCGATGGTCCTGCCTGGTGGTAACAGCTCATAATGAATAATAATGCCCTTCCAATCCCACCACACACACAGCATCACCTTGTTGCGAGTTAACCCGGGTTTCGCCACAGTCTGTGAAGCCTGACCGGCCTTTGACCACGACCTTTTTCGCACGTTCTTGTCGTACGTGATCCACATTTCATCACCAGTTATCAGCTTCTTCAAAATTGGTTCTGTTTCATTACGTCGTAATAAAGAATCACAAATGAGTACACGGTTCATAAGGTTTCTTTCAGTGAGCTCGTAGGGTACCCAAACATCGAGCTTTTTTGTGTACCCAGTTTTTTTCAAATGCGCCAAAACTGTGTTATGTTCAATTCCCAGTTCTTCAGCTACGTCGTAACTACTAATATGCCGATCTTGCTCCACTTTTTCAAAAACGGCATCAATTTTGTCCGTAATAGGGCGACCAGAGCGACGTGCATCTTTGACATCAAAATTTCCGGATTTAAAACGCTTAAACCAAATTTGTGCTACTCTCACAGACACTGTACTAGGTCCATAAATATCGCGATTTTTTTTCGCGGCCTGCGTGTTGCTTTTTAACCGACTTCAAAAAAAAGAGGAGGTTCTCAATTTGTCTGAATGTTGTTTTCTTTTTTTTTTTTGTATGTTTGTTACGCGATTACGCCGTCAATTATGGACCGATTTCAAAATTTATTTTTTAGTTCGAAAGGGTATACTCTCGAGGTGGTCCCATTTACACCAAGTCAGATTCTGATGATGGGATCCCTGGGAAATCGAGGGCAACCCTCAATTTTTATAGGCACCCATAATGTTTTGCATATATTTTCTGACTCAATGCTGATTTTTGGGTCTGGTAATCATCATGTCATGATGCTGACCTGATGATGGAAGCCACAGAACTCCTTTACGGATAGGAGTTAGAAGATAATACTGCAATTTGTCGACAGAACGTATTTCGCAGTGTGTTGAGCAGACGTGGAGCTTATGAGGTACCGCCAATTTTTATTTACTGGGGGCGTACCCGCACACCCAGTAAGGAAAAAAAATTTGAAAGTTCCTTTCTTAATTTGACTTGTTATTTAACGCAAGACCTTATCCTATGGTTTCGACACCAAAAGAGCCGCCGTTCTGGTTGGAGTGTAGGTAAACCCTTTTCTTAACTTAAAAGTTTTCGTCGAAAAATTGACCCTATATAACACCTTATTTTTATCATAACATTTGGTCCATAGAGGACCAATATTAGTTAAGGTTACTTTGCTGTAAAGTCATTTTTGGCGAAGTTAGGAGGGAAAAAATAGAGGACTTAACACTTAAAATTTAGTAAGTAGTAGTTTTTAGTAGTAAAATTTTAAAATGTAGTGTATCGCATTTCTTCATTAGATTCACTCATCTTGACAGTACGATAAACAAATGAAAAACATACATTTTTAGTCCGGGCTCTCCAGGGCCTCTATCACCTTCAACAGGTAAACTTTGAGACAAGGCCATAGCATCGGCTCGTTCATTTATGATTTGCAAAATTTTGCTAATGAAACTTTAAACGTATTGCTATGTATCTAAAGACCAGTTAGAAATAACAGGTAGGTAGGTTCCTACCTGTTCCTGAAGTAAGCCTAGGAAGCAGTAACTGAACTGCACCAAAATTTACTGATCTAATAAAATAATTTAATTGAGGTCTTAAAATTTCCAAAAATAACACCGCAGCCAAGAAGAATGTACATGTTTATCAAAAAGTTAGTTAGTTATGAGGGAGTCATATCGTAAAAAAGTTATATTATCCACCGCTAGAGACGCTGATGTCGCTTTGTTATTGTACAACGTGGCGGCGGACATTTATTATTCTGTTTTTGTGAATTGTGAAAGTGAATAATAAAATTATTATAATTAATTTTTCATTTATCTATTGTCCAAAATTATAATCAAGCTAATTTTATACCTATTGAAATAATAATTGGCCAAACTTTGATTTACATATCATCAAACGTTGACGTTTAAACGCTAAGGCCAGTTTTGTTTGGCCGTTTTATGAAATACGACCATTTTATGAAATACCGGCCACATCACGAAGTGTTAAATTTTAAAATCGGGCCACGACTTAAACGACTTGTTACATAATTTCTTATGAAAAGGAAAATACTTAATTGCCAAAAGAAGTGCTTGCCCTAATAACATAAAATTACGCCAATAAAACTGAATACCTATTCATTGATCTAGACACGCAGTAGCGTGTCAAGCCAAGTTCAAGCTAACAGACCTGGCTAGCAGCACCGAGTGTAATACATTTCATCATCATCATTAGAAGCCACTTTTGACCCTCTCATAACTAACAATTTGACATAAACATGTAAAATTGGAATCATATATTAGAGACTTGCGAGTAACATATTATGTGCTCTAAGTTTCATAAACACACCTTAATCTGTTATTTAAATAGTAACGTCCGAAAATCACCATTTTTAAAGAATGACAACTAAGTTTAGTTCGACTAGATAGGAAATTCTGCTTGCTTCCTTTGTGATCATTTTTTTCAGTTTCTTTGAAATAAGTTCCTAGTTGTTATGCATTGTTGGAGAGCTAAGAAAACGGTGATGTTTAAAATAATCTGCAAGCCAAGTTTCATATTTTTTTTGTTATTAGGGCAGTTTAGGGCAGAAAATTTAAAAAAAATGAAATAATATCGTTTTTAGGGTTCCGTACCCAAAGGGTAAAACCCTATTACTAAGGCCTTCGCTGTCCGTCTGTCTGTCCGTCTGTCACCAAGCTGTATCTCATGAACCGTGATAGTTAGAGAGTTGAAATTTTGATGATGATGTATACAGATGATGTATTTCTGTTGCCGCTATAACAACAAATACTGAAAAACAGAATACAATAAATATTTAAGGCGGCTCCTATACAACAAACGTGACTTTTTGCCGTTTTTATAGATAATGGTACGGAACCCTTCGTGCGCGAGTCCGACTCGCACTTGGCCGGTTTTCGTCTTGCATTTTGAAATATGGACCGATAATTTTTGTTTTAAAATCGATTACGAACCAGGGGGCCTAGCCCGAAAGTGTATCGTTAGGTCGGTCGTATTAACCGATATAATAAAAACACCCACTTCCCCGTATCAAAGGTTTGACAATTTATGAACAATTGAAAACAATCGGGTTTGTTACACGGCTAGATTGAGTTTAGTCATATTTTATCAAAGGATTGACACATGAGACTGGCCATTTTAATTTGTTAGGTTTATACGACCGAACGAAAGATACACTTTCGCGAAAGGCCCCCTGTGTTCGTTTTTAAATATCAGAAGAAATAAAATCAGATATGATATTTTTTTTGAAATGAATTTTAAAGTTACATTTTACTTATTTTGAAAAAAGGTAAAAAACATGACTCAAAAATTGTTTACTTTTGCATAACTTATGTGGGTTTACTCCTAACACGTCCTGAAGGAAATAGGTCGGATTACCAATAACCCTGTATAAATCGATCTTACATATAAAATGCTAAAAGTGAATGACTGAACCGCTGATTGTGGAGACCTGAAACTTTGAGGGGTGTGTTCTTTGTATTGCGTAGGCACCCAGTTAGAAAGGGGTGAAAAACGGGGGGCAAAATTTGTATAAGACGTGATCCTTGGGTCCATTCTACTCTAAATTTTGCATAAACATTTTGGGGGTGATTTGGTTCGAGTTTGATATCAATACTCCTTAGTGCTTTAAATGACATTAAAAGTGGTTTATTTTAATGATAGTTGTCAATTAATAGAATTGTATGTATTTTGTGCCAAATAAATACAATTTCTTTCTATGTAATACTGCTGTCATGTCATGTCAAACGTATTTTTACGTTAATATTATTGAAAGTAAGATCAACTGTAAGTAAATGTAAAAATCAGCCTGGCGAGACTATATTACTTAGGCAGGAGCAGGTGACGAAAGTAATTTGAAGCTAGCCAAGTAAACGAAGGCGACTTTAGCGCTCTGCTATTTCTGACCATGAACATGTCAGAAGGAACGTTACTAAAACAAATGAGATTTGAGACAGCATCCCAGCAAACCAAGATACAGACAATTATGGTGTGATAATGATATTATGATGTCAGTCATTCACTGCTGGACATAGGCCTCTCCCAATGCACGACAGTGATTCCAACCCTTGGCGCTCTTTTCCATCCATTTCCAGCAGACTTACGTCATAACATCGAACTATGATAATTGATATTAAGGTTTAAGTAGACCAGAAATTATAATGAGAATAAAGATGTACAAATTATAATTTAAAGTATAATATTTTTATGTTTTATGTATGTATGTAAGTAATGTGTCAGAATTGTTAAAGTGAGATCTTGAGTCAATCAACACAATCGCTATGCTTTATGCTATGGATCTTTTGTCTGAAATAAACGATTTGATTTTGAATTTTAAATTTGATTTATGTGTCTGGCTTCATAAGTTGTCATGACAGTATTCAAATCTGAATTGTAAGGAACATTTTGTTTTCAGGGTTTTTATGTCAAGTTTGACTTACTTTATTGTGAATTCATAGGTATTTGTGTTTTTATGAGAATGTGACGTCTAAAAGGAAAAATTTGTAACATCAAATGTAAAGCATAAAAAAAGTTTGATATAAATGTATCTATCTTATATGCAACCTATAAGTGCTTTTCCTGAAGAATAAGATTCCCCAACCCTTGAACAGCTTCTGGCTGATCAACAAAAATAAAATAAACGAATATTTTTTTTATAATTTATCGTTTATTTTTTCTTTTTTCTAACTTTTATTTTACAAACAACAATATGATCTAGATTAACATATAAGATACTTTTATACCAGTTTAAATTTTCTGGGGGATATTTGAATAAACTAAAGACCACGCGAGAAGCCGCGGGCAACAGCTAGTTAGTTTTATTATAATATTACAATTTATTGATTTTGTTTACTAACACTTACTTTTAGTGTTTAATGTAAGAATCAGCAATCAAAATTGATGACAGCCGGTCTTTATGTAGATTTTAATGTCTTCATGTTAATATGTCACGAGTGGAACAAAACCCTTATGTTTTTTAACCCAAACATAAGTTTAGTTTCATTGAGTTTAAATTCTGCAACGCAAAATTTTAAAAGTAATTATAAGTTTAGTACTTATTACTACTACTTCCAAACTCCTGCTTAGATAGATATCACTTCTTTAGCCGCTAAAGTCAACAACCAAGGCATTATTATCATAATATTGAACTTGGCTCTCATTTCACATTTATGTTTTTGATGAGATTATTTTAACAGAAATAGCGTTTCTTGTCTAGTTTCATAAAATTTAAAAAGGTTTGCAATGTCAAGAAGCTTTAAGTACTGGCGACTTAAAAGAAAGAAAAAACTTGGTATCAATTTCCGGTCGTCTCAATAAATTTTCATCTGCTTTTGCCAACTTTTATCATCATCAGCCACAAGACGTCCACTGCTGAACATAGGCCTCCCCCAGTTACTTCCAAATCGGCCGATTGGAAGCGGCCTGCATCCAGCGTCGTCCTGCGACTTTTACTATGTCGTCTGCCCACCTTGTGGGTGGGCGTCCGACGCTGCGCTTGCCGGTACGTGGCCTCCATTCCAGAACCTTTCTGCCCCATCGGCCGTCAGTTCTACGTGCTATGTGCCCCGCCCACTACCACTTCAGCCGGCTAATCCGTCGGGCTATGTCAGCGACTTTGGTTCGTTCACGGATCTCCTCATTTCTGATTTGATCTCGCAAAGAAACACCGAGCATAGCCCTTTCCATAGCGCGCTGTGCAACTTTAAGCTTTCATAGAAGGCCCATAGTAAAGGGCCACGTTTCTGTTCCGTATGTCATTACTGGTAACGCACACTGGTTGTATACTTTCGTCTTTAGGCACTGAGGTATTTTGGACGAGAAGATGTTGCGTAGTTTCCCGAACGCTGCCCATCCGAGTTGGATTCGTCGATTGACCTCTTTCTCAAAATTGGACCTACCCAACTGGATCACATGTCCCAGGTAAACATATTTGTCAACAATTTCGAGAATAGAGCTCCCAACTGGTACTGGGTAGGGCGCAACATGGGCATTCGACATAATCTTTGTTTTGTCCATGTTCATCTGAAGACCTACCTGTTGGGAAACTCTATTAAGGCCATCGAGCATTGTACCGAGGTCTTCCAGCGACTCTGCCATGACCACAATATCGTCGGCAAACCGAAGGTGAGTAATGTATTCGCCATTAATGTTGATGCCGAATCCTTACCATTCCAGGAGTTTAAAAGCATCTTCCAATGCGGCGGTGATCAGTTTCGGAGAAATAACGTCTCCCTGCCTTACGCCTCGCTGCAGAGGAATAGCTTTCGTGCTCTGCTCCTGTACTCGGACCGTTATGTAGGCGTTTTTATATAAGCTTTTCAGCACCTCGATGTACCGATAGTCAATATGGCACCGCTGGAGAGAATGTAGCACTTCCCAAGTCTCGATCGAATCAAAGGCCTTCTCATAGTCCACAAACGCCAAGCATAGTGGTAAGTTATACTCTTTGGTCTTCTGTATAACTTGTCGCAGCGTATGTATGTGGTCTATGGTACTAAAGCCTTTTCGGATCCTGCTTGTTCGGGGGGCTGGAAGTCATCGAACCTACGTGCGAGACGATTCGTGATGACCCTCGAAAACAACTTGTAGACATGGCTCAGAAGCGAGATGGGTCTGTAGTTCTTCAGCAAGGTGTTATCTCCTTTCTTGAAGAAGAGCACCACCACACCTCTGTTCCATGCCTCCGGCGTTATTCCCTCGAGCAAGACGGAGTTAAAGAGTTTCTGAAGGACCTTCAGTACCGGTGTTCCACCCGCTTTCAGAATCTCTGAGGTGATTCCATCATCACCCGGCGCCTTGTTGTTCCTGAGCTGTTTGAGAGCCATCCTAATCTCATATAGGCTGATGTCCGGGATATCTTCGGTATAGTGTCGGGTCAGCTTAGCCCTTGCAACTTTATACATACCTATCTCGTCTTCTCGTTTCTATTTTTCTTAAATTAAGAAACATGAATATGTACTCAATCTAAAACTATTATGAAATGATATTATGTGAGGGCGGGCTATGAAGACGGCAATTTAAATTTAATCATTCAGAAACACGTGAAATGGGAGTAATAAAATCTTAATTCGCATATACATTTCTAATTCCTCTGAAATAAGTCTTATCTTTGTAAGTATTACTAAGATATAAGTCCTAAATCATGGATGCTGCATAAACAACCAGAGGCGAATTTAAATCCGCTTAAATGACTGTTGAGTTGGCGTACACTGTCAATGTTGCCCGTTTCACTTTCGTGTTTATCCGACAGGGCGTGACGGCACACCGGAGCTTTGTTTGTATACATTTTTCCGGGGGCTGCATTCTGCTGTTCAATGTTCACACCGTACTAATTTGATTAAAGGGCGGTTGCAACGTGGCGCAAAATACATTTACAAGGTGTGTTGCAAAATTGTGTTGAGCTGGTTCAGCTAAAACTTTATTAAGTGCATTTGGAATCAGAGCTTGTTTCATTTTATTTACAGGTTTTCAATATTCCATTTTATTAGGGATAGCAAAAAGTTTAAAAAACAAAATTAAAGTTGATTGTAAGTCCCACGATATAGCGCGTCGGCGCACTGGTAGGACCCTTCGATTACCGGTTAGGATTTATTTAGCCCTAGTTGCACCATCTAACTTTAACTTTAACAATCGTCAAAAGTCTGTCAAACTCCATACAATAACACCGGTTAAAGTTAAGGTGGTGCAACCCAGCCTTAGAGAACAAACTTTTTGACGTGATACCGTCTTACCGGCTGCAACAAGTGACACAAGATAAAATGTCACGTTCCGCGTGCGAGAGAGAGAGCGATAGAGAGGCACGATCGGCCTAAACGTTCGGCTTGTGACGCAACTATCTCTCTTCCACTCCATCGGCCGATGCGTCCGAGTAGCATCAATGTTTTCTAATGACGTTATCACGTAAATACATCCGTAAACGGACTTACAGACAGCCAACTTTTTAAATTGTCGCGGGTCAGGGTATGCTGAGATGCATCCTGAGAAAAAAAACATTACCCGGTACCTCGTAACTCGTCGTAACATAACATGTTAATTCCTTACTGCGACAATACTTAATGTTCTAAGCGACAATCCCATGACAATTATTTATTCAATAATACTTTTCTATTCCCTCTATGCTAATACTGTGTTTATAACACTGTAAACAACACGGGTCTTGTAATAAGGCCGTAACGTCGGGACAGTAATAAATAGAAAGAGGTATGTTGCATCAATACCCGTGTTGTGTACAGTGTTATAATTAAAAAATGCAACAAGAAATTTTAAAATGTTAAATACTGTGTTAATACAGGGTGTAGATTTCAATCTGAGCATTATTCACTCAAAAGACGTATGACCTTACAGAACACGAATTAAGAACTAATTAAGGCCTTTATACGCTTGAATGACCTTGACGCATCGCGCCCATACAATTTAGCGCGTGCGGATGACCTCTAAAAATCGGAATAACATGTTTTTTTATGAAATTAATGCCATCAACGAGAGTTTTCAAATAAAACTCTCAATTCAAAACATGTTTATTTCCAAAATATTGTTTTGTGTGAAAACAGTAACGAAATAGCTTGTGCCGTTTAAGAGAACATTTGCAATTTATGAAAAAAAGACACTTTTTTGTGCATGTTTTAATTCAAGGGACTTATCGGAAAATCAATATTATTCAATTCAAGATGTTTATTAAATCCTCTTCTAACATATCGTATTTTCAATTTTTAGATTCAAGTAACAGGTATTCTGACAACTTGATTTTCATAATTGAGATTTTAGGCACTTGGGTGGTGTTAAGGCCTTAAGTAGATAAAAATAAAATAAAATGAAATTTTAAGCAAATATTTTTTGTAAAACCCTTACTGTACTGTGGCGTAAGATACTGCGATAAGTTTGCACTGCACGGGTAGAAAAACCACGCGCAATATCGCGGGAAGCTTGCTGGCATTGATAACTTTTATCTGCCGTCCGTGTTTTAAGAAAATTTTGATATTTTTTTTTATATATTTTTTTTGTGATTCGTGATCAGTATAAGCTATAGGATCACCTCTGTAAGTACTACTCAAATTGAAAGCTACACCCTGTATACACGGGTTAGTATACTTACGTGTTCGCAAATGCGCTGTAATCTCTGATAGGTCTATTTCTGTTCTTTCCCTGGGCGCGTGTTTCTTCTCTCTATCCCGTTCTCTCTCGCGCTCCCTTAGCTCGCGGGAGTGGTGTAGCTGTGGTGGGGGGTGCGGGTGTGAGCGGGGGTGCGGCGCGGCGGGGCGGCGTGCGGGTGGCGAGCCTAGTTCTGGCGGTGGGGGTAGCTCGCCATCGCCTGCGCAAGAGTCGTCGTCCGAGCTTGAAGCTGGAGGACAAATATTGTTCACATTGACCAGCGTGTAAACTTTTCACATCAACACAGATTTTAATTTGGGATTGAAATAATGTCATTTTTTAAAAATAAATATTAGACATCACATATATTGCTCTGATCCTAAGGTTAGTAGCTAAATCGCCTGTGTTATATAAATCAGAATCAACGACGGTACCACTACACCCAGACCCGAGACAATATAGAAAAGTTCGTTTTCTACATTGACCCGACCGGGGATCGAACCCAGAACCTCAGACATGGCGACGCCATGTTTTTTTTATTTTAAAAATAAAAAAGTACACTGTAACTTTTTAAATAAGCAAGAACATTTATTAATATATTTATCTATGAACACTGTAATACCTACAACCACCGCAGTCATTGCATTTAAGAATTATTTTCATGAATGGATACTCGCGCACCTACCCGCGCTCAGCGCGCACAGTGCTTCGGTGGCATAGTGCTAATGTGGATAACGTCATAAAACTTCGATACCTACGTGTGCTGGAAGCGCGCGCTGCGCTCCTAGTGATTGCAGGTATTGCATTGTTCAAAGATGTGCAGTCACCTTAAACATCAGTTCCCTTTAGTGTCAGGGCCAGCGCATACCAAAACTGGGACAGTGACGAGTTCATTTTCAGGCTTATGTGACGGGTGCATTACCACCATTGCGTAGATAAATAGTAGGGAAGACTTTTTACTAGTTCAGAAGAAAAATAAAAGTACATCGCATAGTATGTTGTCAAAAATATAGTATATTTAAATAATACGAGCAAAGAGGGTACATATAATAACTAAGTTCCTTAACTAATGTAAGTTACCTAATCACCTCTTTTGGAAACGGTGGTAGCCATTTAGAGTTAAAATGTGTTAATTCGCACCGACTCCAAAAAGAACTGATTAAGCATACTTAAATTAGTTATTAAGGTTAAATTTAAAAAAGTTTATTTATTTTTTGCTTTTCAGTTTTTCGGCGGTTTAATTTTTTTGTTAAAATGTTTTTATTTAATGATTTTCTGTGGATATAAGATCAGCATTAAAATAAGAGAGTGAACGATAAATCGCCCCTATTTTCCCACACTTAAGGTAAGTTTTTTTTCCTAAAATGTATATAGGACCAACTTCGGGCTATACGCTATCTAATAAAAAAAAGAATTATCAAAATCCGATACTCTGTTAAAAGCAATATACGCTTCGACTTGAGATCCTCCTCCGTTTTTTTCGTCGGTAAAAAATTAGTAAACATGTAGGTACATGAAATCAGGAATCGTCCCTTTAAAGTGAATGTTCTGAGTTTCTTCGTTTTGGAAACTCCATCCACGTACATTTGTATCTTTTTTGTCTCTTGATTTCTAAATCCCGGTTCTTTTTTATAAATTCAAATTTGTTCTTTAAGATTAGCAGTATAAAATAACAATATGATTTTAGGCATTATTATATTGTACGCAACCGTTTGGTGGGCCCAAGAAAAACGATCTCCTTTTCTTGAGTACCTATTTAAAAAGTCACGGTGTTTTGTTAAGTCCGGCGTACTCGCCTCTCGGCTACGGAGGTTGTCACATTTAGTTTATTTATTGATCGCTCCCAGAGTTGACAACCGTTAGGAAATAAAGTTTCTCGAGTGACGAACATGTAATGGAAGACGCAGTCTTTCTACCGAATAGACAGACAAGACGACCTAGTAAAGGTCACGGAACACCTTTGGATGCAAACAGCCCAGATACACCCTTTGAGGTGTCCTATTCGGGAAACCTGTCTAGCAGTGGACTTCCAAAAGCTGATACCATGAAGCTTCTTAGATTACATTACTTTAAGAACCTGGTCGGTTGGGTTAGTAGGTGGAGGGTATTTAACTTAGGAACAAGTGCCCGTACCTTGCGTCAGAAGATTGTGTTGAGATTTGAGAAAGATTTGGTCATACTCTGAAAGCTTATGCAGCTTTTCATGGAGCTGTATGTTTATAGGCGCTTCTAAACGGGCAACATATTTTTGTGCAATATGTGGCTGCAACACAGTGGCCGGCAACATTGCAAGCAATACCAGTCAGACAATGCAATATTGGAGTAATGCACCGGCAATAATTGCCAAACATTTTAGGTACAGCCATGTATGAACGATATTTTTCGATAGATTGCCAGGCGATCGCTGAGCGATCGATTTAACTGCAATATGCCCAGCTACTTCTATTATTGTTTCAGTCGCTCTCTATTGTAATGGCATAGTGCATCTTTTTCTACCAACATGAAATTTGTTATACTTAGTGTTTTTTATTTATTTTTAATCCGATTTTGTTTAAAAGAAACTCGACATTATTTTAAGGCTTATTTCTAGACTTAAATTATCTAGAGAAGTTTTGCGGCTATTTAGGTAAGGTCGTATCCACAATATCTTTATACTTTTTTGATTTTAAAGTGTGATTTCGTCAGCCATTATTGCCGATTTGTGTAGCCCGTTTAAGAGTCTACAATCTACATCATGAGCCACCCTATAGCCGACATATCGCAACACATGGCCCAGCCATAGATTGCTCGGATGTCCGTGTATTTTTTTTATATAATGGCCAGGTATTTAGTTGCCAATAGTGCAGCCACAAATTGCAAAAAATGTAGCCCATTTAGAAGCCCTATTAGAAATAGGCTGTATGTAACACTAATGACACAATGTCACGTCATAACATTAGTTTATCTATAAATGTATTATTAACTGTAGTTATTATATTCTGTAGCGTTATCACACACTGGCGATTTGCGAGCGAATTGAACGCCTGGGTTCCCTTAAATTGTTTTTCCACAAACTCCTCAAGTGGAGTGCAATCACAGCGCGCTTACTCGCAACTCGCAGCGTGTTCGTCGCTTCGCTTTGAACTCGTTGGCAAATCGCTAGTTTAATATAAGTATCTTAGAAACGACTTATGTATTTATTTATACGTTGAAAAGGCGTTTCGATTCCTTTTACTAAGTACTTACATAGGTCATGCCTTTCTCTGTCAGGGCTCTTAGCCATCATGGAGGTCCTCTTGGAAGGCATCGGCAGAGAGGGCTTCGGTCTGTTCTGCATCTCCGCGAGGGCCTGCTGGACTGCCTCCTGCCGCACCTCTGCAACGAGTCTGAGGTTAGGTCTTTGTCACAAGACTAAACAGGGTGCCCAAAGAAATAAGGATGAAATCAAATGGGGGCGGGGGGCATCAAAGAGGACGGTATTTCTCATGTCAGAGTATGGTAAAATGTAAAAAAACATATGTAAATGTATGTAAAAAACAGTAAATTTCAAGATTCATACATATAAAGAGGTTTAAATTTTGTTTTTTTAGCAATTACCATGCTAGGTTTATCTAAGATTTTTAATACTTGAAAAAAAATCGTCCGCCTCAGGTGGGATCCGAACCCACGTCCATCGCATACCGTGCGAGTGCTTTACCACTAAGCTACAGAGACGTTAATCGACTCGACAAAATCTTTCAAGTGGTTCTCGCTGTCAAAGCGTATTTTCTGATCAATGTTGTGGTATATACTACAGTAGTATATACTACTACCGTCAACTACCTACGTGGGTTTGGATCCTACCTGAGGCGGACGATTTTTTTCAAGTATTAAAAATCTTATAAAGAGGTTATTATAAATTAACAAAATAGTAAAATTATGTTTAAAAAACATCCGCTGAAATATAGGTAAGTATGTGTTGTGGTGATACGTTTTATTCAATAAATTGAATGTGTTTGTAAATTGTAATGAGTACCTATTGCATCCGTAAAATTTTCGTAGATAATTGGCATTCGTAAGCTCTAATTCAATGAACAATAGCGGAAATACTCTACAGCATAGCGCTAGCCAATTGTTGAGCCATTACATTTTAATCCAGCCCTTCGGAGTTATTACTACAAGCATTTTTATACTAACTATAAAAACATCCACTCCAAGAACAAAAAAATAAAAAAGTACTTACAATAAAATAAAAACTAGTGCTCTCAGCGAAATGAAAAAAGTGCATTTACTTAGCATCTGAAGCAAAAACAACTTAAGACATATTAAAAAAAATTGACAGTTTGCGGTTGTTTGGTGATTACTGCGGGGTAACCATGAACTCCTAAAACAATCTCAAAGTTGTCAAATCTGTCAATTTGGGTACGTCATTACATACAAAATTTGACAGATTTGATAATGTTTGACAGATTTAAGATTTTTTTAAGAGTTCGTGGTTACCGCCCTGGTCATATTTTGGTATCAACATTATTTCTAAGTTAGCCAGCCATACATGTTTTGTGATACTTTTTTATTGAAATAATTTAATGAAATAATTTCATATTTCTGGGAATACATACGAACATATACATACATACTTTATCTGTAAACTTAAACAACTGAACTTACTCTATAGAAACCTATAAACTAATTACAGCGTTCTTAAGGTCTGTAAATGAAACGTCGATTGCTGTAAGTAGTGAAAAACGTGTTTCTTTTGACTAGGTCTAAAATGACGATCTTTTCGGTCTTAAAATAGTTCTGTTGTAAAATTGGGTTTTTGCTCTCGTATGTTTACTATCGTCGATATATAAAAGGCAACCGTTAATGACTGACTGATCTATTAACGCACAGCTCAAACCACTGAACGGATTGCGCTGAAATTTGGTACACATATATCTATTATGATGTAGGTTGTGCGCTAAGAAAGGATTTTCCAAAACTCACCCTCTAAAGGGGTAAAAACGGGACTTCAAAGTTTGTATTGAGCATCAAGATCGCGAGGTTAATCTTTTAACTAAATAAGCAAATACCTGTTCAGGGTTGAAAAAGAAGTTTAGTTAGTTAGTATTTTTGTTATTTACTGAGTTTGATATTAATTTATTCACTCAAAATCAAATCTAACGCGAACGAAGTCGCAGGCAAAAGCTAGTATTTTTTTTTCCTTTCTTACTCACTCAATTATCACCTAATATTGGATTTAATTGGTTTACGTATTCGTACGATACGATAATACGACCGAACAACCTGGTGGTTTCACGGTAGCCTTGCTGGTTTCCTAGTTAGTATATGAACGATAGGCATCTAATTAAAACAAAGACATATTATATACAATTCCACTACGAATATCGGTATGTACTCTAAAGCACCAAAGGGAATTTTTCGAATTCCATTTTCACACATGCAATTTTATGCAATAAATAAGAAAAGTTTTACCCGGGGGCCTAGCACGAAATTGTATCTTTCGGTCGGTCGTATCATCCATCTATCCATCAGCCGAAAGACGTCCACTGCTGGACATAGGCCTCCCCCAAGGATTTCCACAAAGATCGGTATAAAACTAACAAATTAAAATGGGCAGTCTCATGTGTCAATCCTTTGATAAAATATGACCAACTCAATCTAGCCGCGTAAAAAACCCGACCGTTTTGAATTGTTCTTAAATTGTCAAACCTTTGATACGGGGGAATGGATGTTTTAATTTGGTCGGATAATACGACAAACCGTACGATGCGCTTTCGTATTAGGCCTTCACTAGACCACAGTAGAAATAATGTCTTATTTCTAGGGTTTATCTAAGGTCTAATAAGGGACTTGATATAAAAAGAGCCTGGGCGCTCAGCCAAGGCGTGCGGCGGACAAGGCGCTGTAATGGCAAGTATTGTACACTCGAAGTGTATTCATAGTGGGCCATACATTTTGTGTCACACATACAGCAGCGCGCTGTGTCCGCGCCCCCAGAGAGCTTTCTTTATCATTGTTATAGTCCAGGATCCCAAGGCTCTCAGACCTAACTTATTTTCTCCGAAACCAAATGTATAGGATTAAGTAGTGTAAGTATGTACCTTGAGTGTATGCATCAGACCTTCTAGCTTGAACCGACGGCCAATTACCTGGTACCAGAGATAAGTAAAATAATATTCACTTTTCCTAAAGTTTCAGTGCTGATTTTTACGTATGATTTAGAGAATTTAGTTAAAAATTAATAATCAATACTGCCAGCCACTTTTACCAACCGCTTTAATGCTCCCAAAAAATAATGTGTGTAATAATGTTGTTATAAAAAAATATGTGATTACGCCAAGTAGACGGTGAGTCTAGGAGAGAGACTCATGGATCCGTATAGATATCCCTCTCACGCTCAAGCGAAGTAAATAATGACCTCGCGCTCATACTCATAGCGACACTTTATGTGTGCCTGAGGGATGTTTGGTCCATCTGATTGGTCTGTCTGGTCACAAGGAATATTCAAATAGTTCCCTGAGTATTGAGTATAAAAAAAATCAAGACTGCGGATTATAAGTAAAGTTCAATTATTTTTTTGGGAGTTTTTAAGCATCTGGTAAAAGTTACCACCGACGGAAAGTATTACTGCTGGCTGGCTGTACATATTGATTATATTAATTATTAACAAAATTCTCTAAAACATCCTTAAAAATCATCACTGAAACTTTAACAATTGTGAATACTATTTTTGCTTACCTTTAGCACCTTGGTACCAGTTAATTGGCCGTCGGTCCAAGCTGGCAGATATTCATACACTCAAAGTACATACTTACATTACTTTAATCCCATACATTTGGTTTCTGAGAAAATAAAAGTTCGGTCTATTAGTATCTATCTTGCTCTATTAGTTGTGTATCAAAATCATATACCTGTAACGCCATCTATCAAATGTAAGTTCAGAGGGTTTGTATTCTCTTTGCAAATAAAATATACTTTCATTCGCTCCGTTTCTTCAAAACCGTGTGTTTCAATTATAATCATTCTCAATGGTTATAATTATATACACACCACAGCCGCCGGCCATGTGGTAAAACCAGCCGTTCGCATTTTAAACCATTTTTTAGGGTTCCATACCCAAAGGGTAAAACGGGACCCTATTACTGAAGCTGCGCTGTCCGTCTGTCTCATGTCCGTCCCGTTTGTCTGTCCGTCTGTCACCAGGCTGTATCTCATGAACCGTGATAGTTAGAGAGTTGAAATTTTCACAGATGATATATTTCTGTTGCCGCTATAACAACAAATACTAAAAGACAGAATACAATAATTATTGAAGGGGGCCGTTTGCCGTTTCTAAATGGTACGGAACCCTTTGTCCGCGAGTCCGACTCGCACTTGACCGGTTTTTTTTTTGTTAGACGCCACCTCATAAAGCACCAGAATAATCCCATCTGCTGTTAAACATAGCTTGTACTATTGGGGCTAAATATATAAGGTCCGATTTTACTAGTGTTCATCCTGTTAACCTGTAACTATATAGGTGAAAAGCAATCTTAAAAACCAATTTTCAAATGTGTACCATAAAAACTAAAAAAGTTAAAAATCAACAACATCGACTTCATATTGCATAAACTCGTCCTATCTTTGCTACGTTTAACCATCTGATTATCCGTCTTATTCCTTCCCCTTGTACAGAGCGAGAAAGAGTTGAAGATAGGACGAGGTTATGCAATATGAAGTCGATGTTGTTATTTTGTAATTTATTTTTAACTTTTTTCGTTTTTATTATAGACATTTGAAAGTTGGTTTTTACGATTGCTTTTGCACCTATACAGGGTGTAAAAAAAAGCTTAACGAAGCCTTAAACCACGAATTCTATACATAAAACCAAGTAGAATGCAAAAAAAATAATTGCTGGGAAATGACTTTTTAAATTTTTGGGTATAAAAAAAAATAACTTATTTCTCGCCCGCAATGTATAGCGCGCACGCCAGAGAAGAAAGAAGTACTGAAAATGTTTATCATGTTTCTTTGTAAAAAAGTTTAGTATTATCAAACAGAAATCAATTTTGTAAAAATCTTTGAAAAAAAATTGTAACTTTGACAGTCAATAACTCGGTAACCCGTCATTTCCCAGGTAATAGTGTAAAAGAAAAAAAATATCGTAATAATACGTAGAATATGTGGTATTCGGCTTCGTTAAGCCTTTTTTTACACCCGATATAGTCACAGGTTAACAGGATGAACACTAATAAAATCGGACCTTATATAAGAATAAATATAAATGTATTGTGTTTGTACGTTTGACTCATAATAGATGTCGCTATCTTATTTTTTGAAGAGTTTGAATTCCGATTCTCATACAAAATCTTCAGAATCGTATAAAATTTCCTAGGAATTGGTATGCGATTCATGTAAATTCGCATAAAATACGCCTCCAGGTCTGAAGTAATATTGTGCAGCGTTAGATAGCATAATGATTCAAATTATTTTTTAAATTGAAACATTGAATAAAACAAATCTTTTCGATTAAATAAACTACACTACATTAAACGCCAAGACCGGCATCCTCGACGACCTCCGTAGCGGAGAGGCGAACACGCCGGCACACTTGGCGTCGACATCTCCGAGGATCCGGGTTCAATTCCCGGTCGGTCACTCTAAAAAAAAAACAACTTTCCTATACTGCCTCGGGTTGTGGTACCGTCGTTGTAATTTCTAATTTTTATAACACAAGTGCCTCAACTACCTTAGGATCAGAGTGATGTTGTCAAATATTTATTTATTATATTGTTTAATTCTATTTAATATTGCTTAGATACAGATATTAGTTAGATTTCAGGTGGACTCAAGCAATTAGACAATATACCTTATGGACAGTGTCCATCGTCTGCCCAAACAACAAAAGAGGGCCGCCAGTCTGTCGCCAACGCCATTGACGTAGAAGTCGGCTCCATTTAATGATTAAAATATATTTTTTAATAACCTCGGTTTGCATTTTATAAAAAATAGAAAACATAATGAAAAAATGTTATAGCTTCCAAAGCAAACAAAGACGGAAAATGTCGGAAACCATAAAAACAATTGTTTTGTTTAACTCTTGGCAAATTTGAAACAAGCAAATTTTCTTTCTTTTTTTATGGAGTAGAAAAAGTTCAGAGAATACGTACAAGCGCTCTCAAGTTTGAATTCTGCTGTTGAAACTGTTACTACAGGCCCTACCTCGATCATGATGTGGATAACTTATTATGGAATACCTATGATTAATATACGCTTTAAAAAGTAACATCGTATCAAATGCAGTTATTTTTGAGAGAGAGATACTAATATCCCTGAAAAATGGTATTCAGGAGGTTTTATAGGATAGTTTATTGAATTCGCAGCCCTTTTACGAACACATGTTTGTTATTAAATATCTCAATATTAGACAATATGATTACATTTGGTTAACGTTTGAATACCACACCTAACGTTGATGAAAATAATAATTGGACATCGTTTTCGTTGTTGGAATTTCTTATGCCAAATTAATGTTAGGTTGGGGGATAACTAATGGTTATGAGCGCGAGTGTACACACTATAGTTATTCAGGTAGTAAGTGTCTTCTGCTCTGCTCATTGCTATAATGGCTAGAGATGTATATACAAACATACGTACATCCAAATCTTAAGCTCTCTTGATATTGCCCCGTGGCCCGTGGGTTAGGTAAGGTACTTCGCTATTTTAAAAGCAACCAGTTTTCTACGACTGTCTGGTTTAGTAGGCCGTGTTCGGGACTACGAAGCCAGACAAGGTTGAAAGTTCGAATCTAGCAAAAGGATTATGTCACCATTTTGACTCATATATAAGGCATATTTATAAGGCAACTAGAGTAACACAGATTATCAATTATTATTATAGGTATTAGCGCTAGACAGCAATAAGTAAACTCTTTCAGTCATACTTACACAATAAGCACTAAAACAAACTAAACTTTTATAGCATGTGTTTATTGCGTGTTGCGTCGCTGCAGTTGCATCGCATGTGAAATGGAATGGCTGCAGACACAAGTGTGTAGAACACACATCAGGGTTGGCAAATAAATGACGTACTTACATAGAGACCATAAAAATAAAAATATATATTTAATTAGAAAACAGAACGTATAAACAGTGTGTGTAAGGCTTCTGGCAAATCATTGCAACAATAAATCTACAGATTTATTTTATTTTATTTATTTGGCATATACGACAGTTGACAATCGATGGTTAGTGATTCAGAAGCAATTGCGATCTGATACTACAAAAGTGGTTGTAGCTATTATTTATTATCAAAGACTTGATTTTGTTGTGGCGCGGTGATTCACCCTGAAAACAAAGAGACTCGGATTTGATTTCCGCTTTGGCTCAATTCAGAAAACTGTCTTTTCTACACTTTAACTCGGCTCTGGCAATTTGATGGTTTGATTGCTGATGATTTCTGGAAATATGCTTTTTTCATGTAACTTATTAACACAACAGTTGTATTACTTAAATGCGAATTTTAATCAAGCCTCACGGACGATCTACTTATTAGCGTTTATTTTGCATTCATCGAATTGAATCACAACGAGTGGCCCACAAAGAAGATACTCGAAGGATATTGTGCACAATGAGCTCAAAGCGTCCTTTGTATGCGGCAACGGGATACGAAACCCTATGTATCCTTAGACAAGTTCTTGACTCAACTGGGTATAATAATATTGACTAAAACATACCTAATCAGTTCTTTTTGGAGTCGGTGCCAGCCATCGAGAGTTAAAATGTGTTCATTCGCACCGACTCCAAAAAGAACTGATTAGGTATGTTTTAGTCAATATTATTTTTCGCTTTTAAGTTTCATTTTGAAGTCGGTTTTAAGTTTTTTATTAAACTTTTTTTATTTTACAATTTTAAGTGTTAAGTCCTCTATTTTTTCCCTCCTAACTTCGCCAAAAATTACTTTACAACAAAGTAACCTTAACTAATATTGGTCCTCTATGGACCCCCCATCCAATGTTATGATAAAAATAAGGTGTTATATAGGGTCAATTTTTCGTCGATAATTTTTAAGTCTTAAGCAAAGGGTTTACCTACACTCCAACCAGAACGGCGGCTATTTTGGTGTCGTAACCATAGGATAAGGTCTCGCTTTAAATAACAGGTTAAATTAAGAAAGGCACTTTCAATTTTTTTTTCGTTACTGGGTGTGCGGGTACGCCCCCAGTAAATAAAAATTGGCGGTCTGGTACCTCATAAGCTCTACGTCTGCTCAACACACTGCGAAATACGTTCTGTCGACAAATTGCAGTATTATCTTCTAACTCCTATCCGTTAAGGAGTTCTGTGGCTTCCATCATCAGGTCAGCAACATGACATGATGATTACCAGACCCAAACATCAGCATCGAGTCAGAAAATATATGCAAAACATTATGGGTGCCTATAAAAATTGAGGGTTGCCCTCGATTTCCCAGGGATCCCATCATCAGAATCTGACTTGGTGGAAACGGTACTACCTCGGGAGTATACCCTTTCAAACTAAAAAATAAATTTTGAAATCAGTCCATAATTGACGGCGTAATCGCGTAACATACATACAAAAAAAAAAACAACATTCAGACGAATTGAGAACCACCTCCTTTTTTTTGAAGTCGGTTAAAAATAAAATAAAAGAACAAGTGCATAGAAAGTCAAAAAAATATAACTTATAGATATGTTGTCTGTTCTCGTTGAAATTTTGGGAAATGAAGTATAGTCTAATATTACCACTCGTAGGTAAGTAACAAATATTTTTGCCCTCCACCCGTCTATCTGTCAGTCTGTCTGTCTGCCACGAACAAATAGCTCAGCTGTTAGCCAGTCAGAGATTGTCGATCGACAGTCGAGCGACAGACTAAAGTACGTTGAGTGCGCGCTTCAACCTATATAATACCGTACGCTATATTGGCGATTCATTGATTTAATTACAAATATTGTTTTTACCATTTATTTACCTGTTAAGCACTATTTTCACCCGACTGCCAAACAAGGCTTATGTTTTTCGAGCGTATGTATGTCTATTTCCTTGGCACGCCCTACAGCCTAAACCATTTAACGGATTTTAAAGTATAATATATTAATAGATTCGTCTTAATTGTGGGAGTGACAAGACAAGAGGTATGTTATTTCCAGCGGGAACTGAACTTACGCGGGAAAAACGGATCCGCAATACTGATAAACCGAATTTGAAACTTTCTTTTATTAAATAAGGGTCACATATTTTCAGTGCTAATAGTATTCAATACTTTATTTTCCAAAATTCCTACTACTTTATTTTCCAAAATTCCTACTGCAACAAATATCATCATTTTGTCATATGACAATGACTGAAAAATAGCAATCATTGCCATGCCTAATGATGATTGACTTGGTATGCACTGCGTTAGTACCTAATTAAGTAATTTAAATCCGTGTAGAAATAGTCGAATCAAGTAACATGAATTTGATGCCTCAGACTGCAAATTGATTCTTTAAATCTTTTTTTCATCTCTTAAGTTCACTTTTCACGAAGTTGGGTTTTTAATTTTTTTAAACTATTTTTTTTTTATTATTGTTATTGGAATACCCTTAAAGATTATATTGTATCTTGCAAGTATGAGGAGTTGCGCACAGCTTCTCCGTTCTATTTTTGCATAAAAATCAATGAGCAAATAGAAAGTTGCGGTCTGAACCAGTCCTACCTACTACCGGTCAGACACGTCTTCGGTAGCCCCTTAACCGATACCGACTAAACACTAACAGAAATATGTATTTATTAGAGCAGTCGACGCCGCCTTGCTCTTAATAAATGTTCATAATAAGACAAATCCAAATAAATACACATCATAACTATTCTTAAACACACGAAGAAACCAAAACCTCAGGCAGAAAGTTTCATTACTTACAAAAGAGGCTGAATGCAGGTTTTCCCAATCCTTAAACCTAATTAAAAATACAGCTAGTTTGACCAATGGCCGCGCTAAAAACAGAAATGGTTTTTTACAATGTAATGACTCACCCGAGTGGTAGCGACTCTCGTTCCGCGTGAGTCGCCTGTTGGTCCTTCCAGGTGGCGAGCGGAGCGCCGCAGCCGACCTCACTGCGACCCGATAAAGAACCAAACGTACACGTAACCACACACACATATACGGATAGCAAGAATCGAATTATGAATTTGGAATCGAAAACAATCAGCACGAAAATAAATAAAAACACTCATAATTTGTTTAATCATTGCAAATAGACTGTTTTGAACAGAGCATTACGTTATTTGTTATTTAATAGCAATTTACCTACAGATTTGGTGATAAGGAGGTGATTATAGTTTTATTTATTTGTTGTCGATCCCAATGCATACAAGTTTATACGCCATTGCTGTTAATGTAAAACGGAGCAACAATAACTCATTACAATGCATCAGCACAATGCTAAATGGCGTTTAAGCTTGTAATTTGCTCTTGTTAATTTCGCAGTGTCTGCGTCCTGGCACAGGCACACGTTCTAAACTATTCGTTAGTTTTGTATCGTTTCGAGTTCTCAATACACCTACAACCACAATTTATCGATACAGATGTTTCTAATTGTTGCCGCTTTGTAAAAATTTCCTTGACAATAAAATAAATATTTCATTGTAACAGATGCAACGTAACTTTAAGGTTATAAAACTTTTAAGTCCAGATAACAGTAAATAAGAAAGTTATTTTAACCTCCTGACAAAACCTTTATGACTGCGATCTAGTAAGCACCGATTAATTATTTAAAAAGGCGTATTTAAAGAAGTTATTTTTTGTGCTAGTGGACAACCTAGACAATCCATATTTGAATATCATTCTGTATGTTTATGTCAGTTCATTTCAAGTTGATACAAAGACAGATATAAATATATTTGAATCTTGTTTAGAGTTAAACATAAATACATTTAAACTTTCTTAAAACTAGATTTCCTCTGCATGGAAATAAACATAATTCAATCTCCTACAACTTCAGGGTATTAATAAATACAAGGCATTAAGTACTGATCATGGTATACGTAACTTATGTTTAAAACAAAAAAAGTTGAAAACAATTACAGGATCACATTTTTTTATAAATATAAAATGATAAAAACATGATTTGTAATTGCTTAGTAAAACGGAGTTTGATAAAGTTCGATAAGCAATAAATAAATAAAAAACAGCCAAGTGGGAGTCGGATTCGCGCACGAAGGGTTCCGTACCATTACCGTGAACATTTCAAGCATCTACCTGTTGCCGTTATTAATATCGAGCAAAAAACGGCAAAAAAATCACGTTTTTTGTATGAGAGCCCCAATGAAAAATGTATTTTATTGATTTCAATATGTGTTGTTGTTGTCAGCGGCAACAGAAATACATCATCTGTTAAAATGTCAACTGTCTAGCTATCACGGTTCATGAGATACAGCCTGGTGACAGACATACGGACAGCGGAGTCATATAAGTCTCGTTTTACCCTTTCGGTACGGAACCCAAAAAATTCGCAACTTTACGTGTAAGCATCTGCCACTCTCTGTAGATAAAATTTTAATTTATTGCATGAATATGCACTACGATTGTAAGACAACTACTTTTTATCTTACTACCTCAAAATATTAGGAGGTTAGGTTAGGGAGGAGAAGCAGCTTTGGAAGGTAGTGATAATATAATTCAT
Source organism: Anania fuscalis (assembly GCA_950371115.1). NCBI lineage: Eukaryota > Metazoa > Arthropoda > Insecta > Lepidoptera > Crambidae > Anania > Anania fuscalis. The sequence goes on from OX493324.1 coordinate 28,685,301, forward strand.
GTACATTACGTGACCATCATTTACGTACAAACTTTACATAATTATATGGATTCTGGCGTAGCAATTAAGGGGAGCGTTTACTAAAACAGCTTATATAAATTATATTTTTAAGAAAAGGGTTTTATCATTGAGAAAGAAAATATCTTATTATTACGTTTATCGGTCATTTAAAAGTCTAAAACACATTTGCTTTAACTTATTGTAAGCCAAACGGTCGCATGAGACCGCATAAAAATAAACTTTTCTATGGTACAATACTACTACGTAACAATACGTTTAAAATGATAAATTTATACCTACTAAAATATCGTAAGGGTAAAGATTAGTGACGTGAGCTAATAGAATTTGCTCAAATCAAAAATCTATATAGGCGCTGTCTTCCCGTTCACGTTTTTACGAAGATAGCTATTTTCGGCCGGAAACCCTTAAATAAACAAAACAAGTTGAAAAGTTTCAAAGTTTTTGACGCATGCGCAATGACTACCTTCTGTTATAGAAAATTTGAATTGTTTCGTAAAATCATAATCATATTCCCTCGTCTTGTGAAACCAAAAATACGTAGCCAACATTTTTCCAGAAAACATTTTACTGGACTTAGTTTATTTTTGTGTCGTTAACATCACAGTAGTAGTATAGTATTCTTACTCGAGTGGAAATAATAATGAGTGTCAAATCCGAATCTGATGTTGATGTGGACGTAGAGAAATTAGATCCGCATGAAGATATTTGCAGGCTACAATCTGCAATCCTTCGCCAGAAAAATTTAGAAGATAAAAAAGATATGTATGTGAAACCAGACGTCGATGTGCTGAACGAGAAAAACCCGCCTGCTGCAAATAAAGACGGTCATGACTGCGTGTGTGTACTCTGCGGGAATTGGTACAAGAACGCTACAACATTGCATTACCACTTGCGGCTGAAGCATCCCCGCGAGCCGGGCGGCGATAAGCCGCGTTGCGTGCCGTGCAACAAGACGTACGCTTCGCTATTGAGTCTAAAGAATCACCAGCGGTACATGCACCGCTACACGCACGCGTGCGTCGTGTGCCCCAGGCGGTTCCCGACGCGCGACCAGCAAGCCGAGCACGCCGTCTCGTGCGTCCGGGCGGCCCGGCCCTGCCCAACCTGCGGCAAGATATACGACACCCAGCTGTCTCTTCGGAATCACGTTAACTACAAACACCCGCAGGGCAAGACAAACTGGTGCTGCATATGTCGTCGCTCATTCATGTCTGACCGCGGTCTGTTTAATCACGTAAGGGTCTTGCATGCTCGAGCACAGTTGCAGTGGGCCAAATTAAAACAATTATACGATCAGAACAAGTTAAAAAAATAAGTGGATTTATGATACATTAGGATTAGTGTAATTGCATTTCATTCGGTCTTAAAAAGCTACAAATGCGTATAGGGATTATTTTTCTCTATTTCCTTATTTTGTTTTGTCTTGAACTTTAAATCATTTCTGCCTAAATGTTATCTCCATATTTAAAATTCTATCTGAAAGCAATAAAAATGTGTTTTTAACTTATAGTATATTTAGAGCGTAACCGAAAAATATATCTAAATAAATATTAAAATATTTCGTTTGTAAGATATGAATTGATTGATTGATGGCTTGAAAAAAATAAGTTTTGTTCACTTAATGTCATTATTCTTATATTTTTCTTATATAAAATAGATAAATAGTTTAAAGAAATTACGTGTTTAATTATAAATGTCAGTGACGACATAATTGCAAGCGTATAAGAATAATTATACTTATCGGCACAGCTTTGTATTAGATGGTGCAACATAAAATTAGACAATTACTCTTTAAAAAATGGCGTTTGTTTACCTAAGACAATACAAAATACTTATTTGCGTACTTATTGGCACAACTTTGTATTAGATTGTGTGCGACTTTATATTAATAAATAACTCTTTTTTTTTTTCGTTTATTTACTTATTAAGGCATACACCAAGACAATACAAAATACTTATTTGCGTACTTATTGGCACAACTTTGTATTAGGTGATGCACTTTATATTAATAAACTAGCTGTTCCCGCGACTTCGTTCGCGTGAACTACGTGATATTTTGTGTGTCTTATAATTCAGCAACATTGCGCTCTGCGCATTTGGATTTGAAGCACACCGATTGTATATGTATATCAAAAGACTAACAGGCATAAAAGTGTGACTCTGTTTGGACTTCCATACGACCTTTCATGCCCATACAGGTCAAAATTTCAAGAACTGTATAACTTTTCTCTTAAAATCGATTCAGTATTTTAGCCATGAAACGTAAAAGACAAAATAAATAAATAAATAAATATTGGACAACATCACATAAATTGCTCTGATTCTAAGGTAAGTAGCTAAAGCACTTGTGTTATAGAAATCAGAAACAACGACGGTACCACAACACCCAGACCCGAGCCAATATAGAAAAGTTCGTTTTCTACATTGACCCGACCGGGGATCGAACCCGGAACCTCAGAGATGGCGGCGCCATTTAAAGTCCGGTGTGCTCGCCTCTCGGCTACGGAGGTCGTCAAAAATATATAGCTTTTTCCCTAAGTATCGTCCACATGGAATAGTTGCTTTGGGCAGCATATTTTTTATTATTCTTATTTTCACACAGACAACCTGCTGTGATTTATCACATTAAACGCTAAAATAAATGTTTATTATTTACTTTTTATCAAGTGCCTAAATACAAAGTTTCATGGTTTATCTTCGATAATGACACATACACACTTCCATCCCTTATTTCAAACCCTTCAAGCCTTTTCCAAGCTCTTTTTTTTTAAGATGGGCTTACTCTTGACCCCAATCTTGCTCTAGAGCATACATGGGATCTACGATGGAGCCTATTCACTCTGGTCTTAAAGAGAGTCAGGTTATATGCACTCGGAAATACAGACGCAGGCAGGGAATTCCAATATTTAGCTGTGCGCATTATTAAAGATGATGAGAAGCGCTTAGTGCGGATTATGGGTATATCAACTAAGAACGGATGGTAGCCAGCCGTGCGTCTGGATGTCCGATGGAAGAAAGGTGACGGTGGTATGAGCTCATGCTGCTCATGAGCACACTCTCCGAAGTACAATCTATAGAAGACCGATAGGCAAGCAACCTTGCGGCGGTGAGCCAGGCTGTGCAGCTTGGACGCCACCAGTTTTTTATTGTCTATTATTCTCTTGGCTCTGCGTTCCACCGAGTCAAGTGCAGCAAGTTGGTATTTCGCCGAGCAGTCCCAAAGGTGGCAGCAGTACTCCATGCAAGATCGGACTTGAGCTTTGTAAAGAGTTAAAAGCTGTCCAGGCGTGAAGTACCGCTTGACTTTATTCAGGACGCCCAACTTTCTAGCTGCAATTTGAGCCTTAGACTCGATGGTGGTGCCAAAGTTGAGGTCAGAGGACAACTCCATGCCAAGAAGTTGTAGAGTGTCGGTCACTGGAACCGGAACCGGAGGGTGAAAGGACTCCTTTTTGTGGAGAAAAGACACGCCTGCGTCTTAGAGGCATTTAAGCTGACGAGATTGTCATCGCCCCACTGGGAGACATTACTTAACGTCAGGCTCGTACGCTCAACCATGGCCTCTCTCAGTCTTTGGACCTCAACTTCACCGGCTCCTGCACTAGGCAGATAGTTCTCCGTGACAGTACTGTCATCTGCGTACCCAACAACCCCTGAAGATAGCAGGTCATTGATGTGCAGCAGGAAAAGAGTCGCAGAGAGCACAGACCCCTGAGGAACTCCGGCGTCAATGGCCTTGAGGTCAGAGGAGCAACCGTCAATGACTACTCGGATCGACCGTTCACTTAGGAAGTCAGCCACCCAGCTACAGAAGTCAGTGGGGATACCGTACGCTGGAAGCTTGCTCAGCAGACTCGCATGCCAAACCCTGTCGAAAGCCTTCGAAATATCCAGCGACACTGCGATTGCTTCGCCGTGGTTTTCGATGGCTTCGCCCCAGCAATGCGTTACATACACTAGAAGATCCCCAGTTGAACGTCCCCGGCGGAAGCCATATTGACGATCACTGAGAAGTTCATTGTCCTCTAGGTATGAAAGCAGTTTGCAATTTAGAACTTTTTCCATAACCTTACAGAGTACGGAAGTGATGGCGATCGGTCTGTAGTTACTAGGGTCGGCACGGCTACCCTTCTTGGGTACTGGTTGCACATTGGCAAGCTTCCAAGATTTTGGTACGATTTTTGTCGTGAGAGAGAGGCGGTACAGTCGCGTCAGTACGGGAGACAACTCAGGCGCACAATACCTTAGCACTCTTGCTGGTATGCCATCTGGACCACAGGCCTTGTTCACGTCTAGACCAAGAAGGGATCTACGGACCTCTTTTTTGTGTACTGTGATCTCTGGCATCAAAGAATCACAGTGAGGCATGGTGGGTGGACGTTTCGAGCCAGCGTCTAGACGTTAATTGCTTGCAAACAGATCGGCAAATAAATTTGCTTTCTCTGTTGCGGTGTGGGCAAGTGACCCATCAGGTTTCTGCATTGGAGGTAGTGTAGGAAGGCAGAAGTTAGATTCGACTGATTTCGACAGGGACCAGAACTGCTTACTACCCTGTGGGTAAGATGCAAGTTTCGCCCCAATACGACTGACATGGTCGAACCTAGCTTTTCGCAGCACCCTTTTGCAAGACCTGGCGGCTGTATTATATGCTCTCTTCTTTGCTCGCACCTTTTGCGCTCGCACTTTTTGATCTCGAGCTTTTACCCAAGCCTGGTAAGCTGACTGTTTACGAGCCTCAGCTCGGGCACAGTCCGCATTGTTACAAGGTCGGGTTTTGTAACCGAGCGGGATGTCGGAAAATGGAATGAAATATTCCATTCCCTGCCGGATAACAGCTGTGATCGCATCAGCGACGCATGAGAGGTCTTTCGAAGAGAAACATAACTGCCGCCACGGGTATGATGCAAAGAAAGCTCGCATCTCGTCCCAGTCTGCTGACTCGTATCGCCATACTCTCCTCGTACCCCTAAGGGTGTAATCTGGAGGAGAGCAGATCGATACGGATTTCCCTACACAGTGGTCGGACGATCCCAGTGGAGCCGAGACTGAAACCGAGTGTCTGTGTGGATCAGTTGTCAGCAGTAGGTCCAGGCAATTGGGTGTATGATCAGCGATATCCGGTATTCGCGTCGCTTGTTCCACCAGCTGAGTGAGATCTAGCGCCAATGCTAGCTTGCGGGACTCTCGCCCAGCTTGGTCAGTTTTCTGGTATGGGAACAGCCACTCTTTGTGGTGGGCGTTTAAGTCCCCCAGAAAAACAAGCTTTGCTGTTGGATATCGCTGAAGTGCGGAGTCTGCCGTCTCAGCAAGGTATTCCATGAGCCCAGTCGTCTCCCGATCTCCAATGTGCGAACGGAAACACTAGCGCAGAGAGATTTCTCTACCCCAGTGTCCACCAAAAGCCACAGCACAGGAAATTCTGACTTCTCAAAGCAACGGAGACACTTACAGCAGATGTTATCGCGAACATACACACAGACCCCTGCACATTTCTTGAACTTATGTTCGAGAGTGTATCCAGGGTAGTTGAGGTATGCCACGTCCGACGGTGTTGCTATCTGCGTCTCCGTTAAGAAGAATAAGTGCGGCTTCTCGGTCTCCAGGTGGTGGACCGGGTCAAGATTTGAGTGCAGACCTCGGATGTTGGTGAGGTGCACCTTGAGTGGGAGGAAGTGTCGCCGTTGATTTAACTTTTTCTTCTTTATTTGCTTTGTCATTTTTTTGAGTTTTAGTAGGGGAAAGAAAAATATAGTCGAGGCGCTGCTTAGCAAACCCTACTCGTACTTTTTGGCTCAGCCGATCAGAGGGGAACTCGCTTGGAGACTGCGGGGACGCCCGAGCCCCCCCCGATACCACTCCACCGGGTCCTCCCATCCAGTCGCCAACTGGCACGGTGGAGCATAACAAGATTTTTCGCAAGTTGGCGGGGCAGCCTTTACGCGTGGCTAGGGCGTAAGTGGGGCTCCTTACTGACTGCGGTCGGCCAACGGCTGGGACCGTGCCTCGGATCCCGCTACCCTCCAGAACGAGTTACCCGATACACCATCGCCTAATGACAGAGACCGGTTCCAACAGCGCAACTGACTTAATTTCAAACCCCCAATGGCACTAGCACTCCCGCACACCGACGGAACACAGCAGGGCTGCTTGGCGCCGGACTCCGGCGGGATGGTGGTCGCGAGCCAGACGGCCCCTTCCAGGGCCTCCCACCGCCTTTGGGATCTTCTGCCGCCATTACAAATTATTATGACGTTACCCGGGGTGGACCGCTAGGAGGTAGATCCCAACCACCCCAAAACTCTAAACCAAATTTCATCAAAATTGGTTCCAGAATAAGGCTTAAAAGCGTGACTTTGTTTTAATAAATTGGGACAGTCAATATAATTGGTAAATAACTTGTACAGAAATAAATAATCAATTACAGTTTTCTACTAGACTAATCGTTTTGAAATGTTTTAAACGTGAATAATTATTTCAAAACATCTTCAGTTCGCAACTTGATTATTATTTTTTACAATATGGTACACGTAGGTATATTTTCGCATTAGCATGATCTATTTATTGACAAACATTTAGTCTTATAATATACGTGTTTAATTTTATTCTCATAATGTGTTTGGCGAAATAATAAAATGTCTCAGTTGTAGTAATTATTAAAAATATATAAGAGTTTAAAAGGGGTTTGGTAGTTTTTCTATGAAGCCTGGCTCACCTACTATCCGCCATTTCGATGGCCACCACCCGTCATCTTTAATTTTTTTTATTTATTTGGCATCATATAATTTAACAAAAACCAATTAATTTTTGCAAATAGGCTTAAACTAAGCACTTTTACATGTCCCATTGTTATTTTTTTCCCTACCACTGCTTCGGGACAAGTTTGGGCTAGCGCCGAGAAGAAGCAGCGCAAGAAACTCGGTCACTATTGTCAGCCTCTTTTAAATAGTTTTAAATACACATAACAAAATATTTAATTACAAGATAAATGCACCTGTGCGAGTAAGGCAGTATTTATATCGAAACATTTTTATCATTTAAATTATCTATAACAGTATAATACCCTTTTTTTATGAAAATCTTTCTTACATGAGTTTTTAATTTAAACATGGGCAGTTTAGCAATGTTTAGCAATGTTCAGCCGCTAACAAGATATGTTTTTTTATTATTTTAGAAATATCACCACTTTTAATATTTTATTTACTTTTAAAATGAAAAATTCCGTTATTTTTTTATTTAAGGTTAGTTAGACATTGCACTCTCCCAGAAAAAGTGGTAATATTTCGAAAATGTAAAAAAAAACTTGTATGCGTATTTTTTCCTGGCGAGTACAAATATCTCCCTAAGCCGACTACCTAAAAAAAAATTTATATCCATCTGGCCTGGACCACCCTGTTATATACAGGATAATCATACATTTGTAATTATTTTAAATTTATTCATTAGTGCCTTATTACATGACCTTTCTACGTGTCTTTCAAGATTATAATATGCTACCAGGACGATGGTACTAACAGGTTTTGATGATACTATTACATGACAATAATAAAACGAAAACTTTTATTTTTAAAACAATCTGTCTAGCTAGCTGTAATCTTGGGGGTCCCGCATACAGTTATGTGTTAAGTCCCGGCCAAACCAACGCGTGCGCGATAGCAGGCGTGGTGGCGTGGGCGTTCAGCCTGGCGATTCTGTAAACAAAACCGCGCTCACTTCGTCGCTGCACTCGCTCATAAACGATAAATAATATGAACCTTCTTACTAACAAGAAAGAGGCTATGTTCGTTTGTACGGCTAAGTCGAGTTTTAGAGCGAGTCCGTTGCGTTTTTCTTAAAGAATCGACCGGCTGATCGTGCCATAGCATTTATATCGACGAGTTCACACCGGTGCGGACAGCGGCGGCGTGCAGCTTGACATTCAGCGTTTGCACGCGCGGACATGGCATTTGACGTGACAGGCTTAACGGACAGATGGTGCGCTACTATGATAACATAAATAATTACGTTTAAAGCTATAATTTTTTTTCCGATAAGCAATGAGTGAAGCTAACTAGCTTTTTTTCTTTCCCTCATCTTCAAATGAATAATAAATGAAATAAAATTCGTTTATTTCAGGCAACTTAACATACAAGCCCATATAGGCCTATTATTACTTACAATAATAGCTTCGCTCGGGGAATCGCGTTGGAATTAATTAATTTGAAACTCAGTTAGTAAATAAATAAAAAACTTTACAAAAAATATGTGTTAATTTAGTAAAAGGGTTGAGCTTTTATATTCGTAGTATATCTGCAAATAATCTGATAAACAATTGTTAAATCATAGTTTCTACAACATCAGTAGATACCTTTATTATGACTAACATTTTTAATCTTCTTTGACTTCATACATGGCTAATAAGTTTCTTGTTAGCTAAGGTTTATACGTATAAGCGAAAGATAGATTTTCGTGCTAGGTCTTCTGAACGCGTAGTGTCCGCGTATTTGGTGTAAACTGGCCTGCACGCCCACGCCCCCGCGTTTGTTTGGCCGAAGCTTTAAACACTCCATGATGACAAAGTATTTCTTATATATGGCTGTGTGGTTCTGTACCATCACTTTTCTGTTCGTGGAAAAATACAAGTATTGCTCTTTGGTCTCAAGATTGACTGACAAGTGACATTGCTTTGAATATTGTTTTTTTTAATTTTTGCTTCAATTACAGTATTTTGGGTATATAATGACTAGAGTCCGGTGTTGGCAAGAGAAATAAAAATTGTATTGAATATCCGTCAATGAACTAACTAACGCCTAAACAGCGATTATGAGTGAAAAATAGTTAAGCACTAATTAAGAAGTTAAGCGGTGAATAGTTAATGAGTTACTAAGGTGTTAATTAGTCGATTTTTGTAAGTAAGGTCGTATATATTTATTGGGTAAACATTTCACAAATTCAAAGAGGAAAAACAATTTCTGTACTAAAAAAAGAAATCAAAACTTTTTTCTTGGTCTTTTATTTTTATTTTGACAGTGACAACATATTAGTCAATATTGTTTACGGTGATTTACGACGCGTCCTGTAAAAAAAAAATATTTTTTTCCAATTTCAGTGAAAATTATGACTCTGCCGGAATCTGATGTTGAGGTGAATGTGGAGAAGTTCGATTCAGATGATTTAAACGAGCACCTTCAATCATCTGCGGCTATACTCCGGGAAATATTGAAAGACAGAGAAGATGCTTATATCAACAACGCCGAAGAGTTGATTACGGGAGACTTGCGTGATACCGCTACAGATGGGAAGGGCCACACATGTAAACACTGCGGGAAGTTGTATAAAAACGAGGGAACATTGCAAATGCACTTTCGGCTGAAGCATCCCAGCGAGCCAGGCGGCGTGGCGGTCCGCTGCGTGTCGTGCGACAAGACGTACGCGTCGCTGCTGAGCCTGCAGAAGCACCAGCGGTACATGCACCGCTTCTCGCACCGGTGCAAGGCTTGCTACAGAACGTTCGAGACGCGCGCACTGCTGGGCGAGCACGCCACCTCGTGCGTCAGGTCGGAGAGGCCGTGCCCCTCTTGCGGAAAGATGTATGACACTCAGCTGTCTCTTCGGAACCACATTAAGTACAAACACCCGGAGGTGAAGGCAAACTGGTGCGGCATTTGTCGTCGCGCGTTCACGACTGAGCGCGGTCTGGTCAACCACGTGACCATAATCCATCCGGGCGGGATCACGTGTGGTAGTTGCCACAAAAAGTTTACATCGGTAGCAGCGCTCCAGAGCCACGTTTTGTACAAGCACTCGGAAAACGGTCACCGGTGTAATCAGTGTAGGAAAGTGTTCGCGTCCTACGGGAGACTGTCGCGGCACTTGACAAAGAACCACAACGTGGTGGTGTACGATTGGCGAAGGTACTGTTGCGGCGTGTGCGACGCCTGCTTCCAGGGATCCGACGCTCTCATCCAACACGTCATGAGCCAGCACACCGGTATCAAGAAGTCGAGTGACTTAAAGGAGACAAGCAGAAATAATTTGATTACTAAAACAAAGTTTCCTTGGCAAATTGCAAGCATCAAAGATTGTTAAAAATTTTCTATGTTACTAGAATATTATAACTTGTTTGACAAAATAAAATGATTAATAAATGACTCTTGGTGAAACTGTTTTCAATTATTTAAAATATTGTTTTGGTTGTTTGTTGAAACCCTATTGCTGCTTTGATTGCACTGGCCACTGATCAAATAATACTACGTAGAAGATAGCGGGCTAGGAATATCGAAAAAGTATACGTCACTTACTTCAATTGATTCGAAACTTTTTCGTCGAGTGACAAAAAAAAAAGAAAAGAAAAAACTTAAGAGTGAGACTTAATAGTGATGTGATGTCTGATGACCGTAAATGTCTACAGGCTATATAAAATCGCATAGATCTAGACATAATCGAGATATCGATGCACTTTAATCGATAATCGTTAATCGATACTTTATAATCGGTCGGTAATAGGCGCTGTATAGTAGGTATCAGAACCTCCCTTAATAATAATAATGGGTACTTTACAATAAAACTGTAGTTAAACGAAAATTTTATATTTCAGAACTTCAAAATAAGAAATACACTTAGTTCAGTCCCTGAAATACAGATTCCTAGTCTCATATTATCTTCTCGTTCTCTTGTAACTGTAGCTATAAAAGGAACTTTCATGAATAAACAGATCCAGAAGGCAAAGATAGTTCCAATAAATTTTATTGACTCACATAAGTACATCACAGAACCTCAGAATAAAAAAATACATGATTGGTTCCAGTTCCAGATATCTGTGTAAACGAGTGTGTAAATCTTTCTGCTGGTTTAATTTTAAAAAGCTTAATAAAACTTGAATGAGCATCAAATACTATTTAAAATATTTTTTGTGGAAATTCAATTCAGAAATTTTATTAAATTTATTGACTTGACACACTTGACAGACGTGAATGTCACGGCGAATATCTTTAGACAGAAGAAAAATACAAAGGAGTATGTATTTGAAATCTTACAAAACAGTATGTACTGTTCATTAGAAACTTTTTTGTAAAGTCAACTATAATTCGGTGATATAAGGCACTGCACAGACGAAGGGCGGACCAGAAACGTTTTTACTATTTATTACAACAAATTAAATATAAGACATCTAAAATATAAACCATTAAACTAAAAATAATAAATTAAAATCACTTTCTTTTTCGAACACGGCTTATTCTGTGACGTTTATACCTAACACGAGTTTAATGTCAATAACGTTGTTTTTAGTTCAGAAAAGTTCCACAACTATTTGGTGTTTTGCGCCATACTTCACCACGCAGGCCCAGTGCGGGGGGTAGTTGTAGGTAAGGCCCGTGATTAAACCTTACTGTCAGATGTAATCAAGCCGCCTTAAGGCCTCTGACTAGGCTTCACGACCAATATCAAGCGATATTAGCCGGGACCAACTTTTAACGTGCCTTCCAAAGCACGGAGATGCTCGTGATTAAATGTCACTAAATATGATCGGAATGGTCACCCATTTACTTACGACCGCGGCGTTATGTGCTTAACTTTAGAATAGAATAGAATAGAAAACGTTTATTTGACACACATAGGCATGGTTACAAACAGGATTGGTAATTGATACTAAAGCACTGCTGCAACTGAGCTACGAACATCTCGATAATGATAGTTTAGACACCTCAAAGGTTTAGTCGTAACCTTTTGTAATTTAATACTATTAGAAATATGTATTATTGTTAGTAAACATTAATATTTTACTAGTTGTGCCCGCGACTTCGTTCGCGTGGACTACAGGATCTTTGATGTGTCTCATAATTCAGCAACATTGTGCTCTGCACTGCAGCACGCATCAAAAATGAGCTTTTTACTTTGGGTTTTAAACACTCGGGTTGTATTTATCAAAAGACAAACAGGCGTAAAAGTGTGACTCTGTTGGGACTTCCACACGACCTACAACCTTTCATCACCATAAAATAGGTTAACATTTAAAAATTTTATCTCTTATTAATTTGCTAACTTGTACAAAGTTACATCTCAAACTCTTCAGGCTTTTTTTACAATAAAAGGTAGCCTTTGTCCTTACCTAAGCTTTAGTCTATATCTGTACCAAATTTGATCAAAATCGATTCTGTAGTTTCGGCGTGAAAGCGTAACAGACAGACAGACAGAGTTACTTTCATATTTATAATATTATTAAGGATTGTACTGACGTCTAAATATGAACGTATTTGTTGATAATTATGCCTGCCTAACGTATTTGCCTAACGTATTTGTTGTGTTATAAAGAATCAATCAATTATTTGAATCAGGAGAATATTTTTTTTTAACAATAACACCTAGTTGCTAGCCTCAAACTTAGTATAGCTTGTACTATGGCGATTAGGTAACGGATAAATATACTTAAATACATTTACTAACGTCCATGACTTAGGTTTATTACAAAAAGAATAAACACAATTCAAAAACACTGTCAGTTTTTTATAAAATGAATTTAAACAATTAGAGGAACAAAATACTAGTAAATACATAGCTCTATGATTTAGCCTAAAACACAAACACTATGACCTAAGCTAAGGCGTAACCAATTGCTTATGCCTCTAACGCTCGGTCAGAAGTGGAACAGTAGTGGAGTTCTTAGTTTTTTATTAAAACTTTTGTTATTTCACCATTTTTTGTTTTAGGACTTTAACAATACTTTATTTTCCAATTGAGGATCTATCATTATAGAAGTCGTTTAAAAATATCGTTAACTAACGTTTACGTTTACGTTTATTAACAGAAGTGTCGTAACCATAGAATAAGATCCTGCGTTCAATGCCTAAGTACCTGCCTAATCCTGCGTTCAATGCCTCATTGAGGGTTTTCGCGAAAATTTACGCCACCAGTTGGCGCAAACGTTCTCTACGAATGGCTACAAGGTATTGTTTTAATAAACGTATTTAATTTTTAGGAAACATAACCTCCCGTTTTTTGAGCACAAGCAACTGAAAAACAGGGTGGCATTTCGATTTTTATAAAATATTTATTGTTTTTAATTAAGAAATACAAAAACTTCAGACACGAAAATATAGGGGCTCTGAAACTTTTGACAGGTTTCTGGACCTGACGTCTCAGTGCTGCCACCTAGTAAGCGTCGTTTCAGAAGACCCTTATTTAAAAAACTAGCAATTTTTTTCTTATTTCTGGGTGTACTGGTTTACGCCCCCAGTAAATAAAATAACTGACTGGTACCTCGTAAGCGCCACTTCTGCGTAATACACTACGAAATCCGTTCTGTAGACAAATCGCAGTATTATCTATTGACTCCTAACCGTTAAGGAGTTCTGTGGCTTCCATCATCAGCTCAGCAGTATGATATGCATACTAAAACCTTCTCTCTGGAGATGTAACAAATACTTTTCTGAAAACCGCATCAAAATCAGATGAGCCAAACGCGAGAAAATCGAGGACGTTTGTCCGCGATTTACATAAAAACATACATACATACATACGGGTCAAACTGAGAACCTCCTTTTTTTACGTCATGCTTTACGGCGGAACCACTTTTGATTTAACTAGTATAAGTTTCTCAATAAAATATATGAAATGTTTATAGAATTCTAGTTCTTTTAAAAAAAATCGATGTCTCAAGTTTCGCCGTATTTTGTTATTGAAAGTGGTTGCGCTGCGGAGTTTCCTTCCAGCGAAACCACTACGAAATATCTATTACTATGCAAAGTGTAATAAGATATATGGTATCAAATAATTCTATAACAATTTTATATTGAATTAGTACCGTATTAGTAATTGAATTAGTGTGTTAAATCCGTGTTAACCCGGTCCAGTTTCCGGCTGGGTATAGACCGAGCCTTAATGCTTATGCGACGTATTGCATCCGGGCTTAGGCTTGGTCTATACCCAGCCGGTAACCGGACCGGGTAAACGCGGATAAAATCCATCGCTTAAACAATTAGGTCGTTTTTTGAACGGATTCTTGCGGATGCTTACGGTTCTGGCAGCGTATAGACCGAGCGTAAAGTTGTTTTTTAAAAAGGTTCTATAAAATATCGGCCTGAAACAGCTTATTATAATCCGAGCCTTGCAGTTAAGATAACGTTATCAAATCGTGCTAATTATGGATGGGGCTTCAAGACTTTTTACTCGTTCACAAAAATTCGTTAATTCATTCACATCATTTAATTTTATTTATTCAGCCAGGTGACAGATCTTCTTAACAATACTGGCTACACTTATGAAGCCATAAAAAGGGTAGAAAACATCTGTCATGGCGTCATCGAAAGTAAGTCGATCTGACATTTGGCTGTCATATGAATCTGAACAGGCACTGACTGGCTGGCACTGGCGACTCACAAAGAGTATTGAAATAGTTCCCGGAGCATATTAAGTATAAAAATCAACACAGAGAATTTAACTTAGAGCATTTAACCAACTGGAGACGACAGAACATATAAATTCCTTGGAGACGACAAGCTCGCTAATTTCTATGCGAAAAAGTCTGTCATTTCTTGCGGGGGTAAGGAAGTAACGCACACATATTGTATTAAGGCCTTAACATGCTTGAATGACCTTGACGAATCTGTCATCTAGGAGTCTTTTCCATAGACTTAGGATTCGCTTATATCTATGGTCTTTTCCATAGATATAGAATGTACAAGATGGACAAAGGCTCATTGCAAATGATACAAAAATGTGACACGCATGTGTGTGTGTAGTAGTGTTGTTCAAGCCACAATTTTTTATCGATTAATTGCAACCAGCATCACATTGATTTGGCACAAGTCACAATCGCCGCGGACTTTGAAGCACCTAAAGTTAAACCTAATCTTTAAACAAAATAGAGGTGAAAATCAGTATCACGGAAAGGATACGGGGCTGTCTGGGCTTGTATGTGCAAAGTTAAGATATGGTCGAAAAAGGTAATATTTTTGTTATGCAAACTTCACAGTCTGGAAACTGAGAAATCTGAAAAACAAGTTTACTCGCATTAAATCGAAAAATGAGTAATTGAATAAGTATTGTAAACAAGTTTATACATATAATGAAAAATAAGAAAACGGTCGTTTTAAATATGATATCATCATCATCATTTCAGCCACAGGATGTCAACTGCTGAACATTGGCCTCCCCCAGTGACTCCTAGATCGGCCGGTTGGAAGCAACCTGCATCCAGCGTCATCCTCCAACCTTTACCAGGTTGTCTGCTTAAATATTAAATATGTAACCTATTTAAAACAATTTCATATCATAATTTCACTTCAACATATTCCTTATTATCACAGAGTTAATATTATACTACTTACAGTAGGTGGTTCTGTGTTCTATGTTGTGTGTATCCCTCAATCGAAAAATAGTTTAAGTAACAACCCTAAAGTAATTTTGAAGGACCTATTCAACGATCAAACAAAAAGTCAAAGTCAAATGTTTTATTTGCACACGATGTGGTAGACGATGAAAAAAAAATATGCTCACGTAACATGTACGGGAGCTAACCTAAAAAATATTATTTTTTTAAATTGTTCTACCACTTTGTCGGCAAGCTACATATACATATTTCCACAAAGTAACAGCTCTCTAGGGTCAACAGTCTCCAAGCAAAACGTCGGACGGTCAGACAGACAGACGGATATGACCAAACTATAAGGATTCCTTGTCGGGACTACGGAACCCTAAAAATGGCGACAAACATAGTTAAGTGGACAACAACAAACATAGTCTCTGTGCCCTGCAGGTGGGACGTAGGTGGATATTTTTTTTTAATAAAATTAAGTTAGAGTTTAAAACTTGTTTGTTTATACTGATATTAACAAACAACTTTTTTCAAGAAACTACTCGCCCCTCAGTTTCGTTAACAGACAAAAAACGAAGTCGTCATGACTTCGTTTTTTGTTCGTAAACGAAACTAACAGTAATACATTCAACATGTGACAGCATTAATACATTGCTCTGATCCTAAGGTAAGAAGCTACAGCCATTGTGTTAAAGAAATCAGAAACAACGAGGGTACCACAACACCCAGACCCGGGCCAATATAGAAAAGTTCGTTTTCTACATTGACCCGACCGGGGATCGAACCCAGAACCTCAGAGATGGCGGCGCCATTTAAAGTCCAGCATGCTCGCCTCTAGGCCACGGAGGTCGTCAAACTAAAAATAAAACAAAAAGCTCAATGTAATCACAAAATAACAGTATTGGAGTGTTTTTTTTTAAACAATCATGATAAATATTTTTTTAGTAATCGTTAAAAATCTTTTATGATTTATTAGATTATATTATTACAAATGGCTGTCGATATTTTATCGATACTTATGACGTCACCGCTAGTTCAATCCCTAGTGTAAACATACAATTTACTATTTTACCTAATATTTATTGTAATTATGCCTCTTACTACGAAATACACAAACACACAACAAACAAAGTTCATATACTTCTGTAAAATCTATGTTACTTGTCGATTATTATTAGGAATTAGACACAAATTTGTTTCAAAATATTTTTATCAAAAAATGTATTCACCTGAAATGTGTATTTATTAGAGTTATATTTTCTTGTCACATCACAATTTATAATTGAACAAGACCCAATGTCTACAGAAATTTTAAATAAGTTTTCCGTTTGTAATTTTGTATATTTTAATAAAATTAATTTTGACGTTTGAAATTGAGATCATATAAAGTCAGTTAAATATATTTTTTGTGTCACATAGGTACATTGACATCTGTCTTTTTCTATCTTGTAGGGTGCCTGCAAGGATAAGATATCTTTTTTCCACGCTTTGTCAGTCTTTAAGAGGTCTTTTCCGATCAGTCAACGCCACCTGCTGAACTGCGCTCGGTACCGTTCAAAGAATCATTTAATTTATTGTAATTATTATTGAATACTATTGCTACATTTGTATGCCGCCAAGGCTGATCACAGCGCTCTTACGTTTTTATGTTATAACTATCTACTATTTACCTGTGTCACAAATAAATGATTTTAATGATCCCTCGCAGAGGGAACAAGTAATATTTAGCCTATTTATTTATTTAATGATCCGATTAGCGTATCAATGCGGTGGTTCGTCTTGAGCGCTACGGGTTTCGGAATATTTCGGATTTGATTCCCAATTATAGCTCAATACCCGCTTCCTTTCTATATGAACACATTTTATTGTCATTCTTATGTTGGTGGTTTCGTCCAGTAGGCAATAAAAACCGTTTAATAAACCAAGTGGTTTATGTCAAGTCCGATCGGGCAAAATGATGTATCCTATTCTTCATCAAATTTCCCCACTATCAAATTGCTAGTGATAGTCGGAACTTTTTATCTATACGACGCACAGTGGAGCGAACTCATATAAACGCCTAGACATGACTATGTGTAAGACTATTATCACTATAACATAAATCCATTCTTTTTTTGCAGTAGTATAACAAAAGATAAGTCTTTCTTATCATATAAAAAACTAGCAACAAGTAAATGTATTACCTAATAAAAACATCAGAAAATGTATTATTTATTGAGTATATTTTATTGTTCTAAAATATTCACGTATTCGTTTCTTACATTTTAAGTCTTTATGTTATTTTGCAAACTATACAAATCAGTCATAATTTGTCATCCAACTGTTAAAAATAAAAGATGATAAAATGTCGTCTCTAGCGCCTGATTTGATTTCGATTGTTTTGCTCATACTTTACTAGTAGGCGTTCATTTTAGGTCTCCTTAGTATTTTTTACGGGAAACAGTTTTTTAACCAATAAGTACAACAAATAGGGACATGGTAAGTTTTATTTAAATCAATCAAGTTTCCACTAATAGAATACACAGATAGCTAAAAAATGCTTTTGTCAATTTCATGTTCTAGATACAATTGTTAACATCGGTGAAAAGTTGCTATGAATTTTTGACAAGGAGGGTGGCTGTTGGCAATTTTAATTAATCAAAAAAGATAAAACAAACTCCAAATACGAATAAGTGCGGTTCTATTCTGTTTAATGGAACTGATAAGCTATTTTGTGCCTAAATAACATGGGGTTTTCCACAGAACAAGTAAGACTCTGGTTTTCTGGGGTTTCAACTAAAATGCAATTTTTATTATTATTTATAATATATTTATATTATTAAGTTACTTTGTGCATAAATTCAAATGATAATAAATGTGTTGAAGTCGGTTTCTCGGGTAAAAATCCTTTTCAGAAAATGTAGTTCTTTTAAAACTCATAATGAAATTGGACTTAAGAGGCTTTTTAAGCACGGTTTCACGTCGTTTATTAACAAAAGAATAATAAAAGCGAAAAGAGCATAGTGTCAAAAATAAAAACACTTCACGCGCGCGTTATGTACATTCTCATTTTTTTTATAATAGTCTAAGACAATTCTGACAACAATCTGCAGGTCAAAACTCCAAAAACTCACAATAGAACGAATGCCCCGAATAAAGCAAATAAAAAATATCACATATCGTTAGTTGTATCGGATACGTTGAGTCGCCTGAAGGGTACACAACACAACATTTCGTCCGAGCCCGATCCGCTAGCAATGTGCAATTGATTGGAATCCGATCTTTTGCAGCAATAGGAGGATCGAATAATGAAACAGTCTGCATAAAAGCTTCATAGCGCCGAAGAATTTTTTTTTCGGACTTTTTTGTTTTGCGTTTCGTTTGGCGTTCAATTAACTTGAGTTTGCATTCGAATCTATGTCCAGCAAATTTGGTCTTTGCAATTTTTTATCAAATGAGTTGACTTTTTGGGCAATCTCGATGTAAATTGATCAAGGGGAACCCTTTGTGGACTGTGCAGGATACAGTAACTGAATGAATACTCGTATGTGGAAATAGCATCGCTATGTGTCAAATTCTATTTGGGTAATGAAGTCTCGGCCGAATCTTCACTTGTGGAATTTCGTCTGCTATACTGGTGTCGAAACCATAGGATAAGGTCTTGCGTTCAATACCAAGCCAATTTGTGAAAGGACCTTTTAAAAATTTTTCGTTACTGGGTGTGCTGGTTTAGGCCCCCAGTAAATAAAAATTTGCTGTCTGGTACCACGTAAGTTCCACGTCTGCTCAACACACTGCGAAATACGTTCTGTCCACAAATTGCAGTATAATCTGCTATCTCCTATCCGTTAAGGAGTTCTGTGGCTTTCATCATTAGCTCAGCAACATAAGATGATGATTACCAGTCCCGAATATCAGAATTGAGTCCGAAAATATATGCAAAACATTATTGGCCTTACTACAAAAAGATAGACTAGTGTTAAACACTTGTCTAAAGATTAGTCAACCAATTTGAAATGTTTGTTAATAAATGTCTCGAATGTCTGATGTGTCAACATTTCAAATTGGTTGCCTAATATTTAGACAAGTGTTTAACAATAGTCTATCTTTTTGTAGTAAGGCCCTATATGTGCATATAAAAATTTAGTGTTGCCCTCGATTTCCCAGGGATCTCAGCATCATCAGATTCTGGCTTGGTGAAAATCGGACCACTTCGGGAGTAAACTCTTTCAAACAAAAAATAAATATTGAAAATATAATTGACGGAGAAATAATCGCGTAACCTATAAAACAAACAATATTCAGTCGAATTGGGAACCGCCTCCTTTTTTTTTGCAGTCGGTTGAAAATGTAACGTATCGCCTGTTTTCCAATAACGTACGAGTATCTGTTGTTACATTGCAAATTGCAATACCTACGATTTACTTTATTTTATTTTTTATTTTATTTATTTTGCATATACGACAGTTGACAATCGATGGTTAGTGATACAGCGAATATGGTTAGTAACTTAGGACTAGATTGACAACCAAATTGTATACACACTACATGATAACATTAGGGTGTTACAGAGTATCAAGTATTAAGCAGCATTAATAACTTGTTTGTACAAATAAACTTGTTCGGTATAAAAATGTGTATATGTATTTATATTGATAGATTATTAAGAGACCGAGTTTTAAACACTACACTCCAGTCATATAAATTTAAAGAATAATAAAATAAGTTTAAAAAAAAACTAAAAACCGACTTTAAAATGAAACTAAAAAGCGAAAAATATATTGACTAAAACATACGTAATCAGTTCTTTTTGGAGTCGGTGCCAGCCATCGAAAGTTAAAATTTGTTTATTCGCACCGAATCCAAAAAGAACTGATTACGTATGTTTTAGTCAATATTATTTTTCGCTTTTTAGTTTCATTTTGAAGTCGGTTTTTAGTTTTTTTTTTTAACTTATTTAATTTCACAATTTTAAGTGTTAAGTCCTCTATTTTTCCCATCCTAACTCTGCCAAAAATGACTTTACAGCAAAGTAACCTTAACTAATGTTGGTCCTCTATGGAACCCCCATCCAATGTTATGATAAAAATAAGGTGTTATATAGGGTCAATTTTTCGACGAAAATTTGTAAGTCTTAACGAAAGGGTTTTCCTACACTCCAACCAGAACGGTGGCTATTTTGGTGTCGTAACCATAGGATAAGGTCTTGCGTTAAATACCAAGTCAATTTAAGAAATGAACTTTTAAATTTTTTTTCGTTACTGGGTGTGCGGGTACGCCCCCAGTAAATAAAAATTGGCGGTCTGGTACCTCATAAGCTACACGTCTGCTCAACACGCTGCGAAATACGTTCTGTCGACAAATTGCAGTATAATCTTCTAACTCCTATCCGTTAAGGAGTTCTGTGGCTTCCATCATCAGGTCAGCAACATGACATGATGATTACCAGACCCAAAAATCAGCATTGAGTCAGAAAATGTATGCAAAACATTATGGGTGCCTATAAAAATTGTGGGTTGCCCTCGATTTCGCAGGGATCCCTTCATCAGAATCTGACTTGGTGTAAATGGGACCACCTCGGAAGTATACCCTTTCAAACTAAAAAATAAATTTTGAAATCAGTCCATAATTGACGGCGTCATCGCGTAACAAACATAAAAAAAAAACAACATACAGACGAATTGAGAACCTCCTTTTTTTTGAAGTCGGTTAAAAAGGAAAACAATAAATATAGGTGGATTAATCCGACGGAGAGCTATATAACCAACTCCAGCAAAGGGATTGTATCTTGGCTTGATTTTTGTTGCATCATGACGACCCGAGTACATCCATTACTTGTGTTAAGGCCTTAACAAGCTTGAATGTCCTGGACATGTAGTATTTCACCACATACATTCTGTCAAAAAAGTTTCGGAAATTGATGATTTGTTTATGGTTCCAAATTCAAATTTTTTTTTGTAGTTGTTAAACTGTTTTCTATTTTGGCGCGGAGTTTGAGTTCCATATGATAATAAGATTAAATACAGGGGGCCTAGCGCGAAAGTGTATCGTTTGGTCGGTCGTATTAACCGATCAAATTAAAACATCCACTCCCCCGTATCAAGGTTTGACAATTTGTGAACAATTGAAAACAGTCGGGTTTTTTACACGGCTAGATTGAGTTGATTATATTTTATCAAAGGATTGGCACATGAGACTGGCCATTTTTATTTGTTAGGTTTATACGACCGAACGAAAGATACACTTTCACGCTAGGCCCCCTGTATTGTTTTTAGTTATACCATATCTAGTGTGTATTGCGAATTTCATAATAGACAAAAACATTGAACAAAGAGTTAGTTTTAAATTTTACATCGCCAATAGTGACTGAAAATCCTCATTCAAGTTTGAGAGAGCTAGCCGTCGAACTTTCTGTGTCACACAAGTCAATTCGAACTATTTTAAATAATCAATTGGGTATGAAACATGTTGCCGCTCGGCTAGGCTCAAAAGACCTGAATATTCTCCAAAAACTCAATCGCAAAAGAGTCGCTGAGGACATGTTAGAACGAGTCAATTCCGACCCAACATTCATGAAACGCATTGTTACTGGTGACGAGACGTGGGTTTACGAGTTTGACATGCAAGCTTCGAAATGGCAACTTCCAACTGAACCGAAACCGAAGAAACCGCGCCAAACTCGATCGAAAGTCAAAGTCATGTTGACTGTTTTCTTTGACTGTCGCGGTGTTGTGCACTCAGAATTCTTGCCAGAATGTCAAACGATAAAAAAGAGTATTATTTAAGCGTAATGCGGCGTTTAAGAGAGCAAATTAGACGAAAAAGGCCAGATTTGTGGAATGAAAATTGAAACACGATAATGCGCCTTGGCAAAACTCATGGCAGAACGACGTCTAATGGCACTGCAGACCTCCGTTGACGCTAAGGCATATCGGCAGCTCAATAGACGGATATGGAAGTCCTTGCGACAGGATATCCACAACTTTAATACCAACGGTATTCGAGTGGCAATAAAGCGGAACCAAGGCTCAAAAGTGTTTGCAAGAGACATGTCCATTGGGCAAAGCCAGCTGACGAAGCTGAAGACGTAGGATGGTAGTTTTACGTCGACAAAAGCCGAAGTTTTGAGGGAGATCGAAAGATTCTATGGGCAGTTATACACCTCAGTCATTGAACCTATTAGTGGTTTGGCCGCAGACCCAAGAGCTAAGCTGACCCGACACTTTACCGAAGACATCCCGGACATCAGCCTATATGAGATAAGGATGGCTCTCAAACAGCTCAGGAACAAAAAGGCGCCGGGGTTTTTATTTTATTTGAGATGGGCTTACTCTTGACCCCAATCTTGCTCTAGAGCATAGATGGGACGGGGAGCATGGGTGATGACGAAATCACCTCAGAGATTCTGAAAGCGGGTGGAACACCGATACTGAAGGTCCTTCAGAAACTCTTTAACTCCGTCTTGCTCGAGGGAATAACGCCGGAGGCATGGAACAGAGGTGTGGCGGTGCTCTTCATCAAGAAAGGAGATAACACCTTGCTAAAGAATTACAGACCCATCTCGCTTCGGAGCCATGTTTACAAGTTGTTTTCGAGGGTCATCAGGAATCGTCTCGCGCGTAGGTTCGATGACCTCCAGCCTCCCGAACAAGCAGGTTTCCGAAAAGGCTTTAGTACCATAGACCACATACATACGCTGCAACAAATTATACAGAAGACCGAAGAGTATAACTTGCCACTATGCTTGGCGTTTGTGGGTTATGAGAAGGCCTTCGATTCGATCGAGACTTTAGGCAGTGCTTTAGTCTCACCAGCGGTGCCATATTGACTATCGGTAAATCGAGGTTTGGATTAAATGTTTATATAAAACCGCCACCATGACGGTCCGAGTACAGGAACAGAGCACGAAAGCTATT
Organism: Anania fuscalis; assembly: GCA_950371115.1. Classification (NCBI taxonomy): domain Eukaryota; kingdom Metazoa; phylum Arthropoda; class Insecta; order Lepidoptera; family Crambidae; genus Anania; species Anania fuscalis. The sequence continues at coordinate 28,708,506 of OX493324.1, forward strand.
CCTATGCAGCGAGGCGTAAGGCAGGGAGACGTTATTTCTCCGAAACTGTTCACCGCCGCATTGGAAGATGCTTTTAAACTCCTGGAATAGGAAGGATTCGGCATCAACATTAATGGCGAATACATTACTCACCTTCGTTTTGCCGACACGGCAGAATCGCTGGAAGACCTCGGTACAATGCTCGATGGCCTTAATAGAGTTTCCCAACAGGTAAGTCTTCAGATGAACATGGACAAAACAAAAATCATGTCGAATGCCCATGTTGCGCCTTACCTAGTACCAGTTGGGAGCTCTATCCTCAAAATTGTTGACAAATATGTTTACCTGGGACAAGTGATCCAGTTGGGTAGGTCCAATTTTGGACAGCGTTCGGGAAATTACGCAACATCTTCTCGTCCAAAATACCTCAGTGCCTAAAGACGAAAGTCTACAACCAGTGTGTGTTACCAGTGATGACATACGGAACAGAAACGTGGCCTCTTACTATGGGCCTTATAAGAAAGCTCAAAGTTGCACAGCGCGCTATGGAAAGGGCTATACCCGGTGTTTCTTTGCTTGATCAAATCAGAAATGAGGATATCCGTGAACGAAAAAAAGTCGCTGACATAACCCGACGGATTAGCCAGCTAAAGTGGCAATGGGCGGGGCACATAGCACGTAGAACTGACGGCCGATGGGGCAGAAAGATTCTGGAATGGAGGCCGCGTACCGGCAAGCGCAGCGTGGGACGTCCACCCACAAGGTGGGCAGACGACATAGTAAAAGTCGCAGGACGACGCTGGATGCAGGCCGCTTCCAACCGGTCGATCTGGAAGTCACTGGGGGAGGTCTTTGTTCGCAAGTGGACGTCCTGTGGCTGAGATGATGATGATGATGATGATGATGATAATGATGATGATGATAATGAGCCATCATTGCGAACGAATTTTTGACCAAAAACTCAACAAATACCATCGAGCACCCACCTTATTCACCAGATATGGCTCTAGCCGACTTCTTTCTTTTTTATAAACTCAAATTACCACTTCGTGGCACCCGGTTTCATTCGGTAGAAGACATAAAGGAGAATTTGCGGCGAGAACTGAACTCGATTCCGGAAAAAGCGTTTAAAAAATGTTTTGATGATTGGATTATTCGTTGGCGTAAGTGTATCGCTTCTGAAGGAGCATACTTTGAAGGTGATAAAATAAATTTGGATGACTAACTAACATTTTGTGTAGGTATTATTAATCTTTTCCCGGTACTTTCTTGACAGAGTAGTATTTCAGTCTTAGTATAAGCTTGTAATTTTACTCACGTTTGCTTTGTATCTTTGTAAATAACTCAGTTCTTCATCTCATTAATTGTTAACATTTTTAGTATCCATTTATATTTCACATAACGAAATTCTAAATTATATTTATAAGTTTAATAATGTACTCGATTATCTCGTTAAGGAGGTTTTATACATCTTGGCCGACTACACCTGTCAGGTCAGACGATTATATGGCTTCAATATTTAAACTGAAAATGGAATTAGAACGTTATCCAGAATCTTTGTTCTTTACTCATGTGCTTTGAGAGCGCTGTGGCAGCTTGTCAGTTCAGTTTACGACGAGGTTCCGATACAGAACCATTAAAGTGAAGATCAGTTTACGACGAGGTTCCAATACAGAACCATCAAAGTGAAGTGCTGATTACGACGAGGTTCTGAGATAGAACCATCAAAGTGAAGATCAGTTTACGTCAAGGTTCCGAGGAGGAACCCTCCAAGTGTGTGGTCACGTTTACGTCACATCGCCGTGAGTGTTTGAAAGGACGCTGACGCTCTGACGCGTTCCTACGCTTCTCAGGGGCCTTACTGAATCTGGGCCCCACCAACTCAACGTGCAGATAACCCGGGGCTCCGCTAACGGATTCGCCGTATTCTCCATTCTTACTACACTGCGGAGCTTGCCTGACGCCAAAAATGCGGAACTTGCCTGACGCCAGAACTACGGAGCTTGTTTGACGCCGGAACTACGGAGCTTGCCTGACGCCAGAACTACAGAGCTAGCCTGACGCCGGTGCTTGGAGTGCCTACCCCTCTTCAAAACTAACAGATATTGTATCTTCCCTCTTACCTCCCAGTCCTCCATAATAAACCTTGAGTGCGTGTTAGGTAGGTGAATTTTTATGGTTACTGTATTTTATACGTAGTTTGTAAACTCTACATTGCAAATTTTTATTAAATTTATTAAATTTAATTGTTCAGGTCTACTTTTACTCGCTAGGAGTTAGTAGACGTAACAAGTAATACCGTCTTATACTACAAGGGAAAAATCTTAAACTATAAAAAAGGGTCCTTATGCAGCGAACGGAGTTCCAAATTTTGAATTGAGTTAAGTCGTATGGGGACTTCATTGGCATAAGCTTAAATAGATTTTTATAAATTTTTATGAGGGATAGTTTTAGATTTATGACGAAGAATAATTGTACAGAACCCTCCGTGGGCGAGTCCGACTCGCACTTATCCGGTTTTTTTGTGTTTGTTTTAATACACTTTAGTCAACAAAAAAACTAAGATTTATATGAAATCCTCTTCTAGTATATCGTATTTTTAGTTTTTGGATTCTGTTCTGTAACAGGTATTTATATAATTTGATTTCATATATGAGATTTTAGGCATTTCACTCTTAAGGAACCTTCCATGCGTTAAGGTTTTCTCTCCCTCTCTCTCGCATTTAGCGGCAGTGCACGTTCCTAGAAAAACAGGTACTAAAGTAACTTGTTGGTAAAATTCAAGAATTGTTCATTATAATAAAACATCGTATAAATTAGACGTCAAGCACATGAAAAGAATTACTTAAAACATTTTATATAATTTACATTTTGATAAGCAAATTATATAAAATGTTTAATTTGTTTTTTATTAAACGTGATAATTGTAATCCAACGTGGTACTCACGAGACAATAGCCTAGTGTAGGAACCACTGCTAATCTGTATTAGTTAGATGTTGATTCGGCAAATAAATATTTTATTTTTTATTACTTATCAGGTAATTTTGTGAGAAGGGGTTCTTATGCTATAAACAAGCCCAATACTGTGCCAATACTATCAGACTTCCTGTATTGCACTCGATACTCAATGGGGAGGTGGGTTTGATTCGATTTATTTCAGACGGGACGGTGCGTTGGAATCCAAGTTGAATAAAATTTGCAGACTGCAAAAGCTGGCTATTGACTATGGAGTATTTTTTTTTGCTACTTATAGGCAAGGGATGTGCCAATCAGGGCCCCAAGTCTGCTAATTTAAAGAGGCATAATTGAATATCAATCCAATCAAAGTTGAAGCAACGCTTGCGCAGCGGCATTTACTTAACATTGATTGGACACTGCCACGACGTCGACGATCGAAAGACGCTAGAATGGGAGAGGCTTAAAATGTAGGAAAAAGTTAAGGAAACAATTTTTTAAGTTTAATCATAAATAATAATTTGTAGATTCATTTATTCTGATTACAACTCTTTAATAAAGACTAAATAATTGTTATATTTTGATGTAGACTGATTTTTATTCGAATATGTCGTGAACTTTAAATATATAGAAATAATCAACGTGCGACAAAGAATATCCTTGTGTACTAATATATTTTGCCTCAGCGCACCTAGACTCAAGCTAAGTTAGGAAAGATCGTTTTATGAATTGAATCAAATCTGTGATTTAGGCCCCAAGTCTGCTAATTTAAGACTGAAATTAGAAGCAGAATACCAAATGTGCCAAACAATACCGATGATTGATGTTCAATTACGCCAATTTTAAATTAGCAGACTTGCCAGGATGGATCATTATTAGCGTGTAAGGCGAATCACATCACCATTATTAATTCCACAACATTTAAACAATATAATCATACGCCTAATTCAAAAACGTATTCGTTTTAGGATTTAGACATTCTATGTTTTCAAATATTTATCCTTAATTATTTTAAACCCATTTACATACCCGGATGCGGACGCCGTTGTCTCATTTTTAGGGTTCCGTACCTAAGGGGTAAAACGGGACCCTATTACTAAGACTCCGCTGTCCGTCTATCTGTCTGTCTGTCTGTCCGTCTGTCACCAGGCTGTATCTCATGATCCGTGATAGTTAGACCTTTTCTGGGTGTACTAGTTTACACTCCCAGTAAATACAATAGCTGTCTGGTACCTCACAAGCGCCACGTCTGCCCAATGCACTACAATATACGTTATGGCGCATTTTCATTAGTCGATAACTCGTTCGGTATACAGCATGCGGGGACTTCCCGCAAGCGAGATAACGACCAATGAAAGTTGCAAGTCGACACGCGTTCGGTACAACGCCTGCGGGGATTCCCCGCATGCATTATACCGACCGTGCTATCGACCAATGAAATTCATCAGTCGATATACAGCTTGCTTGCGGGTCTTGAGTCAAATATTTATTATATTGCGGGCCCTGTGGCACGCATTCCAGAAATCCCTCGCACTCAGTGGCGGTCATTAATTTTATTTTGAGGTAGGCGCTAAAACATCCCAAGTAAGCTTTAAACGCGATGTTTAAATTAAAACCGTAACTCGTAATGTGCGTTTTAATAAATAAGCTTTATTTGTTCGATCAAAATTGAACCTCATATCTCGTCCTCGAAAAGTGCTACCTAAAAGGCGTAAAACTTAAAACTACCTTCTACTACTTTCTACTACCTTCTTAAAAAAAAGTTTCCGTCTACAAATCTAGGTAATAAAATAAATGCGTAAAAAACAAATTACGTATCACTCAGTCAAAATTTTGCCGGGTCAATGTAGCATGTCCATAGCACTATGCAAAGTTAATTCTTAATTAGCGCCATCTCGGTAAATTCGGCAACAGTTAATCGGATCGGAACTAACAAATTTTATAGAAATTATTGGTGGATGTTGCTTTTAGTTAGATGAGTTTAGTAAGAAAATCATAGATAATAGTTTTTTTAAATACTTACGTACATTTCATTGCGTAAACCTAAAAAATCACGAAAATAAAATCTGAGCATTGAAGCTCATAAATCAATAACAATATCTATCCAGGGTTTATTTTTTTTCTTTCGTAAATTAGTGAATGTTGTGTTTGATGATTTATTTCACCACCACAAATATCAAAACAATGAATGGAATAAGAACATGTCATTAAATTGATATCAGTAGTGGTTTTGTAAAAGTGTTAGGTACTATGGTCACTTTTATTTTTGCCATTTAACACAGAAAATTTACTTGGGATTGGCGCGTAATTTGTCTAAACAAATAGACTTCTAATTACTGTACATCGTAGTTTTTCCATTGTACAGAACACAACAACACAGCACTAAACTCCAAAAACAATAAATATCACTAAAAGAAATCATTTATGATCATTAGGAATAAAAACAATATTCCAAAACACCGCGGGATGATAACCAAAACAAAAAAAATGGCCGACCAAAACGCTCTAAGTTTACATTATTTTTAGGATAGTTTTAGCAAACAATTTGTTATTCTTTTTCAAACTTCAAACTCTTTACTATAAATATAATTAGGATTTTAGCGTTTGAAATTTCATTTTTTACAATTTGTAATATAAAGTTTACTTATAATAAGACTTTAAATTGGAGCCGGAAATTGAGCGCCATCTGGTGGGAGCTAAGCAGGTAGTCGCCGCATAATGCTTAACAAAAATTGGTGTTTTGTAATTGTGTACGTATGCGCACAGATTATATAAGTGTGTGTGAAAATTAAGGAAGTGTGCGTGAAATAGTAGGCGATCTTGCGACCGCCTACTGTGCATTGAAACGAGCGCGCTTTAGTTTGTAAGTTTAATAAAGACGACAAAATGGTAACTTAGACTTTATTATAGAATGTCAATTTGGCAAATAAAGATGGTTAGCTTCCTGTAGGATTTTTCTTTAGGTAGGCACTGCCTAATTGCCTATATGCACCGCACGCCCCTGCTCGCACTCCGCATGCAGACCCTATCGACTAGTGAAATTGCGCCATTATGCCGACAAATCGCAGTATTATCTATGGACTCCTAACAGTTAAGGAGCTCTGTGGCCTACATCATCGGCTCAGCAGTACGATAAGCAAACTAAAACCTTCTCCAGAATATGACAAATACTTTTCTGAAAATGTTTGTTAGTATTTTATACATTCAGAAGCATATGAATATAAAGTTGTCCCTCAAACGCGTGACAAGGCTTCCATCATAAGTTTCATGGCATCTAATATCCACACTATGTTCTACTAGATTAAACTGCGAATATCGTATACAATAATATAGTTCACTATTTACCTGCCAATTACAGTGACGACCAATGGTACTTAAATGCAGGTTTGCGTTAGTCTTTTAAAAATCAAATCAAATCATTTATTTGAGATACATAGGTAAATTTGATGTTATTCAACAAAATAAACAATACCTGATGTAATAGGTTATCGGACGTCTACCTAAAAGCTAAACTATTGGCTGAAATTTTTTGAAAAAATCATGGTGATAATGCTTTTAAGGAAAATTTTAACGGTTAAAATATATCGGTTACTTTAAAGAGTAATAGTCGTTCAACTAATAATAAAAGTGATAAGAAAATTTCTGATCCTAATAAAATATTAAAATTGATTGAGATGAAAATAAATACAATAAAGACTCCTTCTGAAATATATTGAGATAATGACGGGCAACTACGGAACCCTACTTTGCCCGACGTGGCACGACACGAAACCCCCTAGGTCGGTTTTAATTTAGTTATTTTACTATTGGTTTTGTTATTTAACTAACAACGAGCTACCGTTACTGTAAAATAAAAATACTGATGGTGCAGTTTCATAATCCCACTAATTATTATAAATGCGAAAGTTTGTGAGGATGTTTGAATGTTTGTGACTGCGTACACGGCTCAACGACTTTGATAAATTTTGCACACAAGAATATGATCTGAATTAACATGTAGGATACTTTTTATCCCGGTTATATTAAATAAACTAAAGACCACGCGAGCAAAGCCGCAAGCTACAGCTAGTTTTATATACATACCTACAATTACAATATCAATTAGTATAAACTACATACAACATACATAAAATACCTATAAAATATAAATTTAATATAAAAGAAGAAACCGACTGACATATCAACGCACAGCCCAAACCACTGAGTCTAGTAATTCCAAATTTGGCACTTAGGTTACTTATAAGGTCTAAGGGTGCACTAAGAAATGGTTTTTCATAATTCACTCATAAACGCACAGGCCGAAACTAAGGGCTAGAAACTTAAAATTTTACACACGTAGTAAAACATCCACTAAGGAAGGATTTTCCGAAAATTCAACCCCCAAGTCCGGAGGTCCGTCAGTTTTATAGTTAGGATCATCAAATTTAGTGTTTACGGTTATTTATGAAAATAAAATAAAAGGGGGATGAAGTTGTGCATAGAAAGTTCTTCGTTTTCAAAGTAAATATTACTAAAATTATTATTTAGTATTACGGTTAGGAACTAACTCAAAGTATATAGATGTTGTTGGAATTATAAACCCTTAAAGGGGTGAAAAGCAGTTAAAATTTTAAGTTTATTATTTTTTAAGTAACGGTTAAACAACATCTGTTTGTAATGGCCACATCTGTCGTAGATCCGTGGAATGAAAGGTGGAGTAAACGGGTTCTCGAGTGGAAACCACGCCTAGGCAAACGTAGTGTCGAACGCCCCCCAGCTCGATGGACCGACGACCTTAAGCAGATAACTAGCAGTAGATGCATGAAAAAAGCGGAAGATCGTGCTCTTTGGTGCTCTTTGGGGGAGGCATACGTACAGCAGTGGACTGCAAAAAGCTATGATAAGATGATTATGATGAGATTAAACAATGGGGCGAAGCCACGGCCTGCTAGTGCTTAGATAAAATAAACATACATTTTTAAATAAGTATGATACATAAAAAAATTCAAGGAAATAACATGTTGTTTGTTAGTCATGACTAACAACCAGTGATATTCCAGAAACAACAATTCTCAAACCAGAAACGATTTGTTTCAAAGTGCAAGAAAATATGGTTTAAGCCGACTTTTAAAATAAGCAATTGACTAGGATTGTCGTATTGCTAAGGGTAAGGAGTTCCATAAACGGTTTAACTAAATAGTAAACGACCGTGTATAATAGTTTGTAGAATGGGAAGGAAAATTAAGAAGACGCCTTTTGGATGACCGCACGACCCGTGATCAACGCAGACATTGAAAGCGCTCATTCAGATACGAAGGTGATTTCGGACTTAACAATATTATAATAAAATAAATTAATTTAAAAAATTAAAAAACCTGAATGCGTAAAAAGTGAACTTAAAAGATGAAAACAAGATTTAAAGAATCAATTCGTAGTCTGAGGCATCAAATCTATGTTACTTGATTCGACTTTTTCTGCACGGATTTAAATTACTTAATTAGGTACTAACGCAGTGCATACCAAGTCAATCGTCACTATGCTGTTAATAGATTTGATGCCTCCGACTGCAAATTGATTCTTTAAATCTTGTTTTCATCTTTTAAGTTCACTTTTTACGCAGTCGGGATTTTTGATTTTTTAAATTAATTTATTTTATTTTTGATTTTTTAGTTTGTAGTGTTCTACTACTACTTTCAATGAACTATAAAGCCATTATTGTAACTCTTCATTAAAAAAAAAGGTTTTAACTCGAGTAAGTAGTATCTGAAATCAGTTTTTCCCGTTTAAATCATGTACATAGCCTATGTCACTCCCACAACTAAGACGAATCTAATGACATATCATATGTTGAAATCTATTAAACGGTTTTTCCTTCCTATTTTTTCAGTGTATTTTTTGTCTGTTCCTGTAGGAGTTTTGGAAAATAAAGTATTGAATACCATAAGCACTGAAAATATGTGACCCATAGTTATTAAAAGAAAGTTTCAAAATCGATTTATCAGTATTGCAGATCCGTTTTTCCCGTGAAGGCCTGTTCCCGCGGGAATTTCGGGAAATAACCTACCCCTTATCACTCGCACAATTGAGACAAATCTATTGATATATTATACTTAAATATCCGTTAAACGGTTTAGGCTGTAGGGCGTGCCAGAGAAATAGACATATTTACATACATACATACATACGCTCGAAACACATAACCCTCGTTTGGCAGTCGGGTAAAAAGTAAACAAAGAATATGCATGTCACGCCTGAGTCGGATTGGGAGCAATTTAAGCGGAGTCCGGTATTCACTAACATGGTCATACTTCCGTAGACCAAAAACTATCCGAATACAGAAGTTTTGCAGGCGCTTTAGCTCGTTAAGCTGATTCTCGTCTTAATCTAAGTAGCAACAATCTGCGTAATCTAAAATGGGGAATAAAAAAGCTTGAACAAGAGCAATTTTAGTGGGTATGAGTAAGAAATTACGAAGCCTGTCTAGTGACGCTGCAGCTGAAAACATTTTTCTGCTGACTTCGACGTAAATAATTCTTTAGTGAAGTAATGACTTCCCTAAGTTGTTACTTATCAACAAATAATAACTTCTTTATAAATACGGGTGGTACTGGTACTAATACTGGTTTTATGTGTTTAAACGCTTAAAATATGCTGTAAGTGACCATTTCGATACTGTGGACGTTTTGTTGATACAGTGGATATTTAGATACAGTAGACGTTATGGGACTAAAGGTTACACCTGAGTAACAGAGATGCCAACCGGATGATTGCAAAAGTTGGAATGAGGCGCATGGAACATCCCTAAATAGATAGGTCACTCATGTATGGAAAAAAAATAAAGTTTTGTGATTGCATTCTAATAGTGCTATTTTACTGTCTTGTGACTAGACAAATAATGCTACGTAAAAAAAGACAAATTGAGTTGCATCTTGAGCCCGCGCTTGCGGTTCAAAGTTATAAATATTGTATGAAACAAGGTAAAATCAAATTGAATTATTTAAAGAAATTTCTACAATTTTCATTATAAAATAAATGTTTATCAAAGTTACGAGGATCAAAATTTATAAAAACTAAGATTTAGACAACTTTAAAATAACTTTACTTCGTAAAAAACACAAAATCAATGATATTGTTTTACTTGCACAAGAGTAAAACCAAAACAAGAACGTAAATCGGTGCTGAAGTAAGCCTACGACCTCTTATTACACCCTCTTTAAACGTATGTAACAAAACAAACCTAGGCTAATAATCAGTTAAAATTTCATTAGCAATTATTAATAAAAGTTTTTATTTTTATATTATTTAATTTATATTTTAAAAAAATGTTTTAGAGATGTTAGTATTGTTTTCTCAGTAACATTATTATAATTTCATAAAAGTCCAATGCGCAGGCTGATCCACTAAAAATATTTCAATAATATTTAACAGGGTTGTTTTTTATCCAGTAAGACATAATATTTTCACTATTACAAAAGCAAATGAGAAAAAAAAAATTTTTGACCCACCCTAATGTCTGGTCAACGCCATATGTCGTAGGTTTAGTACATATTAAAAACGAAAAGATGTCACTACAAGGCTCATTAGGATTGGGGTTGATTTCAATGAACGATAACTCTTGATAAAAACGTTATCAAAACACTTTTTTAACACTTTTGTTTTTTTTTAATGAAATGTTTATAGAATTTTAACAATTAAAAAAAAACATTATAACTAAAATTTAAAAATTATTACTGTATAATGTCATCTATCGGTTTTAACTTAAACTATCTTTTATGGAAACGCAACGTCAGCCATTGGAATGAAAAATACTATACACGGCATTTATGTTGATTATAGAGGTAATATGCATTTCGTATTATTTTATCGAATAATTTATAAAAATAAATAAAGGAATACCAAATTTTAAAATATAAGTTTTTTTTAAATGGGTAATTATATACTCTCTGGTAATTAACGGTCAAAAGCAAGAAGCTTCAAAATAATGTAGGTTTTGGACAGCCGTCAAATATTTGTTTGTAGCTAGGGCTACCAGTTGGAACATTGTAGTTTTATAATATGGGGATTTGTTTTTTTTTTATTTGACTATTATTTTAATAACTTATAAAAAACAACAATTTCATTTCTATAACTAAACTTACCTAAAATAAAAAATAAACTACTCAAAAATAAACGCGTGTCCATGAGGCAAGGAGGCGAGAATGCTTGCAGCGTTTCCTCGCTGAATAGCTATACTTAGCCTTTGAGCGAGGAACGAGCCAGCATTTTTATTTTCCGAAATCGTCTTTAATTTAGGGGCTATTTTACCAAAAAGTAATTTTGCACTCGGTCCCCACGGTCCAAAGGTCTCAACACCAAATGGCGCAAACACGTAGTCACTTGCAAGTGACTCGTATTTGCGCCGCTTGGCATTTTCTGCGGACTCTGCTGCAGCTCCCGCTTTTACGGCAGATTCCCTAAGATGAGAAGGGGCTAAAGTATCGACACAAGTTGCGTCCCATACCAAAGCCCGTCCCCGCTCCCAGGGAACGAGCGTAAGACCATCCGGTCTCTTGCCGTCATCACGCACCAAACCTCGAGGTTCCAGTGTGGAAGGAATGGCGATGCTGGCAAGAGCTCTCTTGATGGCGTCATTGAGAGCCGCATGGCGGGCGAAACGCCCAGCGCTTTGCTGACAACAGAGACAGTGAAGACCAAGTCTGTCCACCTCCTTGCCACAGGGACACGGGTGTGGAGCCCCAAGACGCAGGCCCACACACACCCGAAATGATTCGCTGTCGAGGAGTGTGCCAAGGTTTTTTGATGGAAGGGCGTTTAGCCAGTGGCCAGATTCCTTACAAGAAACTGCCAAGAGCCTAGCACGAACACAGTCACTGACGGAATTTTGGACTAAACAATTAAAGGTCTCCCTCGCCAGGGGAACATCCCAAAGTTTTTGAAGGTTTCGTTCCTTTGGGAAATCCTCACTGGGACAGAGACCACGCCAGGCTTCCTCAGCCAGACTCAACTCAAAGAGATGACGGGGATGATTAAAGATTTTTAAGGCTAGACCAGATGTACTATGAAGTGAGGAGAGAAAGGCGGGGAGGGCGACGCTTGAAATGTTGCGAATACCGATACCACCAAAGCAAATAGGGAGCGTTGCTTGCGACCAAGAATCATTGGAGAGCTGTAAATTTAGAATTTTTTCAAGGCTTGATCTAAGGATGGAATCGATATTGGCTAGATACTGAGAATTTTTCCAGATAGGACATGCGCGAAGGATATACGTGAACTTTGGAACGAAGAGGCAAAATTTTAAGATGGTAAAAGCTATATGAGGATTTAGACGTTCCAATCTAAAGGCCATGTTCTTAAAATGGGATATTTTTTCATCCAAAAGAGGCTTAATGCTGGAATCAAGAAGAGGAGCACCAAGAAGGCGTAGCGATTCGGCTTTCATAATTTTAAAATTGGGTGCCAAAAGGGTAAATTTCTGAATAATAGATTCCTGAACAAGAGAGGAGACATGAGTATTAATAAAAATTTCGCACTTGGAGAGGTTTAATTCCAAACCTATTTTTTTAAAGTTTTCAATTATTTTAACGAGGTCTTCAAAAACACAATCAGCTTTGCCTCCCAGAGTGCCGTCATCAAGATACCAGACATTTAATTTTGAATTTAGGTGTGAAATAATAGGGTGAATGCCTAAACTAAAAAGGGCTGGACCTAGAGGATCGCCTTGTTGAACACCAACAGCAGATTGAATAGATTGATGATTGTAAAGTAATTTTGATGGGCTATTGTAGCACTGATAGACAAAAGGATAGATCTGAGGGATACGGCAATGGACTTCGTTCAGCAATGCGGTCCTGTCCAGGGAGTTAAAAGCATTCCTCACGTCAACTTTTAAAAGAACATCGGATTCGCTATCAGAAAGAAAATTTCTGACTGCATGCACTGCAGCTTCGCAACCTCCCTTACTGCCAAAGCCCAGTTGAGTAGGCTGGAAGGCCTCTTTTAGGGGCAAAAGAACTTCCCTGCAAGCTAATTTAGCTGCCAGACGGCGGAAAGTGGACCCAATAGCAATAGGGCGAATACCACCATCTTTTTTTCGAAAGGCACAAAGTCTAGCCCCAAAAAAAAAGGAACAAAACTATCCAGGACTTGGCCAGACAGAAGAAGGTTGCAAAGCTTAGTGATGTTTGATAATAACGTTCTGCCAGCGTCAGCGGCGGACACACTCACCAAATCCTTAAGATGTTGAGGAGTGATGCCGTCGATGCCGCCAGCAGAACCAGCCGGAAAAGACAGGATGGCAGCAAGTGTGTCTCTATCATCAATAACCTGAAAAGGTTGTGTATCTTGAGGACGTGGGAGAGAAACGAGGGAAAGGTTAGAACGTGAGGGATGCTTACTGCGAAGGCTCTCGAGAGTTTCCTGATTAGAGGGGGCAAGGGTGTCGTCGGAAAATAAGATGCGGGCCGCATTTTTAACATCACCATCCATTACTTTGTTCTCCACCGAACGTAAAACATTATGAGGTTTCAATGAAACAAAATGTTGAAGTTGGGGAGGGGATGGGTTACGGATGGTGTTGTCTTTCAGCGCGCGGGTTAACGATTTGGAATTAGGAGAGACGTGAAAGTAGGTAAATGAAAATGTAAAAAGGTTATGCCAATGGGTTTCAGTATTGAGCAACGATTTTTCAATTACTGAGGACAGAGATTTTGCAAGTGAAATCCTTGCCCCTCTAGGGATCCGTTTAACCACTGGAACAGAATTATGGGGGTGAGTTAAGAGGGATTCGAATGATGCATGTGAGGTATTTTGGAAATTTGGAGGAGGAGGTAAAGGGAGTGAAGAATGATGAAAGTCGTTGTGGCATCTTGATATATGGATATTAAGACCCCTCTTACCTTTGAAGGTTCGGTCACTATTGCAAATGTGACAGCGAAAGAACTCCGGCTATGAATGGGACCACGGGTCTACACCTGAACTCATCAAATTACAAAAATACACTTACAAATAAGAAAAACATACAAAAACATTTTCTCATTGACGTAGAAATGACAAAATGACACAGCCACTGAAAAAGTAAGTACGAAGATGATCCTAGAGCCACTGAACATAAAAGCACTTCTCTGCGGCTAAAGATGATCCGGGCACAAATAAAAACGGTATGCACTGCTTAGCAACCGCCTTCTTCGAATTGATTTCCGAGTTTTCCGACCGATGAAACTGTCAAAAACAGCTGGCAATTCAAAACAATGAAGCACCCTCGGATAGAAACAGATTATACACTGGCCCACAAATGCTCCGAGGTAGGCTGTAGAAATAATGGAGTATAACCCCCGAGTAAGGCCAAAAATTCAGAAATATTAAAATTTTTAAGCATAAATTAAGACATATTTAAGATTTGTTTTAATATTTGGGAAGTGATTTAAAAATTAATTTTTAGGAGAAACGTATGGATTACCAATGTTTAGCTAGAAAACGTTTCCCACCAACCCAACTATTTTACGCAAATTTTCATTTGGCAAAAAAAAACATTTATCAAAACAACATTGGCAATTATTTGCATTATTATTGCATTCATTTGGCAATTATTTGCATTTGTAACTCATAGCAATTTTTTAGTTACAAAATCTCTTTTTTGGGATATTTTTGTTTTACAAATAATTGTTTGGTCATGTTTCATTTAATCAAATATTATTTAATCAGACAGATGTTTCATTTGGCACAACTTACTCTTTGCAATATATATAATAATTTACAGGTAAAAAATGGTTGAAAGGGCTTTAAGAGAGTTTTGCTTTGATCGAGAGAAAGATTTGATTCCAAAAGCAATTATTTTGGAATAAATTCTTACTTTGAATCTAAAAAAGACAATTTGGTAACCCTATTCACGATTACAATTTTTTTCATCAACTTCGATTAACAATGAATTTTATTTGAAGGCATTTGTGTGTCAAGTCTAAATGACGTAGATATGTCATAAACGGTCGTTTCAAGTTAAAACCTAATTAAAAATTTCGTTATTGACTGTCAAGTATTGATGCCCAAAGTGCTAATAATTCGGAATAATATTCCATGGGGCGCGACTTCAAATCTTGGTCGGCGGCCATATTTTTTCGAAATCCAGACTTGTATTAAAATATTTTGATATAAAATTGTTTATTTACATTTAAAACACTTTTTAATTACTAAAATTAGTACTAAACTTTTGCATATATTTTTTACATAATATTCACAAAATAAATAACAAATAGAAAATGGGTCAAAGCTCGCCATCATCAGTTTTCATAAAAGTTAGGATCATACTCTAGTGAAATCAGAAACCGACTAAATTGAAAATAAATATAGTAGGTACTTAATATCTTTAAAAAGTTATGGATGCGCACAAAAAGTTATTCTAGATAATGTAACCACTAGAAAAAAAAAGACCGCAACAGGCGGGATCCGAACCCACACGTCTCATTACACTACGAGCGAGTGCCTTTCCAACTAAGCTACGAGGACGTTAGAACGATTTTCGAAATTTGTGAAGTGTTAGTTTATATTTTTTTGACAGAAGTGTGCAAACAATTGTAAACCTTATGGTGGTTTGTCATTCTCTGACGGAACGAAACAGAAATTAATGTAAATAAATTATGCTCTATGAATTATGTGCAAGTTATCTATCATTGCGCAGATAGCGCCATCTAGTCAGAGAATGAAACAAACGATGGCGTAGGTAAGTTTTGGTTCCATTTACTCACCACCTTCGCTGTCTTTCGCGCGAGTTAAGGTGTAAATTTTCAAAGTACCGAGACTGACTCTCTGTTTTACGTAGTATAATTTTTTCTCTATGGTATTACATTGGACGTGTGTGAGTCCTGTTTCGTAACAAAAATCTCTCGTCAGAATACAAAAAGCAAAGTTGATGACCGAAACAATCGTATACCGTTTACTCCTAGAAAATGGGAAGCATCGTCTAGGTTTCCCCGTAATTTCACTCTAGTATTGTGTTTTTCAGGGTTCCGTACCCCAAGGGTAGAACGGGACCCTATTACTGAGGCTTCGCTGTCCGTCTGTCTGTCTGTCTGTCTGTCCGTCTGTCACCAGGCTGTATCTCATGAACCGTGATAGATAGAGTTAAAATTTTCACAGATTATGTATTTCTGTTGCCGCTATAACAACAAATACTAAAAAACAGAATACAATTAATATTGAAGGGGGCTCTCATACAACAAACGTGATTTCTTTGCCGTTTTTATAGATAATGGTACGGAACCCTTCGTGCGCGAGTCCGACTCGCACTTGGCCAGTTTTTCGCTAAAATGCCAGTTAAATTCAGAATTCTCTACGTTCCGTTCTGTGGGCTTAACTTCACTCCGAGCGTTCTTAACAACAACCTTAAAGAACACTGAAGGACTCTAGACTAAGTGTTATTGAATTTCAGCGGTTCACAAGTACCAAGCCGAAGAAGGCTGGCTTATAAATTCTCTTATTGGAATAAAATAACGATAATTCACTCAATAATATTTAGTAAGGAACAAAACCTGGAAATAACGAATGTGAACAACAAATAAATATAAAAGTTTAGCATTAAACTTTTCTTATATCAGTCAATTATACACTGACTTCTTAATAATTGAGATAAAGGACCTTTTTCACAATGTACGGATGGTGTAGTTAGTGCCTAATAGTAATAGATAAATTATGTAGAGGATAAAAGTTCTTAACCGAGACTTTCAGCTGTGATCTTCGAATGAAAGGTTTACAGGTAAAATCTGGTTTATAATAACTTTCAGCTAAGTAGTATAACCTAAAGGTATAGCCATATTTTAGGATACTATGGTTGTTGCCCATGAAATTGTATTCAATTTTAGTTGAAATTAGTGGCGACTTTTTAGTCATACTGTTATACTGGTTTATTTTTAGTCTGTTATTCAGAATCTGTTGCAAACTGTAGATATTTTTTGTTTTCAAAAATACGTAAACAATTTTTTTTATATAAAATTAACCCATTTTTCAGGTAAAAAATGGAATGTGATATTTAAAAACTATCGGCTCTGTGTCTATTTAAATTTTGTGTTGCGACCGGTAACTTGCAAAGGCCTGCATTCTGTTTTTACGTTACCAAGTGAATATAATAAAGTAGCAGAAGAAAGGGAACTTGCCCCTTTCTATAATCATTACAAATTATATTATTCGAAGAAGCTTTATAGTTAGAAATGATTTATACAGAATGTCCCAAAATAATGTGAAACTGGAGTACAGAGATAGAGCATCCTTGGTGGTATCTGAATCCGAATTTAGGGGTACCTACGTAATCTACAAATAAATTGAGGACATCGGTTCCTTCGCGTGGAGTGGCTCCCCATGCAGTAAACGTGAGACTTCGTTATTTCTAACCCTTTACTTAACATTCTATCAGTGGTCCTTGTATGTCAGCGATCTATCCAGCTTAATACCTAGCTCCTTAGGTCAGATTGAAGGTGCGGAAACAACAATCAGAAGTTGATATTAGTATTTTCTACCATATGGCAAAACAATGTGTGGGAGTGAGACAATAGTGTCAAGTCACCTGTAGTTGCGTGGTCTTTATTAGCGCGGCTCGAAGCCAGCTAACCTCGTCATGTGCCCTGGCACATCATAATAGGTGTCGACCACAACGGATGTCGATTTCCGCAGGCGCAGGGTTGCCATTTAATGCGGTAATATTAAATTATAAATCATCACACCAGCCCTTATGTTCTAGCAAGGTTGGAACCACACACAAATATGTATTTAATACAACACAAATTCTTACTGTATGAACAGACTTACCTACATTCGTGGCCTTACTACAAAAAAGATAGAATAGGTTTAAGGACTGTTTAAAAATTAGCCAACCAATTTTAAGTGTATGTTAACATTACTGAGACATGTGTGATGTTAACATACACTTAGAATTGGTTGGCTAATCTTTAAACAGTGTTTAGACCTTTTCTATCTTTTTTGTAGTATGGCCCCTAAAGTCGAAAGTAATATAATTTTGGACTTAAGAAAATAAACGACAGCCGTTTTAAGTGATTGGCAGGCAAATAACAGTAAATGTGTGGACTGATCAAAAACAGATGTTTAAAAAGTATAAGTATGAATACATCGATCGGCTGTCTAAATTATTTTTAAATATGAAATAAACCCTCTTTGATTAAAATTTTGCTATTTATACTCCCTTGGATGTAGGGTTTATTATTTCTAGGTTTTTACCACAGAAATGTTAGTCCTTTCCATATGCCTGACCAGACAATTCAAACAGTTCAAACTAGTCGAGTGTTATAATAATATAGTGTTTATTTAAAGTTAGAAAGCAAGTAGTGACAGCCCTAAAGTTCGCCTAAATAACTGAACATAATTAGGGTTTCGGTGGATCGTATAGTTCAAATAAGGCCAATGCGGTTAAGCGCGGCATCGGGGATTACGATGTTCATAGGTATTATAAAATTTGGTATTTTTACTTTCGGGTTTTGTAACTTTCGGTCATATAAACAGTCGGCATTCTAATATTCGGCATTTAAATATTCGGCGTTCCGATCATAGGTCTTATGAAATTCGGTATTTTGAATTTTCGGTATTTGGAACTTTCGATCATATAACATCCCTGGTGCGCAGGGTGAGGGCCAGTCGCAATAGCGTACTGAAGGCATTCGCAGAGCGATTTGACTGTGTTTACCTGAACCATTATAATATGGTTCACGCGACCTCAGTCAATATTCTTTTCTAAATTATTATTTTTAATTTATATTATTTTAACACTAATTTAATTTAATTCAATTTTAATTGTACGATCCTTTTGATGATTGAAATAAATGACATTATTATTATTATAAACATTCGGCATTTTAATTTTCGGTCTTCCGTCCATAGGTCTTATGAAATTCGAGATTATAATACGTACCCTGGATTACTTGTCTTCACGTCATTCGAAACCACGGCGACCAAGGATGAAGATGTAGTCTAAAATGCTCGAGTATTCTACCCGTAATTCGAACAGAATCAATAGTAAAATCAACAAAAACAAGCTGTTTATATATTTTAGTCGAATATTACTAAAGTTTCTATGGATTGCGCTCTTTGGGGGACAAAATTGTAAATGGTGACAAAAAACTTTTCTCTACTTGTCTCGAGTCTGGGCGTTGTGGTGTTGTTTCTGATTTTAATAACACAAGTGCTTCAGCAAATTTAGGATCAGGGCCCCAATTTTGGTAATTTGTGACATAATTGAATATGAATTGGAACTTATTGTAATTGTTTGACACATTTGTTATGCTGCTACTAATTAAAAACTTAAGGCTTAAGTTAGTAGCAGAATATTAAATGTCAAACAATTACAATAAGATCCAATAAATAGGTATTAAATTATGCCACTTTAAAATTAGCAGACTTTGAACCCTGGAGTATAGCCCAAAGAGGCCTAGTGTGTACTGCTGATAGAGTGATAATATAAATCAATATTAATATTGTCCTTCATCGACGACTGATTTCATATCATCCTGATTTACAGCGCTAGTTATGATAATACTATGTTTGTAATGTACGAAACATTAATGTTACTCTTACTGTTATCTTCATCAAAATTACCAAAACGGTACACGTCGAGGAATGTGAAGTCAACGTTAGCGCCATGCACTGCTGTATTGATTATGCTTGTGCAGGCGTAAAAGGTAAAACGGGACCCTATTACTAAGGCTCAGCTGTACGTCTGTCTGTCCGTCTATCACTAGGCTGTATCTCATGAACCGTGCTAGTTAGAGAGTGAAATTTTGACAGATGATGTATTTCTGTTGCCGCTATAACAAAAAATACTAAAAAACAGAATGCAATAAATATTTAAGGGGGCTCCATACAACAAACGGGATTTTTTTTGCTGTTTTTATAGATAATGGTAGTTGACTAGTTTTTTTTAATTACGTTTACATTACGCTATCATTGAAATCGTACAAGCTACAATTTTTTTATTGCTATAACTTCCAGTCCTTTTATTTTATTAAAAAATTTTTTTTTTTTGTTATTTTGTTGTTTTTGATCAGCATTAAATACATTAAGAATATTATATAAGGTACGTTTATTTGGTATTATACAATATAACAATTTACATTAAACAATAACAAGTGTAAACTTGTGATTTTAGTATAATATAAGTACTGTCTTATTTTTTATGTATTTCAATATTTTCAATGTATTATTTTCCTAACTTCCAAAACATTGTGCTTACTAATACAATATACAGGGTGTCCTAAAATTAGCACGTCACAGTGACACCGGAGATAGATGTGCCTAAGATGCATCGAACAAGTCTAACATGCCCATAGAAAAGTTTTTCAGTTTAGAGTATGACCAATTTAAGTATTTTTTTTAAATATCCAACTTTTGCAAAAATTTTGTATCAGAGTTTTTTTATAAAGCTCTTTATTTTATTTTTTTGTAAGCCTATGCCTCGTGCAATAGTTGTTTATGATAAAACAATCATTATCCAGTCGATAAATAGTGTGAAATAACGACAATCGATAGTCAATCTCAATTCAATTTTTACCCAATGAAAATGGTTTCTACTTTGAGCAGCAACCCTGAAATAAAAATATATCAAACATAATGAACAAATACAATTAAAAACTTCCCTATGCTATGGCCATTCCAAAATGGTATAACACTTATATCGCAATAAAAAAAAATCTAGCAAATTTGAGTCAAATTCGTACCCTGTCAAATTATTATTATCGTTGACTATCGATTGTCGTTATTTCACACTATTTATCGTCTGGATAATGATAGTTTCATCATAAACAACTAATGCCAGAGGCGTAGGCTTACAAAAAAATAAAATAAAGAGCTTTATAAAAAAAACTCTGATACAAACTTTATGAAAAATTTGTGATTTTTAAAAAAAATACTAAAATTGGTCATACTCAAAACTGATAAAACTTTTCTATGGTCATGTTAGGCTTGTTCGATGCGTCTTAGGCACATCTATCTCCGATGTCAATGTGACGTGCTAATTTTGGGACACCCTGTATATAATACTTTAGGAATAGTAATGAAAAAATATTTCGGGAAGAGGTAACTTGGAGTGTTTTTCTATTGAGCCAAATTTAACAGATTGTGTTACTGTGGGTCTTTGTTATATCCTTAGCTGTATAATATATCATTTTCAGAATCTTATATGACGACCTCCGTAGCCGACAGGCGAGCACGCCGGACTTTATATATGGCGCCGCCATCTCTATGGTTTCGGGTTCGATCCCCGGTCGGGTCAATGTAGAAAACTAACTTTTCTATATTTGGTCTGGGTGTTGTGGTACCGTCGTTGTTTCCGATTTCTATAACACAAGTGCTTTCGCTACTTACCATATAAAAATAAATTGTAAACTTTTATTTTATAACGGTTAAGTGCTGTTTTAGTAGGGTTAGAATCTTGTCTGCATGCCACCTGCCTGGGGGATGAGCTGCCCTTAATAACTTAACATACGTAACGCATTTAAATCCTCTCGCTCAGTTCACGCACACAATTATCAGTAGCGCGTTGTTTTTCAATGTTATCCTTTTTTCCGGGCATATGGGTTAAACGGGTGAATCTGTCTGGTCATATTTGAGTCTAATATGACCAGGCAGGTTCCATAAAAAGTGATTAAGACATCAAACTATTAGTCAGCTATAGGTCTTCAACTAATGTGCAAGTTATTCTCATACTATTGTCTGGCCCGAGTGGGAGAAGAAGGACTACTACGAAAATATTTAATTTGTTCCAACGTATTAACCTATAAAATTAAAATATCCAATCACTAGTATCAATCATATGACAAAATATGACCAACTCAATCAAACTAGCCGTGTAAAAACACGGACGTTTTTCAATCATTTCAAAATTGATAAAGGTTTGATACAAGTGAATGGTTATAGTCCAAGAGCCAGCGACGGCCAGACCTTCGTTATATCATAAAAGCTGAAAGTTTTTCTATGTGTGCCTCTAGTATAGGTAGGAACGATCCCCACCTATGATACTTGGGTAGTGGTTCCTTTGGCAGGTAACAGGTAGCAAAGGTGTATAAAATTCCATCTAATATTTATTAATCTATTAAACTTAATTTTTTTATATTTTATTCATAACAACATTAAAACTCGCGTTACTCATTGCCAGACACTTAGTACGGTTCCAACCCCCTGCCGGACACCCCTAAACTATAATATTTTTTAATTCTACTTACGTTATCTTGTAAAAGCTAAATTTTATATATGTTTTTTGGGGAACTATTAAACGATGTTTCCCTAGTAGCCAGACATTTTCGAGGGTTCTATCATCCTGACAGACACATTGAATCGGGCAGAAGTTGTGAGAGCGCGGAGCATATGCAGTTACAGCTTGTCTAAAAAGTCATGAAATAAAATGAGGGCGCCACTGTTGTTTAAGTAGCAACCCTGTATAGTGCGACCAAAATGATTTTGATACTTACAGATTTTTATTGTTTTTTAAAATCCGTATCAAAATTTCCTGACATGTTTTTTTGGAATCACAATCTAGCCTTATTATGGGCAAACTTGCCGTATCGTAGACCTAAAAGTAGGTTACAGGTATGATTCCGAACTCAGCAGAATGCAGCAGTGCTACCGCAGCACTACTGGTCCCCATAATAATATATTATTTACGAGTTCATATGAGATTACATTCTAAGCTACGCAGCAAGCAGTAGCAGAACTTCTGCGCGACACTCATTGTTCGGAATCATACCTTTACTCCAGAGTAGGTTTAATAAAAATGCATAATTATTTTATAAGTATTTAATAAACAACCCGAAGAATTTAAGCAACTTTCATTTAATAGGTTAGAAACCGATAAGAAGCTAACTGGTAATATATTTTTTGTAACCTAAGTACCTAATTGAGGCTAATAAATAGTTTGAAATTTTTAAAAATCTATATATATAGGTGACTGATCTCTGCGGATCCCTGTTAGGGGTAAAATAGATAAATCGATTTCTTTCAATTCTTTTTATATTAAAAATTGGTCATAACGTAAAAAGAGATTGAGGTAAAGAAGAAAACCTAATGTCATATCCATACAAGTTAAGTATGCCTATATGCGTCCCACTGCAGGGCATAGGCCTCACTTGAAGTTACTATTAAAACAATAAACTAAAATCCAAATATGTTTGTTTATTTTGCCCACCAAAAGTATAATATTTAATTATTATTAGCAAAATCACTCGCTATCATTTGATTCCAAATATTCGACACCCATATACTCATCATCTTCTAAACCAGAAAAGCTGTCATCGCTGCTGCTATCGTCGTCTGTGCGAATGACTAATTCATCTTTATCTTGGTATAGTGTTCTTCCTCGTTCATAATATTCTTTTTCAAGTTTATTTTACGCAAATGTTCCAAGGAGCAATCAAATTCAAGTTCCATTTTGACAACAATCAGCAATTTTCTCAGTGTCGCTACCTCTTTTCGTACCGAAAATTAAAAATTAAAATTAAAAATTTTGTATCCGGACTGGAATAATTTTATTTAATATAACTTCTTGATAAATTAAAAAAAAAGATCACGAGACAATTCTAAATAAACAACAGCTGATGTGCAGTAAAAAGTTGCAATAAACCGAACGCTCTGTTTCACTCACACCCGTAACTGCATATGCTCCGCGCTCTCACAACTTCTGCCCGATTCAATGTGTCTGTCAGGATGATAGAACCCTCGAAAATGTCTGGCTACTAGGGAAACATCGTTTAATAGTTCCCCAAAAAACATATATAAAATTTAGCTTTTACAAGATAACGTAAGTAGAATTAAAAAATATTATAGTTTAGGGGTGTCCGGCAGGGGGTTGGAACCGTACTAAGTGTCTGGCAATGAGTAACGCGAGTTTTAATGTTGTTATGAATAAAATATAAAAAAATTAAGTTTAATAGATTAATAAATATTAGATGGAATTTTATACACCTTTGCTACCTGTTACCTGCCAAAGGAACCACTACCCAAGTATCATAGGTGGGGATCGTTCCTACCTATACTAGAGGCACACATAGAAAAACTTTCAGCTTTTATGATATAACGAAGGTCTGGCCGTCGCTGGCTCTTGCTCTATTATTTTAATTTGATAGGTTAAAACGTCCGAACGAACTAAACATTTTCGTAGTAGTCTCCAGAATTCCAGATAAGTTCATTAGATATTAATGTCACCGTGAAATATTGAATCTAACTTCGAAAAGCGAGTTAGAACATTCCCAGAACTCGTTTACACGTCGGGCAGGCTGTGAGTTTTAAATGCATTTGAGGTAAAATCACTCGAGCCACTAATAAATTAAGACCAGTAGATTTAAATCAATCAGTAACATTCAGAAATAATAAATCAGCGTAAAGTACTCTAAAATTGGCGTGCTTTATAATTAAGTCCACAAATACACACACCGGCATATTTAGCGGAACATAAAAAAAGGTTTGATATCAGTATCATAAAAGGTTGCTGGCTGGTTTATACGTCATTTAATTTAAAAAGCAATAATTTCAAATTAAGAAAACAATTCAACATCACATTTTATGCAATTGTTTTAATTTTATTCAAGTACACCTTATCTGGAGCGAACTTCGAGTATTTCTTCCTTCTGAGTTTGATTTAAAATTTTATTGAAATACTGTTTTTGTTAGTTTTTTTTAATAACGCATCTTTTTGGAGTTGAGGACTGAATTATGCCTGACTTAGCCCCAACGGAGATTGCCAGGGCACTCGAAATGCGAAGAAATGGTCAAACCTACAGAGTGATATCCAGAGATCTTCGTCGACCAGTTTCAACGATCCATCGCAGTATCCAACGGTTCTGGGAGACCGGTACTTATGTGAGAAGAGCAGGACAAGGCAGAAAAAGACGCACTTCGAGTAGGGATGATCGTTTCATTCGGCTTCGTGTACGTAGGAACCCCCGTTTGACGGCCGTCCAAGCCCGACATGAGTTAGAAGCAGTGCGGGGTGTAACCGTAAGTGAGCGTACGGTACGAAGAAGGTTCGAAGAAGCTGGTTTGGGTTCATTTGTGCCCGCAATGGCTCCAAGGCTCGAAGTAAATCATCGTAGAAACAGGTTCACTTTTGCTCAGGAACATCGAATTTGGAACGCGAACCAATGGAGTAAGGTATTGTTTAGTGATGAGTGCAGAATTCTCTTAAATCAAATTGACGGCAGGCAAAGAATATACAGACGCAAAGGAGAACGATACATTCAGACAAATTTTGAAACTACAGTTGCATACGGTGGTGGGTCAATAATGGTTTGGGCGGGCATTTGTTTGGGAGCTCGCACAGACTTGGTAGTGATCGACAGAGGGAGTCTGACTGCAGACCGCTATATCAGAGAAGTTTAAGAAGACAATGTCGTACCGTTTTCCTCATATATCGGTGACGATTTTGTTTTTATGCAGGATAATGCTCGGCCGCATACCGCTCGGGTAACTCAAGCATATCTTAATGATATGAATATCACTGTTATGGAGTGGCCGGCGAGATCACCGGATATGAACCCAATAGAGCACGTTTGGGACTTGCTGAAAAGAAAAGTTAAGTCCAGAATTCCAGCTCCTGCCAACGTGGGTGAACTGCGAATCGCCGTAGTTGAGAAATGGCGGAGACTATCCCAGGAGACCATCGATAACATCATTCTCAGTATGCCTAGACGGGTAGAAACTTTAATAAGAGCACCATTCACCATAATAATCACCATTGTTCTAATTTAATTAATTGTTATTTTAATATCAATTTTCACTTTTCCCGGTTACATAAAAAATTTCAAAAATGTACCATTTTTCACAAAAAGCCTTTACTCGCAAAATGTGTTCTTAATATGATCTCATTTTAATTAAAACAAATGAAACTTTAAATAACAAAAGAAGTGTAGTGAGTAGATTTTAAAATAAAACCATATTTTTTTTAATTATGGACTTTTTTTTGTGTTCCGCTAAATATGCCGGTGTGTGTATTTTTCTATTTAAGTTCATACTCATTATATTCAAGTTTTTGTCTTACGTTAGGCAAGATCAGAGCTTTAAAGTGGCTTGATGACATCTGACAGCAAGGTTACTCTCACTGGCCATACAACACCCCTCACCATTCCAGACGGGCCGGCCGCGTGTTGTATTATGGCCCAAACCACCACATGGTTGAGTTAACGCCAGATCTAAATATTATGAAACAATCCAAGACATTATGTATTATTGTATCATCTTCTTCACTAAAGTTTTACGGAATTTCTAAAGTTATTCATTCTCATCTTTACGATTAATAGGTAGAAATAAACGATTTTAGTTTTAAATATTAAAAGTAGTGTTAAATATACATAGTCGCCAAATGTGTACTAACCTTATTAAGTCATAAAATATATCACACTTGTCATGCATAAATATATAGAATTAGACAATAGAAAAATAACATCTTTAAAAACCTTCAAACCTGAACACTTACTAAACTTTTAGAAAAAAGAGAAATCAAAATAAACACTGTAACAATGGAAGTCCTCCTGATGCCAAAATTACGATGAGTGGGCGTTCGCGGCAGAAAACTTCTTAATTTTGGTTCTCCGGTTTTACACGCAGGATTAGCTTGTTAAGAAATTGGATTCTATACTCTTTGAGAACAGTGAGTCAATGACGGCATACGTTACGCAGCACATCGACGCGGCGCAAAAATGAAGAGAAACCGGCTTTGATATAATTGAAGAATGATCGGATCGTTATTGTTGGCAGGTCTACCTGACAAATATAAATGATATAAAAAGTCAATGTATGAAGCTTGTTTATTTGTGAAACAAACTGATACTGCCAGAACATATATTGCTGTGTTTGTAGATGATTTTTTTATTTTTTTCTGATTGTAAACAAGAAACTGAATATCTAAAGACTACTAAAATCTAAATTTATATTAAAAGACTTGGGAGAAATTAGACAGTGCTTAGGTATGAGAGTTAGAAAAAACAATTATGAGATTTTTGTAGACCAGAAAAAATTTGTTGTTCAATTGTTAAATAAGTTTTATATGAAAAATTGTAGCCCATTCAGTACACCAATGAAAGTAAATTTAAAACTAAAAAAGGAAGAGAATTGTTGTACTCTGTATCCTTACCAGCAATTAATAGGAAGTTTGCTTTATTTATCAATGTTAACCCGGCCAGACATATTTTATGCCGTTTGTTACCTTAGCCAGTTTAAAAACAATTATAATGAAACACATTGGGAACTTGTTAAACGTATTCCAAAGTACTTGCAAAAAACCAAGCATTTTGGTCTAAAATATGTAAAAGATGACTTGGATTTGATAGGTTATGCCGATGCTGATTGGGCATCAGATTATGTAGACCGAAAGTCTTATACAGGATATACTACTTTGTCAAGAAAGTACCGGGAAAAGATTAATAATACACAAAATGTTAGTTATTCATCCAAATTTATTTTATCACCTTCAAAGTATGCTCCTTCAGAAGCGTAACACTTACGCCAACGAATAATCCAATAATCAAAACATTTTTAAACGCTTTATCCGGAATCGAGTCCAGTTCTCGCCGCGAATTCTCCTTTATGTCTTCTACCGAATGAAACCGGGTATCACAAAGTGGTAATTTGAGTTTAGGAAAAAGAAAGAAGTCGGCTGGAGCCATATCTAGTGAATAAGGCTGCTCGATGGTATTTGTTGAGTTTTTGGTCAAAAAATCGTTCACAATGATGGCCTTGTGAGCAGGCGCATTATCGTGGTGCAAAATCCAAGAATTTTCATTCCACAAATCTGGCCTTTTTCGTCTAATTTGCTCTCTTAAATGCCACATAAGGCTTAAATAATACTCTTTTTTATATTTTGACCTTCTGGCAAGAATTCTGAGTGCACAACACCGTGACAGTCAAAGAAAACAGTTAACATGACTTTGGCTTTAGATCGACTTTGGCGCGGTATTTTTGGTTTCGGTTCAGTTGGAAGGCGCCACTCGGAAGCTTGTTGACTAGTTTGCATGTCAAACTCGTAAACCCACGTCTCGCACCCAGTAACAATGCGTTTAATGAATGTTGGGTCGGAATTGACTCGTTCTAGCATGTCCTCAGCGACTCTTTTGCGATTGAGTTTTTGGAGAAAATTCAGATCTTTTTGGACTAGCCGAGCGGCAACATGTTCCATACTCAATTGATTATTTAAAACGGTACGAATCGACTCGTGTGACACAGAAAGTTCGAAGGCTAGCTCTCTTAAACTTGAATAAGGAATTTCAGTCACTATTTCCTTCACTTTTGCGATGTTATATTCAGTAGCAGACGTTGATGGCCTACCAGAGCGAGGCAAATCTTCCATCATACCACCACTCGTACCACTCATAAACACGTGTTTGTGATAAGGTCGTAAGCCTTCTGTAACATTTTCAGAGATTCCGAACACGAAATCCCATTGGCGATGCAAAATTTAAGACGAACTCTTTGTTCGATGTTTTTATCCATTATGAAATTCGCAATACATACTAGATATGGGATAACTAAAAACAATACTGTATTTAATCTAATTATCAGATGTAACTCAAACTCCGCGCCAAAATGAAAAATAGTTGTGCCAATCTAACAATTAAAAAAAAATGAATTTGGAACCATAAATAAATTATCAATTCCCGAACTTTTTTGACAGAATGTATGTTCAAAATGTCTGGTAGTGTAAATTCATTTGAATGTAAAAAAACAATTAACAATAGCTTTATCAAGTACATAGGCTGAATATATGGCAATAAGTGAGGCAAGTAAAGAAGCCATTTACTTGAGAAACCTACTATCAGAACTGAAATGCAGAAATGAGTTACCTGTACTGTTATATAATGACAACCAGAGTGCACAATGGTTAACAAAACTCAGTGTATTTCATAAAATAAGCAAGCCTATTGACGTGAGATTTCTTTTTGTCAGAACAGCAGTTGAAAATAAATTTACTAAAATAGAGTATAGTACACACACCGGCATATTTAGCGGAACATAAAAAAAGGTTTGATATCAGTATCATATAAGGTTGCTGGCTGGTTTATACGTCATTTAATTTAAAAATCAATAATTTCAAATTAAGAAAACAACTGAACATCACATTTTAAGCAATTGTTTTAATTTTATTCAAATACACCTTATCTGGAGCGAACTTCGAGTATTTCTTCCTTTTGAGTTTGGTTTAAAATTTCATTGAAATACTGTTTTTTGTTAGTTTTTTTTTAATAACGCATCTTTTTAGAGTTGAGGACTGAATTATGCCTGACTTAGCCCCAACGGAGATTGCCAGGGCACTCGAAATGCGAAGAAATGGTCAAACCTACAGAGTGATATCCAGAGATCTTCGTCGACCAGTTTCAACGATCCATCGCAGTATCCAACGGTTCAGGGAGACCGGTACTTATGTGAGAAGAGCAGGACAAGGCAGAAAAAGACGCACTTCGAGTAGGGATGATCGTTTCATTCGGCTTCGTGTACGTAGGAACCCCCGTTTGACGGCCGTCCAAGCCCGACATGAGTTAGAAGCAGTGCGGGGTGTAACCGTAAGTGAGCGTACGGTACGAAGAAGGTTCGAAGAAGCTGGTTTGGGTTCATTTGTGCCCGCAAAGGCTCCAAGGCTCGAAGTAAATCATCATAGAAACAGGTTCACTTTTTCTCAGGAACATCGAATTTGGAACGCGAACCAATGGAGTAAGGTATTGTTTAGTGATGAGTGCAGAATTCTCTTAAATCAAATTGACGGCGGGCAAAGAATATATAGACGCAAAGGAGAACGATACATTCAGACAAATTTTGAAACTACAGTTGCATACGGTGGTGGATCAATAATGGTTTGGGCGGGCATTTGTTTGGGAGCTCGCACAGACTTGGTAGTGATTGACAGAGGGAGTCTGACTGCAGACCGCTATATCAGAGAAGTTTTAGAAGAAAATGTCGTACCGTTTTCCCCATATATCGGTGACGATTTTGTTTTTATGCAAGATAATGCTCGGCCGCATACCGCTCGGGTAACTCAAGCATATCTTAATGATATGAATATCACTGTTATGGAGTGGCCGGCGAGATCACCGGATATGAACCCAATAGAGCACGTTTGGGACTTGCTGAAAAGAAAAGTTAAGTCCAGAATTCCAGCTCCTGCCAACGTGGGTGAACTGCGAATCGCCGTAGTTGAGGAATAGCGGAGACTATCCCAGGAGACCATCGATAACATCATTCTCAGTATGCCTAGACGGGTAGAAACTTTAATAAGAGCACGTGGAGGAAATACGCGATATTAATCACCATTTTTCTAATTTAATAAATTGTTATTTTAATATCAATTTTCACTTTTCCCGGTTACATAAAAAGTTCAAAAATGTACCATTTTTCACAAAAAGCCTTTACTCGCAAAATGTGTTCTTAATGTGTTCTCATTTTAATTAAAACAAATGAAACTTTAAATAACAAAAGAAGTGTAGTGAGTAGATTTTAAAATAAAACCATATTTTTTTTAATTATGGACTTTTTTTTGTGTTCCGCTAAATATGCCGGTGTGTGTATTTAAATACAAATAATATGCCTGCAGATATATATTAACAAAGAGCTTAAGTTGTCAAGAACATAATAATTTTGTTGAACAGTTGGGTGTCACTTCTTTGTAATTTATCTATAAATGTTTTTTTTTGTTGCATTTCAAACAGCCTTGTAACTAAAATATTAACTTCATAAAGACTCTGTCAATTATTTTGATAAGAGATTGAGTTAAATATGTATTAAAATATTGTCTATACATAATTTTTAGTTTATGGCTAGGTTGAATTAAAAAATCATTGTCTGTGGCGAGCATTCCGTAGTTTTAATAATAACTAGTTTTAAAATATTTGTTATACTAAAAAACAGAATACAATAAATATTTAAGGGGGCTCCCATACAACAAACGTGATTTTATTACCGTTTTTATTGATAATGGTACGGAACCCTTCGGGCGCGAGTCCGACTCGCACTTGGCCGGTTTTTTAAATATCTATGTTTAAACCAGCGTTTAAACATAGATAATTAAAAAAAGGAAATTATATGGTATGACTGAAAGCATTTTTTAAAGTATTAGATAGAGTTTTAAAAACCTAGAGTTACTTAAATGACAAAAAGTAAGCTTTTCTTTGTTGTTTGTTTTTGTGAAGATTTCTATGATTTGTTTCTGCGCATTTGATTGCAACGCATCTTGACGCTTAAATAAATCGGTGTGATTCTTGTAAGAATAACAATACTTATTAAAGTATTTTATCTCCTGCGATGATCAACTAAGTAATAATAGTTTTAATAATTCTAAAATTAAAGACAGGAAAGGTCTTAAAGGTAAACCTATTTTTGCAAAGTTTAAATTCAATGTTTAAAACACGGTAATCGTCTCATTTCTATCAAATCATCAGATAAATGCATTATGCATGTAAGCTAAGACAAGCAAGTTTTCTTAGCTTCCAGAATATGGACGTACATGATTTATAAAACTTCAATACCTTCAAATTATTTTTGTGGAATATCCATCAGGTGATTCAACTATTGTTTCTTAAATCGATCGGGAGCAGATGTTTACATTCATTTACCTGTTTTACGTCTTCGGCTCGTTAAAGTGTTACATGTTGGGGATTTGTGAAAGAGACTTATGTCAAACAGTGACATTTATAGGGACGATGAAATCGAACAGTGGACATTCATGATGCCGATTGCCGATAAATATTCGTTACTCAACGTACTTATTGCACCATTGCAAGACCGCGGCGCGTCAAGAGAGTTGGCCTAACGAAAGCAAAACTAGCAATGTCAGCGCTGCGCCTGAGCACTGGAAACCGTGTCACGGTCGCTGTATGCAGGCATTCGGGTACCAACTTGTCAACAATGCACTTTGATTACACCGAGAATAAGCATTTAAAAAACACGGTATTATATACTTTTACTTCAAAATAGTAAACTTGAAAGGAGCGGTTGGGCGCTTACGAACTTTCAATTGCTTAGGAACCTTGTCATGGCAAAAATTTAATGGCAAGCAATGTATGATAATGTTAATGTGACACTGTTACAGTATGATCAATTTTTACATAAGTTGACTGTACACCAACATTAAATTCACTGTTAAAATTCACATAAATGCGTTACCACTCTACATATATTGCTTACAGACATTAGAAAATAGGTAAATTTATTGTATATTATTCGATTTGCTATTGCGAAGCATTGCGCTATACGACTGATAATGTATTGTATTTGTTATTGCAGTCAGGCGTGAAAATTTGACGTTGAAAATGAAGAAACAGTTGTGATTTTGCAAAATCACGTTGCGTACATTTCCGATTCGTGTGCCTTATAAAAAGTACCTAGCCCATCGTACTCCAGGTATATAATAACAACGTTTTATATTTATTAAAAAATGTATCAATAGTAAGCCAGTTTTGGGTAACGCAACAGGTTATGTTGGACATGACCAAGGCGTACGACCGGGTACAATTTAAATTACTATTAAACAAGTTGTATGACATAGGAATCCGTGGGCTAGCTCACGATTGGTTCAGATCCTACTTGCGAAACCGTGAACAATACGTCGAAATTCAACACTACGACCATGAATCGGGAAGAGTTCGTACTTGCAGATCAGATAAGCAGCCCATGAACAACTCTATACCCCAGGGTAGTGTCTTGGGCTGTATACTCTTCTTGATCTACATAAATGATCTCCCAAAAATATGTAATTCGCCTTGCGTGCTGTTTGCGGACGACCTTTCCATAGTAACACCATGTCGCTCTTCCTCTGCTCTAAACGATGACCTTTCTGCCATACTCCAAGGTATTGCCTCGTGGATGGATGACCATAACTTAGAAATAAACTTCGCTAAAACAAAAATCTTACAATTTAGACCCTACAAAAAAACAGAATTAAATATTGACTTTTCATTTAATAACCATAAGTTAGATACTGTTAGCACATTAACCCTATTAGGATTGAATATTGACACCCATTTAAACTGGAAAGAGCATATCAAAAAACTTAAGCTTAAAATGTCTAAGTTTATATATGCTTTAAGAGCACTAAAAAGAAACACTGATTTCAACACATCGTTAACAGCGTACTACGCGTATAGCTACGCCTGGTTAACGTACGGCATAATAATGTGGGGAAATAGCCCCGATATAGACGACCTTTTCATTTTACAAAAAAAGTGTGTACGTATACTCGCACACATAAAAAACATAGACAGCTGTAGGCCATACTTCGTAAAATATAATATGCTTACCTTGACTTCAATCTACATATTAGAACTCGGAAAATTTGTACGCAATCATCCAAAACTTTTCGTGACGAAGGGTGACCGTAATCCAACAAGCCGCTACAAACACAATTTACAAATACCAGAAAACAAGCTCAAGTTAACCTCTTCTGGCCCCCTGTCAATGGCTATTAGGGTCTATAATAAATTACCAAACTATTTAAAAGCCGAAACAAAAAACGATATATTTGTTAAACAATTAAAGAAAAAATTAATAGCCAAATGCTACTACGACTTAAAAGAATTCTTTGACGATAAAAATATTTAATGCAAGTTCCTTGGCAACATAAAAAATGTTGGTCTACCCTCCACACAAAAACTATACCTACTTGACATACTGTATTAACCTGAGTGATCCTCTTCTGTAATTAAATTTAATCTTAGTTTAGATGAATCTCGTGTATTACTTCTTGACATTATATACTTTATTTATTTTATTTAACGAATTAAATGCGACTGTTTTTCTTTTGAATTTTAAATATGACGATTTTATAATTAAATAATAATAATAGTAATATTGTATTTGTAAATATAAATAAGAATGCAATACCCTTACAGGGTCCATAAGTATGATCTCACACAATGTAACACCTTATGTATGCACTTATGACGCAATAAATGAATATGAATATGAATATGAAAGTTATAAATGTTATCTATTTACGGAATCCTCCCGCTGCAGTAATTTTAGAACATTTGGAAACCAATTCAGGTCGGCTTCCCATTTGACTCATTTGAGGATTGGAATAACGTAAAAAAATAACGTATTGGAATTAGGTTTGGGAGCAAAGGCTGACCTGAATAACATCAGCCTAAACTTTAGTATAATAAATAATAATAAATTGCTTTTACTATAACATTGTGAGTAACGGAACACATATAAGTTATAAGCGTAATATTCAGTGGTCTGGGAATATTGCCGTGGCCGGGAAACCAACGATGTTTCTAGCCCACGTTTAAATTGATATATTAATAACCGCTACTGCGCCCCGTTTGCAACGTCACGTATCGCATGTGATATGGAGCTTACCAAATCTAAATGTAAGGCGCAAACTTGTATTACTTAGTAGAATGAGATCCTTAATTACAAAAACATATTGATTTGTAGTACATTAACCAGAATTACAGCAAAACAGCAAAAACATCATTCTTTTTTTTAAAAACCGGAGCGAGTCGGCTTCGCCCACAAAAGGTTCCGAACAAATATTTAGGTTTTATATGTTTTTTTTAATAAATCTAGCACGATCAATAAATGTATAGTTTTCAGACTTTTCCTTTACTGTAGTTTATGACGGTAAAACTTGCCGAGTTTCATAGTTCTAGGTCAACGGAAAATACCCTTTAAATTTTACCTTGAGAGCGTCGAAATATACGTTGCTTGCGGCATAAACCGCTGTATCTTTTTTTAATAGTTAACTTAGAAGTTTGAATTTTTTTTCATAGCTTCAAGAGACTGTAAACCTGAGAATATAGTTTTAAGTTCAACTCGATACCTCCACGCGCGACGGGCAGACAACAAAGGGATCCTATAAGAGTTCAGTTTTTTCCTACTGAGAAACAGGATCCTAATATTACAAGTATTGTTGTCAAAAGTACGGCAATTGCAAATTTATACAACAAACCAACATACTTACAAAGCGAATTGTACGGTATACGACAGTGCAGAGAGATAGTACATAATTTTTACCTGCATGAAGCAATTTGATTAGATTAAAATGAACGCTTCTCTAATATTATGGTAGGCCACGAATTGATAAATTTTCCGAAATATGGTTTATTATCGCTTCAATCTTTTTGTTTGTCTAGAAATGATAGCGAAAAAATAAACATCTGATTATTACCAGTACCTGGATGACCGAGCATTACTTGGATTATTTTTTCCTTAATTAATTTTTAAAAAAAATGATCAAGTTATGATCTATTTATCGCCCTCGACATCCTAAATTTCATAAATATCGATGGAGCCGGAACCGAGATTCAGAGATATATGTATATACAGGGTGTCCCAAAATCCAACGAGGAAAAAAAGAGAAAAAGCTATATACCCCTTTTATTTTTTTCATTACAAACAAAAAATGATAATCCTTGAAATTTGACATCCCTTATGACATTTATGACAGCAAATTTCTTCATCTGGCTATTTACGCTGAATCAAACGTTCATTTATAAATAGGTGTAGTAGAGCATGCATTAGAGCAGGAGGCCACCAGTTCGAACATTTGTTGAATTAATACCATAATAAAGATTAAAACTGATGTTATTGTTTCATTTTGCTGCATTCCCTAACAGCCGCTTTGTGCGTAGACGTAAGGATATTTTCATCACTATTAAAGTAAAACGACATTGTTGAAAGGTATAAAAAAATACTATTTTCTATCCAGCCCCTCTAGCACGATCAATAAAACACGATATGATACGATATGATATAGCGATTTATCGCCTATTTACTTTCAAAATATGATAACATAGCCGCCATCTTGAACTTTTATTGAAACAGTAAGCATGTCCGTGCCGGCGACGTCACAGTTATGCTCGCATTTTTGATAAAAGTTCATATTTTGACAAAAAATATGCGATAAATCGCTATATCATATCGTATCATATCGTGTTTTGTTGTACATGCTAGAGGGGCAGGTAGCTATATGATATCGCAAAAAGCCAGTAAACCTAGACTTGTGATACCGTTTTAGCAAAGCCTTTTAGTGAAGCCGTTTTACCTGTCTTGCAATATATTTTTTGCTAGTTTGTCCATTTCTTGTTATTTTATTTGATAGCCAAACTATGCCCTGTTAATATATAAAAAAAAGTTTAATAAAAAACTAAAAACCGACTTCAAAATGAAACTAAAAAGCGAAAAATAATATTGACTAAAACATACCTAATAAGTTCTTTTTGGAGTCAGTGCCAGCCATCGAGAGTGCAAATGTGTTCATTCGCACCAACTCCAAACAGAACTGATTAGGTATGTTTTAGTCAATATTATTTTTCGCATTTTAGTTTTATTTTGAAGTCGGTTTTTAGTTTTTTATTAAACCTTTTTTATTTTACAATTTTAAGTGTTAAGTCCTCTATTTTTTCCCTCCTAACTTCGGCAAAAATGACTTTACAGCAAAGTAACCTTAACTAATATTGGTCCTCTATAGTCCCCCTATCCAATGGTATGATAAAAATAAGGTGTTATATAGGGTTAATTTTTCGACGAAAATTTTTAAGTCTTAAGAAAAGGCTTTACCTACACTCCAACCAGAACGGCGCACAGTGGGTCACAGTGGGTCAACAATACCAGTACTTATATTAATTCCTGGAATTATTTTATTTTATGGCTAAAACAATACTATTATGTTCTAAAACACGTCAACATTGTAAGTTTTTGATGTTTGCAGATATTTGAAATGATAAATGTGTTTAAATAACTTAACAAAAAAATATTTTTTATAAAGTATGGTGATCCATATACCAGGCGAACGGGCAAGTTTGGGCGCGCGCTAATCATGTAAGATTGTAGTCAATAAGTTAAACATTGACACTTAAGTGGTTTTGAGGCGGGCAAAGTTGAGAATTGGCTGCAAGAGCACATTGAATTTCTCGTTCCATACAAAAGAAAACAAAAATATTTTTTTCCCGTGAAACGATTAGTTTAACACAAAAATGTATTTGACATTTATTTATTAGACTAAGAAAATCTATAGATTGGTAAAATAAAAAAGAACAATAAGATAAAATATACCGAATGTCCCTCAAATAGCAGTTTCGACCCACTGTGCGGCGGCTATTTTGGTGTCGAAACCATAGTATAAGGTTTTGCGTTAAATAACAAGTCAAATTAAGAGGAGGAACTTTCAAATTTATTTTCGTTACTGGGTGTGCGGGTACGCCCCCGTAAATAAAAATTGGCGGTCTGGTACCTCATAAGCTCCACGTCTGCTCAACACACTGCGAAATACGTTTTGTCGACAAATTGCAGTATTATCTTAATTATATATAAACTCCTATCCGTTAAGGAGTTCTGTGGCTTCCATCATCAGGTCAGCAACATGACATGATGATTACCAGACCCAAAAATCAGCATTGAGTCAGAAAATATATGCAAAACATTATGGGTGCCTATAAAAATTGAGGGTTGCCCTCGATTTCCCAGGGATCCCATCATCAGAATTTGACTTGGTGTAAATGGGACCACCTCGGAAGTATACCCTTTCAAACTAAAAAATAAATTTTGAAATCGGTCCGTAATTGACGGCGTAATCGCGTAACATACATACAAAAAAAAAACAACATTCAGACGAATTGAGAACCTCCTCCTTTTTTTTGAAGTCGGTTAAAAAAACCACATCAAGAAATGACCTCATTTGCAGAAATGGCATGAGAAAAACCAATGACCGGTGTCAAAATTTCGAAAAATACGAAACATGAGAAATTTTAAATTTGAGAGCCTTATCGATGGGTGACGATTGATCCATTATTTCCCGGACACCATGTATATACAGGGTTATTTGTAAAAATCAAGAATCCGCAAGAATAGATAGCTTACATCAAAAACAACAACATTTGTTCTACGACTTTTGATAATTTGACACATTTTACTTTTATACAAAAATAAATATTAACTTAATTTTACGTCTGAATGTTCTTAACTCTATGCGGATCGCATCTTTTCGTAGTAAATGGAACATAGATTTACAAATGTCACGACAGTACAATAAAAGTATGGAAAATTATTTTAAAATCATGTATTGAGTTATGTTAAAACTCGTAGAATAAATGTTGTTGTTTATGATGTTACCTATCTAGTCATGCGAGGTTGGTAATTTTTTTCAAATAACCCTGTATAGGAATTGCTTGTTTAAAGGTATCAATAGATAGATTGAAGAATGGATGGGATTTAAATGCGTCTTTTCTTTAAGGTCATTTTATTGAAATGTATGTGCCGATCGTACCTTTAGTATTAATTTATTATTGTATGTTGGCTGCTACTTTCATTTGAAATACGTGCGACAAATTTGACAGGCTCGTTCAACATTATCCTTCCTCTAGTCATAAAGCAACGGTTATTGACTGATCTTGCATTACTAGAGTTCACATGTTTGATATGCAAACGACGTCATCTGTCGACTCGAACGATATAAAATAAAAACTTGCAAAAAGGAATATCGTTTTCAAAGCTAACGAATAGGTTTTTCATTTGATGGAGGTCGCAGGGTTGATTGACTTTTTTTTACACTGTAGGTTTTGTTTTATTATTTGTTATAAGCATGTCAACAAGATAGAACGAATAGGTCAGGATAAAAAACTTTAACGACACTGCTAGGCTCCTAAACGTATCGTACCGTATCAAACTCTGTATAGAGTTGAACTCATCGGTTTTCTTCGTATTATGTACCGTATCTCTGTTTATGATCAAAATGAAAACGGATCACATTTGCGTAACACCACCTTTTCACAAATGTCATTCTGATACGATTTAATACATTCTTAAATTCTAAAGCTCGCTTATAA
The DNA here is from genome assembly GCA_950371115.1 of Anania fuscalis. Classification (NCBI taxonomy): domain Eukaryota; kingdom Metazoa; phylum Arthropoda; class Insecta; order Lepidoptera; family Crambidae; genus Anania; species Anania fuscalis. The sequence continues at coordinate 28,747,203 of OX493324.1, forward strand.
ATTAAATCGATTGGAACAATGATCCAATTTAGTCACAGAGTGGCTCTTTTGTGTTGTATTAATTTAATTATGACATAAGTTGTTTGATAACAACGACGCTGGAAGCAGACCGCTTTCAACTGGCCGATCTGGAAGTCACTGGGGGAGGCCTATGTTCAGCAGAGGACGTCCTGTGGCTGATGATGATGATTATGATGTTAAGTTGTTTATTCAGGAATTCTAAATGACCGCGAATTGAGGCGGCGGGTCGGTAAATCAACTATTTAAATGGATTTTGTTGTGTTTATTGTCTATTTTTACAATTTGATGATATACGCCTTAGTGACATTACGAGTATTAATATAATAACTAAAACATCTAATAAAATAAATGCAGCATAATAGAAAAAGTCACTTTGTTTCACCACTGAACCGGTTTTTAAGGAATATTTGGTACGGATAAATTTTAGAAGTAAGTAAGGAGTATTGACATATTATTATTATGCCGATTTTCTTAATGTTCAAGGGCTAACACGCACGCAATTACGAATCTACAGCGGTTTCATGTAATTAGTTAATACCGAGATCGGTTTAGTAGCAGAGGCCTTAAAATGGTATGGAAGTTGCCTCGCGTGATTCTACTCGTTCCGTCTGACCTGGTAGGGCTACCACTTAAGTCCCTGCCAAACAGACGCGTGCGCGGTGGCGTGCGTGTGGGCGTTCAGATCGTGCCATAGCATTTGTATCGACGAGTTCACACTGGCACGGACCAGCGGCAGCGTACATCACGCGTGCAGCTTGACATTTAGCTTTTACATGCGGGGAGATGACATTTGACGTGACAGGCTCAACAGACAGATGGTGCTACTACGATATTATAAATAATTACGTTTAAAGCTACTATTTTTTTCCGAAAAGCAATGAGTGAAGCCAACTGGCTTTTTTCTTTCCTACATCTTCAAATAGCTTCGCTCGGGTAACCGCGTTGGAATTAATTAATGCGAAACTCAGTAAATAAATAAATTAGAAACTCTGCAAAAATTCTTTGTTTATTTAGTAAAAGGGTTGAGCTTTTATATTCGTAGTATATCGGCAAATAATCTGATAAACAATAGTTAAATCCTAATTTCTACAACATCATTAGATACCTTTATTATGACTAACATTTATAATCCTCTTTGACTTCATTCATGACTTATCTCTTCTTGTTAGGTTTATACATCCGAGCGAAAGATATATTTTCGTGATAGGCCTCCTGAACGCCTAGTGTCCGCGAGTTTGGTGTGAACTGGCCTGCACGCCCACGCCACTGCGCACGCCCACGCCCCCGCGTTGGTTTGGCCATAGCTTTCAGGGGTAGTCCATTAATCACGTGATGGTTTTTTTATCTTATTTTTTACCAATACCAATTTTATATAAACTGGTAATTCCTGCAAAAAACATATCGGTAATCATTTTATTAGAAAGAATGTGGTAGCTTTTACGCATTTCAGTTAATATGAAATGTTTTGGAAAAATTGAGATTCTGAGTTAAAATAACAGGTTTTTTCATGTTTGTTCCGTGAGTGATAATAAAAACGAAATTGACTAGTTGAATACTAGACTTAAAAAAACGCAATTCAAGTTCATTACATTTTTATTTTAAAATGATAGTAGGTATGTATAAAATGCCAACGTTGGTGAATAAAAACATTATTTATTCCTAAACTAATACTATTAGACCTTATTAATTTTTATTCTTTATTTTGTGACTTTTGTCTACAAGACACGTCAGTCCCATCGAACAAACAATCTTAAAGACCTTAGATACAACCCTATCTGAGATGTGCACATTTTCTACGCGTCACGTTTGCGGTTCGACGCTATAAAACCAGCGATTGATTTACGAGCGGTGGCGCTGGCGGGGGCAACTTATCGAACTTACAATAGCCCCCCCCCCTAGCCTGACTAAAAAAACACGATATGATAATGATATAGCGATTTATCGACACCCAACTGTCAAAATATGAACTCTATGCTTTTATCGAAACAGCGAGCAGGACCGTGACGTCGTCGGCACGGATATGCTCGCTGTTTCGATTAAAGTTTAAGACGGCAGCAGTTAAGTATATAATATTTTGACAGTTGGGTGACGATTAATTGCTATCATATCGTGTTTTGTTGGTCATGCTAGGGGGGCAGGCTTAAATAGCTTTCGAATTTCTAAAGGCTTTCATCTCCCTGTGCAAAATTTAGAATTCCAATTTAAGTTCCCCGTTAGGGCAGCACCTCATCTGTAATTTTACGAACGTTTTTTTTTTAAAATAGGTTTACGGCTTTAGTTATTGCCCATACGGACAATTTCTTATGTGGTCAATTTCATATTTACATGAGACGTGAAGTGAACGTTGCTCTACTTTACTCTATAATTATTACTATCTTATTGCACGGATATCTATTTTTATCTATTTAAAACTTGATATTAACTTGACTATAAAGTAATGTAATAAGTACACGTATTATACTTACCTCGCGATATATTTTATTATTGGTGCTTTTGATACATGCCATTTTCCTGACAGGGATATTTTTTTAATTTTTCTATCTAATGTTGTTCACCTACTTAATAATAATATTGATTTAAAAATTAATAAAAGCCTGGGGATATTTTAGGGACTAACATCACTGAACAAGTAATCACTACGTTGTAACAAGGAATTACTACAATAGAGCAACTTATTGTTGACTAGTGATTTTGAACAACTGCTTATACTTTCTAATAAAACTATTAGTGTCATTTTAAATATAATATTATAAAATTGGTGTTGCTTTTTATTGTTATAAAAAAACCATAATGCAGGAAGCGCCTGTTAAATAAAAATAGTGAATTGATTTCGACACCATTTATTTTAAAAAGCTCTTAACCGACCAAAATTTAAATAGCATGCATTCAAGATTTAGTCTTATCATAATTCAATACAATAGTCCGCTGCTGGTATGAACTTTATGACAAAATATTGTAGAATTAAAGGATTGCAGCACCTAATAGTGATGATTAAGACTTTGTTTTTAATATTAAGGTAATTCTACTTAATTGTCTATTTAAAATAAGAATCAATCGTGGACTTATAATACTATTACTATTATTTTTTACCCATGTCAGCTTTTAAAGCTCCTTAATTAAGGAAACTAAAGTATTTTACAAAACAGTAGCCAGATAAGAATAAGTATTATCTGAATACATTTCTTGTTTTGGTCAGATCTTTTACGTTCTGAGAGCCGGAATGAGACCTTCAACGTAACCATAGGTACGTTTACAGCCTAATTAGGATAGTAAAAATAGGAACAAAGTAAATAAATAATAAGTATTTTAAAAGACTGAATCCCAGACTATAAATTGACGTTAAATGTATTTCATTTTTTCTTTTCTAATAACTTTAAAATGAAGTTTTAAATATGATAATTTTGCCGGACCACTGTTTTACAGGGGGACTGGCCTCTTAAGGCTAAATAAAACCAGATATCCTGCGCGTTTTTCTTGGAATCATAATAATAATAGTAATAAAAAATGCAATGCACACTTACTTTCTGAAAATGTATCCCATTCAAACGAAAGCTTTAAGTTGTACGTACACAGAAAAATATTCAATGGTAGTAGTTTCCAGTAGTTTATAATTTGTTAATTAATCAGATTCTATTAGTTTATGTACGAGGGACTATTTTTGTATCCGCCCGCAGAAGTCCGGGTACAGTTCGGTTAACAGTCAAAACTAGTCTAAAGTACATTTGACTATTTCTATCTTGGTGTGTTTCTAAAAAGTTGAAATAATAAAAGCAAGCATACAAAATTTCCTTGTATCTAATAATAATAGTAATTTCTTCAACTAGTAAGGGAATTACGTGATTGTTGCCATTCTAGCCAAATGATTTTCTAGCAACCTGTGTTGTTACCAATTTTGATTCTTTCGTTAGCAATTAGTCATTATTTGATTATAGGCTCTTGAGACTTTTATTGCCAGTTTCAAACTTAATCTTACTAGCCACGTAATTATTATTTTTATGTGCAGATTTTAGTGTAGTACTGATATTAAATGCGCTAATTGTAAATAAATTAGATATAGTACAAAAAAAATACCCTTAAATTTCTTGTAGGTGTGCTAGTTACGTAGATACAACGTCAATATTACTCGGAAGACTTTACTATCAATGTTCAATATATTGGTAATAAAATGGAAAGAACATCGATACATTAAGTTTCAATTTCAATTTGAAAATCGTACACTCTTATAAAAGTAGCAGCTAGGATTAATAAATCTTGTGGCCCGACAACACCATAAGTATACCGTGGATGTAAGTATCAATCACGCAAATATCTTACGTCCTCAATTCTAAATTGCCTTGCGTTCAAAGAAACAACAAAAAACAAAGTACATACCTACTTCTTCTATCACGACCTTAATATTTTGTTAACATCTTATATAGGCAAAAAGCCAATCGCACAGACGCACTTTTTACTGAATTAAATTTGTAGGTCGTTTTTTTTCTATTACAACAAGAATTCGGTCGGTAATGGGTATCAACAACAATTGCGTTGCAGGAAACTGACAAATGAGTGTTATACTGAAAATTTCTGGTATCTACTTTCCGGCATTTTCATAAAATAGCCCCAAACATTTTTGTTACTTGTAGTATTTACTACTTCGTCCTCGCGTTTTCCCGTTAGTTTTTTGCTTACCTTCTTTATAAACACGAACATGTTCATAAAGTGTAAGTTTTTAATTTATAGGTGGTTAGGTGGCCCCTTCCAAGGATATCTGATAGTAATGAGTATCCATAGAACCTCAATGGTATCCAAATAAAGGTTTCTAGTGGAAAACAAACAGGGACCAAAGGAAAGGTAAGCTTTAGTGGTCTGGTGATCAGGTGATTACTACTTGCGCTCACTCATCGTTTACGTTGACGATAAGTTTTTGCGTTACTCGCTACGGGTCTGCGATGCGTGCATCGACACGCATTAGCTTTTTTTATCGCGTTAATAGCATTGCCCTGTAACTGTTTAGCCCGTATGCGCCTGCTGGCTCGTGACGGTCGGACCGTCAGACCAGACCTGTGGGTTGCGCTCGAGATGCGAACCATCCATCAAGCCCATTATAGTTTTATAACATACTACAACATAGAATTTTTTATACGAAGTTTTAGAGCGAAGTTGATTTGAACTTAATATAATATAATTTAACTCCACCATTTCAAGACGACCTATCAAACTTAACATGTTGATATTGAGTTCGCCCTTATCTCGTAGTTATGAAAAGCAATTTTCGTATTGCAACCGTTCCTCACGATGCGCGTTCATGTATACGGCACTCGCACACAATAGGACACCGTAGAAAAGTGCTCCCGCTTAGATTTTCTTTTTCTCGTCGTCGTGAATGCAGTAACGCGATGACGTCACACGACAGGTGCGTTCCACTGACATCGAACCGTTTCAAAAAAGCGCAGTGGGAGCGAGCGTGCCTCGCTGAGTTGCTAATGGGATAACTATGTTCTAACTAGAGTACAGCAATGGATGGATGTGATTTTTTTATGCATAGACACATAAAACCTATTTCGTCTTTGTTTCGTTCCTAATGTGTTGAATCCAGTTCATCATCATCATCAGCCCACACTAGTCCACTGCTGGACATAGGCCTCTCCAATTGCACGCCAATCTGCAAGATCAACGGCTACTCTCATCCAGCTCCTGCCAGCAACCTTGCGAAGATCTTCACTCCATCTAGTCTGAGGGCATGAATAAGCAAGCTGAAGTGGCAGTGGGCCGGCCATATTTGTCGCAGAACCGATAACCGCTGGGGTAAACGAGTTCTTGAGTGGAGACCGCGTGTCGGCAAGCGTATTGTGGGACGCCCTCAGACTAGATGAATCCAGTTAGATACAAAAAATATAATTAACTAAAATTGCGATTCAATAGCCTGGTAGTAAGTATATCAATACCGGAAGAATTATACATTGTAAATTTTTGTTTTTAGCAATTCCATGCAAGGTTTAATTGAAGATATATAACACTTGAAAAAAATCATCGACCTCAGGTGGGACTCGAACCCACGTCCCATCGCATACCGGGCGAGTGCTTTGACCACTAAGCTACCGAGGACGTCACGTGACAAGATGAAATTCCTCAAGTGTTTTTTCTCGCTGTCAAAGCCAGCGTATTCTGATCAATGTTGTAGCTATATGTATAGCTGAGTAGTATACTACCGTCAACACCCTATAGAAATATTTGTACAAATATTTGACTATTGGCTAAGATCAGAAATGCTTAAACATTGTAAATTTTTGTTTTTAGCAATTCCATGCAAGGTTTAATTAGTGGTCAAAGCACTCGCCCGGTATGCGACGGGACGTGGGTTCGAGTCCCACCTGAGGTCGATGATTTTTTTTTTCAAGTGTTATTTATCTTCAATTAAACCTTGCATGGAATTGCTAAAAACAAAAAATTTACAATGTTTAAGCATTTTTGATCTTAGCCAATAGTCAAATATTTGTAAAAATATTTCTATAGGGTGATGACGGTAGTATACTACTCAGCTATACATATAGCTACAACATTGATCAGAATACGCTGGCTTTGACAGCGAGAAAAAACACTTGAGGAATTTCATCTTGTCACGTGACGTCCTCGGTAGCTTAGTGGTCAAAGCACTCGCCCGGTATGCGATGGGACGTGGGTTCGAGTCCCACCTGAGGTCGATGATTTTTTTCAAGTGTTATATATCTTCAATTAAACCTTGCATGGAATTGCTAAAAACAAAAATTTACAATGTTTAAGCATTTCTGATCTTAGCCAATAGTCAAATATTTGTAAAAATATTTCTATAGGGTGTTGACGGTAGTATACTACTCAGCTATACATATAGCTACAACATTGATCAGAATACGCTGGCTTTGACAGCGAGAAAAAACACTTGAGGAATTTCATCTTGTCACGTGACGTCCTCGGTAGCTTAGTGGTCAAAGCACTCGCCCGGTATGCGATGGGACGTGGGTTCGAGTCCCACCTGAGGTCGATGATTTTTTTCAAGTGTTATATATCTTCAATTAAACCTTGCATGGAATTGCTAAAAACAAAAATTTACAATGTTTAAGCATTTCTGATCTTAGCCAATAGTCAAATATTTGTAAAAATATTTCTATAGGGTGTTGACGGTAGTATACTACTCAGCTATACATATAGCTACAACATTGATCAGAATACGCTGGCTTTGACAGCGAGAAAAAACACTTGAGGAATTTCATCTTGTCACGTGACGTCCTCGGTAGCTTAGTGGTCAAAGCACTCGCCCGGTATGCGATGGGACGTGGGTTCGAGTCCCACCTGAGGTCGATGATTTTTTTCAAGTGTTATATATCTTCAATTAAACCTTGCATGGAATTGCTAAAAACAAAAATTTACAATGTTTATGCATTTCTGATCTTAGCCAATAGTCAAATATTTGTAAAAATATTTCTATAGGGTGTTGACGGTAGTATACTACTCAGCTATACATATAGCTACAACATTGATCAGAATACGCTGGCTTTGACAGCGAGAAAAAACACTTGAGGAATTTCATCTTGTCACGTGACGTCCTCGGTAGCTTAGTGGTCAAAGCACTCGCCCGGTATGCGATGGGACGTGGGTTCGTGTCCCACCTGAGGTCGATGATTTTTTTCAAGTGTTATTTATCTTCAAGAATTATACATACCATTTACAATTAAACTCGATTCTGTGGTATCCCAAGCATTCAGATAAGGTCGTTTAATAATAATATTAGTTGTTTAGTCGAGATCGGGCGTATTTATGGAGCAATATGCTTAAATATTTAACGGATCACGTAAACACGCGTATTACTGTACAATTTTATTCATTTTCTCTCAGACTGTTTACAAAAAACCTAACCTAACGATTTCTTTGAAACAGCTATCGTTCTTGGTAAAAGATTTCCGGAGTTTACAAGACATGTTTACACTTCTTTTCCCGATTTTTACGGCTCCCGATTCTATAAATACTGATTTTAAAAAAACTTTGAGAGGACAATGGGCAAAACACATGGGTGATTAATTGATCAAAGTGGTCCAATAACAACATGTCATAAACTAATCGAAAGAGGTTTTTTTATAGATCCTTTGACACTAAGGCAGCTCATCTCAAATATGAGTCGGTTTGAAGTCATGTGAGTCTGAAATGTAAGAATTTATGAAATAACAATACATTCTGTCAAAAAAGTTTCGGGAATTGATGATTTGTTTATGGTTCCAAATTCAAAATTATATTTTTTTGTTGTTGTAAGATTGATACAACTGTTTTCCATTTTGGCGCGGAGTTTGAGTTACATCTGATAATTAGATTAAATACAGTATGTTTTTAGTTATACCATAGGTATCTAGTGTGAATTGCGAATTTCATAATAGACAAAAACATCGAACAAAGAGTTTGTCTTAAATTTTGCATCGCCAATGGGATTTCGTGTTCGGAGTCTCTGAAAATGTTACAGAAGGCTTACGGTGAATCGACTTTATCAAAAACTCGTGTTTATGAGTGGTACAAAGCGTTTAAAAGCGGTCGAGATGTGATGGAAGATTTGCCTCGCTCTGGTAGGCCATCAACGTCCGCTACTGAAGATAACATCGCAAAAGTGAAGAAAATAGTGACTGAAAATCCTCATTCAAGTTTGAGAGAGCTAGCCGTCGAACTTTCTGTGTCACACGAGTCGATTCATACCATTTTAAATAATCAATTGGGTATGAAACATGTTACAGCTCGGCTAGTCCCAAAAGACCTGAATTTTTTCCAAAAACGTAATCGCAAAAGAGTCGCTGAGGGCATGCTAGAACGAGTTAATGCCGACCCAACATTCATAAAACGCATTCTTACTGGTGACGAGACGTGGGTCTACGAGTTTGACATGCAAACTAGTCAACGAACTTCGGAGTGGCGCCTTCCAACTGAACCATAAAATAGAAAAAATACAGAAGGGCCACTCCCACCGTTCTCTAAAACAACTGCCAAAATTGGGCTTACTACCTAGGGTTGCTATTCTGAATTTTCTAAATAAGTAAGTCTGTTTTATTACACTGACACATCGATTAGTTTATACATTCGTCTTATCATACGTCCAGGCCTAAATGGCAAGACAGAGCAATATTCGCGGCGCGAACTGCTTGTGGACTGGCCCTTATCTAAAAGCAGGTACATAGGCAGCTAAGTGTATAAAAGATCTCGGCATCTTACACGAGGACGGTAACTATGCTATGGTGTTATATCCAGTGATTCCGCAAAAACATTGTAAAAAATTGCCACAAATTCGACCAAACCAAAAATGAAAAAAGGCGCCAAGTTCGGTTGAAGAGAGTTAAGATCTACACGAGTAACTTCGTTAAATAAAAGATATGATCCTGAAAAGATCCGTTTCTTTTGAGGTACGGAATACTAAGAATGAACTTATATTGTGTGATTTTGAAGTATTGTAGTTAGGGAAACAAAAACAAGTGGTATATGAAGATAAAAATATTATTATTTGAAATAATATGCAAATTTTTAATAAAAGTTATAAGGTTTTTTACAAATTAGTATCAGAATTTTTTTTTGTCGATTTCCACATTGTTTGAAAGCACGATTGTTGTACTTCAATGTGTAAAACCTTCCACAAACTTAACTTTTGAAGTAGAATCTTTACCAGTTTTTGAATTAATTAATTTTAACTCTGCAAAAAACTCCATCATTTCTTTAAGAAAAGAAAGCTGAAGTACTGTACCGCTAAACGCGTGTTGGTATTCTGAAGAGACAAAACGAATAGAAGAATTTAAAAAGTCGAACAAATTATTCATTATTGTAACTAGTTTTATGGTGCCATCCGCAGTTGAATCAACTGCACTAAAATCTTTGCATGTTCATATGCCTGCTGCCACTGTAGCACTTAATACTTGCACAGCCAATTTCACATTCATTTTTTCAAAATTACTTGGCTTTATGTGACTTTTTGTTAATTTAGGGGCACACCTCAGTTGTTGAGATTTATCTTTTTCGTAGAACTGAATGATGTGATCCCAGTTTGCTACGCATTTGCCAAAGTGGAAATTGTAGTTCATTAAATTATTGCGCACAGCTTTAATTAAATGAGGAGCGTCAAAAATATAATAAATCTTATTAGAATCTACAAAGTAGTACGGAGTTTCGATAGAGACTTCTCTTTCTTTGGCACTGCTTCTAAAGTCTGAACCCATATCCGATACTAAGACTCGTATTTTGAGGCCTATTTCAAATAGCTTTATGATAAGTTTATCTATCCATTTGATACTTGTTCGTAATTTTTGCACTCGGATAATAATGCGAATCCCACAGGCTGCTTGTAATTAATGAAAATTCCATGTATCATTGCCACTAAAGCATACTTTGCTGGCTCGGGAGTTTGTATTCCGTCTATTTCATGAAAACCATATATTTTGTACTGTTTTATATTGTAAAATAAATTAGCTTTCAGGCTCATGGAATCTATGACAAGAGAGCAGTGTCTTTCCATATCAGTCATACCGCTAACTTTCGTTTTGAGAACTTCCATAATATGACTATTTATTTCTGTACTAATGGGCAAATACATTCGCTTGAGTGTAGTTTTACTAGGTATACTTAGCACTCATTAATCTCGATTTTAAGCTTTCTTTTTCGAGGAGAATTGGCAGAAAGGTGAGCAGCTGTTTGTAAATGGGCGTCACATTGAACATTTTTATATTGTGTACATGATTCATTAGTCTCTACAGTTGCCTGTGATTCTTTAGTTTTTGTTTTAGTTTCGTATTTTTTGATAGGTAGCAGAAGTTTAGGAACAGAGTTAATCTTCAGGATATTTCGGTTTTTTGTTTTTATTATAGAATCTGTTTCGAAGTGCGCCGTACAAACACGGAGGTATGTTGACCATTTATTGTTTGCATCTTCTCGATCAATTAAATTAAGCCATAAGTTTCGTCTGAAAAGAAAATAATTGAAAAGGTAGTACAACCAAATTTCATCAAAAGCGCCTAAGTGTGATTGCTGAACAAACTCAGAAACATTTATACTTTTGCATTTACATTATTAATATGATGTTTATGAAATTTAGTTTGAGGACAGATAATACGAATTAGGAACCCAAAACTAGAAATTATATAAAAATGTCAAGGTTTTATTTTTTTCGAACGTATTCCCCTTTCAGTAAGTTTTAATTTACATATGTACCTACTGAGCAAGTTCAACATGTCATTTTATTCCTAACTTGGCCGGTACACTACCGTACGTCGATATAAAAAATAATCCAAGTAAAATATTATTTCGGATTTAAAAAATGGTATGCCTTCTCTCCTCAACTTGGCTTCTTTAATGACTGTCGTTTTTAACAGCGGCGGCAGCTGCGCGTTGACAGAAACTACTAATACTGACATTTCTATGTGACGTGTTTATCCTAGCAACGACATTTTGTAAAAATATGCAATGAATAATTTAATATTTTTATTCTCTTTCAACGATTATCTAAAACACTGGTGTTATACCTACCGACGATATGTTAGGGAAAATTTTATAGCCCATTTTTGCTGAATGTGTAATGAAATGAATGTTTGATCGCTATCAAAACGTATCTTTACCTACTAACAAAAGAAAACCTAGACCTATTTTTATTTACCTTTCAATATTATTTGGAAATTTGAAGAACGTGTAATAACTATTTTGTGTTGTGTTCCCACATCCAAACACACTGAAGCAGTAATAAGCACGCTTGTTCATTTTTTGCACTCAACGATGACCAATGTGAGTGACAGTCCGCTGTAGTACTGCCCCGGATCGTCCGAGATTGCATGTAAACGCAATTGTCAATTTGTGCGTAACGATTTTGACGCTTAGTTCCGAGTGGACTATCTGTCTAGCGCGCTGCCGCTATACGTAATTTGTGTCTGAACCGAAACCGAAGAAACCGCGCCAAACTCGATCGAAAGTCAAAGTCATGTTGACCGTTTTCTTTAACTGTCGCGGTATTGTGCACTCAGAAAAAGAGTATTATTTAAGCGTTATGCGGCGTTTAAGAGAGCAAATTAGACGACAAAGGCCAGATTTGTGGAATGAAAATTCTTGGATTTTGCACCACGATAATGCGCCTTCCCACAAGGGCATCATTGTGAACGAATTTTTGACCAAAAACTCAACAAATACCATCGAGCAGCTACCTTATTTACCAGATATGGCTCCAGCCGACTTCTTTCTTTTTCCTAAACTCAAATTACCACGTCGTGGCACCCGGTTTCATTCGGTAGAAGACATAAAGGAGAATTCGCCGCGAGAACTGAACTCGATTCCGGACAAAGCGTTTAAAAAATGTTTTGATGATTGGATTATTCGTTAGCGTAATTGTATCGCTTCTGAAGGAGCATACTTTGAAGGTGATAAAATAAATTTGGATTAATAACTACCATTTTGTGTATTATTAATCTTTTCCCGGTACTTTCTTGACAGAGTAGTACTAGCAGTTTTAGGGTACAGCAATTAACAATATGCCATTCAGTTCTTTTAGTCTAGTAACGGGTAGCATTTCAACGTACACGGTGTTACTTAAAGTAACTATATTATATGAAAAATGCCCATATTTCGGACTCCTGACTCGTATACCGCAGAACAGACTCGTTGTTATATGAATAGCTCTCCGAAACCGAAAATCATGTTATATATCAAATGATATATAATTTAGGTTGGTATTTTGGTCATTGCTGAATGCAAAATCACGGAATAGTTTAATAGGAATAGGGTACAAAATTGAGCTGAAAAAATTACAAGATGTCATTTTTTTTTCATTCTTATATTTTGCACTTATAACCTTTAGAAATCAATAGAACTCACATGACAAAACTAATGTAACTTGGCTAATTCAAAGGATTTAAAGTAATGTCTACGCCTTAAAATCTACAAACTATTCTCATTTGTTATTAAACTTTTATCAAACTAGTTGTGGAAATTGTCATTATATAATAGATTGATAAGCCTTTGACTATACCACTGAGTCTGTTAAGTGAACTATTTTTCCTTTACTTTTCGTTACGCTTACTAATAGTAAGAGTAGTAGAGGTGTTCGATAAGGTTGCAAATATTTATTGAGTTGTAACGTTAAGTTGTATTTTTTTAACACGTTATTTTATCAGTTGTAATACAACCTATCGTTGTAACCACTAAAAGTTGTAAAACATGACCGATTATAAAACGTGCTTATTTCTTGCAATTCAATACAAAATAATATACTCCTTAATTTGACTGCATTATTTATCTGTCAATATTATGATTGATTGAATGAGCGACACCTCATTCCTAGCTTTATTCACTTCGATAGTACTGGTTAGCTTTGATTTATCAAAATATAAATAACGCATAAAGTTATATTTTTACAACCGGCTATTTTATCAGTTATACGTTACAATAGATATCTCTACTTACTATACATTCCCAGTGAGAAATTTATAAGGCTTGGTCTATACCCAGCCGGAATCAGTAAGCATCCGCAAGAATCCGTTAAAAAATCAAATAAATATTTATTCTGTTTTTCAGTATTTGTTGTTATAGCGGCAACATAAGTACATAATCTGTAAAAAAATCAACTGTCACGGTTCATGAAATACGGTTCAATACGGACAGACGGATGGACAGACGGATAGACGGACGGACGGACGGACGGACGGACGGACGGACGGACGGACGGATGGACGGACGGACAGACAGACATGACGAATCCATAAGGGTTCCGTTTTTAGCCATTTGGCTACAGAACCCTAAAAACGTAGCATAGTATAGTAACTCTATCAAAGTTACATATATACGAGTTCATAATTTTATTAAAGTAAGAAAATACTTACTGCAATATGTTCAAAGAACATTTTCGTTTAAACCACCAAGAAATTAAAACATATTCAGCAAAGTAACATTTTAATTCAAAGCAAAGCTTGAAACTCTAGGAACGCTCATCATTTATTCATAGTGGCAATAGTTTCGCCTCGTTTTGGTACTTGTCATATTCATCAAATATTACATAGCTACATTTAGGGCCTGTTTCACAATGTACGAATAAGTTCTGCATAAGCTATATTGTGTCGTGTGGTGCCGGCACGTTAAAAGAATAGCACCACCCCTTCTCTTCTTATGGGTGTCTATGCGGCGATTACAGGAGAACCGCCACAAAAAGATAGGCGGCAGCGTCTCCTTTCCACCATTGGCCAACTGCGATCGCCAACCCGCCTGCCAAGCGTGGCGATTATGGCAAAATCCTCCTTTAGGAGAGGCCTGCGTCCAGCAGTGGACTGATATAAGCACTTTTATCATCTACATATTTTTATTTACTTAACTTTATATGTACAGTCAACAGCACGTCGACCTACCCCAAAAGTCAAAAATTCTCCAATAGATTTTCAACTGTAAGCCTGACGTATAGAGTTAATTTTCAAATGAGAAAATTTGACAATTTGTGGTAGGTCGACGTGCTGTTGTCCGTACATTGTGAGACAGGGCCTTAATATCATAAACCGTCTTTATACGCAGTACCTAAGGATTTTCTCAATGTTCGTACTTCGTGGCTTCATTATCTGCCGCAGAATTACGTTAAAATGACGCCACTAACCACTTCTATCAGAAGGTACACGTACCGTGTACACTCACGGTCCCCAAGACTAGGTCATATTGATCGATCGTAACTGTAGATTGTGATCGATATAATTGGTTTCTAAAATGAATACCATTCGATTCAAAATTTTCAATTCGAACTAAACGGAGGAATTTGTTAGCTAACTAAAAATAAATATCGTTCGTAAATAATGCCGGTGTACACCAAACGCGTTTCAGCAGCAGCCAGCGAAGCATTGGTGGAACTGAAGGCCTACTAAGACAGGATTTCGTCAATCGGACGTATTAGCTTAATAAATTAAAATAACTATTCATTACTATAAAGCCCCTTGACAAAATATTTACAACTCAAACTAGCTCTGTAAAAAACCCCGACCGGTACCCTTATTCCCTAAAACTTAGGAATCAGCAACAATCGCGCAGTCATCGCCCGATTGATAGATTAGAAGAATGTATGCAGTGTTATTGCAGTAGGCAGCACTGACAGTAGAGCTTTGATTTTGTTTTTTAGCTGTCAATTTTCCATTTTAAAACCAAAATGGTCATTTTTCTCTATTGCATTGCTTTTGCAAGATCAGAATAAGAGGGCTAATTCAATTGCTCGTAAATTGTTAACGGTTTAAATTATTTTTAATTTCATTTATTTGGTGAATACTTCTTAAAAACGATACACTTTCAAAGCAGGAAACCTGATGATAATCAAGCCATTAAATGGTAAGTTTTTATACAGTTTAGTAGGTGGTGCTTTTAATACGTGTTGTCTTCAATAAATGGGGAAAATAAACGTTTTTTCATGAGCGCGATTGTTTTTGACATTGTTTAACAGTGTCGTTTTTCAGACACGGGTTGTGGCATAGCCAAACAAAGAGCAGTTTAAACGCATACACGCTCAAATTGTGCTGCTATTGCTTTCGGTGTGCCAAGGCCTTAAATCTAAATATATCGGCTGGAAAGTGCTAACATAACAGGAAAAGCATTATTTTGATCGCAGTTCATCTTCGAGTGCTCTTACAAAACTCCATGTACATTAGTGGCGGATACATTTTATGCAGTGTTTCTCAACTTGTACCAAAGTAGAAAATGTCAGATGTTGCAATAAACAAACCTAAAAAAACATTTTTTAGTTTGATATGATATTGATGCATTCAAGATGATAGTAATATAGAACTAGGTAGCTGGAAAAAGGCAGTTTTTATTATCTCAGATGAGAATCCCACAGTCGAAAAATACTTTTAATCAAAGCGACATTTTTAGTATTATCTTATATAAATATTTCTGATTTCATATTTTTAGAGCTAGTGAAATTGGGAAGAAGATGGAACGATAATAACGAAAAGTTCTTTGCAGCGTACTGAAATGAATCATTGGCCAGCATAAGGAAACACCATGTCCACAGTTAATAACTGATTGATTAAGATAAATGAAAATAATAATGAAAATTTTAACTGTGAACTAAGAAGATTGAGAAACAAGTGCCCTACATCCAGTGCTTTGCTAGATGATGCTAAAAGCTTTTCCTCTATTCTATTATATATTGCTGTAAACACTGCATGAAAATTGACACGCTTCGTCACAATTTTTAATTGTCAAAAAACATTAGCTGTGCTGTGAGCTGCTAAACCAAAATCACGTGTGGGACTCCATGATTTTTAGACGTTGCGCTCGTTTTTCGGGTGAATGTCATAAAAATCGCTGGTCTTAAAAATATATCGTCGCGGTAGAGTAAATACCTCGTAATTTTGGAACGTTATAACTAAATAATAACGGAGGATCGCAGCACGTTCGTTTGCACTAGACTGTGTTAGTACGATTTTTTTTAACATAAATAAAAATAGCTTAAATAGCATTTACTAGAGTGAGAAACTCTACGGCGACGCTATCAGACGGCAAGGGCTCTCAGATTACGGGTATGCTAATAAAACACTATTTCCTATAACTCGATCGTGGCACTTAAATAACAATGGAACAGGTTTATCCCGCTTGTTTTCTATTACGATCTGTGCTAAGACGATAGAAAAACACTTATCAATGACGTGATAAACTTTTGTCATACTCATATAATAATTTTATTAGTTAACTTCCTATGTGATTCTACTGCCCTAATACTTTCTTTATACAGGGTTACATTGCAAGGTAATGCCAATTTTTCTGGGACTACTCAGAATCAGTAACTAAATCAATCTAAGTAAAAAACAAAATTTTATTTATTTGTTTTTCATATTACCATTCGCTGTTTAAAGATGGTTCGCGTGGATAATCTTGTCTCAATTATTATAAAAAATACGCACGCACTATCCCTGTTCCACCTAGAACTGCAAAGTTCAACGGTGGTTCAATAGTGACAATGGCGCGCGAAAACTAAACTTAGCGTTTTCGATGTAAGGTACATTTCTAACAACAGGAGCGCCCGTGCAAACCAGAGGTTTAAATTGCCAACAAGGAACTTACGCAGTGCACCTCTAGATCTTATTTATAAAATTTGGCACTACTTCGCAATGTAACCCTGTAGAGCGAATAATCCTCGTGTATAAATTGACTTGTGTCGTGTCTAAGTTGGTTTCAATGAGGTGGCTATTTTATTTAGTATAAAAAATAATAATGTAATAGAAAAGCCAGCTATCAATCAGAATTCATATTTAAATATAAATATAATTTTCCCTATTTTCCTTTGTCACGCGTGAACGGCTGAACCAATTTCGCTAATTATTTTTTGTTGTTTTTGTTATTGTCTGGAGAAGATTCTTATGAAAGAAAAAATATGAAACTTGCGCGTTAAATAAAAAAAATCTAAGAAAACTGAAGACCACGGGAACAAATTCGCGGCCATAGGTTAGTTTAAATATAATAAGCTTGTATTTATAACATCGTTGATAGTCGTATAACACATTTAAGTTAAACTATAGAACGCAGTAATTAAATTGAATTGGCGCGTCACAACATCGAACCTGAAACAATAAACTACTGTCTACGTAGTTTAAAGAATTAAAAGTGAATATTGCTTGAATTCGCACGAACAAATAAGCGTGCGAAATGTAGGCGAATTTCTATTTACTTAGCTAAATCTAATCACACTCCTGGATTAAGACGAGATCAAGCATGTCCTTTGCTACTACTATCTAGTTAGGTAATCAGAATAAACATGCAAAATAAATTATAAGACTACAACTACTAAGCTAACATATTCATAAAAATGATCTTGAATCAACATGCAATATCAATATAATTGAAAGTGTTGTAGTTGTCGAATATGGAAGTGTGTGTGAGTGGTGTGTGTATTATAGCCAGCGTAAGATGAGGACAGATTTTACCACGACGATTCTGTCGACGACAATTGATAAATATACCAAAATAATATTTAATCGCATGAAGGTATAGCAAACGAGGATGCAATCATACTTTAAAGTTGTAGTCAAGTAAAGCAGGTTTTGACTATGACATAGTGTCGCAAACCTTTCTGGTTTGCTCATCAGAAAAGCAGATGGCGAACTTTAAGTACGATATCTGAATGAAGCACCTCTAAACTTGATATTGCTTCTCAGAACGTTTGTGGACTCTCTTCTTCTGTATTAAATTACATGTATGGTTAGACTCAAACTTCGCTTGCCAGTGTTAAATGTGTGTGTCCCCACACACGGGGTGGGGGATAGACCTATAATTAGATACCTGAGTGGTATCGCTTCTCATTGTGGGTGACGCGGCGGTGCGTGCGCCGATTGCGGGTGTGCTGCCGGCTGCTGCCGCTGTCCCCGCGCGGCCCACGGGGCGGCTGGTGAACTGCATCCAGAACAACGCCATGTACAATCCCCTTGAATGGATGTTGAGCGCTGGGGCTAAGAGTGAGAATCTCTTCGCGCATCTTACGAGACAATCATCGTATCAAAGACGCGTGTGCGGTGCGCGGAGCAAATAACTAATCCCGACCGGCGCGGCGCACGACTGGCCAATCACGTAGTCGTAATAGTCTTCTGCGTATCTTTCGCCCAGCGCTCAAAATCTGTGCCGCTAGTTGTAGATACAGCCTTTACAGCACTGACTAACTAAACGATACTTATATATACCACCTAACTTGTAGAGCCAGGACGCTCTGGCTAGCAAGGCTTGAAACCGGTTCAAAATTAACCGTTATTATAACGGTTAAACCGGTTTTATCGTAAAGTTCCGTTCCGGTGCGGAACCAAATAGGAGCGATACTTTGAACCTAAATAAACCGGTTTATTCCTAGCCGCTTGCGACAATCGCGACGATCACGTTTTTTTAACGGAAATTCTTCTAAAGAGGTTATACGTACCAGATTTATCAGAAAATTTACGTTTTGTTGTCATTCTATTGTTGAATAGTATATTAAAATTCACAAAAATATGACGAACATTTACCACTGTACGTATTTGATACGATAAATAGGCAAAAAACGTTTTATTGAATAAAAACAAACGCAAGACGCGCTTACCGCTCGCAGATCTTCACGAAACTCAGGTCGTTGTCCTGCCTGTGCGAAATGTTGAACCGGTTAATGAAAAATACCCATATTTTTCCAAACCGGTTTAAAAACCGGTTCAAAGGAACAGAACCTTTTTCAAAAAGTTCCACCTGTAATTTCATTAAACCGGTTCAAAAAATTAACCGGTTTCCAAGCCTTGCTGGCTAGCAGTTTAATGATAACGAGGTAAAATTTACGGCCGAATGCGAAACGACAAGCAAGTGAGGCTGCGATATTCGGTCGTCATTGCTACATAACGTCAAATTGTATCTAACGTTATGAAAAATAATGTTTGTTTTCTTACCGTAGTAGCAATTGTGACGTTTACTAGTCACAACTAAGCAATAATTCACAAATAGCAATAATTAAATTTTATACGCAAAACAAATATGGCAGCGCAATTATACATAGGCAAGTAACAAACCCAGTACTGGCCGATTCGTTTCCAACATAGATAGCCACCTCTGGCTAACAAACAAATTGTGAACGCCGCTACCGCTGCTCTCCGAGCATCATATTATGAAGTTTCTGTCACTAAAACTAACAATAAAGTTAAATGTAATGCATAAATAGACAGTTAAAATTGCTTTGCTGTAAATTAAAGTTAAAATCGAGTATGCAACGGCTGTAAGCAAAATTATTTGACAACTTCCTGGTAGGGTTTCTACATCGCGGCGTTCACAATTATTAATTACAATTCAATATCGATTGTACTCACAAAAAATACATAGAAACACATTACTTAGCCTATATTTTATGAATAAATTGTAATAGTAAATATAATTTTATAAAGTATACTTACACATGAACATATCGATAATAACGGGTCAAATGTCCATTAGAAAGGAAATAAACAAACAAATCGAAAAAAAAGAAACAAATGGTTTGGTCGACGTTTAACACAATCTGAATGTAAACACGGCACTTACCGATACACTTATTCGATAGTATTTATCGGTCGGACAATGGATTCGTTTTGGTGGTTAGGATATCACGGGGTCGATGACCTGCGTGTGATAAGGCGAGGTGTTATCAGGTGGCGCAATGCAGGCCCAAAAACTGGGTCCGCCGATTTAACCGATCGATACGGGACGAAACCTAACGGTGCCTATGCCGTATGTGAGGTATGTATGCAACTGTACGTGTTCGAGGGTCAGTAGTCAATATTACTTGTATACGTAATGTTTATAGTATAGTGTTTGATAAAGTAGATTCATATTCCGTATCAATTCTTCATTTTGGTTAATATTTGTGTTTACACTATTATTTATGGGTTTGACTACCTTTTATATATTATAACTTTCATAATTAGTTAGTTATTACATTCGGTATCTGGCATTGCTTTGCGCAACCAAAACAAATATGGCACTAATAAACTAAAGCGCACAAAATTAGGTATCAGACGACAAGCTTCATAAATGCACTCTCAAGCGACACACACGCGACGAACACTTGGAAACCGCTCACGGGCACGACATCTCGAGACTCCCTTGACTTCTGATACCCATTATTAACTATATTTTCTGTGCTAAGCGTATGCTGTGACTCAAGTGGCACAGCACAACATAGTACACCTTTCTTTATTATGTTTTAATGTCCTCTTGAAACCATTCATAAGTATACACCTAAGAACGCAACAAAATTCGTGCACATTGCACCTACACTCGCCAAAATTTCTTAGCAAATAGAAGATAAAAAAAGTTTAATAAAAAACTAAAAACCGACTTCAAAATGAAACTAAAAAGCGAAAAATAATATTGACTAAAACATACCTAATCAGTTCTTTTTGGAGTCGGTGCCAGCCATTGAGAGTTAAAATGTGTTCATTCGCACCGACTCCAAAAAGAACTGATTAGGTATGTTTTAGTCAATATTATTTTTCGCTTTTTAGTTTATTTTGAAGTCGGTTTTTAGTTTTTTATTAAACTTTTTTTATTTCACAATTTTAAGTGTTCAGTCCTCTATTTTTTCCATCCTAACTTCGCCAAAAATTACTTTACAGCAAAGTAACCTTAACTAATATTGGTCCTCTATGGACCCCCCATCCAATGGTATGATAAAAATAAGGTGTTATATAAGGTCAATTTTTCGACGAAAATTTTTAAGTCTTAAGAAAAGGGTTTACCTACACTCCAACCAGGACGGCGGCTATTTTGGTGTCGAAACCATAGGATAACGTCTTGCGTTAAATAACAAATCAAATTAAAAAGGAACTTTCAAATTTTTTTTTCGTTACTGGGATTGCGGGTACGCCCCCAGTAAATAAAAATTGGCGGTCTGGTACCTCATAAGCTCCACGTCTGCTCAACACACTGCGAAATACGTTCTGTCGACAAATTGCAGTATTATCTTCTAACTCCTATCCGTTAAGGAGTTCTGTGGCTTCCATCATCAGGTCAGCAACATGACATGATGATTACCAGACCCAAAAATCAGCATCTAGTCAGAAAATATATGCAAAACACTATGGGTGCCTATAAAAATTGAGGGTTGCCCTCGATTTCCCAGGGATCCCATCATCAGAATCGGACTTGGTGAAAATGGGACCACCTCGGGAGAATACCCTTTCAAACTAAAAAATAAATTTTGAAATCGGTCCATAATTGACGGCGTAATCGCGTAACAAACATACAAATAAAAAATAAACAACATTCAGACGAATTGAGAACCTCCTCCTTTTTTTGACGTCGGTTAATAAGAATACACATAGTAGTCGTATATGACAACAGAATCACCTTTTGTACATATATTATGCATACATTTCACGTCCGATTTACGGCTCTAAAAGTGTTTTAACCGCTACATCGCTTGATTCTACACCAATTTAATCTATTGGAGCCCAGCCACTGTTCGAAATGTAATCAACGGGCTGGTGAGCTATACTAATTTCAAAATGTTGAACTGCAATACGCACAGTTTTCGCATTTTATTAAGATCAAGTATCCAAATAAAATGTGATAAGTCTACGTTTACGTATTAGTTCGAATTAGATCAACATTTATAATTTAATTAACAAATTGTTCCGAGTTCTGACTGAATGTCTTTGCATTAGTCGGTTTACTGATTTATTCATTGACGCATGATTAGCTGGCACACGGATGGTTATTTGTAACCGAACCTTATTTTCGAAGAAAAACAATTAGATTTTTAGAAATTGCGTTAAAAATATGAAACTTCTCGGTAGGTTTTTTACTAAAATTATATTTTGCCAAAACATACTACGTATTAATATGTGATACGATTACTGCGGACGATGACCACATTATTATTTTTAATAAAAAAACAAAAGGTTTTTATTTATGCCTTCCCCATTGATTTTAATGCCTTTGTGATTTGAGCCGGGGGGGGGGGGGGGGGGGGGTGACAATTACGTTCAAAAAATGAACTAATTGAATTTTACATTGTATTTATTATTTATAGCCGATTTACTATCTACCCTTTATTTCTATTCGAAAAAAATATACCTACTGATGGTGTTAATAGCCAGATCGGTCTATGAATATTCACCGCAGAGATCCATCAAGAGAAGCCACAAACCGGTTCGGTAGTCGCTGACGGAACTTGAACTATTTACTTGTGGGGCTTAAAACTCGCTCTACGGAGACTGTAACGCTAGTGTGACTTTGTCATTTTGTGATAGTTCTTTTTTATGCATGAATTACGATAGGCTTGTAAATGAAACGAAACGTACGGCGGATTGCCTTCAATCGATGCACCTACGCGGTAGAAGGCGGAAGTGATCATTTTGGATAATAGGAAAGCACAGCTATCTCCAGATATTTGTCAGCCAATGTCAACCTAGAATTCAATGTTTAACTTTTTTGTGCCCGCTAGATACACATAGAACACTAAATGTATTAAAAAAATATATATAACTAGCATAAAACAATAATAGATGTCACGTTTGACAAATAACCTGCGAAGTGATAATTTGGTCAGGGGTAGGCCTGTCATCGGGCATACTTATAAAATCTTGACAAAAGGTCTGACTTCTAGTAAAAAGTCCTCAGTCATTTTACCAAAGCACGCCGCCCGCCCACCACGGTGATGTCGGTGGTGGCGAGACAAAAATAAGTAGGTATTTTGTTTTAGTTTGTTATTACAATTATTATTTACTGCCAATTTACATTGTTGATTGTTCCCAAAGAAAAGAACATTAAATATAACTAAATTTATTTTACTCTAAAATCCAAAATCCTGACATTAACCAAGTCCGGCCGGAATCTTAACAGGGACCAAAAAAAATCCTGACATGTCAGGACAAAGCCTGACGTATGGCCGCCGTAACAGGGGCAGCACACTGATCACTAATCACAACAAGAGGCAGACCAAACACAGCTCACATATAGCGATAATTTTGCAGTGTGCTCCCAATTGGGGGATTTAACATATTATCTTTCTCTGATAGTGAGCATATGCTGACTGATCTCGGCACACAGCAGGTTTTCCGGGCCTTGCTGCGTACACCAAGATCCTCGAGCGCTTTCTCCAGTTAATAAATTGTACAGTACATATATTTACTTTCTTTATAGACAGACATATATACATCACCTGTATCTGTATGCACCTCTAGAGTGTCTGTATGTTCGTAGCTGTTGTATTATAAGACTCATATACGCATCCGATCACTCAATACCCGTAGTAGTAATCAACGGAGTTCTCGTAGGCACAACACTGCACTTCACTGCAGTACACCGCACCCAACGTGCGAGAGAGATAGACGAACAGGTAGGAGACAGGAAACAGACCCGACCACCGCGGCAGGATATAGGTAAGTCAATTGAAACGGAATTCACCGGCTACGAATATCGTAATATCGAATCCGGTGGTAGTTTTCGATTTTTTTGAAGTTAGATAATGTGTAAACAGGAGATATTGCGAAAAAAAGAGATGCCGTCATTACCTTACCTACCCATTATAATTCGACACACAGAAAGGCAAATACTTAATTTCTTGTCAATATTACCCTATTTACCCATAAATTATATAAAACTACGAAAATAATGTTATTAGAAAGACGATCATTAATTATGATTTACATTATCATCATTGTTTAATTAAGGCCATAGTTTTTTACAATCACACTAATTATAATCTATAAATTTAGACGAGCTAACTTTGGCATAGTACAAGATTTTTTTTTAAAACATTAGTCTTAAAAAACAACACATAAAAATTTAAAAAACTAATGTGACTATTTGTTTACTTTTTGGCCCTTCAACTTTTCTTCAAATAGTTTTACATTTATGTATTTAATATTTTGGTTCAACCGTCATTCGCATAGGGGGCCCGCTAGTACGTTTATTAATGTTGCTTGGTATGTATAATAATCTTTTTGTACTAAGTTATTGCCTACTAAACTTATTTGATTGGTTCCTTTTCATTTTTATTTATTTGACTTTAGTGCACCCCCGACGCGTTGACGCTTGGATCAAAACATTAATATAAATGTAATATTATTTGGAAGAAAATTGACCCATGTTATTTTATGATAAGTTGACTTGCTTTTGACTATGCATATACATGAATTTTGGTAAGTATAGGAAAGATCTGAAACGCTGCGTGTACTGATTCCTAAAACTTTTTTGTCTAATTGGCAGGTGTGAGTACATTTTTCTTAAAGATGTTTACCCGAATGCAGTAAAAGAAGGTGATGTTTTAAATGTTTTAACATGTTATCAGTTTTAGCTACCATAATACAAACTTTTAATATCGTTTTAATAAATAAAAAAGTAAGAGATCATAAAGTCTGATGCTGCAAGCAACAGGTGGTTACTTCATTTGATTACTTTCACGTTTATCTTCATAGTCTTTTTCATATATCGGAAATTTTAATTGAAATCTGTTTGAGGATAAGAATCTTTTAAAAGGTATTCGGAATTAAAAACAGTATTCGTATCTTTTTGGTTATATTTGAATGTGTGAACAAACAAGAAAGCAGATTGCCCACGGGCAGTATCGCAAAAAGTTAAGTTGTGTCATTAATTTATAACACCTATAATTTCTGTATTTAATCATCATATTTTTTAGGAATAATTAGGAATTATAACTTCATTACAAAAAAGGTATGAAACTAATAGACTTTGTATTGGTTCTTGTCAAAAATATAGGTGCTCAGGCAATTACGGTAAAATGTTTGTGTATTGTTACATTTTATGATATTTTATTTTGATAGACTTGATCTTTGACCGTGTAGTGCTACGCAACCTGATGGTTATGTATTTAGTTTTAATTTTATTTAGTGTCAAAAGGATATTGTCTAGTTATTATTTATAATAAACTATTAATATCACAGAAGCAAACATTGCATACGAAAGCATTTGGACTCGCCAGAACATTACATGCTTAATTCATGAAAGCAGATGAAGTACCATCATCATGACCTGTAGAATCTGCAGGTACTTGTTTTAATTGTATTATATTGCTCGCTTCAAAGATTTTTTCCAATGTTAGAGAAGTATTCATTAAAAAATAATAAATAACACATGGCATGGTTGGCAGTATTTTTTGGTGTTTCCTTTAAGTAGAAAGATGGGAAGCATGAAAACAACGTGACACTACTCGTATATGATTTAACAGTGTCATGTGATATATAACTGATAATTAGTTTTCGAAGCATTTTAAATCGGGAGCCAGGAATCGAATATATAATATGAGAAGAGGCCTAGGTAGGCAAACTATATGCGTGTTTTTGACGTGTGTGCGTAATGTCTGACGCTATGAAAAACGACCAACTTGCGTACTGTTCCGAAACACTAAGTAAGCAATGTGACATTGTATTACGATGAAGCGGGAGCGGAAAATAAGATGGCTATGATGAATATAACAATAGTTTTCTAGATAATTTTGTATTATGTTTAAAAGTAATAATAAAAATATATTTTTAATACTGTAAGGGTTTTCGGCAGCTCTATAGATGTATTGTCATGATATTACTACACGCCCTTGTGTGTTCAATTCTGTGCGAATTACTATCTATTCAGAGGGCTTAGACAGGCAGGTGGGTAGAAATCGCACCGTAGTGAAACGATATTGAAATTCGTGATGGCCTGTCAAACCTACAGTGTGTCCTGGTTTTGACCGGCGATAATTTAAGGTCTTTTAATTCATCAAATTTTATCGCCAAAAAACCATCGACAAAAAGTCGATAAAATTAGATGAATTTAAAGCCCTTAAATTATCGGAAACCCAGACATACTGTATATGATAACGTTAATACTACGTGATTTCACGTCAGATTTGTCAATCCCATACATTTATTGGTTTCGTTATCGTTTCAAAATACCTACTTTGATTACGAACATTGTGACGGTACTGTTACTTGCGGTATATGTTTAACAGTCTTAAGCCTTGTATCCACTTGAGTATGCTCAGGCGAATGAGCGGCTCATTTGGCCGAGCCGCTCAAGTGGAGACGTCTGAGCACGCTCAGCCCGACAAATCCAAGCGCGCTCTGGGCGAGCCGGCATCTGTCGGTTTTTGTCCGTGCTCAAAGGCGCTCAGTATTCGCTCGGCGCTCAGTGTGGACGGTTGTTTTTGTGTTTGAGGCGAGCGCGTCGACTTCCCCGAGTTTTAATTACGTTTACTTTTTCTGTTATTAAAAAAAAATGAGTGGCTTGTGGGATAACGAGACTTGTTTAACATTAATTGATGCATATGAATCAAAGAGAATGATTATAAAGGCAGCAGCAGCTACACAGACACGTGAAGACATGACGGAGCCGAGCAAGCTGAGCACAGCTTTTTCAATGTTGAGGCTCGTTCGACCAAAACATTCATTTTGTTCCTCTGAGCATGCTACAAGTGGATACAAGGCTTTAGACATCGAGCAGAAACGAGAATCGCTACCGCTCCGCTCGTGATATATCACGAAGCCGGCTTCACCGCGCGCTGACCGACACCGACGCACTTCACTTGCCGCCGAGTCCGCTTAGCCGCCACGAAACGATTTCACTTGTAATTAATAACTAATTAACCGTTCAAGATCAATTTACATTGCTCCTACGGAAATCTGACAACCGTAAAAACTTTGCCCTGAAAAACTAAACGCCGGGAAATAGTCCGTATTACTTGCGATCGTGGTCGTATTGGTATTATACATGGTGCATGTATTATATAAGATCCGAATTTATTAGTGTTCATCCTGTTAACCTGTGACTATATAGGTGAAAAGCAATCGTAAAAACCAACTTTCAAATGTCTATCATAAAAACTAAAAAAGTTAAAAATAAATTACAAAATAACAACATCGACTTCATATTGCATAAACTCGTCCTATCTTCAACTCTTTCTCGCTCTGTACAAAGGGAAGGAATAAGACGGATAATCAGATGGTTAAACGTAGCAAAGATAGGACGAGTTTATGCAATATGAAGTCAATGTTGTTGATTTTTAACTTTTTTAGTTTTTATGGTACACATTTGAAAATTGCTTTTTACGATTGCTTTTCACCTATATAGTCACAGGTTAACAGGATGAACACTAATAAAATCGGACCTTATATAGTTGTTAATATATTGTTTTAAACTTTCATGGTCACCAACATTAGAATAGTTTTTTACGAGATTGCTACCATGTACCTTATTTTTGAGTTCCCGATATTTCGGCACTATTGCAAGCGCTATGATCACGAAGTTACTCCGTAAAAACTATTCTAATATACAGTTGTTTTAAGTCAATTGATACATTTAAAACTATTAAGGGCATTGACCCTTACATCATTTTACACGACTAGCAATTTTTGTATTCAAAAAACCTAGTCTTTTAAATATTTTAGGGATATTTTGTAATTAATGCCTTTTAAGATAGTTCGTAAATGCTGTGTTGTGACAGATTTTTAGACAGCCTTTTTCTATTTACGAGAAAAAAGACCGATTTACCTGTATCAATAAAAAAATAAAAACCCGATTTGTACCTATTTTTGGGGGTAAATTCCTAGGTATAAATAGATAGGGTAGGGTAGGATAGGTAAAAAAGGAATAGATTTTTCTTCCGAGTTGGAGAAAATCAAAATTAATAAAAATTTAATTCGTCAACTCGTCCCATTTACTTTCTTATTACTTTAAACCTTATAAACGTCTCGCACAGTTGCCAAGACTTGAAGTGTCTATTATAGAAATAGTTTTAATGTAAATAAAAAATATATCTAACATTTTTATTTTCGTTTTTTAATGCTTCTGTTTTTACCCGACTGCCAAACGAGAGTTATGTTCCATGTTACTTGATTTGACTTTTTCTGCACGGATTTAAATTACTTAATTAGGTACTAACACCGTGCATACCAAGTCAATCGTCATTATGCTGTTAATGGATTTGATGCCTCCGACTGCAAATTGATTCTTTAAATCTTGTTTTCATCTTTTAAGTTTACTTTTTACGCAGTCGGTTTTTTGATTTTTTAATTAATTAATTTTGTTTCCATTTACATATTACCAAAATATATAACGTGAAAAAGGTCAACATTTTAAACTAAATAAATGTTTAAAGATTATTAGATTTTTTTACAAGCAAATACAAGAAATACATTAACACTTTTATTTCTGGTTGTACCCTTATTCATATCGATAGTACTGTTGGATTAGTTTACGAATGAAATTTTTATTCACTTTGATTTTATTCAAATCGTTCCAATGGGCCGTAGGTATGTGGTCCGAGTTGGTGAATTACTCCTTTGACGAAAACGCAACCTATACCCACGCAAAACTGCATAATCATATCCTCAGTTAATTGGCGTTGTGTTAATTATTTGAAAACAAGCTTTCATTTGATTACGCAACACGGCATTTGGTGTCTAAATCGTTAATATTATTAAACACAAATATCCGCTTGAGTATTTAATAGATGTTTGTTAGTTTCACATTGTAAGTCCTTCATTTCGTTGCTCAATACATCTATTTAATTGACAGATGCAAGATTTATATGCTATGTATTTATTATATTCGGATGGCAAACATTGTGGTCAATATGGATTAAAAAGTAAAAATAAATAAAAACAATATAAGGGAAAATATGTATGATCTATGAAGCCTTAATAGCTAATTCTTGATATTAAATTGCAACGCAACGTTTGAACGTCTTTTTAAATCAATGGCAACGTAAAATTGTATTTGCGTATAGTTTGTTGAACGGGCTAAACACGAGTAGGTACGCATATACAGGTTGTCTCAAAAATAAGTGTCAGGCGAAAGTCCAGAGATACCATACCTCTTGGGGTACCCGAACCAACCCCATAAATGTTTCACGATTTTTTATGATTTAAATTACTGAATTTTTGAGGGGTACCCGAACCAACCCCATAAATGTTTCACGCTTTTTTATGATTTAAATTACTGAATTTTTGAGAATTATTCGTACCCGAATCACCCCCATGAATGTTTTACGATTTTTCATGATTTTAAGGCTAAACACATAACATACGATTTCGTTTTTGTGAAAACCGGCCAAGTGCGAGTCGGACTCGTACATTTATTGCCGATATTAAAATCGACCAAAAAAACGCCACAAACCTTCCTTGCTTAATTATAATCTTTATTTTTTATTATTTTGTAACACACAGTGTAAATGAATGAATGCGACTCATGAGATAGAAATAAATGATTGTATGAAAGCGAATCAATTGTACCTACTAGGATTACACAAGTGAATGGTTATTTTACATCCGAACGAACGATACATTTTCGTAGCTGTTTGTCTGTTTCAAGCTATAGTGACTAACATAGCAAGTAGCACTCGATCAGATTCTCCGAAACAGACATAAACAAACCCACCACGTCACCACATTTGTATTCCGCAGCCGGCCCCGGGCACGCGTCTTGTATGTAGGTAACGTTTTCTTAGCTTGTTTAACACCATCCGACTGGATTATTACGGCACCCACTCTGTTCGTCAAATATAGATATAAGATTTTTGATTGCTTCCTAGTTTATTATTTATAGGGGTTGTGGGCCACATTTTTGAGGGCCATATTTTTTACTTCCAGCTAATCTAATTATTCTTATTGACTGCTTTTTAGGGTTCCGTCACATTTTTGTGGGCCATATTTTTTACTTCCAGCTAATCTAATTATTCTTATTGGCTGCTTTTTAGGGTTCCGTACCCAAAGGGTAAAACGGGACACTATTACTAAGGCTCCGCTGTCCGTCAGTCAGTCTGTCTGTCTGTCTGTCCGTCTGTCACCAGGCTGTATCTCATGAACCCTGATAGTTAGACAGTGAAAATTTTCACAGATGATGTATTTCTGTTGCCGCTATAGTAACAAATACTAAAAACTCGAATAACATTAATATTTAAATGGGCTCCCATACAACAAACGTGAATTTTTTGCCGTTTTTATAGATACTGGTACGGAACCCTTACTACGCGAGTCCGACTCGCACTTGGCCGGGTGTTTTAGATTTATATAGGTTCCTTGAAAAAACGTAGCCACGTTATATAGATCGCAATTCGCAATCGGTTAAAAATATAGGCTATTGAATCAATACACACACCGGCATATTTAGCGGAACATAAAAAAAGGTTAGATATCATTATCATATAAGGTTGCTGGCTGGTTTATACGTCATTTAATTTAAAAAGCAATAATTTCAAATTAAGAAAACAACTGAACATCACATTTTATGCAATTGTTTTAATTTTATTCAAATACACCTTATCTGGAGCGAACTTCGAGTATTTCTTCCTTCTGAGTTTGATTTAAAATTTTATTGAAATACTGTTTTTTGTTAGTTTTTTTTTAATAACGCATCTTTTTGGAGTTCAGGACTGAATTATGCCTGACTTAGCCCCAACGGAGATTGCCAGGGCACTCGAAATGCGAAGAAATGGTCAAACCTACAGAGTGATATCCAGAGATCTTCGTCGACCAGTTTCAACGATCCATCGCAGTATCCAACGGTTCAGGGAGACCGGTACTTATGTGAGAAGAGCAGGACACGGCAGAAAAAGACGCACTTCGAGTAGGGATGATCGTTTCATTCGGCTTCGTGTACGTAGGAACCCCCGTTGCCGGCCGTCCAAGCCCGACATGAGTTAGAAGCCGTGCGTGGTGTAACCGTAAGTGAGCGTACGGTACGAAGAAGGTTTGAAGAAGCTAGTTTGGGTTCATTTGTGCCCGCAAAGGCTCCAAGGCTCGAAGTTAATCATCGTAGAAACAGGTTCACTTTTGCTCAGGAACATCGAATTTGGAACGCGAACCAATGGAGTAAGGTATTGTTTAGTGATGAGTGCAGAATTCTCTTAAATAAAATTGACGGCAGGCAAAGAATATACAGACGCAAAGGAGAACGATATTTTCAGACAAATTTTGAAACTACAGTTGCATACGGTGGTGGATCAATAATGGTTTGGGCGGGCATTTGTTTGGGAGCTCGCACAGACTTGGTAGTGATTGACAGAGGGAGTCTGACTGCAGACCGCTATATCAGAGAAGTTTAAGAAGAAAATGTCGTACCGTTTTCCCCATATATCGGTGACGATTTTGTTTTTATGCAGGATAATGCTCGGCCGCATACCGCTCGGGTAACTCAAGCATATCTTAATGATATGAATATCACTGTTATGGAGTGGCCGGCGAGATCACCGGATATGAACCCAATAGAGCACGTTTGGGACTTGCTGAAAAGAAAAGTTAAGTCCAGAATTTCAGCTCCTGCCAACGTGGGTGAACTGCGAATCGCCGTAGTTGAGGAATGGCGGAGACTATCCCAGGAGACCATCGATAACATCATTCTCAGTATCCCTAGACGGGTAGAAACTTTAATAAGAGCACGTGGAGGAAATACGCGATATTAATCACCATTTTTCTAATTTAATAAATTGTTATTTTAATATCAATTTTCACTTTTCCCGGTTACATAAAAAGTTCAAAAATGTACCATTTTTCACAAAAAGCCTTTACTCGCAAAATGTGTTCTTAATGTGATCTCATTTTAATTAAAACAAATGAAACTTTAAATAATAAAAGATATGTAGTGAGTAGATTTTAAAATAAAACCATTTTTTTTTTAATTATAGACTTTTTTTGTGTTCCGCTAAATATGCCGGTGTGTGTAGTAACCGCATCGGTTAGACTTCGACCTGTCAAATGGTGCGTAATAAACTACTGGTGTGTTATCCGCTGTCTAGACCGCACTGCACCACAAACCTATACCAAAGTACTCCTATATATTAAGGCACTACTGCTTGACACATATGAAATAACTAAGCGTATTAAATGTTAAGTACCTAACCAACACGTCCTGAAATTAAGACACTTCATTTTTGTACATGAACAGTACAGCCTGTTAACTGTATTTCTTATATTTTTTTTACAACCAAGAATCTTACAAATCTTGCAATTAACAATATATTTGTGTTTCATCATAGGTAACTGCAGCTTAGTACTTGTAGCTGCCCGTTTAAACTTATAAAGGATGTTTTAACTAAGATGTAAGAGACAGAAACACCTATAATTGACTATAACTAGATTGATGGAATACAAAAATATTACGATTGTAAAACGAACTAATATGTCTATAACTAGACAGGTAACCATTAGTTTATCGAAAGCTCGAACACGCAAAATGTTGGATTTCGTTATTTTCGTGCCAGTGATTGGACTGCCCTTTTGCTCTTCTGTTCGAAACACAGCAAAGCTGTTAGGCGCGAGAAATAAAACTTCATTTCCGTACGAGGAAATAACACACTCGGCTGGCGATAGCAGTAACGCCAACCTGCCGTACTACCTTATATGAAGGATGTCACTGACAAGATTGGAAACGTTTTGAAGCGCGCTTCAATCAAAACCTACTTCAAGCCGCCGAAAAAGATTAACCAATTTTTACCACCTGTCAAGTGCAACATACCTCTTTAAGATGCGGGGGTGTACAGACTGGAATGTGACTGTGGGCTCTCCTACATCGGTCAAACAAAACGAAGTATAGGTGTGCGGGTAAAAGAACATATAGCCGACATCAAACATAGACGGGGTACTAAGTCTGCAGTGTGTGAACATGCCTTAGATACACCCAACCATTTCAAACGATTTGACCAGCCTAAAGTCCTTGCAAGAGAACGACGATTTGTTCCTCGCATGTTACGGGAGGCAATTGAAATTAGAAGACACCCGAATTTCAACAGAGAAGATGGTTGGAAAATACCACCAGCATGGGATCCTGTTTTAACGAAATCCCATGCTAGGCCCCGCACTGAAAGACCTCTAGATACAGTTAGCTCTTTTTGCGTAGATAGGAACACAAATTAATATTAACTGAGTGACGGTAGTTTATAATTTTTTCAAAATATTGTAAAGACGAATAACACCTTAGTCTATCTGTGACCACGAACGCTGTAAAGTGTTCGAAACGTCAGGTTAAATGAAATGTTAATAAATCGCAAAACAATCCGTAAAAGTAATTTCATTTAAATAACGTATCTTGTGCTGTTATATAATCACCACAGTACTAGCTGTGTTTATTTATAGGCTGCCTATAAATATGTGTTATAAGGTGGCTTGAAAAAGTCTACGCCGCTTCGCCTTGGGGTACGTCCAGATCTGGCGAATGCGCGGATCGTGCGCAGCGCGCGAGCCGCTCGCAAGCTGCACGCGCGCAGCACGCGTTCTGTTACTGCAATCGTTCAGTGCGCCTCATTAGCGCAACTCATGCAAGGCTTGTTCAGTGCGCGCGATCTACGCGCGTGTTGTTCTAGTTCATTTTCCAGATAGCTCACAGGTCGCGCGCATCGCATAAACATAAAGTGCTGCGCATTAGCGGGGCGCATTCGCCGGATTTGGACGCAGCCTTATATTTAGCTATGATGCACTAAAGTCAATTGTTTATTCAACCGCTTAGTATTCAGTGGAGCTCGAGGCCAGCAAATATTAAAATTTGGATTCTGCACATACCGTGAACAAATAATATTTGTTAAATCCTGCATATTTTCAGAATCCTACGCAAGGTAGACTTTTTATTTTATTAATGAATATACAGGTATCGCTGGAAGAAGGGAACAAATCGAATTGGTAAAGAGGAGGTAATATCTTATGATTTCATTTTTCATGGTTAAAAAAAATATTAATAATACATTGTTTAAAAGGTTTGTTATTTACTGCAGTCAGGTAAGGATTGGAGTGATTGATTGATCGATGTTAATGTTCACCAGTCCAGAAACGTGTTTACTTTTTACACATTTAATGATTAGTATAAGCTTCGGTAAACGGGTTCTCGAGTGGAGACCACGCCTAGGCAAACGTAGTGTAGGACGACCCCCAGCTCGATGGACCGATGACCTTAGGAAGATGGCTGGCAGTGGATGGATGAAAAAAGCGGGAGATCGTGCTCTTTGGCGCTCTTTGGGGGAGGCCTACGTCCAGCAGTGGACTGCAATAGGCTGAGATGATGATGATGATGATAAGCTTCGGAATTATATCGGTCATTCTTGGCATTTTAACATTTATTTGCCTGGCGTTTCGACCGGGACCCTAGTCACTTTAAAGCTGTTAGCTGCGAGTTCAACTCATAAAAAATATGCTAAGCATGATCGCGTTAATTCCTGTTATAGTTTTTATTTATGGTATGACAGCCAAAGTAAATTTTAGGTGTCGGACATTCCAATCGGTCGATTCGCTGATATTGTGACGTCACCTATGCTAGATGGCTACGCCTGTATTCCGTAAATCGTTTTGCAGAGCAGACTCATTGGACTGATTGGCGCGCGCTCAGGCAGTCGTGCGTGACGAACATTGTTCACAAAACTACAACCTCATACGGAATACCTAAATAAATAAACAAATAAAGAAACACGGCATTCCTGACTTCCGACTATTAAAACCAATTTATTTCTGTAAATAGGCTTAAACAATGCACTTTTACTAAGACTCAAGAGGTAAACCAATAGGTATGATTTCCATAAAAACAATAACGGCAAACGAAATTTACATCGAAAAGTATGTTTACAAAATGTATAGGAATTAAGGTGTCGCATGCTGAGTAAGTCATATAACTTATAACCCTACAAAGCCGAAAAGGTATGTGCTAATATGTGCACATTCCTTTTTCGATTTTATTTAAGCATACTAAATACA
Source organism: Anania fuscalis (assembly GCA_950371115.1). Lineage (NCBI taxonomy): Eukaryota > Metazoa > Arthropoda > Insecta > Lepidoptera > Crambidae > Anania > Anania fuscalis. The sequence continues at coordinate 28,782,356 of OX493324.1, forward strand.
CCCTGTATCCTAGTGCAGAGTCTGCCGCCGATATCGGAGTCACATCTTTTAATTATGATTCCTATCTCGGCAGCAGCAGCAAACAACAGCTTCAGCCAACACCTGTTACTGACAGTAAACAGCACTATTGATTTCTATACATTTCCTATAGCTCTGTATGAAGATATATTCTAAGCGCGGCGACTCAGACTCAAGTTACCTGACGCCACGACCGCAGTTAACAACGTTGCCTTACCGCCAATAGTCATGACGCCAGTGGCAAACCGACAATTTATTGTGAATCGAATTGTCCTTAATTACTGCTGTCCTATTCGGAATCGGACGTATTAGCCAGCTAAAGTGGCAATGGGCAGGGCACATAGCACGTAGAACTGACGGCCGATGGGGCAGAAAGGTTCTGGAATGGAGGCCACGTACCGGCAAGCGCAGCGTGGGAGGTCCACCCGCAAGGTGGGCAGGCGACCTGGTAAAGGTTGCAGAACGACGCTGGATGCAAGCCGCTTCCAACCGGCCGATCTGGAAGTCCCCCCAGTGACTATGTTCACGGGCCTATGTTCAGCAATGGACGTCCTGTGGCTGAAATGATATTCGGAATCATACCGATAGAGACTGCACATTTAACGACTACTCGTGCCTTTGCCTGCCACTGGCAGTCTTAATCGGAATCATACCCTTATGGTAAGCATCAAAGTTGAAAAGTAGGTTTCAATATCAATCAACCCTAATGATATTTCATGGAATTTCGTTTGCCACGGCCACTAATAGAGCCGACGCCGAGCATAACTAGTTATTTTTGTAATGTGAGTAGCCGGCTCACCTTGTTTTAAATGATGTTAATTTTGTTTAACCTCCGAAGAGGGTCTGATACCGATATTGATTTCCGTGTAGTTTAGGTAAACTGTTTCATACAGGATTTCTAATTATATGACTGTCGCATTCGTATAAAGCTATTATTTAGTTTCATTCATTTTAGAAGGTTATTCTATTGCTCAAATACAACAAAATTAGCTATTGTTCAATACTGTAATACTTATTTGATCAACCGTTACTACAGAATTTTTTTTTATTTTTATGCTGGTCATTTAGAAAAGTATTAGCTAATTTGAACATCAGAGAGAAGAAAAAGGAACCTAGAAAATTTTAGTTTTTAATATAAACTTTTTAATATAAGTATTTAAAGACTGCGGCAGTGTATGAATTTAATACCATACTTACTATTTTAGATTTCAATGTAAGATGGCACTTTTCTTGGCCAACGTATTAGTTTGGCCATTCAGCGTGGTAACGCGGCAAGCCTTCTGGGCAACATGTCGCGATGTCTGGACAGCGATTTGGGACCCATTTTTTATTTGTAAATATATTTTTACATAAATTTTCTTTTAGTTTTTTTAGTTATTGTAATTAACTTAATATGTTTAATGTATATAAAACCAGAATAAACAATTTTCATAGATACAATGCAAATATTAAAACTAGAAATGGATTTTAGATGATTACACATTTTGTAGAAGATCTAAAAATACCTAGTGCTATACAATAGCGGTACTAAAAATACCTAGTGTTATACAATGTGATATGGGCGATAAGTTCGATACATAGTTTTATCGACGAAAATAATAGTTTGGGGTAAAAAGAATTCTGCAAAAAATACAAAAATGTTTTTTTTTTTCGAAAGCAATTTAATTTCGATTCATTTATTCGATAAGTCAACACATGGACCAATTATCAAGAATAACAAATTTTAAAAAGTATCTTCACATTAGCCCGTACATGTACCATGTCACAGTGATACATGTCATGTCAGCATTATTGTATTTGTTATTTTCTTGGTTTTAAAACTTGTATCTTATTTTAAGAAAATATGGTTAAGAGAATATTTTTCTTTAAACAAGAACATATGTTCACGCGTCTATAGGGAGGAAACGGTTTACTTAGATTAAATAAAATTGCTTTGGTTGAAATGAATATGTCTTGTTTTAAGAAGTCTGTTTTATCTGTGTGCTTTTGCGTATAACTATCTACAGACTGCTCGTGTAGAAAGACGTGCAAAATGCCCTGAAAAGGGTGATTTTGACGCCTCTTGAAATGAATGGTTTTTTTTTCTAGACGAAAAAACCCTAAACATCAGAAATGAAGTGGTTGGTCAAACACTCTATTTTTTTAGCTATCTTGTGGTATTTCTTTCATGTTTCTACGCTATTCATAGGGGTTGAGGGTTTGACTCCCAAATTATTATTTTTTATCGAAAAAATTCGATATCGCACTTAGCCTTAACGGGTTAGAAATACCGCCCATATTTTTTTTTTTTTTTTTTTATTTGAGATGGGCTTACTCTTGACCCCAATCTTGCTCTAGAGTATAGATGGGATCTACGATAGAGCGAGCTTGCCCAGAAGATGCCTATTCACTCTGGACTTAAAGATAGTCAGGTTATATGCACTCGGAAATACAGACGCAGGCAGGGAATTCCAATCCTTAGCTGTGCGCATTATAAAAGATGATGAGAAGCGCTTAGTGCGGGTTATGGGTATATCAACTAAGAACGGATGGTAGCCGGCCGTGCGTCTGGATGTCCGATGGAAGAAAGGTGACGGTGGTATGAGTTCATGCAGCTCATGAGCACACTCTCCGAAATATAAAAACACTATATGTGCAAGGAATACGTCGAATTACAAAAAGAGCCAGAACGCCATTGTTAAAAACACGTAACTGAACAGTTCAGGACAGTGTGTACCGATCATTTTGTATTTTTTGTTATAAAATAAACTGTCATTTTAAAATGAGATCATTTCCGCAGGAGGTCTATCTATCTGATAACAAACTTGTACAGAAACTAACCGCACCAGTGGCGGCTCGGGTATGAACGGCCGTTTTAATTTCATAAACACCTCATCACGTTTCACCTCGGGCTTTGTCCGTCAGACAGATTCACGAAAGCAGAAAGCCGTTCAACAGTGCCATGATTCTAACTCTGCGTGCCATAAGTCCAGTTAAGTACCATGGTGATAAAATGTGGTTGAAGTGAGTGAGGCCAACCAACTAACTAAACCATAATGAAATAATAACTAGAAATGTAAAATAATAACAAAAACAAAATAAATAAATCGCAATCAATTCACGCTGGACGACGTTCATTAACATAGATTAGTCAGACTTTTTAAGCAAGTTCAATGAAGGCCAACCTCATTATTTTATTAATTTCGACCGCTCTGGACCAAAAAAATTAAATGACCGTTAAAAACGCGGTGACACAAACAATCAAGCCCATGTCTAAAATATTCTAGATAGAGAAATATATGAGGCGGTTCATTGAACTGGGCGTTCCAAATTTAAACAGTCAGGGGTTCAGATTCAAGATGGCCTCTCTGATTGACCCTTGTTGCGGAATCGGAGCAGGCACGAAATGCGCTGACGATCGTTTCGCGAACGTCCAGCGTCCATTGACGGCGACCAATTGACACTTGACCCCGGCGACGCTTCTGTCGCGACCTTGGACTCGTAAGTACTGGGCAGCTTATTACATTCTTTGCATAATGTTAGTGATTATTTCGAATTGGTAAGCAAAGCCAGTACTCGCGGGTCATCAGTGGCCCTATTATTAGTTTAGTTGAGGCAGTGTTAGCAGCAATTGCGATATTCAAACCGCGGGCGTACCTTGTGGTTGTTGTTGTGGAATGTATGGTGTGAGGAGCCGGGTCCGCTTTTTTTCATAGCCTTTTTGTGTGATGTCACCTGAAAAAGAAATAAATCGATCACAAGTGTAACATTGCATAAGTTATAATGAAGTTAGTTTAGCTCGTCGAGCGTAGTTCACGAAGTTTCAGAAGTTAGCGTCGAAGTTGTAACATTGCTGTACTCTGCCTGTGGATATGTAACTTATATCATAGAGCAGACTCAATTTGTCCAGTATATAATAAGAATGTATGCATTTGCGTTGTAAGTTTATACCTTTCAAAAGCAGTTTTATAGGGAAATATCATTAATATTTTTTAATCATTAATAAACAGTAATGAGATGCAGTAAAACAAATAGTCTTAGCTTAATACTATAAAAACGCCCAAGTAGGCATACCAACACACGCTATCATAAAAACAGTTAAAACATCAATAGAAACCTCGCATTCAGATTTGCACAAATAGACCAAGTCACTTAAATCGATTGAAATGTAATCCAAATTAACATTGACTTGTCGAAAAAAGTAAACGACGCGGTCATTTTGTTGTACTCGCATTAGTTAGGCCCTCAAAAAGCAGTCAGACCCATAGTCAGCGACATAACAAAGTAGACAGTAGAAAATTCCAGGCGTGTGAAGAGAGGCAACCCCTAATGAGTGTGGGAGAGAGAGGGGCTAGTCAGCGACCTCCGTCTCCACTCGTAAAATTAAGGTAAACGCCCCGAACAACAACCCACACGCTGGTTTTCTTTATAGTCCATTTGATTCAGTTAGTGTGGTCATATTAAGTTACAATTCTGTAAGGTAAGGTAAACGTTATTAACAATATCAGTATAGCGGATAGTGGTTTGCTATAAAAACAAGATCGCATCATAATCGTAGGAAATGTTAATTAGTTAGCACATATCTGTACATTGAAGATCTTTTAAAAAAATGTTTTTGGCGGCACTCTATAATACTGTACAATACTAAAGCCAAAAACGCTATTATTTTAATTCTGGTCTGTCTGACGCGATGTATACGCTAATCTCCAAAAAATCCCATCATCATCAATCATGGCAAAATGACCCTAGAAGAATTGATTCCAATATAGAATAATAAGGAATCGAAAATCTTTTACTATTTTAAACTGTAACCAGTCAAATTCTGTACATTAAAAGGAAGGAAGTTCTCAATTCGTCTACATGTTTTTTTTGTATATTTGTTACGCGATTACTTCGACAATTATGAACTGATCTCAAAATTCCTTTTTTTGTCTGAAAGAGTATAAGTACTCCTGTAATAGTCCCATTTTCACCAAGTTAGGATCTAATGGAGAAATTACATGGAATCAAAGAAAATTCTCAAAAAATTTAGGCACATAACTGTATGTGCCTAAATTATAATATCATAGTAAGTCAATAATAGATGTAGGATCGGAGCATTAAATAATAGCCTTGAATCACTGTAACTCTTTATATTTCGTCTTTCTGCAGTCTTTTACAAATAAATCATTAAATAATTATCCTAAACACGTCTTTCGTCTTTCACCACGATCCCACCAGTCCGCCTTCCATTGTTTCTTTCCCATCAATTCTTCATATTTTCTCTGTCTCTTTTACTCTTATAGCTGAAATTATCTTTCTAACTCTTTCGCTCATTAACATTCAGTAATCGGTCATTGGTTCCATCCTCATTCGCTACTTCACTCATTCATATCCGTTCAGCACCTAATCCATATCCCACACTCGGCCCTCCTGCACCATGTCTGGCCTCCAGACATGCACACAAATATACCATGCATGACTAAAATCCCAACTCATATGTATAGAACTACAATGTACATTTACATCAGAACTCAACTATAACAGAACTACATTTACAAAATGAATAATTAAAAAAAAACAGTCCTCTTATATTAAAAAATTACACCTTTACATTATGTATTCTATAACAACGGATCTGTGACCTTGACCTTACTTATTTCAATAACCAAATCTTTCAACATAACAACCTCTTTCACGCTTCCTCTTTGTGAAAAACATAACAAAATAACAAAAAATATAAACTTCAACCGACCTCAAAACTCACTGAGACCATTTCTTCATAAACTCCGCACAAGAAGTTGTCTTTTTGGAACCTTCTCCACAGTCCGAAATTCTTTCCATTTCATATCTATCTTTCCCAATTATATTAGTTATCTTGTATGGGCCTATGAACTTTGGTTTTAATTTCATGGCTGTACCAAATTGTGTTCTTTTTATTGCTACCAAATCTCCTTTCTTGTATTCTGTACTATTTTTTCTGCTCCTATTAAAACTCTTCTTATTTTCTTCCTGTATTTTTAAAATCTGCTCTTTAGCTTTATTCCTCATTTCCTCTCTTTGTGCCATAAAATTAGACACATACTCTTCTTCCAACATTTCCAATAACTCTAGATCTTCTTTTTGTCGCATCTTCACTCCTGTAAGTAACTCAAAGGGTGTTGTTTTTATACTTCTTTGATAAGTGCTGTTTAACGCTCGCTGCAATCTACTGGTGTGTTTGTACCAGTGTGTCGGCTCTTCTACATTAAGTTTGGTTAGTACTGATATTATTGTGCGATGAATGCGCTCAACTTGACCATTTCCTCTTGGTACGCCTGTTGTTATCTTACTATGCTGAATATCTTCATTTTTACAAAATTCTTCAAAGTCTTTGCTTGTAAACGCTGCTCCTCTATCACTGATAATCCTAATTGGATTGCCAAACGTTTGCTGAAATATTTCTATCTTGTCAATGGTTTCTTTTGCAGTTACAGACTTCACCGGGAATATCCAAACAAACTTCGTAAATCCGTCTACCACAGTCAAAATATAGTTATATTTTTTCTTAGTTTCGGCTAATGGCCCTATGTGATCTACGTGCACAGTGTGTAAGGGACCTTCGTCCTTAGCAAGAGGATGCAAAAATCCTTCTTGTTTTCCTTCTTTCCTGCTTCCCAATATGCAAGGTACACATGATACTATAATATCCATTACCTTCTTCTCTAGATTTTCTATATAATAGTCTTTACTTATGAGTTCCATAGTCTTTTTCTTAGCAAAATGACCATTGTCGTGCGCTCTTCTTATGATGTTGTCTTCCAATTTCCTAGGCACTACTAGTGACTGATTCTTTCCTTTGCACAACAATCCATGGTGAAGATAATAGTCTTGATATTCTTTTCCTTCTTTAAGTACCTGTATAATAGCCTTAAGACCATCTTCACTTTCTTGTGCACATTGAAGCTGTTTGTGCAAGTCAGAAGTTATAACTGACACATACGGATTTCTGCTCAATGCATCTGTGTGTTTCATCTTAGTACCACTACGATGTTCAATCTTAAAGTTATAGTCTTGAAGTAGTAAAATCCATCTCGCGACTTTTGTCGACATTGTCAAATCCTTCTTATCTAACGTCATTTGGAACGCTTTGCAGTCTGTGACAATTTTGAAATAAATACCATGTAAATAATGACGGAACTTCTTAACGCCTTCTATAATCGCTAATGCTTCTAATTCATAGCTTGTGTATTTCCTTTCAGTGTTTGATGTTCTACGGCTCATATAATATATAGGATGTAATTCACCATCTTCGTTACATCTTTGCATTAAAATCGCTGAGTATGCAGTGCTAGACGCATCTGTGTGCATCTCAGTCTCAGCTTTTGGATCATAAATCTTGAGTACTGGATTACTTGTTAACCTCCTTTTAAGTGCTGTGAAAACTTCTTGTTGTTCTGCATTAAACTGAAACACTTCGTCCTTTCTTAGTAAGTCTGTAAGCGGTTGTGCTAGTTCGGCAAAGTTATGTATAAATTTTCTGAAATATGAGCATAGTCCTAGAAAACTTCGTAGCTGCTTCGTATTCTTAGGTTCAGGAATCTTAATAACAGCTTCGATCTTATCTGGCGATGGCATAACCACTCCATTTTGTATCACCTGACCAAGATACTCTACTCTCTTCACTAATAGCTGCGATTTCTTCCAATTTATGTTTAGTCCATACTCTGATGCTCTTTGTAAAACCACTGTTAATCGCTCAAGAGCTTGGGTCTCATCTTCAGCTGGAATCAACAAATCGTCTATGAATATTATTACAATACCACTTGAAATTAAATCTCTGAAAATAGCTGTAATATATCTCATGAAAACCTTCGGACATGTAGATAAACCAAACGGAGCCCTTAAAAATTCGTACTGTCCGGACATGGTAACAAAGGCTGTATACTTTGTATACTGTTCCCCAATCTTCAAATGAAAGTAACCATTTTTCAGGTCTAGTGCTGAAAAAATTTTAGCATTAACAAGTTTATCAACAAGGTCATCTATGATTGGTAAAGGATATTCGTCTTTCAAAATCTTTTTATTCAGCAACCTATAATCAACACAAATTCGAATTGAATTATCCTTTTTCTTGACAAGTACAATCGGACTGGAGTATTCTGAAAAACTAACCTTGATTATTCCTGCTTCAAGCCACTGTTGAATCTGTTTATCCACTTCCAGTTGTTCCTTCGGAGATATCCTACGAGGTCGCTGTGCAACAGGTAGGTCATCTTTCACAATAATCTTTAACTCCACAGGTGCTTCCTTTGTCTGCTGCGGTCGATAGTCTTCAACTAACTTCACCACTTTCTCTTTTAGAACAGGATCACTTACTGGACCTACAAGATCAGCTGTACAAGAAAAACAATTCACATTATTCAACCATCCTTCATCTTTCGAAAATAATGTCACAGAGCCACCATTCATAACCATCACAACATCCTTCAAAAACTCGTGACCAATGATAACACTGTAAGGCATACAATCATTAGAAATAATATGAAAGGTCACTTCACCGTAATTACATTTATCTATTTCTAAATTTACGTTACACTGTCCTAAAGATTTCACCTTAGAAGAACCAAGTCCACTTAAAACTAACGAGTCGTCAAATTTTGAAATTAACAGCGCTGAATAGAGATTCTCATTTATTAAATTAACATCGCTTCCAGAGTCAATTAATGCAGTAACTTCAGTATTCCCATTCAAAATTAATTTCTTAACGGGTTTTTTCTCAATAAAATCTTTTGATTTATTTTGTAAAATTTTCTTCACGTCTTCACTGATAGATGTCAAACTTTTCTTTTGATCCACAATGGTGCCAACATTATCGCCGCAATTCGATGTGAAGTTCGCCGATGACGTATCAGACGGTCTGAACATCGTTCGTTTCGGAAAATTTGACTGCTTAGGTTGGTAGTGTTGCACATCGTTTTCCGCGCCACTCGTTTTATTTCGGAAGTTGTTCGCCGAAACCGAACGTCTCCGATCTTCATCTTGCAGTCGTGTCGTACTCGTTGAAGCTGTTGCCATTCTGCATGAAGTCGCGATATGCCCAAAGCCATTGCACTTAAAACATTTCGAGCCTTTCTCCTTATTTGGGCAACCCGATGATGCATGGCCCAACTCACCACAGTTGTAACAACGAATGATTTGCACATTCCTTCTCACATATTTATCTTCAGACTCATGTAACTTGCTAGTTATTGACTCATAAATCTTCAGCTTTTCTTTTAGGTCTCCATAAGTTGTCACTCCGTAAAGCATCATTTTATTAGTCTCTTTATCGACAATCCCATCAATTATGTACTTAATCGCTACATAATCGGGCATCTTTCCCCTCTTTCCTAATTCCTTCATAACCAGCATGTAATCTATACAGCTTTCGTTATGTTTTTTTTTCCTTGCAGTCATGAGCTCGTGAATAGTTTTAATATCCACGGTATCGGGAAATTCTTTTACTAATGCCGCCTTCAATTCACTCCAACTCTTAAACGGTCGTTCTGCCCTAAGCCATAAAGCCGCCGTACCCGTAAGCGATCTCCTTGCAACTAATAACTGCTGCAACGGTGACCATCCAAATATTTCAGAGTTGGTCTCTACGTCGTCGACCCATCTCGATATAGAATACGTCTTGTCTCTTCCAGTGAACTCAGGAATTGCTTCCGCCGCCATTTGAAGCATGTGCGTCGGATTTGAACCTTGTGTAATGGGTTCAGAGTCATGAAATTCTTCTATTATATCACTCTGCCGGCTTCTTCGTCGATCTTTACCGTCTTTGGGCATGTTTTTCAATTGTATTTTAGTCCTGTAAAAAAAATTTTCGCAATGCTTCTTTTGTTTTTCCAAATTTTATTTTTTTGACGAGCCCCCACAACTGTAGGATCGGAGCATTAAATAATAGCCTTGAATCACTGTAACTCTTTATATTTCGTCTTTCTGCAGTCTTTTACAAATAAATCATTAAATAATTATCCTAAACACGTCTTTCGTCTTTCACCACGATCCCACCAGTCCGCCTTCCATTGTTTCTTTCCCATCAATTCTTCATATTTTCTCTGTCTCTTTTACTCTTATAGCTGAAATTATCTTTCTAACTCTTTCGCTCATTAACATTCAGTAATCGGTCATTGGTTCCATCCTCATTCGCTACTTCACTCATTCATATCCGTTCAGCACCTAATCCATATCCCACATAGATGATACTTTGATTTGTCGACAGAAATTAAGCAGTGTATATTTTACAGTGTATTGGGCAGACGCGGCGCTTACAAGGTACCAGATCGCATTTTTTTATTGGGGGTGTAAACCAACACCAATAAAAGTTTCTTTCTTGAAGTGACTTGAGTATTAAACGCTAGACTTTAAACTATGGTTACGACACCAAAATGACAGGCTTACTTTTAACTCTGTCTTTAGGCGATGCTGTATCGGGTACCTCGTTCTGGAGGGTAGCGGGACCCGAGGCACGGTCCCAGCCGTTGGCCGACCGCAGTCAGTAGGGGGCCCGACTTACGCGCTAGCCACGCGTAAAGGCTGCCCCGCCAACTTGCGAAAAATCCCGTTATGCTCCACCGTGCCAGTTGGCGACTGGATGGGAGGACCCGGTGGAGTGGTATCGGGGGGGCTCGGGCGTCCCCGCAGTCTCCAAGCGAGTTCCCCTCTGATCGGCTGAGCCGAAAAGTACGAGTAGGGTTTGCTAAGCAGCGCCTCGACTATATTTTTCTTTCCCCTACTAAAACTCTTAAAAAATGACAAAGCAAATGAAGAAGAAAAAGTTATTAAACGGCGACACTTCGTCCCACTCAAAGTGCACCTCACCAACATCCGAGGTCTGCACTCAAATCTCGACCCGGTCCACCACCACCTGGAGACCGAGAAGCCGCACTTATTCTTCTTAACGGAGACGCAGATAGCAACACCGTCGGACGTGGCATACCTCAACTACCCTGGATACACTCTCGAACATAAGTTCAAGAAATGTGCAGGGGTCTGTGTGTATGTTCGCGATGACATCTGCTGTAAGTGTCTCCGTTGCTTTGAGAAGTCAGAATTTCCTGTGCTGTGGCTTTTGGTGGACACTGGGGTAGAGAAATCTCTCTGCGCTAGTGTTTACCGTTCGCACATTGGAGATCGGGAGACGACTGGGCTCATGGAATACCTTGCTGAGACGGCAGACTCCGCACTTCAGCGATATCCAACAGCAGAGCTTGTTTTTCTGGGGGACTCCAACGCCCACCACAAAGAGTGGCTGTTCCCATACCAGAAAACTGACCATGCTGGGCGAGAGTCCCGCAAGCTAGCATTGGCGCTAGATCTCACTCAGCTCACTCACTGGTGGAACAAGCGACGCGAATACCGGATATCGCTGATCATACACCCAATTGCCTGGACCTACTGCTGACAACTGATCCACACAGACACTCGGTTTCAGTCTCGGCTCCACTGGGATCGTCCGACCACTGTGTAGGGAAATCCGTATCGATCTGCTCTCCTCCAGATTACACCCTTAGGGGTACGAGGAGAGTATGGCGATACGAGTCAGCAGACTGGGACGAGATGCGAGCTTTTTTTGCATCATACCCGTGGCGGCAGTTATGTTTCTCTTCGAAAGACCTCTCATGCGTCGCTGATGCGATCACAGCTGTTATCCGGCAGGGAATGGAATATTTCATTCCATTTTCCGACATCCCGCTCGGTTACAAAGCCCGACCTTGGTACAATGCGGACTGTGCCCGAGCTGTGGCTCGTAAACAGTCAGCTTACCAGGCTTGGGTAAAAGCTCGAGATCAAAAAGTGCGAGCGCAAAAGGTGCGAGTAAAGAAGAGAGCATATAATACAGCCACCAGGTCTTGCAAAAGGGTGCTGCAAAAAGCTAGGTTCGACCATGTCAGTCGTATTGGGGCGAAACTTGCATCTTACCCACAGGGTAGTAAGCAGTTCTGGTCCCTGTCGAAATCAGTCGAATCTAACTTCTGCCTTCCTACACTACCTCCAATGCAGAAACCTGATGGGTCTCTTGCCCACACCGCAACAGAGAAAGCAAATTTATTTGCCGATCTGTTTGGGCAAGCAAGCAATTCACGTCTAGACGCTGGCTCGAAACGTCCACCCACCTTGCCTCACTGTGATTCTTTGATGCCAGAGCTCACAGTACACAACAAAGAGGTCCGTAGATCCCTTCTTGGTCTAGACGTGAACAAGGCCTGTGGTCCAGATGGCATACCAGCTAGAGTGCTAAGGTATTGTGCGCCTGAGTTGTCTCCCGTACTGACGCGACTGTACCGCCTCTCTCTCACGACAAAAATCGTACCAAAATCTTGGAAGCTTGCCAATGTGCAACCAGTACCCAAGAAGGGTAGCCGTGCCGACCCTAGTAACTACAGACCGATCGCCATCACTTCCGTACTCTGTAAGGTTATGGAAAAAGTTCTAAATTGCAAACTGCTTTCATACCTAGAGGACAATGATCTTCTCAGTGATCGTCAATATGGCTTCCGCCGGGGACGTCCAACTGGCGATCTTCTAGTGTATGTAACGCATTGCTGGGGCGAAGCCATCGAAAACCACGGCGAAGCAATCGCAGTGTCGCTGGATATTTCGAAGGCTTTCGACAGGGTTTGGCATGCGAGTCTGCTGAGCAAGCTTCCAGCGTACGGTATCCCCACTGGCTTCTGTAGCTGGGTGGCTGACTTCCTGAGTGAACGGTCGATCCGAGTAGTCATTGACGGCTGCTCCTCTGACCTCAAGGCCATTGACGCCGGAGTTCCTCAGGGGTCTGTCTGTGCTCTCTGCGACTCTTTTCCTGCTGCACATCAATGACCTGCTATCTTCAGGGGTTGTTGGGTACGCAGATGACAGTACTGTTACGGAGAACTATCTGCCTAGTGCAGGAGCCGGTGGAGTTGAGGTCCAAAGACTGAGAGAGGCCATGGTTGAGCGTACGAGCCTGACGTTAAGTAATGTCTCCCAGTGGGGCGATGACAATCTCGTCAGCTTCAATGCCTCTAAGACGCAGGCGTGTCTTTTCTCCACAAAAAGGAGTCCTTTCACCCTCCGGTTCCGGTTCCAGTGACCGACACTCTACAACTTCTTGGCATGGAGTTGTCCTCTGACCTTAACTTTGGCACCACCATCGAGTCTAAGGCTCAAATTGCAGCTAGAAAGGCGTCCTGAATAAAGTCAAGCGGTACTTCACGCCTGGACAGCTTTTAACTCTTTACAAAGCTCAAGTCCGATCTTGCATGGAGTACTGCTGCCACCTTTGGGACGGCTCGGCGAAATACCAACTTGCTGCACTTGACTCGGTGGAACGCAGAGCCAAGAGAATAATAGACAAAAAAAAACTGGTGGCGTCCAAGCTGCACAGCCTGGCTCACCGCCGCAAGGTTGCTTGCCTATCGGTCTTCTATAGATTGTACTTCGGAGAGTGTGCTCATGAGCAGCATGAGCTCATACCACCGTCACCTTTCTTCCATCGAACATCCAGACGCACGGCTGGCTACCATCCGTTCTTAGTTGATATACCCATAATCCGCACTAAGCGCTTCTCATCATCTTTTATAATGCGCACAGCTAAAGATTGGTATTCCCTGCCTGCGTCTGTATTTCCGAGTGCATATAACCTGACTCTCTTTAAGACCAGAGTGAATAAACTCCATCGTAGATCCCATGTATGCTCTAGAGCAAGATCGGGGTCAAGAATAAGCCCATCTTAAAAAAAAAAGAGCTTGGAAAAGGCTTGAAGGGTTTGAAATAAGGGATGGAAGTGTGTATGCGTCATTATCGAAGATAAACCATGAAACTTTGTATTTAGGCACTTGATAAAAAGTAAATAATAAACATTTATTTTAGCGTTTAATGTGATAAATCACAGCAGGTTGTCTGTGTGAAAATAAGAATAATAAAAAATATGCTGCCCAAAGCAACTATTCCATGTGGACGATACTTAGGGAAAAAGCTATATATTTTGTCTTTTGCGTTTCATGCCTAAAATACTGAATCGATTTTAAGAGAAAAGTTATACAGTTCTTGAAATTTTGACCTGTATGGGCATGAAAGGTCGTATGGAAGTCCAAACAGAGTCACACTTTTATGCCTGTTAGTCTTTTGATATACATATACAATCGGTGTGTTTCAAATCCAAATGCGCAGAGCGCAATGTTGCTGAATTATAAGACACACAAAATATCATGTAGTTCACGCGAACGAAGTCGCGGGAACAGCTAGTTTATTAATAAAAAGTGCATCACCTAATACAAAGTTGTGCCAATAAGTACGCAAATAAGTATTTTGTATTGTCTTGGTGTATGCCTTAATAAGTAAATAAACGAAAAAAAAAGAGTTATTTATTAATATAAAGTCGCACACAATCTAATACAAAGTTGTGCCAATAAGTACGCAAATAAGTATTTTGTATTTTCTTAGGTAAACAAACGCCATTTTTTAAAGAGTAATTTACTATTTTTAAGTTGCACCATCTAATACAAAGCTGTGCCGATAAGTATAATTATTCTTATACGCTTGCAATTATGTTGTCACTGACATTTATAATTAAACACGTAATTTCTTTAAACTATTTATCTATTTTATATAAGAAAAATATAAGAATAATGACATTAAGTGACCAAAATTTTTTTTTTTAAGCCATCAATCAATCAATTCATATCTTACAAACGAAATATTTTAATATTTATTTAGATATATTTTTCGGTTACGCTCTAAATATACTATAAGTTAAAAACACATATTTATTTCTGTCAGATAGAATTTTAAACATGGAGATAACCTTTAGGCAGAAATGATTTAAAGTTCAAGACAAAAAAAAATAAGGAAATAGAGAAAAATAATCCCCATACGCATTTGTAGCTTTTTAAGACCGAATGAAATGCAATTACACTAATCCTAATGTATCATAAATCCACTTATTTTTTTAACTTGTTCTGATCGTATAATTGTTTTAATTTGGCCCACTGCAACTGTGCTCGAGCATGCAAGACCCTTACGTGATTAAACAGACCGCGGTCAGACATGAATGAGCGACGACATATGCAGCACCAGTTTGTCTTGCCCTGCGGGTGTTTGTAGTTAACGTGATTCCGAAGAGACAGCTGGGTGTCGTATATCTTGCCGCAGGTTGGGCAGGGCCGGGCCGCCCAGACGCACGAGACGGCGTGCTCGGCTAGCTGGTCGCGCGTCGGGAACCGCCTGGGGCACACGACGCACGCGTGCGTGTAGCGGTGCATGTACCGCTGGTGATTCTTTAGACTCAATAGCGAAGCGTACGTCTTGTTGCACGGCACGCAACGCGGCTTATCGCAATGCAATGTTGTAGCGTTCTTGTACCAATTCCCGCAGAGTACACACACGCAGTCATGACCGTCTTTATTCGCAGCAGGCGGGTTTTTCTCGTTCAGCACATCGACGTCTGGTTTCACATACATATCTTATTTATCTTCAAAATTTTTCTGGCTAAGGATTGCAGATTGTAGCCTGCAAATATCTTCATGCGGATCTAATTTCTCTACGTCCACATCAACATCAGATTCGGATTTGACACTCATTATTATTTCCACTTGAGTAAGAATACTTTACTACTACTGTGATGTTAACGACACAAAAATAAACTAAGTCCAGTAAAATGTTTTCTGGAAAAATGTTGGCTACGTATTTTTGGTTTCACAAGACGAGGGAATATGATTATGATTTTACGAAACAATTCAAATTTTCTATAACAGAAGGTAGTCATTGCGCATGCGTCAAAAACTTTGAACTACCGTTCGCACAGTGGAGATCGGGAGACGACTGGGCTCATGGAATACCTTGCTTAAACGGAAGACTCCGCACTTCAGCGATATCCAACAGCAGAGCTTGTTTTTCTGGGGGACTTCAACGCCCACCACAAAGAGTGGCTGTACCCATATCAGAAAACTGACCATGCTGGGCGAGAGGCCCGCAAGCTAGCATTGGCGCTAGATCTCACTCAGCTGGTGGAACTGGCTGGCAATCGCCTGGACCTACTGCTGACAACTGATTCACACAGACACTCGGTTTCAGTCTCGGCTCCACTGGGATCGTCCGACCACTGTGTAGTGAAATCCGTATCGATCTGCTCTTCTCCGGATAACACCCTAAGGGGTACGAGGAGAGTATGGCGATACGAGTCAGCAGACTGGGACGAGATTGCATCATACCCGTGGCGGCAGTTATGTTTCTCTTCGAAAGACCCCTCATGCGTCGCTGATGCGATCACAGCTGTTATCCGGCAGGGAATGGAATATTTCATTCCATTTTCCGAGATCCCGCTCGATTACAAAGCCCGACCTTTACAATGCGGACTGTGCTCGAGCTGAGGCTCGTCAACAGTCAGCTTACCAGGCTTGGGTAAAAGCTCGTGATCAAAAAGTGCGAGCGCGAAAGGTGCGAGCAAAGAAGAGAGCATATAATACAGCCGCCAGGTCTTGCAAAAGGGTGCTGAGAAAAGCTAGGTTCGACCATGTTAGCCGTATTGGGTCGAAACTTGCATCTTACCCACAGGGTAGTAAGCAGTTCTGGTCCCTGTCGAAATCAGTCGAATCTAACTTCTGCCTTCCTACACTACCTCCAATGCAGAAACCTGATGGGTCACTTGCCCACACCGCAACAGAGAAAGCAAATTTATTTGCCGATCTGTTTGCAAGCAATTCACGTCTACACGCTGGCTCGAAACATCCACCCACCATGCCCAATGTGATTCTTTGATGCCAGAGATCACAGTGCACAGCAAAGAGGTCCGTAGATACCTTCTTGGTCCAGACGTAAACAAGGCCTGTGGCCCAGATGGCATACCAGCAAGAGTGCTGAGATATTGTGCGCCAGAGTTGTCTCCCGTACTGACGCGACTGTACCGCCTCTCTCTCTCTCACGACAAAAATCGTACCAAAATCTTGGAAGCTTGCCAATGTGCAACCAGTACCCAAGAAGGCTAGCCGTGCCGACCCTGGTAACTACAGACCGATCGCCATCACTTCCGTGCTCTGTAAGGTTATGGAAAAAGTTCTAAATTGCAAACTGCTTTCATACCTAGAAGACAATGATCTTCTCAGTGATCGTCAATATGGCTTCCGCCGGGGACGTCCAACTGGCGATCTTCTAGTGTATGTAACGCATTGCTGGGGCGAAGCCATCGAAAACCACGGCGAAGCAATCGCGGTGTCGCTGAATATTTCGAAGGCTTTCGACAGGGTTTGGCATGCGAGTCTGCTGAGCAAGCTTCCAGCGTACGGTATCCCCACTGGCTTCTGTAGCTGGGTGGCTGACTTCCTGAGTGAACGGTCGATCCGAGTAGTCATTGACGGCTGCTCCTCTGACCTCAAGGCCATTGACGCCGGAGTTCCTCAGGGGTCTGTGCTCTCTGCGACTCTTTTCCTGCTGCACATCAATGACCTGCTATCTTCAGGTATTGTTGGGTACGCAGATGACAGTACTGTCACAGAGAAGTATCTGTCTAGTGCAGGAGCCAGTGGAGTTGAGGTCCAAAGACTGAGAGAGGCCATGGTTGAGCGTACGAGCCTGACGTTAAGTAATGTCTCCCAGTGGGGCGATGACAATCTCGTCAGCTTCAATGCCTCTAAGACGCAGGCGTGTCTTTTCTCTACAAAAAGGGGTCCTTTCACCCTTTCTCCTACTTTCCGAGGTACATCTGTTCCAGTGACCGACACTCTACAACTTCTTGGCATGGAGTTGTCCTCTGACCTCAACTTTGGCACCACCATCGAGTCTAAGGCTCAAATTGCAGCTAGAAAGTTGGGCGTCCTAAATAAAGTAAAGCAGTACTTCACGCCTGGACAGCTTTTAACTCTTTACAAAGCCCAAGTCCGATCCTTCATGGAGTACTGCAGCCACCTTTGGGATGGCTCGGCGAAATACCAACTTGCTGCACTAGACTCGGTGGAACGCAGAGCCAAGAGAATAATAGGCAATAAAAAACTGGTGGCGTCCAAGCTGCACAGCCTGGTTTACCGCCGCAAAGTTGCTTGCCTATCGGCCTTCTATTTTACTTCGGAGAGTGTGCTCATGAGCTGCATGAGCTCATACCATCGTCACCTTTCTTCCATCTTTTATAATGCGCACAGCTAAAGATTGGAATTCCCTGCCTGCGTCTGTATTTCCGAGTGCATATAACCTGACTCTCTTTAAGTCCAGAGTGAATAGGCATCTTCTGGGCAAGCTCGCTCCATCGTAGATCCCATCTATGCTCTAGAGCAAGATTGGGGTCAAGAGTAAGCCCATCTCAAATAAAAAAAAATAAAAAACTGGACCTCACTTCTGATAAACATTTTTAGCGACCTCTATAAGGATAGATTTTTAATGATAACTTTTTGTAAAGGGCTTACAACTAAACGTTACAAATAAAATAAAGTTTTATAAAAACTAAAAACCGACTTTAAAATTTAACTTAAAAGGAAGAAAATAGTATTGACTAAAACATACCTAATCAGTACTATTTGGAGTCGGTGCGATTAACACAATTTAACTCTCTATGGCTGGCACCGACTCAAAAAGTAACTGATTAGTTATTATGTTTTATTAAATACTAGCTGCGCCCGCAACTTCGTTTGCGTTGACTACAGGATGATTGCCATATCAAGAAACGCTGTGGACTGCGTGAAGCACTATTTTTTAAGAAAAGAGCTGAAAATTCTTGTCAGTACCTACCTCGTAAGCGCCACGTCCGCCCAATACACTGCAAAATATTATTTGTCGACGTCAGTTAAGGATTTTTGTGACTTTCATCTTCAGCTCAGCAGTATGATTATGATAACTGACAGACGCAAACGTCTGAATAAGTTATTTAAAATTGACAAACACACTATGTGCCTACATTTTTTGAGAATTTTCTTTGATTTCCGTGTAATTCCTCCATCAGATCCCAACTTGGTGAAAATGGAACCACCTCGGGGTCAGGAGTATAGTCTTTCAAACAAAAAAAGGAATTTTGATATCTGTTCATAATTGTCGGAGTAATCGCGTAACAAACATACAAAAAAATCATTCAGACGAATTGAGAACCTCCTCCTTTTTTGAAGTCAGTTAAAAATATCTTCAATGTTCTCGTAATACGGTTTAATAAAGT
This sequence comes from Anania fuscalis, assembly GCA_950371115.1. Lineage (NCBI taxonomy): Eukaryota > Metazoa > Arthropoda > Insecta > Lepidoptera > Crambidae > Anania > Anania fuscalis. Next base: position 28,801,470 of record OX493324.1, read on the forward strand.
AATAAAGTTTCAGTTCCTTCTTTTTCTATATTGGAATCAATCCTTTCAGTGTCATTTTGCCATGAGTTTTTTAGCAGGCGCAGCGAATTGAACATGTTTCTTTTGAAATCTTGTTTCTACCGGCATGCATCAGAATTTAATGAAACAAAGCCTTATATAAGCGCACGGGTGACCTTAATCTATTTATAAAAACAGCAAAGAAATCCGTGCAGTATCTTCGGAGATTAGCGTATACATCGCGACAGACAGACAGACAGACAAGACTTAAAATAATTGCATTTTTGGCTTCAGTAGCGATTATAAAGTGCTCCCCAAAAACAATTTTCGAAATATCTTCAATGTACAGACATTGACCCGTTACAGATTTATTATAGTATAGATTATTTTTGGTATTATTAATTTATTTTTGAAGTCGGTTTTTAGTTTTTTTTTTTAACTTTATTTTCATAATATTCAATGTAAACAGCAACATTTCAGGAAAGTCCTAAGCACATACAGTCAGCAGCAATTAGATATCGACATCCAAGGCTGTCAAATAGTTAGATACAGCCAAAGTGGTCAAAAATATCGATACACCCGAGACGCTCATATAGAAAGAGACATTTCATTCGTTAAAAAAAAACGGAACGCGCATGTCTCCAATTACACGATGTATTATTAGGTATTTGACCACACGGTGTATTGATATATTTGGACAGGCTGGGTGCACTCAATATTTTGAACACTTTGGCTGTATCGATGTTATTGACCACTTTGGCTTTATCTAACTATTTGACAGCCTTGGATGTCGCTATCTAATTGCTGCCGACTGTACATAAAAATCCGATTCCTTCTATTCTAAACTTACTAAAAGGAAGGGCGGGAGAATTAATATGCTTACATACATTCGTGGGCGCCCGACCCGAAAAGGTTTGACTCTTGTCGTAGTGACCAGTCAGTATTAGTCCAAATTATCTGTTATTTTTATTATTCAAATACATTTCGGAGACTAGCCAAAGGAGCAGCTCAAATCTCAATTGAATATCACGCCAAACGAGAAGAGTCACAGTAAAAAGATTCAGTCGAAATTCGGGAGTAAAAGTATCTTTTCTTTATATGTATATAGTGCTTTCACGCAAACGAAGTTATTCATTCGAAATTCGGGAGTAAAAGTATCTTTTCTTCATATGTATATAGTGCTTCCACGCAAACTAAGTTGCGGGTACAGCTAGTGGAGAATAAAAACACAGTAAATTAAAAAAATGTATGCAATAGTTTTTGTATTTAATTATAAAACTCGGGCTTCGCCTGCTTGACGTTTACGTTGAAATAACGGCATGATTCGCATTAATTATTGCACTAAACTACGCGCAAAATGTGTAGCCACACTTATTTGACGTTTGATTTTAGCGTCTAGTGGCTTAGTAAGCGTGTGATCTGTGGATACTAGTCTTTAAAATAAAATAAAAAACGCTTTCAAGAACTCAATACTTTTCTCATTTTGCCCACTCCATCCTAACTCAATGCACTACTTATAACATTTATTTCACAAAGATTTATTTATTGATTTATTCTATTTTTACTTAACCGAGCATGTTATTCTTACAGTAGCTAACATAAAAACTGTTTTGTACTGCAATCGTTCAAGTGGGTAGGTACTTAGGTTATCGACATTCCTAAATATACCACCGGCCAACCAGAAATCTCGTTATTTGATTGTAGATTTAGTAATTTTCAAATGTGACCGTGTTTTAACATGTTTAGTGTAGTAGGTGTAGCCACAACAACGCACTAGACGCGCCCGCTTAATTCCTTTGCTGTTTCGAAAGTTACCGCCGTCCCAGCTATCGCCTAACGTCTAATGTCATTAAAGCAAATTAGCGCGCTTAGACCGGCCACACCCGCCTACTATTACAAATAGCGCACTAATTAATGGTATTAGACGCAGGTGAAGACGAGCATTACAGCAACAGTAAAAGCAAGTCATTAACAAGGATCAATTAGATATAGCAAAATTCATGCATAAAAATAGTAGCTGAGCTTCGTAAAAATTACATCAAATACTTTGAATATTATAACACTCGAATAAAATAAGTTTTGTAACAAACTAAAAACCGACTTCAAAATTAAATTAAAAAGCGAAAACTAATATTGACATACCTAATCAGTTTTTTTCGGAGTCGGTGCTAATGGACACATTTTAAAACGCAAAATACATAGACACGGGCGCGGGGCGTGCGCGGGTCGGGTCCGGTGTACAGCGGTCATATTTACCTATTTTTATATGGACGACAACAATAAATATCCTCTGTGTTTTTCGCTTTGAAATGTGTTCATTAGCACCGACTCCAAAAAGAACAGATTTGGTATTTTAGTCAATATTATTTTTCGCTTTTTAGTTTATTTTGAAGTCGGGTTTTAGTTTTTTACAAAACTTATTTTTTTTCCAATTTTAAGTCTTAATAAGTTCTGAACGAAACTTTGAAAAACAAGTTAATAAAAATAATAAGAAAAATCACTTTTATAGTTTTTCATTGTTTTCAGTTTAGGCATTTGATGGTGTGACGGGTGTTGTGTGGCCGGCAAAAAGTTGGTTACAGTGGTTATGGTAGCAAACCATCCAGTAAAAATATGGCGGATCACTAACCTAACCCATATTAATTATTGCCTTGTCATTGTCGAACGGATCGCACGTTGTTTTGATCAGAAAATAATTCAAAGTCCCAGACGTCTTTAAAAGAAGCTTTAGTTTTCACTTTCTAACTCCGCCAAAATGACTTTAGAGCAAAGTGACCTCGACAAATGGTCTCCGGTGGACCCCCACTCAATGGTTTAATAAAAATAGGGTGCTATGAACAATCAACTTTTTGACGAAAATTATTCCGAAGTCCCAGACGCCTTTAAAATAAGCTTAAGTTTTCACCTCACAACCTTTACACCAAAGTGAACTAAACTAATGTTGGTCCCCTTTCAAACAAAAAAAAAGACATTTTAAAATCGGTACATAATTGACGGCGTAATCGCGTAACAAACATACAAAAAAAACATTCAGTCGAATTGAGAACCTCCTATTTTTAAGTCGGTTGAAAATAAATTTGGCGAATGCTTTTCCAACGTCCTCGGTAGCTTAGTTAGATGCGCTTGCCCGGTAAGTCAAGTAGACACTGAATTAGTTAAAACTGATTTAGTAAATTTTCCCGACTAAATCGGCTTAATTAACTACCCAAAAATTTTATGTCGTTCGGACTAGCCACTTGACGAAGTAGGCTTAAAACCACATAAGAGCCACGCGCAATATCGGGTTCCGTAAATGCTCTTTATATTTACAAAAGGTGGTATTTTTGTTACCTGTTAAACGCCTGATTCGATCAAGCAGGAGTAAATTTTTACTCAAGGGTAAACCACAGCTATATCTAGAAATAAGTCAATGTTTCATTTTACCAACCACAGATCTAAGAATAAGGTACCTAATGAAACACGAGAATATCTGTGGACGGGTAATTTTGGCCAAGTAACGATTTTCTGACAATAGATTAATGTCCAAGGTGACACAAGGGGAGTCGGGGACAGCCACTTCTTGTGTCCCAAATGTCAACCTCTCCAACGCGTGGTGCGACCTGCTGACAGGCGGACGAGGCTCTGTCGACCGAATCGATACCGGTTTAACTATCCACATGCAGATATCAAATACCTTTGCCAATACGCGGTGCGGTGAGTATGGCCCCACATGCGTGGTCTCAGTAAAGCACGAACCTAGTCCCCCCCCCCCCTCCACCAATATTCCATGTCATGACAGCAACTTGGTCCTGGTTGTCTACGGCTGGACGAAAGCTTGGTAGAACTAGATAAGGTAAAGTAGCACGTTCTAGATTTGACCGAACTCCGAAGAAAGGGGTAGGACATGGTAACCTAATAATCGGGACACCAGTTCTACTTTAGGCGTAGGTTTACTTGGCAACAATGATGTCCGTGATATTAGGAAGATGGCTGGCAGTGGCTGGATGGAAAAAGCGCGAGATCGTGCTCATTGTCCCCTTTTAGGGAGGCTTATGTTCAGCAGTGGACTGCAATAGGCTGAATAGATAGATAGATTACAACAGATTGTTAAGCTGCTACTTTCTACTTAAAATAATACTTCGCTGTAGCTGCCAACCGACTATTTTTGACACCGGCTTTTTCTACTTATATTTAATTAAATTTTCAGATTTTGTCGCCGCGTTAAATACCTGCTTTTTATAATTATGTAGGTACAGATGATGTAATCACTGTTCTCTGCTTTGTTAATAATGCGTCACTGTATAAATTAAATAACTTATTATAGACAGACAAGAAGCCGTTACGAAAATACCACATTACGTGATTTAAATACCACAGTTTACATGTTTAACTACGTTATACACTGTAACTGGCATAATATTAGGATATAGCTATTAGTAGGTAATAGTTTAACAATGGCGGGAATTTTTTATTTGGATTTGCCGATTAGTTGCTAGAGGTAATTAAGTTCATAAAAAAACACAAGACTTACTTTTATAACTGTCGCACTATTGTTGTCTTTTATTTACGCGAAAACTACTTTGACGGATTATTTCGCGTAAATTTCAACAGAGAAGATGGTTGGAAAATACCACCAGCATGGGATCCTGTTTTAACGAAATCCCATGCTAGGCCCTGCACTGCAACACCTCTAGATACAGTTAGCTCTTTTTGCGTAGATAGGGACACAAATTAATATTAACTGAGTGACGCTAGTTTATATTTTCGAATAACACCTTAGTCTACCTGTGACCACGAACGCTGTAAAGTGTTCGAAACGTCAGGTTCAATAAAATGTTAATAAATCGCGAAATAATCCGTAAAAGTAGTTTCATTTAAATGTCGCACTATTATTTATTATAATTAAGAGCTAGACTGCCTGTCAGTATTAAAACAAACGAATTGCTACAAAATGTTTAGTGCCCTTGCATTTTTATGTATGTACTACTAAAAACCAAAGTAGAGAAATAAAGAACGGTCTATAATTTATAACAAAAGATACAAGATTGCCAAGAGATTATAAGTAAATAGTTTTAGATACAATACCTGGAGCACAGGTACTGTCTAAGGGGTAGTCTAGTCAGCAGTCTAGACAGATAAATACGATTATATTGTCTGGATGCATGAGACTAGGAGATTTGCTTAGCAATAGGAATTTTTAGGATATATGTAAACCAAAGGTTTTTCTGCGCATTTTAGGGTCTACTTTAGCGTCTTCTGTCCAGAATAACTTCGAATAACTTCGAACTTTAAATATTGCACAAAAATACTAACGAGACAAGTTTTATTATTACAAGTGGCTGTCAGTACGACAACCGCAGAAAATAAAAGTTTCCATGAGAGCTCAGTTAGTGCTAAGATACGTAAACCAAATCCTTCGACTGATTTTGTAGTTTATCATCATTGTAGTCCAGCCACGCCAATCTACTATTGGGTATACGCCTCTTCATCTGCATTTATTTCCCAAGCCAGCATCTTTGCGTATGTTGTTGCTCTACCATGTTTAAGAGTACATTACTACAACATATCATATCCTGAACCTATTTAAAGTTCACACATACATGACAGGCGACAGTCGCTAGTTAGACAATTAACAATAAATGCGCTCACGCCGCATATAGGGGACGCGCCCCGGTACCGCGCATTTTAATCAATGCAACTGCATTTATACACAGAGTAGGAAGTTACAGAATAAGCACTCTATGCAGAGGCAGCTAGCCGCTGGAAACACGTAAATTACGGGCACGCTTGTGATGGCGACAATGTAAGTAGGTACTTATGCAACGGTTTGTTAATTTTACGTTTTCTAAAATTGTTATACCAGAAAAATCTAGACCCTTTTTTTAAATTTAATGCTAAGTATGCCATTTCAAGAGGGGGAGAGTTAGACCCCTACAAGGAGGGTTTTTGTCGAAAAAAAATGATGACTTAAAAGCCCTTAAATTATCGGCGGCTGAAACCCGGACGCACTGTATATTTACCTTGTTCAACGTTTAAATTCAACGTTTCGACACTTTTAAATGGAGAAGATTCGCTTTTCTTCTTCATCTTTTAAATTTTTCAACTTTGATATTATGTAATCTACTTAAGCCCGCCACTTTTTAAATGCGGCCTCGCCGTTCGCATCTGTGGTCACCCTCTGTTAGTTGTATTCGATATGATGTGATCATTCAGCAATAGCTGAGCCAGGTGAAACCCTTCTGAACGTATTTAAGCAGTGGCATCGCTCTGCCTATTTACAGCGTCGTGGCTGCGCGAAACGATAGTAAAGGTTATTTTTGTTGTGATATCATAAGGGTTTGACTGACGCTAGTCTTATCGCGGTATTTGTGGCACTATTATGTCAAAAGTAAATCAAAACTAGTTGAAAGAATCATACCCGAAGGACTTGCTCTCAACTCAGTATATTTACAGGGTAGACAGATCACAAACTCCAAAGAGACGGTAAAAAGACGGCAGAAACAAACAGGAGAATAATAGCACTACCTTCATCTTCCTATTTAATGTATAAATCAGTTTAGCGTCTTCAAACTATGACGTAAAAATTTAAAGTTCTGCTAACACTCGCTATACCAACGTCAACTTTAATATACCCTGTTCAAAGATAAGCATTGTCGTCGTAGACGAGGATGTTTGCTCACCACCTGGCTCAGCTGCCTGTTTGTCAATCAAATCTTACAAAAACATAATTTTACATTTGATGTATGCAAATTTATGTTTGTTACATAATTATGCATTAACAGTGAAATATAATTAGCTACAACCTTGCACATTTATAGATAATTTCTATATTAAAGAGTGATGATTGCTCTTCAACTCAACTTTGAAGGAAAACCAAAATAATTTAAGTTACAGGCAGAAGCTTTTTCTGATGACACAACACAAGTCGTACAAAACATTCATGTCATAATGTCGTAATTAAATAGGTATTTAAAAATAAACATAAAAAAAACTAAAATATATATTAGGAAACTTATCCGTGTAAATGGTGCGGTCTCCATTTTGAGAGTAATTCTGTAAATCAGTTAGAAAAAAACTATTACGCATTAATATATACTATACTCGGTCTCGGATTGATAAAATATGTCTACGTTAAACACAAAAAAAAGAAACCAAAACAAGTATGAACTAATACACACTGTTTTCAAGCTTTTCTTTCTACGCGCTAACCCAGGATGAATATGAAACGATTTGTCCTTAGACAAGGTTATAAGAAAGTGATGTACAATAACTTGGCTTCGAAATATTATTTTCAATCTACATAGGAACTATATGTGGCGTCGTGGTCTCTAAGGTTCCGAGTTCGATCCCTGGTCGGGTCAATGTAGAAAACGATCTTTTCTATATTGTCTCAAGTCTGGATGTTGTTCTGGTACAGTCGTCGTTTCTGATTTCTATTACATAAGTGCTTTAGCTACTTTCTTTAGGATCAGAGCAAATCAAATATATGTAATGTTGTCCAATATTTATTTTAATCAAAATAAAAAGTAAAAAACTAACTTCTTTTCACATAATTTAATGTACTACTTATGTCGTACTTATTTCTTATGAATATATTTAAAAATAAGATAATTATATATGCCACGGGCAATTTCATTATTTATTCGGAAGGATAGAGGGTTACTTGCGTCGAACGATTTTTAACGTCAATGCGATCCGATAATGTTACCGTTATGAAGTTACGATCGAACAGCATTAACGTATGAGTGCCAGAGGGCCTACTATGGTCCTGTACGGTAGGCCCACTGCCTAATCATGCAAACGTGCCACAATGCGATTCATGCATTCTTTATACGGTAACAGTTGGCGTCCCAAGCGATAGACAGAATCAAGACGCGTTTAAGAAAAGACAACTGAATTAACTTTTGATTTCGATCTCCTTTAATTTTTTTTTAAATTGTAGTAAGCCTACAGTATGTAGTGTAGCGTAGACTATCGGTTATCAAACGTTTGGCAATGGTAACCTTTTTAAACCCTAAATATTTAACGGAGGCCTCAATTCGCAGATTCTTTAACAGAACTGAATGTGGTCGATCTAGTAAGACGGTTATTTACATTATTAACGCAACCCTCGCTTAAGTTTTTATTTAGGTGTCAGCATAGCACACTTTGAGGATCGTTACCGAAGGCAATACCTGAAGTGGAACCCGTCTAACTACGAAAATATTTCGTTCGTGCGAAAGTATAAACCAAATTAATTTATATACTAGATAATAATTTAAAAACAAATATTATTTGTATAAGGCTGCGTCCAAATCTAGCGAATGCGCAGTTCGCGCGCAGCGCGCCCGCGACCAGTGAGCTACCTGGAACGTGAACTAGTAATGCACGTGCGCTGATCACGCACCTCTCGCGCGCACCGTACAAGCCTTGCAACTCCTAAAGCGCGACTCCTAAAGAGGCGCACCAAACGATTGCAGTAACGGAAAGTGTGCTGCACGCGAGAGGATCGCGCTCTGCGCGCGACCTGCGCGTTCAAGACACGTTCGCCAGATCTGCACGTACCCTTAGACCCAGAACAATTTATGAGCTATTGATAAAAGCCGTGTTTTACACGGTCACAAACGAAAAATTTTCGTCTTAAGCCTACTTTGACGGCGTCCAGCGGCATCAAAGTAGACTTACTACGAAAATACTACACTACACTAGCAACACTAAAAATGCCTCAAAAAATTATATAATGACTTCTTCCCAAGTAATTGACATTGATGCTTTGTGACTTGTTAACATTTGACCGCAGATTAAGGATATGCATTTGACTGATTCCCTATTTATGTATAATGGACGGACATTTTTTTGTTTTTTTTTGTTTAATGAACTGACATTTTGTTTTTGTGTAATAGGCTTGGAATTGAATTGTAATAAATTGAAATTATTATAAATGTACTTACTTCAATCGCATATTAAGTGTTTAATGTTTTTATTACCTTTTTATTCAACTAGTTACGCATGACGATATCATAACATTTGTATATCGATAGATCGATTAAACATGTATGCACGATACCTAAAAATAAGAACTAAAAATGTACCATGTTTATACAAATAAATATCTTATCTTATCTAACATTATTAAGGCGACATGTGCATGTAAAGACGTGTGAACTGCAACAATTTCCCGTTACGCACAACAAACAAATTACCACTTCAATATGAAAGCTCTCTTATCCATTACCATCGTTTAGGGAGTAACCTTACTGAATTAGTGTGTAATGTTTACGCTTTATATAACACATTAATTTAACTACACGGGTTTAATGGCATACGCTTGTATCAGGACACTTATCAAAAGTTAAAACTATTGTTATCGGTTCAATTTGCATGTAATAAAAGGGGGACAAATTAACAATGTGATTACAATTAACGTCAAGCTAAACTACAGTTACAGAGCTAGTGTCTGAGATTCAAATAAATTCGAGCAATGAAATCAATTGAAGAAAAAGTTAAAAAATAAGTTAAAAAAAAACTTGTTGCGAGATTGTTGATAATCATTTCAGGTAACATGTTTATAAGCCACTTACGATAATCTCTATTCTAAGCAGGCCTGATCTTTTATTCTATAATGGTACAAAATAGCTTGGAATTTAAAAGCAGGCCCGTTTTAACAGCTACCCATACCATGGTATAGGGCCAGATTTAAGTTTCATACATTTAAGTGTGATCTGTGCGATCCTGTTGTTGGACGTAAACTGAAATACACGCAATACTAGAAAAAAACGAATTATACAAGAATTATTATTATTAATCATAATCGCCGAATATCAGCATTGTAAGTAAATAAATAAATCGTAGTCGACGGTTATTAATAGGGTTCCGTACCCAAAGGGTAAAACGGGACCCTATTACTGAGTCTCCGCTGTCCGTCTGTCTGTCTGTCCGTCTGTTTTCAGGCTCTAACTCATGAACCGTGGTAGTTAGACAGTTGAAATTTTCACAGATGATGTATTTCTGTTGCCGCTATAACAAAAAATACCAAAAACCCGAATAAAATAAATATTTAAGGGGGCTCCCATACAATAAACGTGATTTCTTCGCCGTTTTTATAGATAATGGTACGAAGGGTTCCCTTCGTGCGCGAGTACGACTCGCACTTGGCCGGTTTTAACCAATTGGTGACGATTATTATTTTATCATAATAACAAGCATAAAATCACATTTGTTACTTTCTTAGTCTAGTAGTCTATTGTGGTCATTGAACGCGTTTTCGCTTTTGGTCGACTGTCAGTAAACGTTGCAGAAAGCTTTTTCATACCCAAAATATCGTGCAAAATATGAAAAACACGTTCAGTTGAGATGTGCACAAGATCAGCTAATTCTCTTACCTTCGCTCGACGGCCAGCCAAAACAATATCGTGGATTTTTTAACAAAGTTCTCATTAGTGACCTCAATCGGTCTTCCTGGACGCTCGGCATCAATGGTTGTAGTTCGTCCACAACGAACCATTCCATGAGATGGCGCTGAATTCCAATATTTTTTTTTTAATTTGCCCTCGGTCTGCTTGATGATTTTACCACAAATTACGTATAGCGGCGGTTAAAATAGTGGGTGCTCAATCAAATACTCGAAACTCGGATTTCTCTATTTTTGAAGAACACCTTCGCAGCTGTATAAACTTCTTTTATTTTTAAATACTGTTTTCGCTTAATTTGAAAAAAAGAATGGTTCTAACTTCGTAAGAAGTTTCTTTTTATAAAAAAATATTTATATTTATAATAAATTATAACAAATTTTCTATTCAGCCTTAAAGTCACGGATTTATCAAATCGCCTTAGTATATACACACACCAAAAGTGTCGAGGGATCAAGTGAATGTTTTTGCAATAAAAATTATTCAAGCAATATTTATCATATCTAGTTTTCCAGATTGACTTTTTACTTTAATTCCATGTTTTAGTTAACTACGTCCTATTTTGTAAAAATAAAGACAAAATTGCAGTTTTTACAAATTGTGAGAAATTAACCCAAATTAACGCCGCCGATTAAATGGCAAAAAGGGCAAAAATGATGATTTTCTACATTTTTATTGTAAAGATAAGAAAATTAATAATCCGTGTTTCCACCATTAACACGAATCATACAATCGCAGCGATTAGGCATGCTTAATATGAGTTCATCAAAATCACTTTGAAGAATGGCCGCCCACCTTTAGGCGCGGAACGGTAAAGGAACAAAATGGTAAAGTTTTCGCAAAATGGTAAAGGAGCGAAATGGTAAAAGAGCAATATGGTAAAATAGCATAACGTTAAAAGCGCATATTGGTAAAAGATCACATTGGTAATAGAGCTTTTTCATCGTTCCGCGCCTAAAGGGGCCGCCCAGTCAAAAAGTTGTTGTGGAGTATGCAGGGTATCCATACTCGGGCTGTTCTTTGAAGCCCCATGCGTGCTCAATTGGGTTGAGGTCTGGAGATTGACCAGGCCACGGCAGAACGTATACGAGCTTCGGCAATAATGCGTGTTACGACTCTAGCCGTGTGTGGACGTGCATTGTACATCTAGCACCATCGCAGAGGAAACTAATGTTTGAAACCCGCCAGTTCGCCAAGAAACACAATTATTCATGCTGGCACTTAAACGGGAAAATACTTCTACATATGGACACCGCTGGCAAGCCGATCATAATCCAATCAGAGAAGAGTCTGTCTGAGTTAATGAAGAAAATGTGACTAGTGGTAATTCCTTATTATTTATCTACATATTAATGTACTGCTTATTACAGTTTTACTTTTATACACAAAATATTTGTGTATCGTACCTCATGTCAAGTTATGTCAAGAGCCACATTTCTTTCTGTTCATTGTTTATATTTCCATATTTGCATATCTTTGATAAAATCCGTGTTAGTTCTTGCTAAAGCTTCTAAGTTCATCTTTTCTCTTAAAGAAAGTAATATCGATTATACTCATAAATCCACTCAACTCACACAACACTCACACAACGCACACACTACAACCAGTTATAAACTTACAATACTGTTAACAAAAACCTCATACTGGAATCTACACATAATCATCTTTCCTGGTACATGTAGCCATGACATCATTTCTGTTCTGCACAATAAAATTCGATAACTCTAATTTGATTCATAATGAAATTGATAATTTTACGATTGCCCAGTCATCAAAATGTGAAATAGACGACTGTCAAAAACTTATTCACTACCCTGACATAAGCCTAAAAATAATTCATCAAAATATTCGCAGTATAAATTGTAACTTCTCAGACTTTCTAACCCTCCTAGAAAGATCTAAGACTGATTGGGATCTAATAATTCTTACTGAATGTTGGTTACATCATAAACCCAATTTGCCTTCTATCGTGGGATACAACCTTGCTCAGACAGAAAAAAATCTGACACAAAACGAAGGTGTAGTTGTGTTTTACAAAAAAAGTCTACGCGTGGTGATAACTGAACCTAATCTTCGTGACGCTAATTGCTTAATAATCCAAGACGATAATAACGTAACAATATCTGCCATTTATAGACCTTATGGTTATAAAGACCTGTTCCCGTTTCTGGAATCCCTCGACGCACTTCTTACTGGATTAAATTGTGCTAATAATATTGTCATTGGAGATATCAATATTGATATTTCAGAAACTAATAAAGACGCTAACTCGTCAACTTACTTAAACCTATTGGCTTCCCATAGCTTACTACCAGCACATCTATTGCCAACTCATAATAAAACCTGCCTTGGTCATGTCATGCTTTAAATGTATACATCCTGCTTTCTGTTATGTTGCTGAAACTTCAATTACTGATCATGACTGTCTGATACTCATAATTGAACGCCATGTAAAAACTGCCAAATACTCTGTCCTTAATAAAATCAACTATAAAGGCCTAGACGTTGCCATGGAGAGGCTGTGCTTTAAGTCAGTATATGACTCATCAGACGCTAATACAGCTACATGTTCTTTGATATCAAAACTAGACAAAGCAATAAAAGCCAACACTATCATCATCAGCCCACACTAGTCCACTGCTGGACATAGGCCTCTCCAATTGCACGCCACTCTGCACGATCCACGGCTACTCTCATCCAGCTCCTGCCAGCAACCTTGCGAAGATCGTCACTCCATCTAGTCTGAGGGCGTCCCACACTACGCTTGCCGACACGCGGTCTCCACTCAAGAACTCGTTTACCCCAGCGGTTATCGGTTCTGCGACAAATATGGCCGGCCCACTGCCACTTCAGCTTGCTTATTCGATGGGCTATGTCGATGACTTTAGTTTTCTGTCGGATTACCTCATTTCGGATCCGATCCCTCAGAGAAACTCCGAGCATAGCCCTTTCCATAGCTCGCTGAGCGACTTTAAATCTGTGGACCAGCCCTATCGTGAGTGTCCACGTTTCAGCTCCGTATGTCATGACGGGTAGGACGCACTGATTGAAAACTTTCGTCTTAAGACTTTGTGGAATGGGCGACGTAAATACTCGACGTAATTTCCCATATGCTGCCCAGCCTAGCTGTATTCTTCTACTGGCCTCTCTCTCGAAGTTGTTTCTGCCCAACTGCAAAATTTGCCCGAGGTAGACATATTCCTTAACAACCTCGAGATCACTGCCTTGCACTGAAATGGGTTCCGGAATGATGTGGTCGTTGAACATAACCTTGGTTTTGTCCAGGTTCATCCGCAGACCGATGCGTTGAGAAGAATCAGCAAGGCCGTTCAGCATGGATTGTAGATCCTGCAACGTTTCGGCCACGATGACGATGTCGTCCGCAAATCGCAAGTGTGAGATGTATTCACCGTTGATGTTGATGCCTTGTCCTTTCCAGTCCAGCATTTTAAACACATCCTCCAAGGCATTTGTGAACAATTTGGGGGATATAACATCCCCTTGTCTCACACCTCGATGTAAGGGGATATGTTTAGTCTGCTGGTTCTGTACTTGGACGGCCATTGTGGCTGCATTGTAGAGACACCTCAACACTTGGATATATCGCCAGTCGACTTGGCATCGCTGCAGGGATTCTAGAACAGCCCAGGTCTCGACAGAGTCAAACGCCTTCTCATAGTCCACAAATGCTAAGCACAGGGGTCGATTGTACTCTTCGGACTTCTGTATAATCTGCCGCATTGTGAAGATGTGGTCTATGGTGCCGTATCCTCCTCGAAACCCGGCCTGCTCTGGTGGTTGAAATTCGTCGAGTCTTCGCGCAAGGCGGTTTGTGATGACTCTAGAAAACAGCTTGTAGACGTGGCTTAGGAGCGAAATGGGTCGGTAGTTCTTCAATAGGGTCTTGTCTCCTTTTTTGAAGAACAACACGACAACACTCCTACTCCACGCCTCCGGAGTTCTCCCATCAAAGAGAACAGTGTTAAAGATGTGTTGGAGTTCCTTCAACACAGGTTTACCGCCTGCTTTCAGGAGCTCAGATGTAACACCGTCCTCACCAGGGGCTTTTCCGTTTTTGAGCTGTTTAAGAGCCATCTCAATTTCGCCTAGGCTGACTTCTGGCAAGTCTTCGGTAAAGTGGCGGGTCAATATGGCTCTGGAATCCTCATTTTCGGGATCAGGTTGAGATGCATGCGAGGCGTATAGCTGGCTGTAGAAGTTTTCAATTTCCGAACAACACTAGTACTATCAATATTCCTAATCGTCGAAGGATAAAAAAGCCATGGATGACGAGGGGACTTTTAAGATGCGTAAAAAATCGAGACAAGCTCCATCAAAAATCAAAGAGACATCCTGATAATGAAATAGCACTGACAACATATAAAAGATATAGACATTTTTGTAATTGGCTTCTAAAAAAAATAAAAAATGATTATGAAAAGAATTTACTCCAAAAAGCAGCTTATACCAATAATAAGGCACTCTGGAACACTGTAAAAGAATTAACTAATTCCAACAACGCCCATAGCTCTCCACATAACCTAGTTTCTACTGTAAATCCAATTAATTCAGTTAATGACGTCAACATTTTTTTTGTTTCTATTGGTAAAGACTTTGCTGAGAGAGCTTACAGCCCTGGCTATTCCAAAAAAACACCAACCACGCCCAACTCCCCATATTCCTTCGTTTTACTACAGACTGATGAATCCGAAGTCCAATCTTGTATCCTGTCGTTAAAAAAAGACAAAACTGTTGGAAGAGACAATATTTCTTTTGTCTTCCTCAAGCGTTACCATCATATTCTAGTCCCACCGTTAACTTGCATATTTAATATGATATTCTCGTCACGGATCTTTCCAGGCTTATTTAAGCTCGCTGAGGTAATCCCGGTGTTTAAAAGTGGTGACAGAGGCTGTGTTAATAATTATAGACCTATTTCAAAACTACCTACGTTATCAAAATTAATTGAGAAACTTATAAATAAACGTCTACTTAACTATCTTGAAACCCATAACTTACTTTCAAATACGCAATTTGGCTTTAGATCAAACTCCTCGACAAACGATGCAATTCATGAACTTACTGATTCTATAGTAAATAATTTCAATAAGAAAAAGAAAGTATTAGCGATATTCTTAGACATAGCAAAAGCATTCGACACAGTCTCTGTCCCACTATTGCTCGATAAGTTGGAATCGATGGGAGTACGAGGTGTCCAACTCAACCTATTTAAAAGTTATTTGAGTAACCGATTCCAAAGAGTAAGGATGGCGGAATATGCTAGTGATGACTTGCCGATAAAATACGGTGTTCCACAGGGTAGTGTGTTAGGCCCTACACTATTTCTTGCATTTATAAATGAGCTCTGTGATCTCCAGTTGCAAAACGGTAAAATTGTAGCGTTTGCAGATGACACCGCCATTATTTTTCATGGTAATGATTGGGATGAGACCTGCGGTTTCGCACAAAAAGGATTCAACAAAGTGATCACATGGCTCAAAAATAATGCCCTAACTCTCAATGTTGAAAAACTAAACTCATTTCCTTTGCCTTAAAAACGTCTTCTCTAATTAGCGAAATATCTATAATAGCGCATACATGCACTGTTTTAAACCCTGTCACTGCAGGAAAATTGATGTTGTCGACAGTATTAAATATCTTGGAGTAGTAATGGATAATACCCTCAGTTTCAATAATCACATTGACCTTCTTTCCTCTAGAACTCGTAAGCTGATCTATATTTTCAAGAACCATCGTCACCTCGCTGAAAATTCTGTTCTAAAATTAGTGTACCAATCCCTTTGTCAGTCGATTTTAAATTACTGTATAACGGTTTGGGGTGGTTCTTGTAAGACAAGCCTATTAAAATTGGAAAGGGCTCAGCGTGCTGTTTTAAAAGTAGCTTACTTAAAGCCTTTTCTATATCCAACAACAGATCTCTTCTCCTTAGCTGATGTACTGAGTGTTCGTCAACTATTTATACTTAACACTGTACTGAAACAGCACACTGTAACCAAGTATGACCCCACTCTGAATGCTGAAAAACGCCGTAAACACAAAGTTTGCAGTTAAACTACTGAGGGAATGACAGCCTTCTCAAGAAGATTCTTTGGTTTTATGGGTTGCTACTTATATAACAAAATTAATAAAGAAGTTGCAATATATCAGCATAATAAATATGAATGCAAGATAATCATTACAGAATGGCTAAAATTTCTAGACTATGACACAACAGAAAAGTTGTTAACAGTCCCTTCCTAGCTTAACTACTTACTATAGTACATCACGTCCACCACACACACACACACACACTTACACACATAAACACGCACACACACAAACGTTTATGTCAAAATCACGCATATACAAGCCGCTCTTAACTAAATTTCCATTTGGTTCGGATGAGGAGAGACTGGCAATCTGTAATACAGGTCTCCTAGTACAGACGCCAGTCTCTCGCATGGAAATTGATTGTGATAGTTTAGTTTATAATTTCATTGTTCTATGTGAGAGAAGAAATAAATAAATATTTATTATTATTATTATTTATTGTCGTGCATTAGTTGAAATGAATCACCTAACCGGCCTCGCACATAGATGATTACATCTGAAAAAATCCTCTCCGCGTAAATTTGTAGCATTGAGGTTGACCCTGATCCAAATGAGATCGGTTTTTCCACCGATCCAAATACCGGACCATATCATTATTGTTCCCCCACCATATGGATGAACTTCTTGACAATATCTCAAACGTTCTAGACGTCCAGATGTCGTCCAAACTCGATTACGTCTTGTATCCGGTCTCATACCGAAAAGAGATTCATCGGAAAAGCACACATAACGCCAGTCTTCTTCCTCCTAATCTCTGTGTTCGCGGACCCATTGTAAACGGGCCCTACGATTGCAGGGTGCTATAGGTGGGACTCTCAGCGGTCTTCCGGAACGCAGACCTTCTTCACATAAACGATTTCGGATAGCTTATTAGCAAGCCTGAGGACTGTGGAGCCTCATAACCAACATCATGGCGGTCATGGTACGATTCTGTCGAGCAGTATTTAAGATATACCGGTCCTGTCTGTGAGTGGTGATGCGAGTTCGTCCTCTATGTTGCTCGGCCACGCTGTCCGTGATGCGATAGCGTGTCCAGAGGCGGTTATGACGCTCGGTGTATTAGTAAGAGCGATAGCCACAGTACGTTGCCTGGAACCAGCTTCCAACATTCCGACGACTTTCATCATCTCTTTTTGGGTTAAATGACGTCGTATCTCCATAATAATGTATTTGTTTTAGTTCCGATGCAGATATTGTAATGATTTTGTCAAAACGCCATTATTCAGTTTTATACATATCCTCATTGGCAATTGATTTTCTTTTTATTATAGAATTTTAAATAATTTAGGGACAATTGTTTAAATATCGATTATAGAAACAAAGAAGAAATATTAATCTATTGAAACTCACTAAAAATAATAATAGTGATCCAAACAAGTTAATTTAATAAACATTAATTGCAACAATACTCTAAAACGTACTTGATCCCTAGACACTTTTGATGTGTGTATAAATACTGGACAACATCACATAAATGCTTTGATCCTAAGCTTAAACAGAAACAACGACGGGACAACAACAGCCAGACCCAAGCCAATATAGAAAAGTTCGTTTTGCTACATTGACCCGATCGGGAATCGAACCCGGGACCTAAGAGATGGCGACGCCAAATCCGGCTACCTCGCCTCTTGACTACGAAGGTAGTCATATTGAATGTGATTTTAAATAATCGTAAAACTAGGTCATCAGGAGATGTCAGCATTACCATTGCCTATCTTTCGGTTGAATATGATGTAAATTAGGCTATTAAAAATATCTTTGATAAGGAGGTTTAAAAATATCTTGGATTAGGGAAACCTAATTTTGATGTGTTTCAGGAGACTTGTTTTTATGCGAAGAAGTAAGCGGAAAAATCGTTAAAAATCTGATTGTATTTTCGTTTAGTTTTTTTTTTCTTAGTAGTCGAGTTGGTATTACTCGTATTATAGCTAAACAATATAAGGTTATTCTTTGCGTTATAATTGCAAATCGTTCTTTGATAGCTGCAATTAATAGTGCATGCAATTCTAAACAATGGTACGAGACTGACATATGTGAGATCATTGTTTTAGGACTGTTTGTCATATAATTGTACCTTCCCCTATCTTAATTTTACTAGTTAAAACAATTTTAAACGATTATGAAACGCGGTTTGGGGGCGAGTATGGCCCTTTTTACCTAGAAGATAATGAATGTAGCCTGTAGTTTTTTATAGAAAATAGGTTATCATAGCGAATTTTCTAACAAATAAAAAAATCAAGCTTGCACGTATTATTTACAAAATAAATTACAATCCAAATAACGTTTAAAATGCAAAGGAGATGCCTGCTTAAAGTGAAATTGACCGCTAAACCTTTATAGAGATAAATTAAGAGTGAGCTATATATAAGTTTTTTATAACTTTGATCAGTAATTAAACGGATCGCAGTCTATATCATTAGATGCAATATAACTTTCCCAAGTCTAGCGTAAAAATAACCATCGTATAGAGAAAAACTAATACCTCAACCAAGGGACATGAACACATAGTTTTTATGAAAAGTCCCGCTCAAAGTCCGATCCGAACTAAGCTTTGAGCAAACTATGAAAGTAGGTGTAGGTGACTGAAATGTAATTAAAACTTTTATTAAAATTTATTCAACGCAGCGCCTCGGCTGGATGCTACTCTTTTTTAGGGTTCCGTAGTCCCGACGAGGAACTCTTATAGTTTCGTCATGTCTGTCGGCCTGTCCGTCCGAGGTTTTAAGTAGAGGAGGTATAATTTTGTGGAGGTATGTACGAGTATATCTATCACGCGGAAAAAGTGGTAGAATAAAAGTTGGAAAAATATTTTTAAGTTTATCTTTATTTTTATTTATTATCGTCTAACCCATCGTGTGAGGTATCGTAGAATTGGTTCTTTAAAATGACTTAGGGGTTTCCTAAGACAATTTTTAATATAGGGATCCGCTTGCGAAATATTAAACTTTAAAGTGTTAATTTTTATTCGAGTAGGACGTCCCCCAATCAGTGGAACTGCTAAAAAACTAGCCTCATAAATGTACTTTATTTTTGCATTATGTAATACATTTTGATATAATCTACTAAACGATACCACAAAATATCTGTCTAGCGCGCCGGCGCGCTAGTCTGATAGTCCACTCGGAACTTACCGTCATAATCGTCACGCACAGATTGACAATTGCGTTTACTAGAAATCTCGGAGGATCGTTATCGGTATAGAGCTATAGCGGGCTGTCGCTCACGACAGTTTACTACGCATTGATCATTGTTACATGCGAAAAATGGATATAAGTGTGTTTATACTGCGGCAGTGTTAAAAAAAAATTGTGATTACACGTTCTTCAAATTTCCAGATAATATTGTTAGTAAGGTAAAGTAAGTAAGTAGTAAAGCTCTTTAGCTTTAAGTTTTGATAGCGATCAATTATTCATTTCATTGCACATTCAGCAGAAATGGGCTTTTAAATTCTATTATCGTCGCTGGTATAACACCAGTTTTAGGTAAGCGATAAAAGATAATAGACATATTAAATTATTCATTGGTATTTTTACATTATCGTTGCTAGGATAAACACATCACCTTAAAATGTGAGTATATAACAAGTTAGTACGTATAATTTCTGTCAATCAACGCGCAGCTGCCGCCGCTGTTAAAAACGACAGTCATTGAAGAAGCCAAGTTAAGGAGAGTTAATATTGCTTTGTTTTCCCATTTAGGCTTGGACGTATGATAAGATGAATGTATAAGCTAACTGATGTATCGGAGTAATAAAGCACACTAACTTATTTCAAAAAATCAGAATAGCAACCCTAGGTAGTCAGCCCAATTAAGGCAGTTGTTTTCAAGAACGGCGGGAGTGGACCTTCTGTATTTTTTCTATTTTGTGACGATACCAAAATAACTATTTGGGCTGACTTTAGAGCGCGGGAGTTAAAGTGTTAATATTTTGTTAAATAATTAACTAGTTGATTTTTTAGCTTTATTAGTCACCTTACTTGTTGTTTAAAGCAGCTTGCTTGTTTGCGTCGTTTTATGAAGTATTCTATTCCTTTGTACACCTCGTACAAACAAAAATAAAAAAATTCGCGCGAGGAAAATGGACGAGAGACTAATAAAACGAGCGAAAAGAAACAAGACCAATAAGCGGTGCAGCGAATATGGTGAACAAAAATGAAGCCGCAGCAAAAAGGTAACAGACGTATTTTTGAAGCATTAGAAAATAATCTTGAATTCTATATTGAATAAGCTATTTATATTGCTTCGTAATTTACGCATTTTTAATCACTCGAATGAAGTGTTGCCGCTAAACTGAAATTCATGCACTATTTTCGTCTCACGCAGAACATACTAAAAACCAAAACGCAAAAACATATTGATTAAAAAAAACTTGCAATGAATCGCTTGACACTGACAAAAAAAATCATCTGTGAATATGTTATACTTGACAATGTCATACTTTCGAACTTTCTACTAGTAGAATCGAAATTCGAAATACGAATGAGTAAAGCCACCGCGGCACCGTTGCAAAATTAACGAAATGAATTTTCAAAAATACGCGCCGACGCGCCAGCTCCGCAAATATGAAAATACAATGTGAATATTTTACACTGAAACTTTACCTCACAATAAGTGAATGTAGAAACGTCAAGGGTAAAAATATGATTTTCTTGTATTTCACGACCACTCATACTACTATAATTCAAGTCCTAGTGCGTAACTATTATTTCAATAAATTAGATATCTATTACTCTCTTACTAAACAGCGAAGCAAAGACTCACTAATTCAGTTACCATTAACACATTAATTTTATTTTAAACTGTGACGTTTACCTACCGATCCGATTACCGATCGAGATACCTACTTATACGTTTCTGATACAACTTGCATCGAATACGCAGCGTAGTGCATGCAGAATGTATCAGATACAGAATCACAAGTGCTTACATGATCGCATATTATTTTGCGTCTGGTATATAGAACGTAGGAGCCACGCAAAAGATAGGATACATTAAAACGAAACAGGTGACCCACCATAACACGGAACACGTCTTTTAATGTAATACATCAGCATAACACTTTACAGAGCGAGATTACTTTATTTATAAACAGGTATACAGTGTTGTGATAAAGCTCGCTTGTCTCCTTATTTGTTATTCTCGCTGTCGGCTAAGTTGCTTTAGACTTCGGTAGCCAGACTAAGAAATGCGCAAGTTAGGAATCGCGTTTAATTCCTTAACTCTCTTGATAAGCCACGATCAAGAGAGGGTAAGGAGACATGGAGCGTCTGGCAGCGCGGTGCGGGCAGCCGGAAAAACAGACATATACAGCGATGTATGAAGCATTCCGACGACCTCCGTAGCCGAGAGGCGAGCACGCCGGACTTAAAATGGCGCCGCCATCTCTGAGGTTCCGGGTTCGATCCCCGGTCGGGTCAATGTAGAAAACGAACTTTTCTATATTGGCTCGGGTCTGGGTGTTGTGGTACCGTCGTTGTTTCTGATTTCTATAACACAAGTGCGTTAGCTACTTACCATAGGATCAGAGCAATGTATGTGATGTTGTCCAATGTTCATTTATTTATTTATTATTCAAGGACAAGCTATTTTACACGCGTTTTTTTTAATTGCGTCACATGCGACGGGCGACACCTCATCGGCAAATGAAGCGGCAGGCAACGCTGCGAATGACGCGGCGGGTGAAGTACCTACCTAGCGTGATGCAACGGGGGACGGCGGGCGCAGCTCCGTTAATCGTTATTCCGTCTCATTGAGGTATAATGTACTAGCGTACTAGAGAACACATCTCGAACTAAATTTTTCAGCCAAGTATTGGAGCCCAGTGGACTACAAAGTTTAAACGGTGAACAATAAAGAAGCAGTTTTGACAACGTCAATTATTGACACTGACTGAAGCTTTGTAGTCCACTGGAGTACAATGACTACAATGCTTGGCTGAAACATCTAGTTTGAGATGTGTTCTCTAATACGCTAGTTCATTATACCTCAATGTTCCGTCTACCCCGCTGCTTCATAAACGAAACAACTAGTTACTATTATTGGCCTTATTACAAAAAAGATAGACTAGGTTTAAAACATGTCTAAACAATAGCCAACCAATTTGAAATGTTGATACATCAGACATTCGAGACATCTTATTAACAAACATTTTCAATCAGTTGACTCATCCTCAGACAGTGTTAAAACCTAGTCTATATTTTTTGTAGTAGGGCCACATACCTATTTGGCCTTACTACAAAAAGATAGACTCGTGTTGAACACTTGTCTAAAGATTAGTCAACCAATTTGAATTTGAATTTGAACGTGGTCTTAGAGAGATGCAGAGGCTTCGGAAGAGACGGAAATAAGTAAAGTTCATTTGCCGCAAAGGAAATAAAAGGTAAACTAATAAAATCGTGGTGTGGATTTCGAGAAACGGAGAAAGATACAACCATTGGGATCAGTGGCGGGCATTGGTTTTATCATATTTAACTACAGCAGAATTAATACTTCAGCATAATTATAACTTTTTTTTTTCTAGGACCAATTTTGTCGACTGCATAAATAAAGTTGAATGTGTTTATTGAATCTACATCGTAGTCTATGTCCCATATCCGCATAACATTTTTTTTGGGCCCATTCACTTGCATTATCCTTTGAATAGTAGCTTGCGCGTTTGCGCGCTTGTCCGAATAGAATAGGGTAGTAACTAATAAGATCACGAGCAACAGCTAGTTATGCCAATAACGAAAGTAGCTAGAAGGAAACTCAAATCTGAAAGTTATATGTAACTAGTAACGAGGGTATAAAGTGTATTTATTTACATTTAACGAAAGTCAGGCACAGTATAAATAAACACAAAAAGGAATACATGTACAACAAGATAGATTCGGAATAAACTTTATGTCCTCGTTTTCGTGCAAATGTCTAGTAGATAACCGACCAGAACCTGCGCAACCTCGTGCCGTGGGCAAAAGCTTGTATTAAAAATATAGTGATAATAGAAATTAGATAAATACTTGGTATTTTTGGAACGTTGGAAAAATATTACAAAACCTAAGCGGACTCTACCAAGAAATACCCATTGAAGTATAATGTACTAGCGTACTAGAGAACACATCTCGAACTAAATGTTTCAGCCAGGCATTGTAGTATTGAACAATCAAGAAGCAGTTTTGACAACTCCAATTATTGACACCGACTGAAGCTTTGTAGTCCACTGGACTACAATTCTTGGCTTGGTGAATGCTCTATTTATATTTCTGTTTGTATCGCCGCGCGACACAAATGGTTCAGCGTTATGAAAGCTGACGAGTTTCGATGCAGCACAATGCAATATGTGTATGTGAATATAGGCTACGGTAGTCTATACGCATACACGTAATGCTCATTGTAGATTCCTATCTCCTGTATTGTGAAGACTTTTAAGATGTATGTATAACTGACTTGATTGGTTGATTCTGATATTGACCATTTTTGTGACATTAATCACAATTTTCTCCGTGCTTCGGATGGAAGTTTTAAGTTGGTCCTGGCTGTCGCTTGAAAATAGACATGAAGCCTAGACTGGAGCCCTAAAGCGGCTTAGTGACATCTGACAATAAAGTTTGTCACATCTGCATCCTTACAAAACCTCTACATCAATCGGCACAGCATACTGCACCAAGCCTTCTCAAGAAACCCTTTCAATAATTCGAGTAGATACTTACAGACAGACAATGGACTTTATGGCGGGATAAGCCTAACAGATTATCCTAAACGTCAATATACTCGTAGAAAAGTTTATTTTATGAACTGACCAGACCAGAAGGCCAGCAACGAAAGTTTTTTATTCGTTCGGACGTATTAACCTATCAAATTAAAATTCACTTATAATAAACCTTTGACAAACATATGATACCGGTCAGATTTCTTGCACAGTTAGTTTGAGTTGTTAATATTTGTCAAAAGGATTGATAAAAGTGGCCGGTTATTTGAATTTATAAGGTTTATAAGTCCAAACTTACGATACATTCGTAGTAGGCCCTCAGGCACGGACTGGGAATCTAAGCCCGCCCTTTTCGTTCAAGGAGTCACCGCGCCACTAAGCCAAATGGACTTTCAGTACAAGACTAGCTACAGGGCGTAGAGCAATATCAAACTGCCCGTGCCATTTGCTACCACCTTAAAATCCTGTCCTGTCGTTTTAACTTAAACATTTTACTGCTCGTGACTGTAAAATCCCGCGAATAGGTCCTGTACTCTGGCATTTATAAAGTGCAATACCTCCAGAGACGGTAATGGGCGACAGACAGTAGTGTTAAGAGCCGTGTACGATTATAGAAGGTTGACAACTTTTAGTGCCACTTTTGCTTAGCGGGCGTTTTGCTTAACAACATTTTCCGTAGCGTGGTGGGTAAAACAAACAAAAATCGGCCGTGTCAAAGTGCCACTACCGGGCCTGTTTTGTCAAATGCATGCTTTTGTCAGTTGTTTTTACGATTGTGAATAAAAAAAAACAGACTCTTGTTAACGGTCTCCTGAACTTCATGAGGCAATTAATATTTTCTATGTTAAACAGACGTATAATTCAGGCAAAATTTTGAGGTGAGTATTCTCAAGTTCCGCGCACGGCGCTCTCATGACGCATCGCAAAAGCAAATCGTTTAAAACCGAGTGGCAATAAAATTAATTAATAAATAAAATCAAGAAACCTGACTGCGTAAAAAGTGAACTTTAAAGATGAAAACAAGATTTAAAGAATCAATTTGCAGTCTGAGGCATCAAATCTATTTTACTTGATTCGACTTTTTCTACAAAGATTTAAATTACTTAATTGGGTACTAAGGCAGTGCATACCAAGTCAATCATCATTATGCCGTTAATGGATTTGATGCCTCCGACTGCAAATTGATTCTTTAAATCTTGTTTTCATCTTTTAAGATCACTTTTTACGCAGTCGGGTTTTTTGATTTTATTAATTAATTTATTTTATTTTTGACTTTTTAGTTTGTAGTGTTCTACTACTACTTTTCAATGAACTATAAAGTCTTATTTGTAACTCTTCATTGAAAAAACAGGTTTTATCTCGAGTAAGTAGTATCTAGAATCGGTTTTTCCCGTTTAATTCATGTGCCAATAGGAATTCCGGGTAATAACATAGCCTATGTCAGTCCCACAACTGAGATAAATCTAATGACATATCATATGTTCAAATCCATTAAATGGTTTTTCCTACCTATTTTTTCAGTGTATTTTTTTACCTGTTCCCGTAGGAATTTTGGAAAATAAAGTATTGAATACTATTAGCACTGAAAATATGTGACCCTTAGTTAATAAAAGAAAGTTTCAAAATCAGTTTATCAGTTGCAGATCCGTTCTTCTTGCGTAAGTTTTATTCCCGCGGGAATTTCGAGAAATAACATACCCCTTTGTCACTCCTACAATTGAGATGAATCTATTGATCCCAAAAGACCTGAATTTTCTCCAAAAACTCTATCGCAAAAGAGTCGCTGAGGACATGCTAGAACGAGTCAAATCCTACCCAACATTCATGAAACGCATTGTTACTGGTGACGAGACGTGGGTTTACGAGTTTGACATGCAAACTAGTCAACAAGCTTCGGAGTGGCGCCTTCCAACTGAACCAAAACCGAAGAAACCGCGCCAAACTGGATCGAAAGTCAGTCATGTTGACTGTTTTCTTTGACTGTCGCGGTGTTGTGAACTCAGAATTCTTCTCAGAAGGTCAAACGATAAAAAAAGAGTATTATTTAAGCGTTATGCGGCGCTTAAGAGAGCAGATTAGACGAAAAAGGCCAGATTTGTGGAATGAAAATTCTTGGATTTTGCACCACGGTAATGCGCCTTCCCACAAGGCCATCATTGTGAACGAATTTTTGACCAAAAACTCAAGAAATACCATCGAGCAGCCACCTTATTCACCAAATATGGCTCCAGCCGACTTATTTCTTTTTCCTAAACTCAAATTACAACTTCGTGGCACCCGGTTTCATTCGGTAGAAAACAAAAAGGAGAATTCGCGGCGAGAAATTAACTCGATTCCGGAAAAAGCGTTTAAAATGTTTTGATGATTGGATTATTCGTTGGCGTAAGTGTATCGCTTCTGAAGGAGCATACTTTGAAGGTGATAAAATAAATTTGGATGAATAACTAACATTTTGTGAATTATGAATCTTTTCCCGGTACTTTCTTGAGAGAGAAGTACATACATACATACGCTCGAAAAACATAACCCTCGTTTGGCAGTCGGGTAAAAATAAGTACAAAAGGGGGTGGCGGTTTCGTGTTGTTTCTTGAAGTCAAATATTTGACAAATAGATGGCACATTAAATTTGAAAACAAACAAAACTAAATTCATCAACAAATTACCTATCTGTACCTGCGTCATTGGGATTATCTTAGTTCCAGATGACAAAAGCAAACTTGGAGTAGCGACTAGAACTAATAACTTACAAAACGAAATAAAACAAGTTAGTGACATGAATCGTTTCTATGCGAGTTCAAACATACAATCTGTGTGACGAGCAGTCCAAATAAAACGGACAAATCAAAAGAATATAATTTATCGATATAGAGTTACTATAATATTATTATTTCAATGAAGCGAAGCTGTAATATTTAGAAGTTTTTAAATGACAATATTATTGATTTTTGATACAAAAAAATTGAAATTCGGTGGACCCTCTACCAATCCAACGAAAAGCATGGTTAATAACCCGAGCGAGCGTCGCGTGCTTCGCCTAACTAGACTTACAAATGGTATGACAGTACAATAAAAGCTTGGAAAATCAGTTTTAATTAATGTATATGGTTTATGATAAAACTCGTAGAACAAATTTTGTTGTTTATGATGTTAGCTATCTAGTAGTGCGAGGTTGTTGATTTATTTCAAATAACCCTGTATAGCCTATGTCCTCTACTCGGGTCATTATCAGTAGTTTAAGCGCCACGGTGGAACATACACACACATACATGATAGATGCCAAAATCATTACCTTTACTTTTGGCTTTGCAGTAGTCAAGTAAAAAGGCGCCCTCTATTCTGGATTATACATAAGATAATATAAAAGATACATAAGATCCTAAGCTTATTACACGATTTTTAACCACTAACTGTACTGTTGTGTTTACTCTGTACCGGGAACGGATTCAGTGATTGTACGTCCAGTGCTAAGAGGCGAATTCAATGCAATTGATTCACTTCTGTAAATAGGTCGCGCGGGTGCGCGTGGGCACATGCTTGAATTTTGAAAGACATTAACCGACTTCAAGATGATAGTTTCCATTTCATTGTAAAGTGAATAAAACGTGTTAACGCTGAAGCTTGTAAACGCTCTTGTAAATATCCTAATTTCTTTAGGAAACTTCCTGTTTGTGGGTGTTTTACTGCTCGAATAAAAGAAGTTTTTTAACGAGGTTTCAGGTACAATTATGTAAGACGCCACGAGGGTGCCTTACGACTATGGGTTGAGTGTCTATTAGCTTTCATAATGAGAGAGCTAATGAGTTTCTTGGCTCAGCGTTTAACAGAATTGACTTAACACTTAATAATACCTTGTGATATTGAATATATATATATGTGATACGTAATTTGTGGATATAGGTACATAGGTATATATTTTTAGGGTTCCGTCCCAAAAGGGTAAAACGGCTCCCTATAACTAAGGCTCCCCTGTCCGTCCGTCTGTCAGTCTGTATGTATGGTTGTCTGTCTCTGTCTGACTGTCCGTCTGTCTGTCACCAGGCTGTATCTCATGAACCGTGATAGTTAGAGAGTTGAAATTTTCACAGATGATGTATTTCTGTTGCCGCTATGATAGATAGAATTTTTATAGATAATGGTACGGAACCCTTCGTGCGCGAGTCCGACTTCGCTCTTTACCGCACTTGGCCGGATTTTTTTACTAGCCATTAAGTATTGGCTGGCTTATTTTTAAGCCAGTCTAGTAATTACTTGAGTAAGAGTAATTACTCAAGCAACGATTATCTTTTTAAAGTGAAGTAATTCACAGAAGTAAGAACTGTCAAAAGTTATAATTTTTAGGGCATGTTTCACAATGTACAGATAAGTCCTGCATTTGTTCTGAATAAGCTATTTTCTACTTATATGAAGGACACTTTTTTTACGTTTCACCACCGTCAAATAACGCTTTAGGACACATTAATTTAAGCATTTTATTCATCACATATTTTATTTGTCACATAGCTTTTTGGCACTTTATTCGTACATTGTACGTCCGTACATTGTGTAACAAAAGAGCGAAGACTAAAATAAAATTTCAAAGACTTAATAACATTTAGAAATCATTAAGTACAATTATTTTACAAGCACTACCATAGCGTACATTTAATAGCTGTCGTTGACGTTTGCTACTGCTTTTTTAATTGTATATTATTACAGCGACATTTCATTCGCAGTCAATCAAGGGGGATTTAAGCCTATCATTTGCATATTAAATCCCCGATCAATATTGGATGGCTAATGAACGGAATCCAATTTCAATCAAATACCTACAAGGAAATAGCTAGTTTATTTAAAAAAGGCATGATGTCCCCCAAATCAATAGAAAACTCGGGACGAAATTAATTTCAATTTCATTTGCAGCGCAGAGTAATTGAAATAAATTAGGGAGAAGTTTAAATTCAGTTATTCAAAGACTTTAACTCAAACTTTACATTACAACCCAATAAAACAAAGAAGTACTCGTGTGTACAAAAACCTGCAAATAATTTTGAACTCATTCGCCATTTTGGATTCCTTGGAAATTGTACACGATTTTCGGTAATTCGTTTTTAGGGTTCCGTACCCAGAGGGTAAAACGGAGCCTTATTACTAAGACTCCGCTGTCCGTCCGTCCGTCTGTCTATATGTCTGTCGGTCCGTCTGTCACCAGGCTGTATCTCAAGAGCCGTGATAGATAGACAGTTGATATTTTCACAGATGATGTATTTCTGTTGCCGCTGTAACAACAAATACCAAAATATATAATAAGATATTTTTAATGGGGCTTTGCTCGACATTAATAACGGCAACAGGTAGACGCTTGAAAGATTCACAAATATTTAGTTATATGTTCACTTTAAAAATTAAACTGTTTAAATAAATTAATATACTTACAGTAGCATCCCAATTTTTTTTATGAAAATATAATGTACATCCGCAAAAACCTGTCCTTATTCCTTAAGAAAAGTGACATTCATAATCTTAACACACGGAATAAGAATAAGCTTGCCGTTCCCAATTTCAGACTGCATAAAGTGGGTAATTCGTTTATGGGAAAATGTATTCGCTTTTTTAATAAATTACCAGCGTCTATTGTAGA
Organism: Anania fuscalis; assembly: GCA_950371115.1. Lineage (NCBI taxonomy): Eukaryota > Metazoa > Arthropoda > Insecta > Lepidoptera > Crambidae > Anania > Anania fuscalis. Next base: position 28,831,249 of record OX493324.1, read on the forward strand.
ACTGCCCCTGTTAAAATTTAAATCGCATATTAAAACAACTTTAATGAAAAAAGGATATTATACTGTAAATGATTATATAAACGATAAAAATATTTGGAAATAAATACTGCCCTGCTCGCACAGAGGTACATTTATCTTGTAATGTAAAATATATACTATTTTAAAAGAGGCTGACAATAGTGACCGAGTTTCTTGCGCTACTTCTTCTCGGCGCTAGCCCAAAATTGTCCTGAAGTAGTGGTAGGGAAAAAAATATTGGGACGTGTAAAAGCGCTTAGTTTAAGCCTATTTACAGAAATAAATTGGTTTTAATGGTTTTTAATGGCACGAAGGGTTCCGTACCATACCATCATCTATAAAAACGGCAAAAAAACATGTTTGTTGTATGGAAGCCCACTTAAATATTTATTGTTTTCTGTTTTTTAGTATTTGTTGTTATAGCGGCAACAGAAATACATAATCTGTGAAAATTTCACATCTCTATCACGGTTTATGAGATACAGCCTGGTGACAGACGGACAGACAGACAGACGGACAGACAGACAGACAGACAGACAGACGGACGGACAGCGGAGCCTTAGTAATAATAGTAATAAATTGTTTTCACAATCACACCAATTATCTAGCCCCAAACTAAGCAAAGCTTGTGGTATGGCGACTAGATATTGGATAAACATACTTAAATACTTTTATAAACATCCATGACTTGCAAATGCTCGTGCTCATCACACTAACATTTGCCCCTCGCGGAATTCAAACCCGCAACCTCCAGGCATTGTAGTCCGGAGCGCCCTAAACAGGGTCCCGTTTTACCCTTTGGGTACGGAACCCTAAAAAGTACGTTTCTACTAACGCCATAGCCATAGTTAAGACTGACTGACGGATGAGACTCAGCTCCTTCTAGGGTTCCCCCACCCATACTTTATTTTAGGGTAATTCTATTAAATACAATACGAGGAAAATTCTTTATTAGAGAGGGTTTTTTCTTTCATGAATGTTAAGTGGCTGGATGAAAGGAAAAAAAACCGGCCAAGTGCGGATCGGACTCGCGCACGATGGGTTCCGTACCATTATCTAATTGCGGATTACGATTTATGACGTTTTAAAAAAAAACTACTTACTAGATCTCGTTCAAGCCAATTTTCGATGGAAGTTTGCATGGTAATGTACATCATATATTTTTTTAATTTTATTCTTATTTCAGAAGTTACAGGACATTTTACCACTTAGGAAGTGTCTCTCGCGCAAACTATTGTTTAGAAAAAAAATGATATTAGAAACCTTATTATCATTTTTGAAGACCTAACCATACGTATGGGTTTTATGAAAAAATTTTTTAATTTTATTCTTATTTCAGAAGTTACAGGACATTTTACCACTTAGGAAGTGTCTCTCGCGCAAACTATTGTTTAGAAAAAAAATGATATTAGAAACCTTATTATCATTTTTGAAGACCTAAACATACGTATGGGTTTTATGAAAAAAAAATTTTTTAAGTTTTTAGATAAGTACGGGGAACCCCCAAATGTATTGTTTTTTTTTCTATTTTTGTGTGAATAGCTTAATGCGGTTCACAGAATACATCTACGTACCAAGTTTCAACAGTTTAGTTCTTATAGTTTTTACGGAACCCTAAAAACCCTAAATATAGACAAATATGGTTGACTTATTTTGCAGTAACAAAAATTGTTTGTTGTTTAATATTGCCAAAAAAAACAATACTTTATTTCGATACAAAGTTTTTTTTTTACTTTTAGCAATCAATATACTTTATTAGTCCAAAAAAGCCTAGCCTAGGTGGCAACCCTAGCTCCTTTCTACATACTGCACTTTCACATCAACAGCCTATATCAGTCCACTGCTGGACACAGGCCTCTCCAAAAGGAGGACTTTGCCATAATCGCCACGCTTGGCAGGCGGGTTGTCGATCGCAGTTTGGCCAAAGGTGGAGAGGAGACGCTGCTGCCCGTCTTTTTATGGCGGTTCTCCTGTAGTCGCCTCTTACGACACCCATAGGAAGAGAAGGGGTGGTGCAATTCTTTTAAAGTGCCGGCACCACACGGCACTTTACTGTAACCAAACCCCCAACTACATCTTGTTTTCCTAGGAGATAAAATATATTTCTAGAGAAATACTATTCATATCCTATCGAACATAAAAAAAATGATTATTTTCTGTTATCTAAAGGCCCCTAAATAAACATTTGTAACATTACGAAACATTGTTGATAAGATAAGTAATCAGGAGATGATAAGTAAGAAACACTTGTGCATTCTACTGCATACACAAAAAAGGCAATTTTTAAGTGGAAGCGCGAGCGGAGTTAATTATATGCAAATGTTTTCCTCATTTTTTCCGTGGATCATATCAGATAAGAAACTAAACTAAACTAAATCATCCAATTATTGTCGCCATTGCTCGTCAACCCATTATAAAATTTATTTATTCTTAATTGATATTGATCTCTATGTGTTCACGCATAATCTTGAAACAAATCCGACCAGCAGTCATTAGTTTGTATGGAGAAGAAGATATAATAATTTTTATTAGTATCCTCTTCTCCATACAAACTAATTATGAATTGGGATTTCGATGTTAGTCACATAGAAAAAGTTGCTGGATTTCAGCAGTAGAATCAACTCCCAGAAGGAAATGAACTGAAGAAATATTTTCATTATAGAACATAACAGTTGCGTTAGGTATTTATAACTTATATAATAGAACGCGAGCGACAACTTTTAAATTAAAAGTTAGCCCATTGACGCTGGTGCAGTGCAGTGCAGTGCAGTCCCCTCCCCACTGCATGCACGCTGAATACTATAACTATTACTCTCAGCGTGTCATTTCAATAAACGCAAAGTAGGTACAAAAGGTTTGGATGTTTAAAAAAAGATGAGTGTATGTGATTCTTGTGCAATTAAAGATTCTGTACCGTGCTTACACCCGTTTTTATAGACAAGTGAAAGTTTATTTTATTGAAGTAATTCTAAAACGTAAAAACAGCGACGGGGAGCAAAAGGAGATCTAGACGCTGAAATCAACAGTAGAATTGGCGCAGCCTCTGCAGCTTTCGGGAAGTTGCAGCGGAAGCTGTTTCGTTTACATGATATCTGGAAATTAATCAAAATCGCTGTGAACATGGCCATAGTGCTGCCCAATCTTTTATACTCAGCTGAAACATGGTGCTTATATCGCAGGCACATCCGGATTTTAGATAGGTTTCACCACAAATGCCTTCGTGAAATTTTTAACATTAAGTGGGCGGCTCGCATATACCGATGTACTTCGCCGGGCTAATGTCGCTGGCATTGAAACCTATCTGATGAGACGTCAACTGCGTTGGTATGGACATGTATCACGCATGCCCGACAAGAATCTGGCAAAGCGTGTTTTTATTCAGAGCTTCGAGAAAGAAAACGTAAACAGGAGGTCAGTTACTACGCTATAAGGGCGTGCTGAAAAGGCATATGAAGAGGCGCGAGATAGCCCCAGAGAAGGACTGGGACAGACACCTTGTGAAAACGAATGTTTTTTTTTAACCTTTAAAGCACGCAGACAAACGGATATAGATACTTAACGCGATCAAATTAAAGCCCGACCACCTGTGGCGATAACATAATAAGAATGGGGTATTAACATGTGAACTAAGATTGGCTACGTTAGTTACATTCGGACACACCAGCGAAGCCCCAAAATCCAGTAGCAGTCGCCGTAGCCGTATCGGCATGGAGGACCATCAAATTATCTCAACTGTCCGTGGTAAAGCGAAATTATTTGGCGACCTTTAGCGTTTCCAGAAAAGCATTATTATAACGCTATGTGAATTTAGGAGAGATAAAAGACATTCATAATAACTACAATTAATAGCTACAACATTGATCAGAGATACGCTGGCTTTGACAGCGAGAAAAATCACTTGAGGAATTTCATCTTGTCACGTGACGTCCTCGGTAGCTTAGTTGGTAAAGCACTCGCCCGGCATGCGATGGGACGTGGGTTCGAGTCCCACCTGAGGTCTATGATTTCTTTTTCAAGTGTTATTTATCTTCAATTAAACCTTGCATGGAATTGCTAAAAACAAAAATTTACAACATTCATAATAAGTTTGTAAAAGGTTTTTTAACTTATTTTAAAGGGTAAATATGTAAAACGAAACAACGATTTCGAAGAACTTCTGATTGCTGAGGACATTAATTTTATAAGTATGTTTAGCAATTGTTTCCCAAGCGAGTTCAGTGGTAATTAGTAGTGGTATACGAGCAGTTGTCGTGAATGAACAAAAGACAACGAATTTTGCGAGTTACTTTTGTTGATCGACTCGGTGAGAACAGAAACAAAACACGCGATTTTGTTTATCTAGCACTATACATCGTCGGTACACGTGTTTGGCGCATTCGCGGAATATTAAAAATAACATATCCTACCTGGGTGACCCAATGTTATAAAGGAATTCGAAGGTTAATATGTATTCTATCTGGCTTGCCTAGTCAGCTAAGGTAATAATGGTTAAGTATTCACTAGTTAAAAGTATGGTAAATGGTATTTGCATTTGTGTGTTATAAAAGCGAAGTTAGTTTCGCACTAGCGCGAACCGCTATAGTGGGCTAGGCGGTTCGTTTGAGTGGCTGCCTTACGCTGTTAAAGAGGCTGTACGACACGGATCCCGACCGCCATGAAACCCTTAGGATATTAGGTTAGTCCAATACCTTTTAAACATGTTTATCTGTTTCTTGTAAAAGTAATGTCTGATGTGTTATCCAATAAATTAAAAAAAAAACAGCGATTAAGCCGCGTCAAGCGTCTGGACCGTCTGAAGGAGTGTTGGTTCATAAAAGATGTGAAAGTCGAGGTAGCTTGTGTTTTCTATTATTACTCCCAAAAATAACAAAAATTCATAAAAATAAACAATTCAACCAGCACTTGTAAACGCAACGAATCTGGCCAGTTTAACGGTTGTTTTCAAGACCCGAAGAAGCACGGAGATGTATTTTCTGTTAAAAATGAATGAGAGATGGGGAAACATCACACAAATACGTAGGTATAAACTTATCAGTAGCTTACCACAAATTAAACTAACAATGAACCGCCCAGTGCGAATAAACAAGTCGGCGGCCAGTCGAGGCCCTCGATTCAACCGCCGCGGTTATGAAAACCAATAAAAAGAATTTACTTCTGCAAATAGGCTAAAAATAAGCGCTTTTACACATTCCAGTTTTTTACCCTATCACTGCTTTAACCCACACTTGATGTAATCGTAACAAAGAAAAGATAAAATCCAAAGCCGGCTACCCTCCACTGCAAATGCTTTTAGACTGCATCATTTAATTACCCTCATTCAAACCCTATAAACGAATTGACTCCTCCACTCCGTCGTGGGTAAAAATTGTCTGGTCCAAAGATGAAAAAAACATAAAAATTATGTTCGCCTTACTCAGTGGAACACAGTCATTTCTGAGTCGTTTTTCCTTCTACCAGTCCACGCAGTTCCGGCCGCTATGAGAACAGTAAGTAGAATATCTGATTGAAACGTCAGCGCTCGTGCGGTCAACAAACACAACACTGGTACCATTATAGCACCTTGTGTGGGCAGTAGGCTTATAAGCTGCACTCACCCGCAAAGAAATGTGTCCCTTGCAGGCAACCAATTTTTTTTGTAAAGTTTTTTGAAGCTGTTTTGTAAAGTTACGGAGCGATATTCACGCGACCGCATCGCGCTTGGTCAGTTTCCAGACCCGCAAACTTCGATGTGGGTGAACGGCCTAGCCCTTGCTCGGCTCGGACGCGAACAATGGAATGGACTGACATAATCGACTGCTGTACGAGTACGCGCTAAGAATGCGTCCAGGCATAGATTCCAAGATTACGAACTGCATTGTAGTCGATTGTTTTGTTTAGTTATAGTTTTAGTGTCCAAGTCATACGATTTCTATCAAAATAAAAAGACGTAATTTTGTAGTTTCAACCATTGATATCAGTGTGAGAATCATTATGATAAGGGCACGCATCAGTTAAAAAAAACCGAAGTCAGAAAAGAGTAAAGTATAAGTATAGTTGCGGTTTTAATGAGTTTTTAATGCATCTTACTTACCTCCGTACTGTATTATCTATCTTGGTGGTATATCATGACGTCATAGCTGTTTTATAAACAAAAAGACAGCATAAGGACCATGTTTGACTACGTATGAATCCACAACGCCACGACCAGTCGAGAACATATTTTTTTACGTAAGCCACACACGACAAAAGGCAAATCGGCTTAAATTTTAAAAACAAACAGTTGCGCTACGAGAGTAAAGATACGGGAAAGTTATTTGCTCAGAACGTGCGATAAATTATCGCTTTTATTTGGGACGGACGACACACTTCCGAAGTTTTTAAAATCGTTATTACTTTCCCAGTTAATACCAGTACTAAATTTAGTATATGTAAGAGAAATATTAAAGCCTTATCCGACACTTTGTGGATGAAACGTAAATAAATCCTCGGATATTTTTAAAAGAATATATAACTTAACCCTTTTCGACACTTTATGGAAGTCAACATAGGTACGACATTATTTCTTTTTTTTTCAATCATACACACACCGGCATATTTAGCGGAACACAAAAAAAAGGTCCATAATTAAAAAAAAATGGTTTTATTCTAAAATCTACTTACTACACTTCTTTTCTATTTAAAGTTGCATTTGTTTTAATTAAAATGAGATCATATTAAGAACACATTTTGCGAGTAAAGGCTTTTTGTGAAAAATGGTACATTTTTGAACTTTTTATGTAACCGGGAAAACTGAAAATTGATATTAAAATAACCATTAATTAAATTAGAAAAATGGTGATTTATATCGCGTATTTCCTCTACGTGCTCTTATTAAAGTTTTTACCTTTCTAGGCATTCTGAGAATGATGTTATCTATGGTCTCCTGGGATAGTCTCCGCCATTCCTCAACTACGGCGATTCGCAGTTCACCCACGTTGGCAGGAGCTGGAATTCTGGACTTAATTTTTATTTTCAGCAAGTCCCAAACGTGCTCTATTGGGTTCATATCCGGTGATCTCACTGGCCACTCCATAACAGTGATATTCACATCATTAAGATATGCTTGAGTTACCCAAGCGGTATGCGGCCGAGCATTATCCTGCATAAAAACAAAATCGTCACCGATATATGGGGTAAACGGTACGACATTTTCTTCTAAAACTTCTCTGATATAGCGGTCTGCAATCAGACTCCCTTTGTCAATCACTACCAAGTCTGTGATAGCTCCCAAACACATGCCCGCCCAAACCATTATTGATCCACCACCGTATGCAACTGTAGTTTAAAAATTTGTCTGAATGTATCGTTTTTCTTTGCGTCTGTATATTCTTTGCCTGCCGTCAATTTGATTTAAGAGAATTCTGCACTCATCACTAAACATTAACTTACTCCATTGGTCCGCGTTCCAAATTCGATGTTTCTGAGTAAAAGTTAACTTGTTTCTACGATGATTTACTTCGAGCCTTGGAGCCTTTGCGGGCACAAATAAACCCAAACCAGCTTCTTCGAACCTTCTTCGTGCCGTACGCTCACTTATGTTACACCCCGCACTGCTTCTAACTCATGTCGGGCTTGGACGGCCGTCAAACGGGGGTTCCTACGTACACGAAGCCGAATGAAACGATCATCCCTACTCGAAGTGCGTCTTTTTCTGCCTTGTCCTGCTCTTCTCACATAAGTACCGGTCTCCCTGAACCGTTGGATACTGCGATGGATCGTTGAAACTGGTCGACGAAGATCTCTGGATATCACTCTGTAGGTTTGACCATTTATTCGCATTTCAAGTGCCCTGGCAACCTCCGTTGGGGCTAAGTCAGGCATAATTCAGTCGTCAACTCCAAAAAGATGCGCCATTAAAAAAAAACTAACAAAAAACAGTATTTCAATGAAATTTTAAATCAAACTCGGAAGGAAGAAATACTCCAAGTTCGCTCCAGATAAGGTGTATTTGAATAAAATTAAAACCATTGCATAAAATGTGATGTTCAGTTGTTTTCTTAATTTGAAATTATTTCTTTTTAAATTAAATAACGTATAAACCAGTCAGCAACCTTATATGATACTGATATCAAACCTTTTTTTATGTTCCGCTAAATATGCCGGTGTGTGTAGTATCCCTAAATACAAACAAATAGGTCAGTAACAATTTCGACCTTTTGAACCCCGCTTAAAAGATAGCAGTACTTGTTAATAGATTGTTAGTATTAACACCATTTAAAATATTTCATAACAAATATAATGTCAACTTGGTTTATCAGCGCGCATACAGGTTGTATAAGACAGTAGGACACTCCTTAAAGCCACGTGATCAGCTGATCATATTAGGATGTACAAGGCTCGAGGCTTCCGAGTCCTTTTGTCTAGAGCTCGGTGTCGTTTACAGGGCTCGCCTCGTATGTATGGATCTCGATAATTCTGGAGTATTTTTCAAAGCTCGAGCCTTTTTTAGAGCTCGAGCCTTTTTAGAGCTCGAGTCTTTTTCTGCGCTCTAGTTGTGATGGGCTGCTTATGAATGAAAATAATTAGAGTTAAAGCACAATAGATTAAGCATCTACGGTGCTCTTTATGACATAAGGTTTTCATCTTTTTGAGTTCTATTTTGGAGACTCGAGTCAGATATTAAAGTCGTAAACCTAAACTTGAGCTCTTATTCAAGGCTCGCGTTCATTTTAAGACTCGAGCTCTTTTGAAGGCTCGAGCTCTTTTGATAGGTTCGAGCTCTTTTGAAGGCTCAAACTATTTTGAAACCTCGAGGCGTGGCTTAGAGAGCTCGCGTCTCGGCTAGGCTCGGGTCTACGGGCCTTCCGAGCTCACTGAGTCTTGCCAAGTGCCAATACGCCTCGAGGCTTCAAAAGTAGAACTCGACGCCTCGAGGTTTGTACATCACTAGATCATATACAACAACTTTTTCTATGGGCCTAACATCGAAATCTTGTTTTTTTTTTCAGACGCTCCGTACATTATCGTTTATGTATGCAAGTAAGTTTGTATGAAGCAGCATATGACCAGCTGATCACGTGGTTTTGAAGAGTGACCTCTTCTCTTGTACACCCTGTATACAAACAGTTATTGCTAACGATACAATTTTACAAATAATTTAGGCTGTTTAGCCGTTTTAGTTTAGTTAAAAAAAAAAAAAAAAAAAAAAAAAAAAAATTTAATGCATGTGTCGTCACGAACACTGATTGGGTGATTTTGTGTGAAGTGGCATTGTTAGAAATGAGAATAATTCAACATCTAGCTCAATAATGCCTATTAATATAACCATGAAACTTGGTATTTAGGCACTTGGTAAGAAATAAATAAATAATAGGTTGGGGAAAAAGTCTTTTCGCATTATAGTATGTATGAACTTATAATAAAATCTCTTTGGCTGTACTATTTGTATCTGGCTGGTTTTGGTATCATTAAAAGTATACATTTTAAAGAAGATAATTCCAAATTCAAATTAGGAAAATGTGTGTTTTTCATTTGTTTTTCGTACTGTCAAGATGATTGAATCTAATGAAGAAATTCGATACATTTTAAAATTTTACTACAAAAAGGTAAAAATGCGACGCAAGCCGCGAAAAAAATTTGCGATCTTTATGGACCTAGTGCAGTGTCAGTGAGAGTAGCACAAATTTGGATTACGCGTTTTCAATCCGGAAATTTTGATGTCAAAGATGCACGTCGCTCTGGTCGCCCTATTACGGATAAAATTGATGCCATTTTTGAAAAAGTGGAGCATGATCGGCATATCAGTAGTTACGACGTAGCTGAAGAACTGGGAATTGACCACAAAACAGTTTTGGCGCATTTGAAAAAAACTGGGTACACAAAAAAGCTCCATATTTGGGTAACCCACGAGCTCATTAAAAGAAACCTACTGAACCGTGTACTCATTTGTGATTCTTTATTACGATGTAATGAAACCAAACTATTTTTGAAGAAGCTGATAACTGGTGATGAAACATTTCTATAGCAATGGGATCATGTTCTACAAGATGGCAAAAAGTTATCGAACAAAATGGTTTCTACATACTTTAGTTAAATGTAAATAAACTATATTAAAAATGTTTTAAATTTTATTAAAAAATGCGAAGAAACCTTTTCCCCTACCTATTACTTTGTGTAGCGTTTCTGAAATTTTTACCCATGTGGGGGTAAAATAGGGGCTGAGAGGTCGTATGAAAGGCCAAACAAAGTCATTTTTTTACGCCTAAGTGAACAGATTTTGCTTAATATCCTTACAATAATCCTTACTTCCTCGCTATCCTTACTTATATAATATTATAAATGCGAAAGTAACTCTGTCTGTCTGTTACGCATTCACGCTGAAACTACTGAACCGATCATAGTGAAATTTAGTACAGAGATAGACTAGAGCTTGAGAAAGGATATAGGCTACCCTTTTTGCAAAAAAGGCTTGAAAGGGTGGAAATTGAGGTTGAATGTTTGTATGGGACTGGGTCATTTTCGAAGATAAAACCATCAAACTTTGTATCGCAGCACGTTGTCTGTGTATTATTATTAAAATAATAACGATAAAGAAATATGCTGCCCAAATCAACTATTTCATGTGGACGATATCGAGAGCAACAACTATATTTAATATTATAAATGTGTCCGGCTGTCCGATACGTTTCATGCCTAAAATACTGAATCAATTTTGATCAAACTTGGTACAAAGATAGAACAAAGCTTAGTTAAGGACATAGGCTACCTTTTATTATAAAAAAATACTGAAGGGTTTGGGATTAAACTTTGTACATACTTAGCAATTGATATACATATTTTCACAAAATTACAGCCCTTTAGGGTCAACAGTCTCCAAGCAAAACCTCGGACGGACAGACAGACTGACGGACATGACGAAACTAGAAATGTTCCTTGATGACTACGGAACCCTGAAAATTAATAAAATTAACAAATAAAAACATCATTTAATTAGGTTAATTCAAACATAATAAATAAGGCATTCATACATTTGCGGCCTAGTTACAACAAAAATGGTTAACATTTTGTCTAAAGATTATCCAGCCAATGTGAAATGTTGACACATTAGTTGATATATTTTATTGAGTTGAACAATTCCCACAAGTCCGTGATAACTGTAACTTATCATTTCATTACTCAACACCTACGAATCATAATAAACTTTTTTTAGACGTTAGAAATATCATAACATACAGAAATACATAATAGAGCGTAGCATGTGTTAGTATAATGTGAGTTAATAAAAAAGCAAGCAACTGGCGTAACCACTTATAATTATCAAAACAACTCAAGAAATAGACTTAATTAAAACATAACTACTAACGGTTATACGTGTGAACTTGTCACACTAAACTAATTCATAGAATTACAATTAATTCCATCAGTAAGTTTAGTTTCACAGAAGTTCGATTTTAAAACACTCTTATCTCAATTGTAACTCACCCAACGAACCTGTTATTAAATTAAACAAACACTAAAAATAGCACAATTTAAGCCGCTAGAACCGATCTCTCCCAGACGACTTTCATGTAGAGGAAATTTGAAATGAACTCATATTAAATGTCTAACGTTTAAAGATAAATAACTTATTTTTAAATGAAAGTAACGTTAAAATTTTACAAATAATTAAACATGTTTAGGCTGTTTAGCCGTTTTAGTTTAGAAAACATTGTGTGTTGTTTTATAGTTTAGACTTACGAGGAACGATGTCCTGAAAATTAAAGCATGTGTGTAGTGGCATTGTTAGAAATGAAAAACTCAATAATGCCTATTAATAAAAACATATCGTATACTAGTAACGCCCCAACATCTTATATATAAAATTCTCGTGTCACAATGTTCGTTCCCGTACTCCTCCGAAACGGCTTGACCGATTCTCATGAAATTTTGTGAGCATATTGAGTAGGTCTGAGAATCGGCTAACATTTATTTTTCATACCCCTTAGTGATAAGGGTTGTCCACCCTTAACTTAAAAAATATTTATATGGCAAAACAACGTTTGCCGGGTCAGCTAGTTTTGATATAATAATTTATATATAATATCTTATATTATATATAACTTATATAATATATTAATTTATATATAACTTTCATAATGTAAGCCGAGACATCGTCCTATGATTTATCGCGTGGCATTGCGCACCAGTTAGGTATTTTGAGTTACCACTATAACTAGTTTCAATTCGTTTGTATATTTGACCGACTTTTAGTACAACCATGTCACCTTCCAAAAAAGGTATGGCCGATTAAGTCACTCAATTTTGCCAAAGTAATGCAAGCTTCATTATTCTATTCTGAAATCGTATTCGCCTGATAAGTAGGTCATGCATGATACATGATTTTCAAGATTTCAAGAGTAGGTATGTCGAATGAAAGATATTAAGAAGTTTTATATAACGATATCTACTAAACTAAGATTGTTTCGCCATGAATAAATAATTTTGCATAAGTCTAGTTTATTATTGCTTAATTTACCAACCCTACACTGATCCTTAAACGTGTTTTTTTAAGTAAAACTATGAACACATTTATAATTATCGTTGTAACACTATTATAGGACTTATATAATGACAACTGCAAGGCGTAATTATATACTGTGGTAATTAATACATTTGTCAATTTCGAGTCCTAGTCAATTTGGTTTAAATATGTATAAAGTTCAAAGTAGCCGAATTCTTAGATATAATATACTTAGCGTCACGTAAAAAGAGCGGTGGCCAAAAAAGTAACTAACATTTTCAGTACTGCTATAAGTGTTCTGTGGAGACAAGTAGCGCCACCCTCCAGCGTTCTTTTTATTTGACGAAAATTATATTATAGTATAGTACGGGTAAAATATTTTGTTTAGATTTAGGTCAAACGACCCCTTGCACCGAGCGGGCGATAAACGAAATTACAAAAAAATATATATAATAGTATTTGACTCCACCGACTACCATCACAATAGTTATCCTCTAAACAATTGTGCCATGGTGTTAGTCAGTCAGACGCGTCATTACAGCAAACGAGTTTGCGATGCGTCATGCTTTTTCCACATAAAAAGGCAGGCACGGCGCGGGCGCAGCGCACGAAACCGCTAAACGTTCGCCTAGGAAGCGTGTTGGATGAAAATAAATACGATGGTAATATAATTTCTAAGATTATTAAAGTGTAGTTAAAATAAATTGAGACGTGTAATAAAACTAAGTTTGGGCTTATATGCAGAAACCCTAAAGAATAACGCACCTTCTATTATGCCTAAATAACCGACCGACTGACTGTGGCAGAGTAATCGTTACATGTAACGTAAAGACACAAAAATTTACCAAAATATGCAGTTGTTAATAACCATCCAAAAGATCGTTGATGATTCGAAAAAGATTAACATTGTGTGATTTTGTGTTTGTTTAAGCTAAGAGCCACCTACATATTACAGTTTTTTTCTACGGCATTACATGATTATAATGATGTACACTTTTTGAAATAAAAGTGATAGTGTTTAATAGGTTTTTCGATAGATCGAACGATAATTAGGTAAGTTAGGTTTATAGAAATTTATTTCTCATAAAAACTTTTAAACAGTTCACTTATAATGAGATACAAAAATTACATTTTATGTTTTTTTTTGCCTCTTGGCCTTTCTTTAGCCTTTTTTTAAATATAGTTATGCTAAGTTAGGTTTGTCACACATAATAATTTATCAAACTTTCATGAAATATTGTAGAGTAATGTATATACGGCAAGTACGACCTGCGAATATATTACCATAATCGTTTATTTAGCAATGATGTAAACATAGTACGTACATAATAGTATGTACGGACAACAGCTCGTCGAACTACCACAAAATGTCAAATTTTCTCATTTGTAAATGATCTCTAAATGTCAGGCTTAAGGTTGAAAATCTATTGGAGAATTTTTGACTTTGGGGTAGGTCGACGTGCTGTTGACTGTACATCCAAATAAGTTTCATGTAGAAACAATGTTATTTATTTACGTAAATAAGGTATTTACTGCTTTCTAAAGATGTCACTTGTAACTTTATTAAGTGATATTTCAATAGTTAGTATGCTAACTCAAATTAATTCTAGGAGTTAACATAATATAGAATTTGTAGTATACAGATATGTTGTTAAACAAAATTTTAATTTCTTAGCGTTAAATCAGTTACTATTTTAATTAATTTACACTTTGTAACTTTACAAATAATAATAAATCTCTAATAGAGCACGAAATATTTTTGTTCATTCATAAAATGTTGAACACCAACTTTTTTGATAGTCAAACTTTCATAGTTCTTGTTTTTATAAATCGTCTCGAATGTAATGAAAGCTGTCCATATTTAGTCACTTTAGAATGGAGAAGCAAATAAGATTTTCACTTGCAATCGGCTCGGAAGCAGCCGTAGATCGTGATACAAACTCAATATTAGTTTATTTGCTTCAGAGGTAGGTAATTCGCTTTGCGATTAAAATAAACGGTCAAGTTTCAAACAGTTTAACGCTATTTTACCGGGTGTGAAATCAAACCAAATAACCTGTTATACCGATTAAATGACCTTTAGATATTTTATCATGGCGAGATAAATTAATTGCATTCGTTTGGGAACTTCACACTAAACTTTCTACTAAATAATCCTCTATGTATACAATATACAGTTCAAATATAATCCTTTATATTTTGAAACCTTGCCAACCTTGCCAACCATGTTGATACATCATTTCGGAAAAATTTACTTACAATAATATAGGTACCGCTATTTTTTAATATGGCATTTATTTACCCGACCCAGAATCTTAGTGACATCTTTATGAAAGCAAAAATAACTATCATAAACGCATGCGAAGCGAGCACATAAATCATCATGACGACAATAATTAAAACAATTCGTTTCTTCAAACACATGAATTGTCTCTTACAATTGCCGCTCAGGGTAGGTGCCCTAGTTGCCCGGCTAAAACTAGGCGTGATGCAATGCCAGACCCATGGAATCTACGACCTGGGGGTCAATTCTCTAAGAAAACGCAAGTAAACTCGCCCAAAATATCACCTGAGCGATACAAATAAACATAGCCTCTATTTCGCTAAGAAGTAGGTTCACATTACAATTGTCGATCAGTGACATCAGTGTTTAAAGTGACAGCGCGTATCATCTAAACAGTACAAACAAACATAGACTCTATTTTGTTACAGAGTTGGTTCACATTATTAGTCGTCGATTAGTGAAGTGATGTCGAAGTGATCGCGGTTTTGTTTAGAGAATTGACAGGCTGTAGAAGACAAAAGCTATAATAGCTCACCAGATATCGAGCCACAGCTTTGCAGAGGCTCGTGTTCAGCAGTGGACGGTAAGGCGATGGTTTGATGAGAAGACAATAATGTCGAGCATTATCATTTAACGGTGCTTCGCCACAATAATACACAAACGGATTCCAATCCTCTTAATTTAGGTTTAGAGATTAGCAGATAGTATTAGGATTACCTATATTTTATTATTTGTACCTTGTTTACATAATTCACAGTCTGCGGAATATTGATTATTTAACAGACCTAATCAAATACATTTCATGGGGATTCGAAGACATGCACTGGTAGTCAATAAAAGAGGGAAATCCTATAATATTAATTGATTATTCGTTTTTATCTCTCGCTTAATTCTTTGTAAATCGATTTTAATGTGGTTCTCGCGTTTACGAATAAAACACGAGAACCACACTATCGCTTACACTATTTTTCTTTTCTTTTTTTGTTTACAACCAGACTTTTTGCAACCCAGAATTTGGTGAAGGATGATTTTCTCTTTTTTATTAAAGTGCTCTATTTGTTGAAGATAATCGTAGTTAGCTACTGTTCGTTTCAAATTTTTTTTGCTTAAACTAAACGCAGGCCAACTCTAAAGACCACGTTGAATGAGTTCTTTCTTTATAACGCACTATGGTAACAAGTCTCATTAAGAACAATTAAAAGATAAGCCAATAAAATAGCGGCTAATTAAAAAAGTTTCGATACGTCTTACACTAATATAAAATCGTGTACTGTGAACTAGACTATTTCCACTGTTATTTTCTTCTCCCATCGTAAATCAATCTCACGGTGCGTGTAAACAACGTGATATATCAATGATTACTTTAAAGCAAGTGTTTTAAATATGTACAGTCTCATCCATTATAAAATGGGTAAAGTGTTTTAAGTGTGTTAATCGAGTTAATCGAGTCACCTAGTTCCTACCTCATTTCATCTACCAGGTAGGCACTGCCTAATTGCTTATATGCACCGCACGCCCTTGGCCAGCGCTCAGGAAAGCCGATTAAGGTCGCCACTGTGGGTATGGTTAATTAAATCCTCGATATTGTTTCAGCTTAGCAGACCGCCGAGTTAAGCTAACCAAGATAGCTGACTTAACATACATTACAAGACATACACAAGATGTACATCTAAACTGAATAAGTTTTAAAATTTTGCAAGATATCCTGGACATAAACATCTTTCAGCAAGATAAGTGCCATACCGTATTCGCCAGGTTTAGCATTCTTTGACTTGAACCTCTACCAAAACACGAATATAATTGTTTAGGTGGTAGTGGTAGGTTAGGTGTAGGTGGTAGGGCTAGTGTTGTAAAAGAACCGAGTCTTTTAGTCCTAATTTTGAAGCTAGAGTTCTCTTTGTAGAACTCCCGACTATTAGTCTTGAGAGTCCGGAGTCTTGAGTTTTTTCGCGTCCTTCAGTTCTTTTACACTTAAAATTTTGTCCTTTGAATTGATTTAAGTTCTTTCGGTTATTTCAGTCCTTTGAGTTCTTAGAGTCTTCTGAGTTCTTTAAAGTTTTATGAGTCGTGAGCTTTAACGCAGAGAACTTTAGTCCAAACAAAAGGACTCTTTGATTTTTTTAAGTAGAGGACTGCAGTCTTAATAATCACTTAGTAGTAGTATGTCTTTAATGTAACTGGAAGGAAGCAGGCAAGGCGAAGCCTTAGTCTTCGTGGCTCAAGATATTCAAATAATAAAAGTTTTTTTTTGTATGTTTTCTTGTAAGGAGAATATAGTTTAATAATATGTTTTGATAAGACCACCTTAATTGTTAATCTGTAATAAGTTGTTTATTAAAGTTATTGGCTACTACACTGTAACATTGTGAATTAACCCTAGACTTTTTTGTAATTGGGTTGATTTGGTAGGTAGCGGGTAGTACATTAATTTGTATGTTTAAGAATTCAGTTTAGAGCTCTTTGAAAGACTGAGCTATTTTAAATGACTCAGTCGCGGCGAGTTTTTTTCCGTAAGACTGAGCTCTTTTGAAGAGTCATAAGTTCTTTTCGTAAGAAAGAGCTCTTTTTAAAGGACTCAATCGCGAGTTCTTCATAGAAAGGCTGAGTTTTTATTCAAGGAACTCAGTCATAATGAGTTATTTTTGCTAAGAGTGAGCTCTTTTAAAAGACTCAGTTTCGAGTTCTTTTTGGCAAGGCTGGAGTCTTATGTAAAAAAACTAAAAACTCAGACTTGAGCTTGTATATATTTATTTTTGACTCAAGTCTTCAGAAAAAGACTGAGTCTCGAAATTAGGACTAAAAGACTCAGTTCTTTTACAACACTAGGTAGGAGGCCTGTTTGTAAGGGTTTAACAAATAATATTTTTCAGTGGGTTGAAACAGAAATAGGTTTTTCTTTGTTTTAAAGTCATGAATTTATCAAATAACTCTCGCCGACTCCGTAAAAACGTCAAAAAGTAAAAATTACAGTTCAAACATGGTTTAAAATCTTTATTTTAAACAGAAATAAAGTATGTACAGTTGTAAGCAACATTCTGAGTACCCTTTTAACAACTTTACTAAGTGTCCCGGTTCATTTGCTCACACTTTTCTTGGTGAGAATGTATTTTAGCCACGCCTACCACGACTTTCGGTCATTGACTAGCTCTAGTTTGAAGGGGTAGGTATTACTGTTAAACTTGAAATTATCTACCCTAATTTTAAGTAACTAAAGAACATTTATTATTGCTCCATCTTCATTGTAAGACACTTTTGTGTTGATGGAACTGGTTTATAAAAGTAACGGCGTTTTATAAGCTTTAAGAATGGCGAGTATTCGACCCCTTACTAAAAATTTTATTGAAAAGAATAACATTAGAATAACAGTATGATATTAACAACAGAACAAAAAGACAAGCATAGCAGCATAATAAAATAGCAAGGCCAATTCGCTGTGTGGCTGGACCATTGGATTTAAGACTGGGTTTATACAATAAAATGTTAAATTAAACATTCGCATGGCTAGCAGGTAGGTATACCCGAAGAATGAAGTCACTTCTATAACTTTTTGCTACAAATTAAAGCACAAGGAAAGGAAAAGAGAATCAATAAGTTTCAATTGTTCTTACTTCAAAGAGTGACATTACTAGAGTTAAAATAAATTATTTGTAGCCACTCCTGTTCTTTCATTGAGATTGATTAAAAAGTTTAATTAAAACTTTTTGCTAATGAGCTGGTATTAATTATGTAATGTGTAAGTATGAAAAAGATTATGATTAAGCTTGGAAAAACTGTTTTAGGATATCAATAGACCAAATTCATTTTATCTGTAAAATAAATTACTTATGAGTTGGTATACAAGCTGACATACACATATATTAATGAGTTCATCCAAATTTCAATAACAACTGACAAGTGTTTGGAGCCGTGTTTGTTATTGTTTATGTAATGTTATGGTTAAACATGCAATTTTATGAATAAAATTATACTGTCTGCCATCCATTCCATTTTCTTTCTCACTTAGACATAATAACTTCTTTCCAATAAACACATCTATACAAATGTTTTTCTAAAGAATCTAACTAGTTTAGTTACCACACAGATAACAATTTTGTTAAAGCTGTTTAATTTAATTGAAAGTAAAATGATAAGTTTGGAATTATAAAGTAATTTTAATAAGGACTAAACAGGAGATGCCAATGGGTATAATTGAGTTCAAGAGGTACATGGTTCATCCCACAAAGGAGTGATAGATTTGTGTCATTTGACAGTGTACAAGTCCTCAAAAGTGTTTGATTCAGACACAAAGAACTGGGAATGACTCGACCGCGCGTACAGGCAGACTCACCACTACAACACATAGATAGTGCGATAGTAACAACACTTTCGTGAGTGTGGGGCTACGAACGAAATTACTCATAGATCCAACAGCCGCTAGGCGTGAGTAAGACAATGTTGCGCTAATTGATGCACAGACTCGACCGAAATTGGCGTCAAATATAACTATTGTGCTGTTACATTCCGTAACAGGCGATGTGTAACAGCGCACCAAGTCGAGCGTGAGCTCTCAACTCGATTATGTTAACAACAAGAACCCAGCATCCCTCAATACTTCGCCACTATTTACCAAAAGAAAACATCTCATCAGCTGTCAACGATTATGTCAATACTCGTTAAACCTGTTTCAAACTTATTTTACGTACATCAACAACTTATTGTATTAAACACATTAGCAATATACAACAACACAATAATAGCTCGTTTGCACAAAATTATCTAAATTACCAAATTATCGATTTAAAGAAACACACTTTATTGCACTCTTACCTTCCGATAGCTCCAAGTCCAACTCAGCCAATTTATCTCTTATCTCGTCCGGCAACTTTGATATATCAACACTTAAGTCAGCCATTGCGGAAAAACACTTTTTTTCTCACAAAAAAAATTAAGTTAACGACAACACCTCAAGACACCATCGTGACACATGGCCATCTTGAATTTAGAATAAACTCTGCTTGCTTGCTCGAGCTAAAAAGTCCGTCGAACACAAAGTCACAAACTAATGTTCTTCAAAACTGTTCACTAGAGGTCGCTACGACGACTGACTGAGGGAGAGCGAGCAGTCTGTTCTTTTTTACGATATTTTCGACTAACTGAAAATAAATAAGAATACCATAGACTACAAACAATTCAATATTCTAATATAGCAACATTAATTTCCCATGGAAGTAGTAAAAATTTACAAACTGGATTGAGTACTCCTAAATTGTTACTTATATAACCACTGATCAAATAATATAACTTTCACTTTTAATCATGTCGAAGACCCGCACTGTTCAAATAATACTAAGACCCGTTCCGAAAGCATAAAGTTAATATGTTACTAGCCACTTCCATGTCCGCCAAGCGGCGACACCTAGAGTTTTGTACGTCCCGGATAGTGGTTATTGTTTATACGAATTTATTGAACACAAAAACGATGTTAAGGTTCAAGCATTTTTGTTGTTATTTATTTACACATAGTACAATAAAAACAGTACGGTGTTATAAATTTTGTTTAATTTGGTTGCTTTACTGTAAGATCCATATTATTTATATAACAATAGGCATTATTATAATGTTCCATAATAAGATGTCACTAAATATTAATTTTCATTATTTTTGCGAAAATATAATATAAGGATATTTATATATATATATAATATAATATAATAAGTATTTTGGAAGGTGAAAAGGATATTTGCTCTGCATTTAACGAATTCTTTGATATAAATTTTACTCAGCCTTCTGCTAGTTACCCATCTTTTGATCCTAATAATGTCGCCCACACACTCACGCTTAATAATATAGAGGTGTCTCACATATTGAAATTATTACAAAACCTTGACGATACAAAGGGACCTGGCAGTAACGGTATTTTCTATAAAAGGTGTGCTGAAGCACTACCCACTCCTCTGGTTTTAATTTTTAATCGATGTTT
The DNA here is from genome assembly GCA_950371115.1 of Anania fuscalis. Lineage (NCBI taxonomy): Eukaryota > Metazoa > Arthropoda > Insecta > Lepidoptera > Crambidae > Anania > Anania fuscalis. Next base: position 28,851,967 of record OX493324.1, read on the forward strand.
AGTGAGGGTTATTGTCCAACTATATGGAAAACTGCTCTTATTGTACCTGTTCCTAAAAAAGGTTTGAAAACATTGATTACAAATTACCGGCCGATATCCATATTAAATGCCTTAAGTAAATTGTTAGAAAAGATTGTCCATGATCACATTTATCCTATAGTGTGTCGTTCTGTGCCGTTGCAGCAACATGGTTTCATTAGAGGGCGGTCTACTATTACAAACCTAGCAGTTTATACAAATGATGTACTCCACGGAATGGATGGTGGTAACCAGGTGGATGCTATTTATACAGATTGTGCACAATGCACCTCTTTTATAAATATTAAGAACTTTTCATAGACTTTTGGAATTTGACATTAAAAAAAAGATTACTTTTTGTTCAACGGCCATTTTTGCTATAATTTTGTTAGTTTAATAAATTCCTTAATATTCCCTAAAACCGAGTTTTCATAGTCTCCTACTCACATTTTCACCGTAGGAATTTCTTGATAGGTAGGAATTCCTTGATAGGTAGGAATTTAATATTATTTTTTTCGTTATTCTTGTCTTGCCGTTATTGTAATTTTTTCCTGTGTAAAGTCGAGTTCAGACTAACCAAATGTACAATTTAAATTTTCTTTTCTTTTTGGGTTTAGACCATGTGCACAATGCACCTCTTTTATAAATATTAAGAACTTTTCATAGACTTTTGGAATTTGACATAAAAAAAAAAGATTACTTTTTGTTCAACGGCCATTTTTGCTATAATTTTGTTAGTTTAATAAATTCCTTAATATTCCCTAAAACCGAGTTTCCATAGTCTCCTACTCACACAGATTTTGAAAAGGCATTTGATCGGGTAGACCATGTTATTCTTCTGATGAAACTTTGTGAGCTCGGTGTAAATGGAAGTTTGTTGAGATGGACTGATTCTTACTTACGCAATCGTAGTCGAATGGTTGTCATCGGAGGTTATAAGTCAGACTTAGTTGGAGTGCCTTAAGGTGTCCCTTAGGGATCAATTCTCGGACCGCTCCTGTATGTAGCATATCTATAAGATATCGATCAATGTTTTAAACCTGCAAAGTTTCTCATGTATGCTGTCGTCACAAAAATTTACATGACTATAAATGATATAAATGATTGCTAAAAACTTCAAGATGTCATGACTATTATTACAAGCAAAATCGTATAGGCGTTAACTCTGATAAGTGCACTGTTATAACCTTTACATGTCAAAATAAGTATTTAAAATTTGATTACAATTTAAATAAATTTAAATTGAAGCAAGATAAAGTAACAAAGGATCTGGGAATATATTAGGACTCCAAGTTGACATTTGCTGATCACGTATCTGTGTCTGTCAATAAGGCTTTTAAAAACCTGGGATTTATACTTCGTGCAAGCAAACCATTTTCAGATATTCACTGCCTCAAAGTAGTATATACGCGCTTGCGAAGACACGTGTTTTTTGGCGTTCGAATTTATTTTTTACGGAATATAGTCATAATGTCTATAGATTGTCGAGCTTGTGGTGTCCAAGTTCCTGAAGGATTTTATTTGAAGTGCTCCAAAACACAGTGCGAAAAGAGTTACGATTTAAAGTGTCTGGGACTGACTCAAGAAGATTACAACTCCTTCTCGGAAAAATACACACAGCAATGGGTGTGTCCTGAGTGCGTTTGTTCTAAGCCTAAACCCAAACGAACAACTCGGAAACACCTGTTCGAATCACCCTCGAACCTGGAACATTCACACCCAGCGCAAACGTGAATACTCAACGAGGAAGCCGCATCAAAACAAGGGATGAATCAATTGAGGTTGAGTGTGATAAGGATAGTATTCTACTGTCTGAGTTAAGGGAGTTTAAAAGAGAAGTATTACGGCGTTTGGACATGCAAACAAACGTTATTAAACATCTTCAAGAAGTATGTTATTCTACAAAAACAGAATTAGAAGAACTGAAAAACAATATGAAGGTATTTGAAGACAAGTTTGCCCAAGAGAAATTATTATTAACCTACAATCAGCTGAGTGGAAGTATTGAAAGTGGATCAAAAACTGTAAGTAAAAGTGTGGAGGTTACGAATCAAACTGATGCCCCAACCACATTCGCTGAAGTGGCTCGTATTAATCACACGAATAACATAAACAAACCTAACACTACTACCCGCGTACATAAGCTACGCGAGGCCACGAAAACAGAGTCAGAGAAGACAGGAGATGCCGCGTCTTTACTTAACAATCCGCCTCAAACGATTCAGAGGGAGAAGTTAATTATAGGAGAGGAAGAAGAAAAGAATAAAAAACATGAGTGGACCACAATCCGCAAAAAGAAGAGGGGAAGTTTTCAACCAACAAACGTTAAAAAAGGAAAAAATACAGATTTAGTAGAAATTCAGGCTACAGAAAAAAAGAAGCACCTTCATGTTTGGCGATTGTCCACTGAAACTACAGTTGAAAAACTAACTTCACATGTAAGACGGATGTGTGGTTCAGATGTTAGCATTAAGATAGAAAAAATTAAGCATAAAACGGAAAGGGACTACGCGTCTTTCATCGTCACAGTGCCAGAGTCAATGTATGATAAGTTGTGTCAACCAGAAATGTGGCCTGTAAATGCTGAATTTTGCGAATGGATTTGGTTTCGAAAATCAACACACAAATCAAATTCAGAAAAAACCTGCTATTGAATTTTACAACCAAAATGTCAGAGGTCTTCGAACAAAATTAAATAGCTTCTCTAATAATATTGAAACATTGAACGCCGATATAATTGCTATAACGGAATCCGGATGTAATGATTCCATTATGGACGCGGAGATTGTACCGCCGGGTTACCAGATAATAAGATGCGACCGAATGGATGGACGTAGGCTGGGCGGCGCGTTTCTTGTGGCCACACACGGGTTGCAGATGCGACGAGTGAACGCACCAGGTGACGTCAACGTTGATAACTATTCATTTGAACTGGTTTGTGCGACCGTTCACGTTAAATGTAGGTACTTGTTTTTGTGTTGCGTTGTTTACTTACCACCAAAGACGAATGAAAGTGACTACTTTATATTTTTTAAAATAATGGAACAACTGTGTGTAAAATATAAGCATATTATGTTGTTAGGCACCCGAATTTCAACAGAGAAGATGGTTGGAAAATACCTCCATCATGGGATCCTGTTTTAACGAAATCCCATGCTAGGCCCCGCACTGCAAGACCTCTAGATACAGTTAGCTCTTTTTGCGTAGATAGGAACACAAATTAATATTAACTGAGTGACGGTAGTTTATATTTTTTCAAAATATTGTAAAGACGAATAACACCATAGTCTACCTGTGACCACGAACGCTGTAAAGTGTTCGAAACGTCAGGTTAAATAAAATGTTAATAAATCGCGAAATAATCCGTAAAAGTAGTTTCATTTAAACCTTTCATCCCCATAGTATAGGTTAACATTGCAAAAACATTAAAAAAAGTCTCAAACTCTTCCGGCCTTTTTTACAATAAAAGGTAGCCTTTGTCCTTTACTAAGATTTAGTTTAGATTCAGTAGTTTCCTCGTGAAAGCGTAACAGATAGACAGAGTTACTTTCATATTTATAATATTAGTAAGTATTGTGGTAAATGATACTACTGCTGAAGTTCTTACTTGGTTTTATTTAACATGACTTGCCATATTAACTTATTACAAACTCTTCAACTCTTAAATTAGAGATTATGCCCCTACATTAATGATTACTTCGAATTACATAGTAACTGATTAGGAACTGCCTACTTCAAATGCTCACGAGCAACTGACCGAGTAGCGATCTCTACCGATACTACTGCGGTGTTTTCCCCACCACAACTCAATTACGTCATGTCTTTTTCCCGGTCGACCAGTAAGTGTTGCCAACATTTGATAATAAAATACATCGAATCACGACAGTATTGTACTGACGTCTTAACATGAACGTATTTCTTGATAATAATTATGCCTGTTGTGTTTTAAAGAATCAATCAATCATTAAATTATTATTAAAATTGGAAGATTTTTTAACACAATAACACTAAGTTCCTAGCCCCAAACTTAGTACAGCTTGTACTATGGCGACTAGGTAACGGATAAATATACTTAAATACATTTATTAACGTCCATGACTTAGGTAAATTACAAAAAGAATAAACACAATTAAAAAACACTGTAATTTTTTTATAAAATAAATTTAAACAATTAGAGTACTAGTACATACATAGCTATGACTTAGCCTAAAACACAAACACTATGACCTAAGCTGATAAGCAAAACCTAGAAGCCTATTACGTGACGTACGTAACCGAGATGCTTACGCCTCTAACGCTCGATCAGAAGTGGAACAGTAGATGAGTTATTAGTTTTTTATTAAAACTTGTTTTAGCAATTTAGCTATGTACTTGCACTTGAACTTATGTTATGTTTAATTACACATTAAGAAAGATACCTTAAACTATTTTTTTTTACGTATCTTTACCACTGAGTCTTTCGGCATCGTTTACCCGGTCCGGTTTCCGGCTGGGTATAGACCGAGCCTAAGAACGGATGCAATACGTCAGGCTCGTAAGCATTAAGGCTCGGTCTATACCCAGCCGGAAACCGGACCGGGTTAACGCAGATTCAATCCATCGCTTATACAATAAGGTCGTTTTTTGAACGGATTCTTGCGGATGCTTATGGACTCCGGCAGCATATAGACCGAGCCTAAGTTCGTTTTTTAAAAAAGTTATATAAAATATCGGCCGGAAACAGCTTATTATAAATCCTAGCCTTGCAGATAAGATAGATTACGTTATCAAATCGTGCTAATTATGGATGGGGCTTCGAGACTTTTTACTCGATCACAAAAATTCGATAATTCATTCACATCATTTATTTTATTCATTCAGCCAGGTGACAGATCTTATTAACAATACTGGCTACGCTTAAGAAGCCATAAAAGGGGTAGAAAACATCTGTCATGGCGTCATCGAAAGTAAGTCAAGCTGACATTTGGCTGTCATAGAAATCTCAATAGGCACTGGCATAAGGCTGATTTAAGCGTTATGCGGCGTTTAAGAGAGCAAATTAGACGAAAAAGCCAGATTTGTGGAATGAAAATTCTTGGATTTTGCACCACTATAATGCTCCTTCCCATAAGGACATCATTGTGAACGAATTTTTGACCAAAAACTCAACAAATACCATCGAGCAGCCACCTTATTCACCAGATATGGCTTCAGCCGACTTCTTTCTTTTTCCTAAACTCAAATTACCACTTCGTGGCACCCGGTTTCATTCGGTAGAAGACATAAAGGAGAATTCGCAGCGAGAACTGAACTCAATTCCGGAAAAAGCGTTTAAAAAATGTTTTGATGATTGGATTATTCGTTGGCGTAAGTGTATCGCTTCTGAAGGCACATACTTTGAAGTTGATAAAATAAATTTGGATGAATAACTAACATTTTGTGTATCATTAATCTTTTCCCGGTACTTTCTCGACAGAGTAGTATATTTACATTTGTCCTAACAAAACTTGACTATGTAAATTTTGCCAAATGATAAAAGTTTGTATGATACTTTTTATTCCTTGACATAATTGCATGAAATTTCGCATGAATTGAGTACGGCAAAAATAATGGTTACGTATATTAGCTTTTTTGAAATATAACCCCTCAGGGGGTAAAATAAGGGATGAAAGTTTAAAATAAACGATCAGGCCAAACACTTAGGGCTAGCAACTTGAAATTTCACTCACGTATTCCGCATATTTGAATGAAATTTCGTATGAATTGAGTACGGCAAAAGTTATGGTTACGTATATAAGCGTTTTTAAAATTTAACCCCTAAGGGGGTAAAATAAGGGATGAAAGTTTAAAATAAACGCACAGGCCAAACCCTTAGGACTAGCAACTTGAAATTTCACTTACGTATTCCTCATATTATTATGACGAAAACATCCAATACGAAAGCCTTTTCCAATATCAACCTCCAAGGGGGTGAAATAGGGAACAAAAGTTTGTATGAAACTTTCAATTCCTTGGACATATTTGCATGCAATTTCAAGATTCAACATGATGGTTTTGTATTTCAGTGTAGCACATATTCCATCTCCTCTCCTGCCTTCGTTCATTTTTTAGCAGGGTAACGTAGGAGGAACTGAGTCAAACAAAGCCATTGCAATACAATATCTTTGGCATCAAATGATTTGACACTCTGAAAAACATTTTTTTAAACTACTTAATCTGTGATAATGATTATTAAATGGGGTGAAAAACTAACTTTTTATCACGCCAGGGGCGCTTATTGTCTTGTACCTAGATCTGACATAACATCTGTCAGATTGTATGGAAGTTTGCAATCATTTCTGTTTGTTTACCATATTTTCGAGGATTAAAGTCGCAATGCAACAGTGTGGTGCTTTAAACTGTAAAATTGAAGTAGTTCATTTATTCCCTAAGGACTATAAACGCAGAAATCAGTGGGAATCTGCTTTACGGATGTAAAAATTGCACGATTACTCACAGCATATTTCATAAAAGAAGACTATTTTGGAAAAAGTATAATAATACTAAACGGGTAACAGTTTAGTGAATTCACTGGCACTGAAACAAAAGTACAGAAACCTAAAAAGCCCAAATCATGACAAGCTTCATGGAGCAGTTTTAAACATACTAATACATTGAAAATATTAGTTAGTGCTTTACCCTGTCTTCTTCTTAAAATTATGAAGGACTCCACTACTTGCCTGTCTCTCTACTGTAGAGTGCTGTGAACTTTTAACTAAATGACAAAGCGGAGGCAATATACTTACAAAAGAGACAGAAAGAAATGTAACAGTTAGAACAGGTACCTCCTTTTCATAAAGGAAAATCTCAATTACTTACTAAGCCTTACTATTATGAAGAACTGAAAAACTCTCAAGCGCTGCAATTTTAGGGAATCTATTTATAAAAAAAATCAATAAAAGTCTAGGAAGTTATATCTGTTTTTTATTATTATTTTTAAATAACCTTTAAACATGTTACTAACTTTAAATATACCATTACTTCATAATGATGCTTATAAAAAAAAGTAACATTTCACAAATGTGAGTATCATACTTATTACTAAAGAAATAGTGTCACGACTACATGCTATGCATCAATGAAATTGCAGAATTTCCTACCAGTACAAAATAAATATCTATGTGTTTGTGTGTAGTAAGGAATTTTCTGTTCAAAGGACAACTCTCTAACACTAATACTTAACTAAGGCACAGTAATTTCATATATCAAGCTTTTTTTTAGCTTTATACGGGTGCTTAATTTAATTATTGTATCTTTGCTTAGAAGTTTATCAAGACTACTTATAAATTCACAATCCAATCCACGCTTGTCCACCACATATCCTAAATACACTTCCCATAATCTGGAGAACTTTCATGAGCTCTGGTATTGAATTAGAGATACATGTTTACATCATGCATACATGCCACTATCCGCAGCGCTCACATCATCATCATCATCATCACCAGCCTATATCAGTCCACTGCTGGACACAGGCCTCTCCAAAAGGAGGATTTTGCCATAATCGCCACGCTTGGCAGGCGGGTTGGCGATCGCAGTTTGGCCAATGGTGGAGAGGAGACGCTGCTGCCCGTCATCTTTTGGCGGTTCTCCTGTAGTCGCCTCTTACGACACCCATAGGAAGCAGCGCTCACAATGGTATAAAATTAACTTTCTCCATCCTTGCTTTACATTATCCTTTCATGTATGTGATATCACCAGCAGAGTAGAGGTGGACAGTTAGGAGATGACATGCTTCATACAGAACTTTTTGTTGCTTGCTGTTGTATCTGTGAAACAAAAAGCATCAGATGATGAATACTTATTATTTAAAAAGTGTATTGAATAAATATCAGGAAATTATTTGAATATACTTCATACCTTTCTAAATAAAGATGTATTTCATGTTTCCTTAAGCTAGGAAGTGGAAAATCGGCATCAATGTCTCTGATTTTTTTATCGCCAGAGAGGCATTTGCAACATCATCTGTAATGTTATAGTCAGCGCCAAAGTTTCGGTTCCACTCATAAGCCTCCAATCTAGAAGAAATAACAGATATAGTCCAAATTAACCAGAATTATGCACAGGAAATAGAATGTAACCTTCAATATTTTCAATGCTTACCTCTCTATCAAATCACAACGTTTCCGTGAATTGTTCTGGTCCTTTTACGAAATCCGCTTTGAAGCTCAGAAAAAGACATTAATGAATACATTTTAAACGCTAAAAAACTTTATATGCGGAAAAATCGCAAATGCACACTTGACACTAGCAGTCAACAGGGTACAAGCGACGATCGCGCCATCTACAAAAAGCTTTGCGTGTTCCTCCCCATTGGAAAAATAGTGTCTCAGCGTTAAATGGTTAATAAGTTGATATCAAAATGTCATATCAGTAACGTAGCATTTTCTGATTAAGTACCTAATAAGTAAATTCTAGATATTCTCTGAACTGAAAAGCCCACTCAGAACTCGGTCAATTTTAGTGATTTACAACATAACACGATTTATAAAATACATTTCAAGTTACACGTCGACATACCATACAATTGTAACTTTAGTATGGATTTATGAACTTACTTTGTCTTAACATTAAGATTTATAAAAATACCCCATCATAATAAAATGAGTATTGATTCAACAAATGAGCTTACAAGTTCCATGATTCCTATTTAATTTAGAGGTATTATAATGATTATGTTTAATGTTGGTAGCATTGTGAAGTTTCTTTGACTAATCTGTAGAAGTTTATGTCATCGTCGCGCCAATTTTTGATATTTGTTTGAATTGTTTGCGATTTTTTTTCTGGATTTTATCAAATTTCGTGCCAATAAATACAAGTGGCTGAAGGCGGGGCTGCTTGTCCACTCCCGTATCACTGACGCTGCCACACTGCACCGAGTCCTTTGCGCCCAGAACCCGTGGTACAAAGTTGACTCATGGCAGTGTTACGATATGACGGTGGACAACAAGCCTCGAGAGGAGGATTCCAAGGAAAAGGTGATTCACCTTATCCTAGGAATCCCCGAAGACCAGAAGCAGACCATCCTGGAGAGAGATCGCCGAGTAGCCCATATGTCCGGCAGTGGCTACATCCGCTTCTTCTCTCCGGACGAGCCCGCAACAACCGGACAGGAACCGACAGCGACGAGTGAGGCCGCAGGGATAACATCCAACCCAGCGGCATCCACCTCAGCTCCCCAACCGGGTATGAGCGAGATGGAAGTAAACTCGGCGCTGCACATTGAGGGGAGCTACAGCGACGAAGATGACGTCCTGCGTAGCCCTTAGCTCCCTCAATGTCATACAGACAAACCTCCAGCACAAGCAGATAGCGGCGGCAACTTTACGCAGAGTGCTGGAGGTCAACAACAAGACCGTCGCTCTGATCCAGGAGCCCTGGATCAGGAATAATAGAGTCTGCGGTCTAAACAACATCGGTGGTAAGTTACTGCTGGACACCTCAGTTGAAAAACCGAGAACCTGCATCTACATGCCTAATAACGTAACAACAACCTTGCTTAACCAATTCTGTTCTAGAGACCTCACAGCAGTGAAGATATCTACAGTACAACAAACCGTCCTAGTGTTAGCTTCGGTGTATATGCCAAGTGAGGGCGAAATTCCTGCAAGGGAACTAGCCCAACTGGTACAACACTGCGAAGCACACGAATGGGACCTGATCATCTCCGCAGACTGCAACGCACATCACCCGCTGTGGGGAAGTAAGGACACAAACAAAAGGGGTGAGTCTTTAGCCGAATATTTACACCAAGCAAACCTGAACATTATGAACAGAGGTATAGAACCCACTTTCGTAAGCTCAAGGTATCAATCTATCATAGACGTTACTTTGGCAACACACGCGGCGGCAGACCTCATTGAGGGTTGGCATGTATCAAATGAACCCTCCTTCGCAGACCATCGCCGCGTCTGTTTCCAAATACAGTACACACAAACACACCCTGTTCCATATCGCAACCCCCGCAAAACAGATATAACAAGGTACACAAATCTACTAACCAAGTCGCTAGGTGATGTACAACTAACAGACGTAACACTTAGTACTGATAACATAGAATCAAACGTTCAGCTCCTAACTGAATCCCTTAGAGACAGTTATGAACTGGCTTGTCCTGAAGTAACACCCAAAACCTCGGGTAAAAGTACCTGGTGGGGGCCAGAACTCGACCGACTACGCAAGGGACTCAGGACACTCTTTAACCGAGCAAAAAACACCAGATCCACTGACGACTGGGAAAAATACAAAACAGCACAAAAACACTACAAGAAAAGAATCAGATTCCGGAGAACGGAAGGCTGGCATGATTTCTGTAATACCATTAACTCAACCAACCAAGCCGCAAGAATAAAGAAAATCCTTTCAAAAGGTGATCTCAAACTCCTGGGCTCCCTGAAGAAAGAAGACGGCACTTATACAAACACAGATGAGGAAACCAGTACAGTACTACTGGAAACTCACTTCCCAGGCTGTCAAATAACGTCAGACTACGGATGGTCTGACGAGCAATACAGTACACCAACAATCCAAGAATGGGAAATTGCAGACAAGGTAGTAACGACAAATAAAATAGAATGGGCTCTAAAGAGCTTTAAGCCCTTCAAGTCGGCAGGGCTGGACGGAATCTTCCCAGCACTACTACAATGGCAGACCAACCAAGTAACAAAACATCTACTACCAATCTACAGGGCCTGCATTGCATTCAAATACATACCAAAAACATGGAGAGAGGCGAAAGTAGTCTTCCTGCCAAAACCAGGCAAGGAAGACTATACGCATGCCAAAGCTTTCAGGCCCATTAGTCTAACTTCATTCCTACTAAAAACACTGGAAAGACTAGTAGACCGATACCTAAGGGATGGAGCGCTAAAACGTAAGCAACTACATCCCCAACAACATGCATACAGAACAGGCAGATCAACAGAGTCAGCGCTGCACATGGTGGTGCATAAAATAGAAACGGCTATCACAAATAAAGCTTCAACCCTAGCTGCCTTCATAGACATAGAAGGGGCTTTCGACAAAACCATGCACAACAGCATTAACCACGCCCTACAGAAATACAACGTCGATCCAGTCATAAAAAACTGGATAACGCAACTAATAAGTAAAAGGGCGGTTCAAATAGTGGTGAACACTACCACAAGAGCAAAGGTAGTAAGAGGATGCCCCCAGGGTGGTGTCCTTTCACCACTCCTATGGAACATAGTAGTGGATAGCCTACTGTACAGACTAAACGAAAGAGGATACACTACTATTGGTTATGCAGACGACCTAACAATACTGATAAACGGAAACGCTGAAAATCTGCTCTGCGGAATTATGCGCTCAGCACTTCAGATAGTAGAAAAATGGTGTGACGAGCATCAACTATCAGTAAACCCGAAAAAGACAGAACTTATCCTTTTCACCAACAAAAGGAAGTTACCTCCACTACAATTACCAAAACTATTTAACACAGAACTCTCGCTATCAACTCAGGTGAAATACCTGGGCGTTATCCTTGATAACAAACTGAATTGGGCGAGTCATATCGATACAAAAATAAAGAAGGCCTGTATAGCATTTTGTCAATGTAGAAGACTAGTTGGTAAAAGTTGGGGTCTAAATCCAAAAATCACACTTTGGCTCTACACATCAGTTATCAGACCTTCTATAACTTATGGATCAGTTGTATGGTGGCCCAGAACACAACTGACCACAGTGAAAACAAAACTCCAGAGTCTACAACGACTAGCGAGCGTAGCAACTACTGGATGCATGAGAACCACCCCATCAGCCGCGCTCGAGTTCCTCCTAAACTTGAGACCGCTAGATCTCATCATACAGGAGGAAGCACAGTCAGCCGCCCTGAGACTAAGAGCAAACGGACTATGGAAACAAAACATAGAAACAACACACTCAAAAGTTCTGCAGGAGGTCCTAAAGGAATTACCACTCCTCGAGGCGCCCATGGACAGAACTCCGTGTCAACACATCTTCGATCGAAGATACAATATCCAACTCACAGAAGAACCAAAAGACAACTCTGGCGTCGATGAAGTTAGGATATATACAGACGGCTCAAAAACGGCACACGGTACCGGAGCCGGCGTCTTCTCGAATGATTTAAACATAAACATATCGACCACACTAGACAAGTTAAACTCCATCTTCCAGGCAGAATGCATTGGTATAACCAAAGCGGCACAGGCGGTTGCAGCCAGAGACGTCCGAGATCTTGGCATAAAAATTGTCTCGGATAGTGCATCCGTACTCCAAGCCCTACAAAACAATGTCGTAACCTCCGCACTCATACTAGAGTGTCACAATGCACTCCAATCCATTGCAAACACGAACAGAGTAGTTCTGCAATGGATCAAAGGACACAGCAACTCACTGGGAAATGACACCGCAGACGAACTGGCCAAAAGAGGATCGAAGGTAGTAGTCCATGGACCGGAACCACTACTGCCTATACCTCAGGCCCAAATTAAAACGTGGCTGCGTGAAAGAACCACAGGAACCCACCATACCGAATGGATGAACAGTGTAGGATGCAGGCAAACAAAAGATGCAATTCCGGCAGCATCAAAAAAGCTCGCCCGCAGCCTCATCAGACTAAAACGGAACGAACTTCGGAAGGTTGTAGGTACTATAACCGGTCATTGTTCACTAAACAGGCACCTATTCCACATAGGAGTAACAGACAGCCCCACATGCAGAGGATGCATGGAGGCAGAGGAAACGCCGCGGCACGTGCTCATGGAGTGCGAGAGCGTGGCAGAACAACGGGCACGGATTCTCCAATCACCAGGATCACTCCCGGAGGCATTCAGGAGCCTGAAGGGTTTGCTGGCCTTCTGGGATGACTTGGGCTGGTTGGAGTAGGGGAAGGACACAGCACGCACAATGGCCCAATCGAGAGGCTAAGTGCGGACACCTCCCAGCTAAACTAAATACAAGTGGGGGGAAAGTCTTTAATAAAATGTGAAGTTTGTGGGATCAGACGCGTTAATAAAAGTGCTTGTAATATATTTATGGCCAGATTTCCACTTTACCCTACCAGGTTTAATAATGTGCGATATTTTAAAATATTTCTTATCCTTCGAGTTTATGTATTGCTTTGACCGTGTTAATAGCAATTTGCAACGACAAAGTGCACTCCTAGATTTGATATCTTCTCATAAATAGTCATTAATCGTGCCTTATCTTTGTAATGACAGTGATGCAATTAAATTATAAAAATGAAATTTATCTTGTAAGTACACCAATACATGTAATTAATTTGACGATATAAAATATTTAATATTTATTTTAGATGCCGTTTGGGTAAAATTAACTGGAAACGAAGATTTGGCCTATTTACCTGTACAAAAGTTAAATGAAAATATTTTTTGTGTGGAAACCACTTTCTAAGAAGCGCCTTAAATAAAAAACCGTTATAGAAAGCTGAAATTTTTACAGATGATGTACCTAAATTAAATAAGGGATAAAATCAAGAATAAAAATGCTGGATAATGGGTTGTTATATACAAGCTAACTTAAGAGAACTATCTATTTTTTAGTTTTAAGGTCAACCAAATATGGGGTTGGAAAGAAATCAAGCTCCCCAGTCTCCACTCCCTCCCTCTACCAAAACCAGTCGCGCTTTTGCCCCAACAGCACAAGCAGATAGCGGCGGCAACTTTACGCAGAGTGCTGGAGGTCAACAACAAGACCGTCGCTCTGATCCAGGAGCCCTGGATCAGGAATAATAGAGTCTGCGGTCTAAACAACATCGGTGGTAAGTTACTGCTGGACACCTCAGTTGACAACCCGAGAACCTGCATCTACATGCATAAAAACGTAACAACAACCTTGCTTAACCAATTCTGTTCTAGAGACCTCACAGCAGTGAAGATATCTACAGTACAATAAACCGTCCTAGTGTTAGCTTCGGTGTATATGCCAAGTGAGGGCGAAATTCCTGCAAGGGAACAAGCCCAACTGGTACAACACTGCGAAGCACACGAATGGGACCTGATCATCTCCGCAGACTGCAACGCACATCACCCGCTGTGGGGAAGTAAGGACACAAACAAAAGGGGTGAGTCTTTAGCCGAATATTTACACCAAGCAAACCTAAACATTATGAACAGAGGTATAGAACCCACTTTCGTAAGCTCAATGTATCAATCTATCATAGACGTTACTTTGGCAACACACGCGACGGCAGACCGCATTGAGGGTTGGCATGTTTCAAATGAATTCTCCTTCGCAGACCACCGCCACGTCTGTTTTCAAATACAGTACACACTAACAGACCCTGTTCCATATCGCAACCCCCGCAAAACAGATATAACAAGGTACACAAATCTACTAACCAAGTCGCTAGGTGATTTACAACTAACAGACGTAACACTAAGTACTGATAACATAAAAACAAACGTTCAGCTCCTAACTGAATCCCTTAGAAACAGTTATGAACTGGCTTGTCCTGAAGTAACACCCAAATCCTCGGGTAAAAGTACCTGGTGGGGGCCAGCACTCGACCGACTACGCAAGGAATTCAGGACACTCTTTAACCGAGCAAAAAACACCAGATCCACTGAAGACTGGGAAAAATACAAAACAGCACAAAAACACCAGAAGAATTAGATTCCGGAGAACGGAAGGCTGGCATGATTTCTGTAATACCATTAACTCAACCAACCAAGCCGCAAGAATAAAGAAAATCCTTTCAAAAGGCGATCTCAAACTCCTGGGCTCCCTGAAGAAAGAAGACGGCACTTACACAAACACAGATGAGGAAACCAGTACAGTACTACTGGAAACTCACTTCCCAGGCTGTCAAATAACGTCAGACTATGGGTGGTCTGACGAGCAATACAGCACACCAACAACCCAAGAATGGGAAATTGCAGACAAGGTAGTAACGACAAATAGAATAGAATGGGTTCTAAAGAGCTTTAAGCCCTTCAAGTCGGCAGGGCTGGACAAAATCTTCCCGGCACTACTACAATGGCAGACCAACCAAGTAACAAAACATCTACTACCAATCTACAGGGCCTGCATTGCATTTAAATACATACCGAAAACATGGAGAGAGGCTAAAGTAGTCTTCCTGCCGAAACCAGGCAAGGAAGACTACACGCATGCCAAAGCTTTCAGGCCCATTAGTCTAACATTATTCCTACTAAAAACACTGGAAAGACTAGTAGACCGATACCTAAGGGACGGAGCGCTAAAACGTAAGCAACTACATCCCCAACAACATGCATATAGAACAGGCAGATCAACAGAGTCAGCGCTGCACATGGTGGTGCATAAAATAGAAACGGCTATCACAAATAAAGCCTCAACCCTAGCTGCCTTCATAGACATAGAAGGGGCTTTCGACAAAACCATGCACAACAGCATTAACCACGCCCTACAGAAAACCAACGTCGATCCAGTCATAAAAAACTGGATAACGCAACTAATAAGTAAAAGGGCGGTTCAAATAGCGGTGAACACTACCACAATACCCCCAGGGTGGTGTCCTTTCACCACTCCTATGGAACATAGTAGTGGATAGCCTACTGTACAGACTAAACGAAAGAGGATACACTACTATTGGTTATGCAGATGACCTAACCATACTGATTAACGGAAACGCTGAAAATCTGCTCTGCGGAATTATGCGTTCAGCACTTCAGATAGTAGAAAAATGGTGTGACGAGCATCAACTATCAGTAATCCAGAGAAAGACAGAACTTATCCTTTTCACCAACAAAAGGAAGTTACCTCCACTACAATCACCAAAATTATTTAACACAGAACTCTCGCTAACAACCCAGGTGAAATACCTGGGCGTTATCCTTGATAACAAACTGAATTGGGCGAGTCATATCGATACAAAAATAAAGAAGGCCTGTATAGCATTTTGTCAATGTAGAAGACTAGTTGGTAAAAGTTGGGGTCTAAATCCAAAAATCACACTTTGGCTATACACATCAGTTATCAGACCTTCTATAACTTATGGATCAGTTGTATGGTGGCCCAGAACACAACTGACCACAGTGAAAACAAAACTCCGAAGTCTACAGCGACTTGCGAGCGTAGCAACTACTGGATGCATGAGAACCACCCCATCAGCCGCGCTCGAGTTCCTCCTAAACTTGAGACCGCTAGATCTCATCATACAGGAGGAAACTGTCAGCCGCCTTAAGACTAAGAGTAAACGGACTATGGAAACAAAACATAGAAACAACACACTCAAAAGTTCTGCAGGAGGTCCTAAAGGAATTGAAGATAAATAACATAAAATAATAATAAAGGAATTACCACTCCTCGAGGCGCCCATGGACAGAATTCCGTGTCAATACATCTTCGATCGAAGATACAATATCCAACTTACAGAAGAACCAAAAGACAACTCTGGCGTCGTTGAAGTAAGGATATATACAGACGGCTTAAAAACGGCACATGGTACCGGAGCCGGCGTCTTCTCGAATGATTTAAACATAAACATATCGACCATACTAGACAAGTTAAACTCCATCTTCCAGGCAGAATGCATTGGTATAACCAAAGCGGCACAGGCGGTTGCAGCCAGAGACGTCCGAGATCTTGGTATAAGAATTGTCTCGGATAGTGCATCCGTGCTCCAAGCCCTACAAAACAATTTCGTAACCTCCGCACTCATACTAGAGTGTCACAATGCACTCCAATCCATTGCAAACACGAACAGAGTAGTTCTGCAATGGATCAAAGGACACAGCAACTCACTGGGTAATGACACCGTAGACGAATGGGGAGGAACACGCAAAGCTTTTTGTAGATGGCGCGATTGGCGCTTGTACCCTGTTGACTGCTAGTGTCAAGTGTGTATTTGCGAATTTTCGCATTTAAACTTTTTCAGTGTTTAAAATGTATTCATTAATGTCTTTTTCTGAGCTTTAAAGCGGACTTCGTAAAAGGACCAGAACAATTAACGTAAAAGTTGTGATTTGATAGAGAGGTAAGCATTGAAAATATTGAAGGTTACATTCTATTTCCTGTGCATAATTCTGGTTAATTTGGACTATATCTGTTATTTCTTCTAGATTGGAGGCTTATGAGCGCAACCGAAACTTTGGCGCTGACTATAACATTACAGATGATGTTGCTTATGCCTCTCTGGCGATAGAAAAATTCAGAGACATTGATGCCAATTTACCACTTCCTAGCTTAAGGAAACATTAAATACATCTTTATTTAGAAAGGTATGAAGTATGAACTTATATTCAAATAATTGATACTTACTCAAAACACTTTTTAAATAATAGGTATTCATTCATCATGTGATGCTTTTTGTTTCACAGATACAACAGCAATCAAGAAGAAGTTATGTATGAAGCATGTCATCTCCTAACTGTTCACCTCTACTCTGCTGGTGATATCACATACATAAAAGGATAATGTAAAGCATGGATAGAGAAAGTTAATTTTATACCAATGTTAGCGCTGCGGATAGTGGCATGTATGCATGATGTAAATATGTATCTCTAATTCAATACCAGAGGTCATAAAAGTTCTCCAGATTATGGGAAGTGTATTTAGGATATGTGGTGGACAAGCGTGGATTGGATTGTGAATTTCTAAGGAGTCTTGATAAACTTCTAAGCAAAGATACAATAATTAAATTAAGCACCCGTATAAAGCTAAAAAAAAGCTTGATATATAGGTAATTACTGTGCCTTAGTTAAGTATTAGTGTAAGAGAGTTGTCCTTTAAAAAGAAAATTCCTTACTACACACAAACACATAGATATTTATTTTGTACTGTTAGGAAATTCTGCAATTTGATTGATGCATAGCATGTAGTCGTGATACTATTTCTTTATTAATAAGTATGATACTCACATTTGTGAAATGTGATTTTTTTTTATAATCATCACCATGAAATAATAGTATATTTAAAGTAAGTAACATGTTTGAAGGTTATTTAAAAATAATAATAAAAAAACAGATATAACTTCCTAGACTTTTATTGTTTTTTTTATAAATAGATTCCCTAAAATTTCAGCACTTGAATGTTTCTCAGTTCTTCACAATAGTGGGGCCTAGTAAGTAATTGAGATTTTCCTTTATGAAAAGGAGGTACCTGTTCTAACTATTACATTTCTTTCTGTCTCTTTTGTAAGTCCATTATCAGCGAGTATATTGCCTCTGCTTTGTCATTTAGTTAAAAGTTAGAGAGACAGGCAAGTAGTGGAGTCCTTCATAAATTCATGAAGAAGACAGGGTAAAGCACTAACTAATATTTTCAATGTATTAGTATGTTTAAAACTGCTCCATGAAGCTTGTCATGATTTGGACTTTTTAGGTTTCTGTACTTTTGTTTCAGTGCCAGAGAATTTACTAAACTGTTACCCGTTTAGTATATTATACTTTTTCCAAAATAGTCTTCTTCTATGAAATATGCTGTGAGTAATCGTGCAATTTTTAATCCGTAAAGCAGATTCTCACTGATTTCTGCGTTTATAGTCCTTAGGGAATAAATGAACTTCTTCAATTTTACAGTTTAAAGCACCACACTGTTGCATTGCGACTTTAAACCTCGAAAATATGGTAAACAAACAGAAATGATTGCAAATTTCCATATAATCTGACAGATGTTATGTCAGATCTAGGTACAAGACAATAAGCGCCCCTGGCGTGATAAAAAGTTAGTTTTTCTCCCCATTGGCCAAAAGAGGATCGAAGGTAGTAGTCCATGGACCGGAACCACTACTGCCTATATCTTAGGGCCAAATTAAAACGTGGCTGCGTGAAAGAACCACAGAAACACACCATACCGAATGGATGAACTGTGTAGGAGGCAGGCAAACAAAAGATGCAATTCCGGCAGCATCAAAAAAGCTTGCCCGCAGCTTCATCAGACTAAAACGGAACGAACTTCGGAAGGTTATAGGTACTATAACCAGTCATTGTTCATTAAACAGGCACCTATTCCACATAGGAGTAACAGACAGCCCCACATGCAAATGATGCATGGAGGCAAAGGAAACGCCGCGGCACGTGCTCATGGAGTGCGAGAGTGTAGCAGAACAACGGGCATGGATTCTCCAATCACCAGGGTCACTCCAGGAAGCCTTCAGGAGCCTGAATGGTCTACTGACCTTCTGGGATGACTTGGGCTGGTTGGAGTAGGGGAAGGACACAGAACGCACAATGGCCCAATCAAGAGGCTAAGTGCGGACACCTCCCAGCTAAACTAACTAACTTACTTGCCCCGACACCGATTTTTCACAACGATTGAACTTCACGGCTCACGCGGCATGCGCCGAAGATACATCGTTCATTAGAGTAATAATAACTAATTTAATGTAAAAAAAGAGAATAGCTTTGGTATGTTTTGTATTACATAATGTTATAAATATGTTGAATTTAATTGTGGTTTTTTATTTTAGTACATACAACTCACATATTTTAATGGTAAAAAGTTCCCATCCGACCTACCGATTGATCGCGTATTTATCGATATCGATAGATAAGAACGATACAGCTTCGTCAAGCCCTAGCTTGTCAATTAGCGTGACAGTTGTGTTTTTAAATGTTGGTACAAGTTCAAATTACCAGTGCGGTACAATTTGCGTCCATTAATCGGTTCAGTGGCTAGTGCTAGAATGCCGGCTCCTTATAGCATTCAACCACTCCTATTACGTATTATTTAAATCCTCTTTGTTACTACATTTTCAACAAGACAGAGAAATGTACAGTGAAATGAAAACTGTTTATTAATCAGTCTGTTTTCACTACTTCGTTTTAATTTCTGTAAAATTCATAGACAAATTATTTTTCTTACATGGTAATATTAATCTTTATGTCATTTCAGTATTTCACTAGGTGGCGCCAGATGTATTCTCTTCCCGTCATTCTCTTGTAGTAGTGTTTCCTTTTTACATTTGGTGTTTCGTAGGCTGTTGGCTGTAAAAATTATTCTCTTAATGGCTGCCATGCTGAAAGTGTAGCATATTGGTTATGTCATGTATATAAATTCTAAGTTCGTGGGTGTAATTCGACTAATTCAACAAGTGTTTCGAACAATGTTCGCATGAAAGCAGCCTATTCTCTATCACCCTGGATCGTTTCCTCTTTCATGTTTCCTTTTTTGGCAATTAAGTTATGGACTCGGCGTTTGTGTACTGTATGTAATAAAAACAACTAACCTATGCTCCGTGAAAAGTGTTCGTAAGAACCATATTGAGTGCAGTGGTTTGTCACGAGTTAAAATGACGGATACGCGTTCGTCATCGGCGCTGTTCAAGCGGGCTGAGCAGTTGAAGAGATGGGAGGAATCCGATACCAACAAACAGTCGCCGACGCCGAAGCGTGCTTCGAGGATACAATTCTCTTCTGGGATCGTGTTCTTGGCGGCGTGCACTGCCGGAGACAAGGACGAGGTTCAGCGCCTGCTGAAAATGGGCGCTGACATAAATACGGCAAACGTGGACGGCTTGACCGCTCTCCATCAGGTTAGTTCTAATGACCCATATTATCATTGTCAGGTGCCAAAATTGTGAGTTACCTACCTTGATAAAGTGAGATCAAAATGTGTGCACCGTTTTGCATGTACTTTATCATTACAATAGTGTGAACAGTATGTATTTCTGATTGCACAGAAATTATTTGTAGTTGTGTTGTTATGTGCAACAAGTGTTTGACGACCATTTTTTTGGTTATTTGCTTTTTTGATGTCAATTTTGTTTTTAGTAGATCCTATCTAAAACTCAAGAGGGTTGACATGTTTATGGCTTATTTTTTGTTTACTGTGTTTAAAACTTGCCTCTAAAAAAATATCAATACTAACTTCATATACTCTCTAAGCCTCTCTGATTGTTGTTGCCTTGACAAAATCATGCTCAATTCAAAACTATAGTTATGGTTGTCCAATATTATGTCAACCCAGTTGAAAAACTTGATGTCAAACTCTTAAACCCGCTTCAACCACAAATATTTTTCTCCCTTTCTTTCCCTTCCTTGATTTGTGATTAAAAGCTAACTCCTGTTTTTCTTCAGGTCAACCATTAAGAAATTGATTCTAGTAGTCTTAGTTTATTATACCTACATAAATGAACTTATTCTAAACCAATATTTTTAATAAGTAAAGTAAACCATTATATGGTTATGGTTCCAATACACAGTTTAACCCTTCAACTCTAAGCAAAATAGATAACAATGGACATACGGCAGCCAGCTGCCAATTCAGGGCTAGTAAGATTACGCTAATACATAATGTACTGGCATTCTCATTAACAATAAAACATTGTGTCACCTTTCTGTCACAAGGATGGTTTCGTGCAGAGGGGCGTGCAATTGGAGAGGCCTATGTCCAGCAGTGGACTAGTGTGGGCTGATGATGATGATGATGGTTTATGTCCCAACTTAATAAATACTTAAGTGAAATACTACATGATAAGGTAACTAATGCTGTGAATAAGATTAACAAAAGCAGAATTGAACCAGCATAAAATGCCATAAAAAAGAAATGCGCTATCCTCTGTAACTGTGACCTGATTCCGTGTTATGCATTACGCACTTAGTGCATAGTGTAGATAGCATGGACTTCTAAAAAGTCATCATACATATTATTTATCGAATTTCAAAGTTTGTTAAAATAATTTTATTTTATAGTTACATTATAATGTTGCTCATCACCTTTTTAGTCACTTGACACCATTTGCAATATGTTTTTATGTGTAAGTTAATTACATTTGGTTCTTATTTCGATGGGGATACAATAAGTTGTAAAAGAAACAAATAAAATACAGTGAACTATAATAGGAAAATGTATTCTGCATCTTTGTTTAAACAAAACTTTGGAATAAAAGGAAATAGACATTTATTTCAGAAACAATGTTTGCAAATACAGTGGAACCCATTTATAATGGTGTAAAGCAATTTGTAAAAAATAAACAACCTACTGTTTTTGTTAGGTATGTATGTGTTGTATTTATTTTAATAAAAATAAAACACTGCATATTAAATCCAAATATTTAAAGGTTTTATGTATATGGTCTGTCTGTATGTCCGTCTGTCCTTCTGTCACCAGGCTATATCTCATAAACCATTATAGTTAGAGAGTTGAAATTTTCACAGATGATGTATTTCTGTTGCGCTTTAACAACATATTCTAAAAACAATACAATAAATATTTAAGCTCCCATATAACAAACATGATTTTTTTCTGACTCTCACTTGGCCGGTTTTTTTATAAAAGAAATCAACAATCTTTGTCTGCATTTGTCTCTAATATTATTGTGTAAAGAAAGAAACCTGAGCATCGTCAGGTGTTATGTGACTCTTCTGAACACTGCCAAAACCTTTGTTATAATGGGTCAAGTCAGTATATCAGACTTTGTTATAAAGAATTTCAATCATAATCAAACTTTGCTGTGTAATTACATCATGGTAAACGGTTTGTCAATAAAGATAGAGTCTTAATAAACGGATTCTACTGTAGGTTGAAATTCTTGACTGCTACAGTATATGTCTTGTTTTCTAGGGCTCCATACCCAAAGGGTAAAACGGGACCCTATTACTATGGCCCTGCTGTCCGGGTATGTGTATGTCTGTCTGTCCATCTGTCGCCAGGCTGTATCTCATGAACAGTGATAGTTAGAGAGTTAAAATTTCACAGATGTTGTATTTCTATTGCCACTACACTAACAAATACTAAAAAACTGAATACAATAAATATTTAAGGGGGCTCCCATACAAAAAACTTGTTATTTTTGCTGTTTTCATGGATTATGGTATGGAACCCTTCTTGCGCGAGTGCGACTCGCACTTGGCCGGTTTTTTAGTACCTTTTGGCTTTGGCAGCATCCATTTGTATCTATTGAGTTCTATCTATGGTCTCTTCTGGTGGTATCTGGTGTTATCAATTCTATCCAGTGAAGTCCCAGGGTCATTTCTATTTTGCCTTTCATTCCTGTGGACAACGTATTTTCTTAAAGATAATAACACTTGAAAAAAAAACATCGACCTCAGGTGGGACTCGAACTCACGTCCCATCGCATGCCGGGCGAGTGCGCTTTTTTTTTTTTCTTTTTTTTTTTTTCTTTCTTTTTTTTTTTTTTTCTGTGGCAACACTGGCAATAAGATCTCGTCCTGAGAATTTTATTTATTTAATTGTTAAATTTTAATTTTGAGGCCTAATATTTATCGCAGAACGTACCTAAATGTGTAATTAGTGTTAAGAAATAATTTGTGAGATTGAAGTGTGTGTATTTTATGTTTATTGCGTACTTACTTATCGCCGGTGGACGAGAGTGAATGACATTGCAAGTTTGCAATTACAAAAGTTTCGTACCATTGTTATTCATTGTTCTCTGTTCCAATTATTTATATAGCAAGTTAATAACATTGTGTTTTTTGCTTTTATGTATATAAATAAACAGTAAGTCGACTTATTTTCTATTGTGATATAGACATCACCCGCGTTGAGGTTATATTTTCAAACTGAAATACTTAACCTCATAGATAATAATTGATCTATCAATTCTTTGGAGTAATTTTTCATATCGTGATACATTATTTACATTATTATGCTTACTCGCAAAGCCTATGCTCTCCAGGAGGAGTCAAAACTCTTACTGGCTTTGATAGAACTGAAGGCATCCAAGGAGTTGGTTGAGCAATTGAGTAGTGAAAGAGAGGACAATGAAAGGGAACTAATGGAAGTATGGAATAAAAATACTAATTTAAAAAAAGAGATGGCTGAGCTGCACTCCAACTATTTGTTAGTTGTTGACGAGCGGAATAAACTTCAATCCGTGATTGATAGGTTCGACCAGTGCAGCGAAGAATATGAGGTCAATTTAAAACGCATGTCTTTGCTTCATCAAGACCTCAATGGCGCCCAGGACCACATCCTACACCTGGAGACAGAGAAGCAAGATCATGTTGACTACCAAACTAATTGTTTATTCAATAAATTAGTTGGAAGTGCGCCCAGCCCCCTTCAAACTTCATCTAGCAATAAATCAGTTACAACCATTGATTTAACAGGTGACATAACTTTAAAATCCCCTTATCCTGGTTGCCTTGCTAAATTAAGTAAAAATAAAATTAGGAAATATGTCAAAGTTAATAAGTTTATTAAAAGAACTCAGAAATTAATCAAAAAGCAGAAATATTTACATTCTTACACCAAACAAATAGATGAAAGAAGAAAATTAGGCGATAAACTAGATCTGTACTCTATTTTATTAGAAAAAAGTGTGTCTGACTATGAAAAAAATGTTCAAAACTTAGAATTAGAATTATGTAATCTTAAGAAATCACTAGATGTAATGACTCAGCGCTATGTTATCACAAAAAAAGAGTGTGGTGAACATATCTTGGCTTTGACGAGCCTCGTGTCGTCGTGTAGTTGTAATAATATAACTATAAATGAAAGTTGCTCACTTGGCTCTCAGTTAGGATGTGAGTCACCAGTTACTCTAAAATTAAAAAACAAAAAAAGTATTAACTCAAGCCATATCTCCGTTGGTTCCCAAGCAAAGAAAAATCATAAAAATGGCCCTGTAAAATCAAGTTTGGTTATGTTCAGCGATAGAATAGGAAAAAATATGGGCCCTTTACTGAACACATACTTGGGACAAAGTATTATTAATCACTGCATGCCAGATTCAACATTTTTTGATATAATAAATTATGTTGTGAATTATAAATTTGATAAAAATACAACTTTAATGATATTAATAGGTGATAGGGGCAATGTAAACAAAAAGGACTTGACAAAATATTTAGACTCATTGCAATTGTTAAATGTAAATAAAATTGTGATGTTTACACTCCCCTATAGCGTCAGTTTGCCACAGGAAGAAAATAATACTCGCTACAAAATGAATCTTTGTTTAAATACCATGACATTTAATTCTGATAAATTTCATATTATTGACATAAATAATTTCATTAAAAAAAATCAGTATCATTTGACCAGGGATAAATATTATCTCAGTGAAAAAATCAAAAGACAGATAGCAATGTCGCTATCATATTATATTAATTATTCAGCCAAGAACTTGGCTACCAAATCTGCTTCTATTGAACAGAGTAATGACATATTAAGCCACACCTTGGAATCAGTTCCAAGTAATAATAATATACATTTAAATTAATTAATAAGACAATAGAGGAAATCTCTTGCTGTCATCCTATAATGACAAATGAAAAGTCTAACTGCCTCAATATTGTTCATCAGAATATACAAGGCTTTTCTGGCAAAGATCTGGAATTAACATTATATTTACAAGATATGAATATACATGTCCTTTGTCTTACTGAGCACTGGCTTAAGAAATGTGAAGTGCTCATAGGGATCGGAAATTGGAAAGTCATTAGTTTGTTCAGTAGAGAGTCAGCTCAGCGAGGGGGATCACTAATTCTTATTAAAAACAATATTAAGTCCAAAGAACGCACAGACATCGTGGCACTCTCTATAGAGCAAACTATTGAACTAGCATGTGCTGAGCTAGAGCGGTATATCATTGTTAGTGTATATAAACCCCCATCGGCAGATTACCTTCCTTTTGAGTCCACCATGGAACAGGTATTAAATATATTATCAAAATCTAATAAGAAAATAGTTGTATGTGGAGACTTTAACATTGATTTATTAGAAGTAACTCAAAACTCTGTAAGGTTCTTAAATCTTTTTAAATCCTATAGTTTAATTAACCTTTTTAATGAACCTACTCGTATCACTCCTACAACAGCTACTTGCTTAGATAATATTTTCTGTAATTGTGAAGTTAGGCAAAAATCAATTATAAACTGCCTAAGATCAGATCATAGTGGACAAATAGCCACATTTGAGCACCATCATGTTTCACCTATGGTAGATATTATTTGTAGGCCAGTCGCTGCCAATCAATTAGATAGATTTAAGAAAAATATTGATTATAGAATAAATGTATTACCATTCAACAGTGACACTACGGATGTGTCGTATGAAAATTTATTTGGATTGATTAAAGATGAGTTTAACAATATATTTAAGCAAAAACACCTTAAAATAAATACAAATAAATGTAAATTCAGTGACTGGGCTACGACTGGAATTCATAAAAGTAGGAGAAACTTATATGAATTGTATGACCTAAAAGCGCAAACTCAAGACCCTAAAATTATTGAACATGTCAAAAAATACTCTAAAATCTTTAAAAAAGTATGTTCAGTGGCCAAATCAAATTACATTCGTGATACTATTGCTAGCTCCAAAAATAAAATAAAAGCCACTTGGAACATTATTAATAGAGAAACGTGCAAAACTAAACAATTAGATCGCACATTTAGCCTTAATGTTGATAATAAAATTATTAAATCCGACAACGAAGTAGCAAACGCGTTTAAGGATTTTTTTTCTACTATACCTATTGCCGCAACTAGTAAATTAAACTCTTCACAAGGTCTTGCAGAAACTTTTTTGAAATCAAATGTCGAGGAATGCAGTTCTATTCTAAATTTCAGGCATATAAATCCCGAAATTATTGTTAAAACTTTTAGAGAGCTAAATTTAAAAAAAAACAGAAGATTTATGGGGCATTTCAATTAATATAATCAACCATATAATTGATAGTATAGCAACGCATCTTGCTTGTATATTTAATCAGTGTATTGATTAAGGCTCATTTCCTAATTTAATGAAATACAGCAAAATCATACCCATATTTAAATCCGGAGATAAAAGTGATCCCTCTAACTATAGACCGATATCAATACTACCAGCTCTTAGTAAAATATTTGAAAAAATAGTGTTTAATCAACTCTTATCACACTTTAGAATGAACAATTTATTGCATGAGAATCAGTTTGGTTTTACCAAGGGTAGAAGCACAACTGATGCGGGAGTTGCACTCATTAAGCATATCTTCGATGCGTTTGAAAATAAGCAAGATGCTCTAGGGGTTTTTTGTGATTTGTCTAAGGCTTTCGATTGTGTAGATCACAAAACGTTATTAATGAAATTACGGCATTATGGTGTCTCAAATGAATCAGAAAAATTGTTAGAGTCATACCTCACGGATAGAACGCAAACAGTTAATGTCAATGGAACTGACTCTTCCGGGGCCCCATTATGCATGGGTGTGCCCCAGGGCTCTATATTGGGACCTTTATTATTCCTGATATATATAAATGACCTTCCTTACTTTACTAAAGACCTTTGTGAGATAGTATTGTTTGCAGATGATACATCATTGATTTTTAAAATTGACAGAGGTAAAGCTGCCTATGACGATGTGAATGATGCTCTCTCTCAAGTAGTACGATGGTTTACTGCTAACAATCTGTTACTTAATGCAAAAAAAACCAAGCTTATCAAATTTACTATGCCCAATGTGAGGCAGGTCAGTACGCATATTAATATGTCAGACGATCATATAGATGCAGTCGATGCAACAACCTTTTTGGGGAATTACAATAGACTCCCGACTGCAATGGGGTCCCCATATAATTGCCTTGTCAGGAAGGCTCAGTTCGGCGGCTTATGCTGTGAGGAAAATAAGGCTTATAACTGATGTCGAAACGGCAAGACTAGTATACTTTAGTTATTTTCATAGCTTGTTGTCGTATGGTCTATTGCTATGGGGCTCAGCTCAGCAGCATATTGAGTCAATCTTTGTGTTGCAAAAAAGAGCTGTACGTGCAATATACTGTCTTGGGCCTCGCGACTCTCTGAGGGAGGTCTTTAAAGATATTAAAATATTAACAGTAGCGTCACAATACATTTTTGACAATATTATGTATGTTAGAAAAAACCTAAGTTCGTTTAGCCTTAAATGTGATTCACATCATTATAATACTAGAAATAAACATAAACTTGCCGTTCCGAGCTTCAGATTAAAGAAAGTGGGTAATTCATTTTTGGGGAAATGTATAAAAATCTTCAATAAAGTACCACAAACTCTTGTTGACTTACCTGTTTATGAGTTCAAAAACCACATTAAAAAAATTCTTATGGAAAAAGGATACTACAAAGTTGAAGATTACTTAAACGACAAGAGTGCATGGACTTAATAGCCTGCCTAGCTCGCACTTACACTATCTTGTAATTGTATTTCCTGTAATAAAATCAGGCTGACAAAGGTGACTGAGTTTCTTGCGCCGTTTCTTCTCATCACCAGCCGATATGTTGTCCCGAAGCGGTGGTAGGGCTAAGTTATATGTTGGGACGTGTATAAGTGCCCGGAAGAGGGCCTATATACAGAATAAAGAATTTCATTTCATTTCATTTCATTTCAGTGCTTTACCAACTAAGCTACCGAGGACGTCACGTGACACGATGAAATTTCTCAAGTGTTTCTTCTCGCTGTCGAAGCCAGCGTATCTCTGATCAATGTTGTAGCTATATGTATAGCTGAGTAGTATACTACCCATCAACACCAGATAGAAATATTTTTACAAATATTTGACTATTCGTTAAGATCAGAAATGCTTAAACATTGTAAATTTTTTGTTTTTAGCTATTCCATGCAAGGTCTAATTAAAGATAATAACACTATCGACTTCGACAGCGAGAAGAAACACTTGAGAAATTTCATCGTGTCACGTGACGTCCTAGGTAGCTTAGTTGGTAAAGCACTCGCCCGGCATGCGATGGGATGTGGGTTCGAGTCCCACCTGAGGTCGATGATTTTTTTTCAAGTGTTATTATCTTTAATTCAACCTTGCATGGAATTGCTAAAAAAACAAAAAAGACAACTTATTTTCTTTTAATGTCCCTGGAAAACAAATAAAAATATCTCAAAAGTAGTAAATATATTATAATATTTACTGAAGAAAGAAAATATTGATAGGAATTTATGAGGAACAGACATCTTAATCTTATTACAGATATAAAGATTTGATATTATTGCTAAGTATTATGAGTATGAATTGGATATTTGGATGATGTGGACACTTTTCTAAAAGTTAATCTTGCAACAGGGTCAGGAAGCCAATGACCCCACAAAGAGGTTAGTTTACCCTACAATTAATTCCAAAATTCGGTCAGGGTTTATAATTATCAAGATAACCTTTTCTTTGCTATTACTTAGTAGTTAACTATACCTAGTTATTTTCGTTCTAACCGAAGTTATTGAGGGAGGTCTTGTTCAGAAGTGGATGTCCCATGGCTGATGATGATGAATGATGTTATTAATTCCTAATTTATCACTTAATTTTTTGACTAACTAATTGGATATAATATCCTACAAAAGCCCCCAAAAGCAAATACTGGATTTTGTAGTGCTTTATAAATTATGGAATAAAATCAAAAATGTGTGGCCGTTCTCTTTTAATATAGAGTAGATTTAATGCACAAATATGTTTTATTCTTTAATTTTTGATTTTGTGTCAGTGTACATCAGTATAAAAGTACTGTATACCTGTTTGTTCGTCGAAGCTTATCAAAAAACAAACCTACAGCCTACCTCTGTTAATACCTAGTATGTACAACCCCAGGGTACAAATAACCGTTACATTCTCCTGTTAGTAACGCCTATATTTTCGCGCTCTACCGTTTAAACGACATGTTTGTAGCTAAAGTGAGCTCGTATTTGTAATATTGGGTGTTCTGTAACATGGCTTGTCGCAACGTGAAGCTCCGGTCGGTCATTATTGAGTCTTTACAGACATTAATGTGCCTAGATGAACACCTGACTTGGAATGCCATTTACACGCACACTATTCTGAAATAGAGCAGATTATTGTTCCGTAGTTGGACACCGTCAGTCAGATCAATTAATGTTTCCAAACAGCTTTCGCGAATCGCAGCTTTGATCAGAATGCGGCATAGGCGGTCACGTGCATCGAGATTAGCACTCGGAATAACTTTTGATTGTTTCACTCGGCCACCGTACGTCACTGTCCAGAATTAGCCGCCGACTGTCTGCCGCCCCATCAGACTCTAACGCCTACCATCTCGCCTCATCTGTACTCCCGAATAAATGATTAGAACCGACCCAGCAATGTAACTAAAACATGGCAATCGTTCAATTCGTTATCGCAAATGTTATGTCATCGCACACGCAGCTCTCGGACAGAGGACCTTTCCAGTTGCATCCGATTAAGTTTTAATGTCTTTCAGCTTTCGTAATAATAGTTGTCCCGTAGGTATGAAAACGCAGCATTGAAAATTGAAATTTGTGTTGCACAGTGCACATTCCTGTTTGTAACACATAAAATCACTTTATTAATAAGCAATTCTAGATCCGTGGTTGTGTGCAGTTAATTTAAATTAGTTAAATTAAAACATTTGTTTTATTTTATTGGAATAGATACCAGTAGTATGTGCTAAATTTGTATATGTAAGCAACAGTAATATAAGTTGTAAGTCCAATAGTAACAAATTTAAAAAGAAAATTTCAAGACCTTAACTGGTACTACAACTGTAAAGAAGTTAGAATCAACTTAGCTTAGAATTCGTAACTAGGAATCGATCGTCAAGATCACTTATTTGTTTACTTATTGCTTCGAGTAACGAAGTAGAATAATAGATAAGGGTTTTTGGGACCGGTTTAGGAGTCTTCCTTGACGGTATGTAATTTATTGATAGGATTAAATTGGTTTAAATTGAGTAGAGAGTTGTCGGGTGACAACATAATATTAAGACCCCATATTAGCTGCTCGCTCTGTCTTCTGACCGAAAGTATATATATATACGTATAGGGATGACGACAATCTTTTTTTCTTTGTCTATCAGGTAAATTATCAGTATATTCATTTTTAGCGGAAGTTTTCTGAGAAACAGATGCCTAGTGATGAATACCTCCAGTATCATATTGCCTACTACCGATTACCAATAAACTGGGCATGAACATCGTTGGCCATTTTCCTAATAGGCCGCCGTAGGTTAAATAAATAGTAGAATGAGGATTGAGCAAAGAACGTCTGAAAATGTAATCGTGCTAAGCGAAATTACTAATCACGAAGTAAAATACGTTTATTGGACGTAGCGTAAGAGTCCTTAAACCATGGTGGTGAAATAGTTGCACGAATTGCAACTTTTATGAAATAACTGATTTCTTTTTAGTTGTCATGTCGTTAATATTACCGATTCTTCGAAGAACCGTATCGTTCACTTTGATGAGAGTCTTATTCGGTCGTGATCAGTCATTACAAAAATTAGCAGTTACCAAAGAAAATATTGACACTATCTTCTACGTTTCTTTAAACAATCGCGTAATGATCCAATATAGTCCATTGTCCATGTTGTTTCTCAGTATTAAACTTGTGTTTATTAAAACTGAGAACGCAAACCTATTTAAATTGTGGAACAGTCACATCGTACGTACACGTACCGAACGATTTGTCCTAGTTTCAGTTTATTTGTTATAGCATTAAATAAATAATGCAAATGTTGCCATCAGCCAACAAATCGTGCTTATAAAAACCGTCCAAGTGCGAGTCTGACTCGCGCACTAAGGGTTCCGTACCATTATCAAATTGCGGTTTACGATTTATGACGTATTAAAAAAATACTACTTACTAGATCTCGTTCGAACCAATTTTCGGTGGAAGTTTGCATGGTAATGTATATCATATATATTTTTAAGTTATGTCATTCTCTTATTTTAGAAGTTACAGGGGGGGGGGGGGGCACACATTTTAGCACTTTGGAAGTGTCTCTCGCGCAAACTATTCAGTTTAGAAAAAAATGATATTAGAAACCTCATTATCATTATCGAACACCTATCCAATACCCCACACGTATGGGTTTGATAAAAAAATATATATTTGAGTTTCAGTTCTATGTATGGGGAACTCCTAAAATTTATTGTTTTTTTTTTTCTATTTTTGTGTAAAAATCTTAATGCGGTTCACAGAATACATCTACTTACCAAGTTTCAACAGTATAATTCTTATAGTTTCGGTAAAAAGTGGCTGTGACATACGGACGGACAGACAGATATGACGAATCCATAAGGGTTCCGTTTTTTGCCATTTGGATACGGAACCCTAAAATCACACCGTGACATTTCAATGTGGTAAACGATGTTGGATCGCAAATTGCAAGAGGTTATCACCTAGCTCGCAGCGAAGCACAACAACGCAAGCGCAACATAACACGTTTCGTTTTCAACCGACTCGAAAAAAAATGGAAATTTTTAATTCGGCTTTTTTGTTTTTGTGTCACGCGATATCCTCGCTGTCATGGTAAAGTGCAATACAGCAAAAAATCCTCTATACTCAAAAACATGTCTACATCTATCAAATCTTGCATAACAACTATATCCCAAGTTCCCGATGACGCATTGCAACACGATACTGAAGTCAATAGCTTGCTAGCTATGCGTCTGCGCACATGAAAACTTATGCGCGCTCCAGACTTAGAGCGCCTTCACACTAGCGTTTGTACAATGAACGTATGCGCAGCGCAGACGCCGCGACAATGCAACGCACGCGTCTCGCTGTCGCAGCGTTTTCTCTTCAGTTAATTGAACGCTGCGTTAACGCGGCGCAGACGTCACACAATTTTTGTGATTGTTAATGACACCGCAGTAACGCTGTGCTAGCGTCGCGCATGTGCCCAGCAGAGATGCCGCAACAACGCGACGCGTGCGTTGCGTTGTCGCGACGTCTGCGCTGCGCATACGTTCATTGAACGCTTACGCTGGATAAACGCTAGTGTGAAGGCGCTTTTAGAGCGCGAAACGCGCCCGAATGCCGCGCAGGTCCGCGAACGCTAAGTGTGCTGTGGAGCCGTTTCGCTTATGCGTTCGCGGGACCTTCGCGGTGTTTGCGCGCGATTCGCGCACTAAGTCTGGAGCGCGCATTAGGCCGACTGAACTCACAGTTTAAAATGCAGGCTGTCACAAAAGAATACTCAAGCGAATGTTAAGATACAATATCCCACTAGGGACGCATGTGAATCAAGTTTAAGTTTTAAGTTTATGTTTAAAAAACAATCCAACATTGTGTTTACTGTTTTTTATAGTGCATTTGTATCAGATCGAGTCACAGTTACTTTAAAATAACAGTTAGAAATTTTAGTCTCTGTGACCAAAAAATTCTCGAGTCAAGTCATTGAGATATAATGTACTAGCGTACAGTACATTATACCTCAATGAGTTAAGTGAAGGTTTGAAAGTTTTGAAAAAAAAGTAAAAACAATACTTACCTAAAATAAAGTTGTGGGACCTACTTATTGCAGATTTGGGTAACCCTAGCGAAGTTTTGCTGGACTTCTGCGTAACACTAATCCTACTAATATTATAAATGCGAAAGTTTGTAAGTATGGATGGATGTTTGTTACTCTTTCACGCAAAAAGTACTGAACTGATTTGGATGAAATTTTGCATACATATAGAATATGATCTGGATTAACATATAGGATTTTTATCTCCGATAAGTGATCCTGTGAGATACATTGAATAAACTAAAGATCACGCGAGCGAAGTCGCGGGCATCAGTTAGTATGCGATATATCGATTACATAAATAATAATGTATTTGATATTATCGTTAAAATAAATCAGTTTAATCAAAAGCGCGCTTTATGTAGAACGCATGTATTTTTAGTTCTGTTTAACTATTGAT
Organism: Anania fuscalis; assembly: GCA_950371115.1. NCBI lineage: Eukaryota > Metazoa > Arthropoda > Insecta > Lepidoptera > Crambidae > Anania > Anania fuscalis. The sequence goes on from OX493324.1 coordinate 28,885,517, forward strand.
GACGAAACCAACGCTGTATGATTTGGGGCAAATTCTCATATACAGAGTAAACCTGATTTCATGGTGTTCATTGAGAGAACGCAATCGGCTGCCAATATACGTCGCCACAGATAACTCGTACCACCACCTTTGCTATGGAAGCAACATAATAATCGCTTCTTCATTATTAAGATTATTTGGTAACCATACGGCTGGCTAAGCTACTAAGCTTTGTGGTGTCTGGTACGTAAATGGTTTTTACGTATGTTGTACCAGAAACGGTGTCGAAGGAAAAAAATCTAGCGTTACGATGTAAGTAAGACAAGCGGCGCGAGATTTCACTTTGGTGCCGAAAATCAAAATAAAATAAGTACAAAATAGACATCTGAATTGAACAAGTGAAACACTTATGTAATTAAAATTAATAGATTGGACGGGATGAATCATAACTGAACTTCTAATCCTATGCTTCTAATCATCGACAAGGATGCATCCATAAATTGACGATTAATTACGACGACGACGACTACCTATAAACGGTCAAAATGACGTACACACACACATGTGCACGGCTAAACAAGAAATCTCAGTAAAATAAGTGTACTCAGAGTCGTGGATGCCGAATACTGCCGATACGAGACCAGATGCTGGCAGTTGTCATTGTCGCTGCAGAACGTAAAAACGTAAGATTTAAATCCTCTTTTGTTAACGCTATTTGTTCATTTCTATTGTTTTCAGTTCGCGCGATTTTTACTCAACTTAAGTCAACCCTAACGCTGCATTGACGTATTTGACGTATCTCAGGTATAAACAGGCCTAGTTTCCATACTGTAAAGATATATATGTACTGTGTATAAACTCAGCAATCGGCTCGTGTTGGCTATTAACTTGACTTTTATTATATTTAAATGTTTTTTTTCTCTGATCAGAATTGCGTACCTAAGTTCATAAGTTGTGTTATGTTCTATCTCCATGTATGTTCCGTTAAGGAGTTTACTTTCTATCGTATTTATTAATTTTAAATAGCTTTGGGTTTTAACAATATTAATGGTGCAATGGTATTCATTCGGCCTTCACACATTTTTGTCTCTACTATTTATGTTAAATTTACCTAACACGTTTACCACCTCAAACAAACTTCTAACTTCTAAAATCTCAAAAATACGCCTTCCCTAGGCATCCCGTATATATTTAGTTGAGGTGTCAACGATGCTTATCTTTTTTAAACCTGCACCACACGCACTCCATAAATTGTTTTGAACTTTGCAAATGCGAATACAAAAGTTGCAAAAAGTTACTTAACATAGGTAGGTCACCGTATTATATTGATTGTATTAGTGCTGATATCCAATCAGAACTTATGGCTTATACAATGCGCAAATATAAAGCGTAACTCTGATATCCATAAATATTTAAATTTTAATATTCAAAACCAAGTCGGGTTTGTTACAACACTTATAACTCGTGAACGGCTAGACAGATTTTCATGCTTTATAGTTTGTTGGATTTGTCTTCGCCCCGAATAGCAGAATTAGTACCAAAAACATTGGAATATCTGACGAAAAAAAATACAGTTAGGCGGTACGAAGTTCGCCAGGTCAGGTAGAAAAAAATTAAAAACCGGCCAAGTGCGAGTCGGACTCGCGCACGAAGGGTTCCGCACCATAATCTTATAAAAACGAGCAAAAAAAAAAAACACGTTTGTTGTATGGGAGCCCCCTTAAATATTTATTTTACTCTGGTTTTTAGTATTTGTTGTCACACAATCTACCTGCTCATTATTATGTGTATTAGCCTTTAACAGGGTGCCAAAGTGAGTAATGTTAAATCCAAAACTTGTTAACGTACGGTGACAATTTTGATATCGTTTCAAAAGTTAAACTCAAATACTTTCAAAATAATGCAAATAAAATGCTATTTAATGGACCTGGCTAAGCCCCGATGGTAAGACGAAGAATGAGATAGACTTCATCATGACGGGCAAGAAGCATATATTTAGGGATGTCTCTGTGGTAAATAGGTTTAACACCGGTAGCGACCACCGACTGGTTAGAGGCACCCTAAATATCAACATTAAGCTGGAAAGAAGCCGCATGATAAGGTCGACTCTTTGTCCGACACTGATCCAGGCCGGCCAAGACTCCAAAAAATTCCAGTTGGAGCTTCGAAACCGATTCGCTGCTTTGGAAACTACTGAGGACGTGGACAGGGACCTTGATGATGTGATTGGAGTCATACGCGAAGTGGGAAACAGGCACTTTAAGGGAAAGCGAGCGTGCCGAGACGCCAAACTTTCGGGCGGGACTTTGGAACTGATAAAACGTCGACGGGAAATGCCAGAGGAAGCTTTGTCTGGCACCAATAAAAAGATCCGGAGATTGGTGAGACGCGACCTCCGCAGCTACAATACTCGCCTCATAGAGGAGGCGATTGAGCAAAATCGGGGGTCGAAGGTCTTCACTAAAAGGCTGGGAAAAAGTCACCTGACAAAGCTAAATCCTCGGATGGCAGAATCGTCTCATCGGTTCCGGAGATTCTGGCCGAAATCGAAGGCTTTTACGACCGATTGTACGCATTGCATTCCCTACAGCCGCAGCCCGACGCGAATGATCCAAGAGCCAAGCTTACCCGCCACTTCACTGAAGATCTCCCAGACGTGGACTCCCAGGAGGATGAGATTGAGGCGGTCCTCGGACAGCTTAGTAATGGGAAGGCTCCCGGCGAAAACGGAATCACATCAGAGCTCTTAAAAGCTGCAGGCCAACCTGTGCTTGGCGAACTTAAGAAGCTCTTCAACTCCGTCATAGCGAATGAGACAACTCCGAAAGCGTGGAGTGGGGGCGTGGTGGCATTGTTTTTCAAGAAAGGATACAAAAGTCTCCTGAAAAACTATAGACCAATCACGCTCCTGAGTCACGTTTACAAGCTGTTCTCGACGGTCATCACAAACCGTCTTTCCGCAAGATTTGACGCTTTCCAGCCACCGGAACAGGTTGGGTTTCGCAAAGGTTACAGTACCATAGACCACATTCACACGGTGCGGCAGGTTATACAGAAGTCCGAAGAGTATAACCAGCCCCTGTGCCTGGCCTTTGTGGACTATGAGAAAGCCTTCGATAGGGTCGAAACCTGGGCTGTTCTGGACTCCTTGCAGCGATGCCAAGTCGATTGGCGGTACGTGAAGGTGCTAAGAAGCCTGTACAGTATGGCATCAATGTCCGTCCAAGTACAAAACCACCGAACAAAACCCATCCAGCTGCTCCGAGGTGTTAGACAGGGAGATGTTATATCTCCGAAACTGTTCACCAACGCACTGGAGGATGTGTTCAAGACGCTGGATTGGAACGGACTGGGCATCAATGTAAATGGCGAATATCTTACGCATCTTCGCTTTGCCGATGACATAGTTATTATGGCAGAATCGCAGTCTTAATGCTGCCTCGTGACGTGTGGGGCTTGGGATGAATTTGGACAAGACTAAGGTAATGTTCAACGAACATGTCATCCCGGAACCAATTTCCGTCGAGGGCACTACGCTCGAGGTTGTCCAAGAGTACGTCTACCTTGGACAAGTACTACAGCTCGGTAGAGACAACTTCGAGCGCGAAATCGCCAGAAGAGTGCAGCTTGGCTGGGCAGCATTTAGAAAATTGCGTTATATCTTCTTGTTGACACTGCCGCAGTGCCTGAAAAGCCGGGTGTTTAACCAATGCGTCCTACCAGTTTTAACCTACGGAGCCGAAACGTGAAACACGACAGTCAAGTTCGCCCACCGACTACACGTCACTCAGCGTGCTATGGAAATGTCTATGTTGGGGATCTCATTAAGGGATAAGATCCGGAACGAGGTCATACTACATAAGACTAAGGTGACTAATATTGTCCAAAAATGTAGCAAGCTGAAGTGGCAGTGGGCTGGCCATGTCTGTCGCAGAACCGACGAGAGTTGGAGCAGGAAGGTTCTCGAATGGAGACCACGCTTAGGCAAACGTAGTGTAGGGCGCCCCCCGGCTAGATGGACCTATGACCTGAAGAAGGCAGCTGGCAGCGACTGGATGCAAAGGGCGGGAGATCGTGCGCTGTGGCGCTCCTTGGGGGAGGCCTATGTCCAGCAATGGACTGGAACAGGCTGATATGATAATGAAATAAAATAAGTATTTGTTTCGAAAATAATTTTATAAATGTTTATTTTACTAGCTGACAAAAGCCTAATCATTAAACATTAAGTGGTTGGTCAGTTACTCTGTTCTTTTAGCTAGCTTGTGATATTTCTTTCTTGTTTCTACGACGCATGAAACCTTAGTTATTGCCTTAAGTGTTAAGCAGACCGAAATTCATTTAAAAAAAAACAAAATGGGCGCTATTTATTGGCGGTAGGGGGTTTAACACTCAAAATATTTTTTTTTGTCGATAAAATTACGTATCGCACTTAGCCTTAACGGGTTAGAAGAACCGCCCATATCACATTGTATGTATTATCTTAGAGCAATTTTGTCGTGTTTATCCTCAACGTCAGTATATTTTATACTCACTCACCTGGGGAATTTGATCCCGGGCATTTTTTCTAATTTCCCGGGATTTTGGATAGGAAATGAAAAGTCAGTGAAAATTATGTAAAACTCAGCTTTTTATTTAAATTTTCTTTAAATATAATCAGATACAAAGTAAAAAAAATATTGTTAAACGAAATTCACTTAAATCTTCTCTGAAACCAAACAAACAAATTCAGTTTATTTGGACAGTTCTTATATTGTGCTTTATTGCCCTCTTTAGAGACTAAATAGTGATTTGACATTAAAACTTTGTCCTTCCATCAAAAACCTTGGCACACTCCTCGACAGCGATTCATTTCGGGTGTGTGTGGGCCTGCGTCTTGGGGCTCCAGTTTGTGTGCCACACCCGTGTCCAAGAAGGTGGACAGACTTGGTCTTCACTGTCTGTGTTGTCAGCAAAGCGCTGGGCGTTTCGCCCGCCATGCGGCTCTCAATGACGCCATCAAGAGAACTCTTGCCAGCATCGCCATTCCTTCCACACTGGAACCTCGAGGTTTGGTGCGTGATGACGGCAAGAGACCGGATGGTCTTACGCTCGTTCCCTGGGAGCGGGGACGGGCTTTGGTATGGAACGCATCTTGTGTCGATACTTTAGCCCCTTCTCATCTTAGGGTATCTGCCGTAAAAGCGAGAGCTGCAGCGGAGTCCGCAGAAAATGCCAAGCGGCGCAAATACGAGTCACTTGCAAGGGACTACGTGTTTGCGCCATTTGGTGTTGAGACCTTTGGACCGTGGGGACCGAGTGCAAAATTACTTTTTGGTAAAATAGCCCCTAAATTAAAGACGATTTCGGAAAATAATAATGCTGACTCGTTCCTCGCTCAAAGGCTAAGTATAGCTATTCAGCGAGGAAACGCTGCAAGCATTCTCGCCTCCTTGCCTCATGGAAACGCGTTTATTTTTGAGTAGTTTATTTTTTATTTTAGGTAAGTTTAGTTATAGAAATGAAATTGTTGTTTTTTATAAGTTATTAAAATTTAAAAAAAATGCTAAATTCCGTTTAAAAAAACTTTATTTAAATGACAACATTGTTTACTTCTTTACTAATCTAAAATAAAAAATGCATTCACATTACTCCTCAGAACGTGGAAATTACACACTTTTTGCCTACAAATAATATAACTTTTACATACATACATACTTTTACTTTAACATTACAATTCTAAACAAACGTTATTAATTTATTAACGAAAAAGAAAACATAAATACTGCTTGCCTGATGTGACGAGCGACTTTTATGCACCTTTTCACATTTTTTTCATATTTTTGTTAATCCCGTAAATCCCGGGATACCTATGTAAAATTTAATCCCGACATTTTCGGGACTGAAATACACCCGGGAGTGTAGGAACCAAATTCCCTACACTCACCCAAACTCGTAATCGTTAAGAAACGCTAATAATGCGTTTTTCTCCGTACTTCTAGTGCCAGCAAACCGCCTATGTGCTAAAAGAAGTTTCCGTTTCTCACCATTACACGTTGTTTCCTTGACTACAGCTGAAATATTAATCTGTAAATATATTTAGAGAATTAAGATTCAGCTTACCAAAATAATTAAGACAAATGGTGATACTGATGAGTTTTTTTAACTCTTCAATGCAAATTAAATAATTTTTAAGTTGGTAAATCTAAAATAGAAAAGAGTAAGAGTTTTTGAAGTCATGACTTGTGTTAAACATGTTTGCTATAATTGGCTCTGATTAGTTTTATAGCTTTAGCATCGATATAAGGGCCGATTAAAACACTTTTATTATTTTTCCGTTTAAGAAGTCATGGGGTTTCCATAATATCTGTTTTTAATAAACTAGTTTTCTTCCTCAATTAACAGGAACCACAAGCGCGGTTGTAACGCAATATTTTACCCGAATACTTGGGAGTAGAATATTAAATCGATCGATGCCCCCAATGCGGTGAGCCGTATAATGACTGATATTTAGAATAGAACGGCTACAAGAATCGCAGATGGCGAGTTGTAAACCTTTGAGATTTATTGCCCGGCCGCCGCTTGGCACCGCCGGCCACCGATAGATAACGAATAAATATGACAATTGTTGCGCGAAATTTGGATATTGCTTGTTAAGGTAATATGTGATTTACTCTTTATTTAATGTCTTAAGTTTAAGTTAATTCACAAAATAGTTTCAAAATTCATGATTGAGACATCAAATGCCGTTCTACACGTTCTCGTTCCATTGTTGCCTATTCTGTGCAATCTCTTTGATCTTCTGGTATGATACATGACTTGTCGCCAAAAGTATTTTCACCACCTGCTGTACATAAATGTAATGTGTTTTTTCCAATATCCTTGCTCACTTGCCCTGAAGGTTTTCATGATGGATGATGACCCCACTAAATCATTTGACATACAAGACCAAGAAAGAGGTGAGTACCTCTTTCTTTACTTCCTGAATATGTAGATTGAAAAGCAATGAAAATAAAAGAAATAAAATAATCTTTTTTTGAACATTAGCGAACGGCTACAATATCCCGTTTGCTTGCGAGGATCGCCACACAAATAAATGAAGCTGCCGTAGAGTCTTTGTTCATTTCGGTGTCACTATCGGGTGACACGCAATGATGACGTCAAATCTGAGACGCGTTTGATCCCCATATTATGATACACGCATTCCACAGTTTTGATATCTGTGAACACAGGCTGTAAAACGAACAACATATAACATTAAAACAAAAGAAAAGTGCGTAATAATTCTGTTTTGTCTGTTAAATTCTCCTTTTTCAACTTAGCCTTTTTTGCCAAGCCTAAACGTTTACTACATAATAGTCTTGTCATACCATCATCATCATCATCAACATCTTAGCCTATTTCAGTCCGCTGTTGGACGTAAGCCGTCCTCAAAGGGCGCTAAAGAGCACGATCTCCCGCTTTTTTCATCCATCCATTGCCAGCCATCTTCTTAAGGTCGTCGGTACATCAAGCTGGGGGCGTCCTACACACTACGTTTGCCGGTCTCCACTCGAGATCCCGTTTACTCCACCTTTCATCGGTTCTGCGACAAATGTGTCTAGCCCACTGCCACTTAATCTTAATACATTTTTGTACTGTGTTCGTTACTTTAGTCCGCCGCTTGATTTTCTCGTTTCGGAACCACCGTGTCACACCATACATCATATAAGTAAAAAAAATGATCTAAAAAGAAATTAGATATGGCCGAAGGTTTGGTTCTGGAGGCCTAGCACGAAACTGTATCTTTCGTTGAACGTATTTTAAACCTAACAAATTAAAATGGCCAGTCTCATGTGTCAATCCTTTGATAAAACATGACCAACTCAATCTAGCCCTGTAAAAAACCCGACCGTTTTCAATTGTTCATAAATTGTCAAACTTTTGTGATACGGGTGGATGAATGTTTTAATTTGATCGCATAATACGACCGAACGAACGATGCACTTTCGTATTAGGCCTCCTGGAGTTAAGAGACTGAGAGACCGAGAATTTGGGCATCCAGCTACATATGCGTATGCGTATGAAGTTGGCCATATGGCCATAGAGTCCGAATACTTGATAGACCATAGCCTCGTTGATAGGCACAACGTGCAGGGGCTGCTCATAGTCACCGATGGCAGGAAAATTGAGAGGAAGGTTCGATCTGCTCTTTCCATAATGGAACGATGAGGCCGAGATACGTACTTTATGAAAAAAAAGCAGTTAGGTTCACCGTAGTCCACAGCGTTGATTGTTATGACACATACCTGTATCCTGTTTGTGTGCCTATTATAAATAAATAAATAAATAAATAAATACCAAATGTCCTGCAAGGTCCATTTATTCTTGCTTGGCGGATTTTATAAACAAACCTGAACATACCATTGAACTTGGTGTAACTTACGAATTTCGCAACATATTGCAGTAAAAATGCTCATGAATCATGAAAAAACCTTTACTTATATCCAATTCACAAAATTTATAATAAGAACCTACGTTTAAGTACGTAAAATCACTGAAATTTAAAAATGATTTACAGTTGAATGAAAAAATAAAGACACAAGTCAGTAATCTCGGCAAGTCAGCTATGTAGTCAGTTAAATTTTAAAGATGGAATAGAGATGCTGTTCAATTCAATTGATATGTCTACATAATATTATAAATTCGAAAGTAATTTCATCTGTCGGGTATTGTCTGTTCCGCTCCGCTTAGACATGGGCAACTCGGAAACTTTCTTTCGGCACTTAACAATATGCCTTCGGCATTTTACAAAACAGTGACCGTTTGCAAACGGACGCCGTTTGTATAATAACGATTTATACAATATGCCTGGGACAGAGACTCATTTAGCTAACTAGTGATTAAAATTTCGTTTGCCAAAAGTGCCATCTATGACAAAAAAGGGAAATAGAAAGAAATTCCAAACTCAGCTTGAGGTTTATGTGATTTTATGCTTAATGATTTTATTATTTTGCAACGAAATTCGTTGTTTTAATTATTTGACAAGTACATTGTGTAAAGACAAACTGTTCAATTCATACGTTCAATATATTCAATTGAATCGGAACATTGACTACTTCCTCTAGTTTTGGCAGCACTATTGATTGTAATTTGGTTGCCAAATCAACTCATCTAGTAATCACTACAACATGTTTGTATATAAAACTCGCCAGGCAAGAAAAATGGACTATAGTCCACGCAAACGAAGTTGCGGGATAGTCCTATTAATCATTGTATTAATAAAAAAGACAACCTTTGACTGTCTGTCCCTTCGACTAATGTGTAGTTTGGTATTCAGATACTCTTGTTTCAGTTTACCGCTTTGGGTACCCTGCTGGGTAGTCTTAAGGAAAAACTGGCCTTTGTAAAAGATATAAACATTCGTTGAATTTAGAAATCTAGCACAAGCGAGACCTATATTAAGACTACTTTCATGTTGATATAGATTTAATAGTTGTCATTTACACGTAACAATTGAATAAATGACCATTACTATCCATGTGAAAGCCTAGCATTTTATTGTTACGCTGTGAAATTACATTCAACAATTTTTCTGTTTGTTCGACCATGACCAGATGGTCGTTAATGGTTTTCATTCTAGTGGTTTATATATATACAAGTACTTTTAATGTTATGTTTATTTTAAACGTATTAATAATTTACCCCGTCTACTACCTTGGAAAAAAATATCATTAATTTGATGTAATTCTATGAAATTTTAACACGAACTTTAATTAATGGTTATATTTATGCGATTACAAGACTGTTGTCCTCGTAATTAATGTTTGTTTACTGTACGGCAAAAGGAATTATACGGTTTTTGTCATATGCAACCGAAATTAATTTTTAATGTGGCTCTAATATTCATTCATTCAAAATATTTCAACAGTAGGTAGGTACTATAAAAATGTTTTTTATTACATTTTTAAAAAATACTGTATATACTGATATGGTCAATGATAGATGACTGTCTGCGTTTTCACAAATGTAAAGAATAAATTTTAAATCTTGACCATTCGTAATTTATCTTTTTATTATGAAAAATAACTGGCGAATTATTTAAATATTATTTTTAATAATAATTAAAACTTATTTTTAAATGTGATCGTCGTAGACTAGCATTATGATTACCAGAATCAATGTTTAATTTACCCTTTATTTTCTTGAAATGACGCCACCGCGTTTTCATGTCCAGACAGCTCCATCTCTCTATGGCCTTGAAAAACTAGTGGCCGAATGGACCAATGCTATCAGTTGGCCTTGGCGATGGCAGGCAACCTTGGGATAATATGAAAAGTGCTGGCGTTTGTCGGTTTGTGAAAAAGCTGAAATATTCTTCCAACACTATCCCACGTCAGAGGGTTATATTTAGTGCCGTTGTACGTAACGTAAATTCGAAGCGCCATGCGTAGGGCTGACAGCTATGCTCCAACTGAATTTTCCATTTTGTCCCCATCATTTATGGATTGTGATGCCACCACTGTCAAAACTTTTGTAGTTTCTGTACCTAAACCAACACTATTATAGAAGTCGTAAAAGCATGATAAATTGACGATTACTTTTTTACGTTACGTTTAATACCTTTTATATACATGTTTATTGAATGGGTGCCATGTACCGGCAAGCGCAGCGTGGGACGTCCACCCACAAGGTGGACAGACGACTTGGTAAAGGTTTCAGGAAGCCACTGATTGCAGGCCGCTCCCAACCGGCCGATCTGGAAGTCACTGGGGGACACGTTCAGCAGTGGACCTCCTGTGGCTGAAATGATGATGATGATGACATGCTTATTTAAGTACATCTGTCGCAATCATTACTCTTACCTGAGCGGGAAATAACAGAACAGGTCCCGTTGAGAGCCCTATCATAGACTACGATTGCCTGCCAAGAGCACGTATAGAGGACGTACGCGTAAATTATCTCATGTGCCACCGGCTTAATGTCACTGGGTTTACTATTGTCACTTATTAGTTTTTTTAAATTAATACGTCTCATGTTTTGTGTGAAACACAGGGTAAATACGAATCTGTCTGAAAATATCAAGAGTTGAATTAAACTTAAGATCAAGGGCCCGCTATTAATTCCGCCTGTCACCATCGCATCATCCATATGACCATAGGATATGTCAATTTGACAGTTACTAGTTGAACTTGTTTCGCCATTTCGCCATATGGCGGTAGGAGCGAAAAAAATACGAAATGAAAAAGTGAAAATTCTATCCTTTCCTTTCTATCAGCCACCTATTTGACTGTACTTAAATATTTTACGTAGTAACCGACCTTTGGCCCCTTTTTATATATAACCGAACCCCAAGTCCTGCCTGACACTCTTATGCAAATATACCCAGAAAGAAAAATATACCTTTTCTGTAGAGATTCTAACATTAATAACTTTTTTAACACCGACCTTGATAACTGTATTACGGTTTTACCTTCGCGGCTCTGTGTTTACAGTGCTATGGAGCTCAGATCATTTTATCGATTGATATACATTTTTATGTCTTTACTCGTACACGCTGAATTCGTGCCACATCTGGACCTGCGTGCCCTATTTATAAAGTGCGGTTTAATAATACTATACCTCAGATCTGATGTAAATCGGCACAGAGCGACAGTAGGCAAATTTATGAGTCTAGAAGTTTGAGGCTGCCGAGCTAAAGATGCTTGCTAAGTCAAGCTTGATATATCGTACACGAAATAGTTTAATGTTGTTGTGTGAACTTCACAAATACTTGTGAAGATTAATAAAGCCAGATTATGTGTAAGGTCTGTACTAGATCTAGATGTTTTAGATCAAAATGCTTGAGTACATAGTACACTGCGTAAAGTTTTCAACAAATGCAATTTTGTTTTGTATGTTTAGTACCTAGATGTGTGGTCCATCAAAATTTGTAGTCAATCAATAGGACCTCAGCTCTTTTCAAGTACTATCAAATGAGCTAAAACGCCTAAATAGATCTTCTAAAATTATAACCGAGAAACATCCCTGCAATGTCAGATTTAAAATAAAAAAATACATAAAATCGGTCTATTCGTTTAAAGTTACGACGCCACTGACATATAGGCTGCGTCCAAATTTGGCGAATGAGCCGCGTGGTTTTCATATTTGTGCGATGCGCGCGAGCCGCACGCGCGTTACGTACGCGCTAGCCGCGCGCGCGCGTCCTGTGACTTACCTGGAACGTGAACTAGATCTGCAAGTGCTTAGATCGTGCGCCGATGAGTTGCGCTAAAGAGGCGCACCAAACGATTGCAGTAGCGGAACGCGTGATGCGCGCGTGCAGCTCGCGAGCGAATCGCGCGCTGCGCGCGACCTGCCCATTCGCGGCGCTTTCGCCAGATCTGGACGTACCCTTAAACATCTATCACCCATTTTTTGCATCGAGAGCTAAAACTAGCTATCGAAGCGAAAAAACTTTGTGTTCTGTCAAAGCAAATTACTGTTAACTCGAATAAAATACTACCAAATGGTTCATGCAATATAACACACGGTACTGCTCGCCAGTTCTGTTAGCTTGAAAGTTGCGTGTCTAGATTCTATTCTGAACTATAATTTACTAAAATGTGTATGTTAAGCCATGTATCTACTATGTTTGCGAACCTGTTGCGCGCCGCGCTCCTGCAACTGCTCCACATAGTAGATACGTTTGCGCTCCTGAAGCGTGCACCGGTGCGCGCTCCGCGCTCAGCGCTTCAATCAGTACGTTCGTGTGGTTTTTGGGCAAACACAAAGGGGAGGGCGATCCGTATCCATGAAAGCAGTTGCAGGAGCGCGGAGCGCAAGAGATTCGCAAACATAGTGGATACAAGGCTTTAGCAAGGATTGTATAAGTCACACTACAATAAAGAACAAAGGTCAAAGTTGTACCTTATGAGTGTCGTCTGTTTCCAATTGTCAATCCTGTCTGGTCTTGATATTACACAGAACACGGAATGTTTGCTTATGTATAACGATTAATAACAAATTAATATTACCATTAATACAACCCTGTAAACCTACATTGACATATTAGCCCTTTTTCTTTAGAATGAGGATTGGGAATCAGAGCTAGGCCAAAAAAGTGTAAATCTCCTATTTTAATCACAGTTTTGCCACAGTTACAGCCAATCATATGCCATTATAGCTACATTATGTGTTTGTTCACCAGCTAAAGGCTGTGTATATAAAAGATACACAGCCTTTCCAGCCAGTCCCACATGACACCTCTGGCTTGTTTTATTTAATTTTAGTTTGTTTTATTTTAATCTGGGCCGTTATAGATGCAGAGTTATTGTATCAAATATTTTAAGGTTTACTTCTTCAAATCCTAATAAATGATACTTACCTGAAAAGAGAAATACAAAATTAGATTAATTTGTAAACTATACAAGAATTTATTATTATTTATTTTGGTCGTGTGTGCGTTTTTTGTTATTCAAATATTGTAATTACCAGCATAGTTGGTTTTCCTAATGGTCTTCTTACGCCTCTGTTGCCCCGCCTGCCTCCGCCCAATGACAGCATAATACTATTATGAATAATAATTATTGTGAATATTACAATGACGCGATGCGCCGTCTCCCTTGTGACGTGTACGATTGGCACAGTTCTGAGAGCTATTTAATATTTCTCTTCGATCTTCTTACAATCCAAGACCACTCTTAATAATTAAAACTAACGATCGCTTAGATAGTTTATTAATGACACTTTTAAATATGACCAGTGCCCCCATACTTTTTGTATGGCATTGGATTGGATAAGCATTGTTAAAGTGTCAAATGAAATTATTTAGGTTCAAAACTAAAAAAAAACATTTATAAAGTGTTTGTTGTTCCATCGTCCTTCTGGCGGCGCCTTGTTAGGTGACAGGTCCTAAAAAAATATTCTGGTCCTCAGGGAATATTCTAATAGCTCTGCTGCTGAAGAATATACAGCTGCTTTGTTACTTCAGAGATTCATTTCATCACACCATTATATCATAACTACATGTAAATATTATTTGTTTACAAACAAAATGATTGCCTCTTTTTGTTTTATAAATAAATTACCTACCGACATTATTAAACTGCGCTCACATTGCTATCACAATGTATTTACATTTTTATGGTAGAGAGTACATTGTGGGCCCATACACATAAGGGAAATTTGTATGGTATAATAGGTATCATCATCGGAAGTTATTAACAATTTATGTTGATAGCTTAATACTATATTTTTTTATAATGGGGAAGCACTCTGCACATTTACCTGTTGCGTTGTGTTCAGTCTTGCCTTTAGTTAATTTTAAAATCAATGGTATACGCAATAACTCAGTGTAAAGTTTTGCAGTTTATTAACAGGCATTCATTACTATTCGAGCGCAATAATGGCGTGTCGCTAGTCTATTATAAATGTAAACACCATGTATCAGAGATCACTCCTGACTGAATTATTATTTTGGCAGCGTCGGACCGCGGATGCGTTTTGTCTCGCGTTTTATATAAGTATTTATAGCGTATAGTAGCCACTCATTACACAGACCAGAAAATTGGGCCGATGACTTGCTCACCTTCGGTTCAGTTGTAGTCTTTTTGCGAGCTGTATAACAGAAATTAAGGATCTTAATTATGTTCTTGTTTTTATTTCTTAACAAGCTTTTGTAGTATTTTAATTTTGAGCTTCGCCCTTTTGCATTGCTCGTTTTACTTATTAAATACTTAAAAGTATTAAATATTTTTATTTTGTTTATGGTAAAAGCTAAATAGGTCACACCCTATCTAATACCAACGTAACTGGTGTGATACTGATTGCCCAGAAAGTCGCATTTTTCGTCATTGTGCACATTCACATTGCGTTAACCCAGAAAATTTATTGGGTTGAAAATGTGCGCTCCAATTATTGTACTAACTCTGTGAATTAGTCTAGATCATAATATCTACGCTGCCATTGACCGACCTAATTTTTGGGTGGAATGATGTATTGCTAAATGACAGGACGGCGTTTTATTTTCGAATTGGGTGAGTCTTTTCGAGGTCAGGCCCCGGCTGAACACAGGCGGAATTTGATAGTTTTTCGTGTGCCGATGAGAAATAAATACAGAAATCATATTAGTTGTTTTGATAAAATATACCCTAAAATGTTAGGGAGCTTGGTTTCTAGACTGACTCTTTTACTTCGAAGTGAGCATCACTTCTGAGCAAAGCGTAGCAGAAAAAAAGCAACTCATCAATATAAAATACATGTTGATCTCCAATAAACTAAAGGATTACTCTATACATCATTTCATATGAACTTTTTGATTTTAATTCTAAAGTAAGTCAAGAAAATATTTTTTTTTTTCAAGACATTGTGAAATATTTATATTATATTGTCGGCCTGTGATTATAAGTACAAACAATGACGTGTGATCATTAAAAGGACGGAAACTGTTAGGCACTCGTACTATTATGTGACGTCGTAGACACGATGGTCAAATGATATATAAATATATATAAATAAATAAATATTGGACAACATCACAATCATTGTTCTGATCCTAAAGTAAGTAGCTAAATCACTTGTCACAGAAACAACGTGACGGTACAACAACAATCAGACCCGAGACAATGCATAAGAGTTCGTTTTTCACATTGACCCCACCGGGATTCGAACCCGTAACCTCAGAGATGGCGGCGAAGCCCAGTCCGGCATGCTCGCCTCTCGGCTACGGAGGTCGTCAAATATTGGATCACATTTATACTTACATGCCCTCGTTCGGATGGTATAAGGTGGACTGCATACGCGCATATGTTGATCTTCCAATTTAAGGTGTTTCAAAAATATTTGCCACCGCTGCAATAGATGAAAGTATTAGGCCACGTTCAAGGAGATACGGTGCGTCGTGCGGTGCGGGTTGCGTTGCGTAAAGTGTTTTATCCGTTCAAGGTTAACGCAGCGTCGCCCAGAGCGGGGCCCGGAGCGGAGCCCGCTTCGTCACCCGCTTCGTCGCCCGCTGCGGCTGTCAGTAACAGAATAGAGGAAGAGTAGGCAAGAGGGAGTACTTAACATTTAAAGCTTCTAAAAACTGACAATAATGATTTTAATAATCCGTTTTATTTTTTATAATTCTTTGTCATCGGCGTTAGACAATTAATCATTAATTTGAACTTTAGTTTTTTAATAAAATTATAAAATATTAAATTGTGTATAATATCTGGTGTCCAACCGAAGTTTCGGTTTCGGCCAGTTTCGGTCAAAAATTTCTCTCAAAAACTACAAGTTACATTCAAAATGTGTGTGTGAATTCAAACACAATTTGCAATTCGAAAATATAGTATGTCTCGGTGACTTTGGTTTTTCTACGAATCTCCTCATTTTGGATCCTAAAAGCGAGAAACCTTATACATAGCTCTCTCCATAGCACGTTGTGTGACCCTAGGCTTGTTAAAGAGGCCAATAGACAAAGACCACGTCACAGTACCGTATGTCATTATTTGTGCTCTGGTCTCGTATAGGTACGACGGAATGACACAGTGGCCTTGCTACACAAACACGTAAACACTTCTATATACCTATTAGTCGGCCTGCCATCACTACAAATACTGTATGCCTAGGTTTCGACCGAATCGAAAGCTTTTACATAATTCACGAACGCTTAAATGAATCTACCGATGAAAGCGGCCGATTATACTCCTTAGTTTTCTGTTTTTTTTTCGGGGTAGAGTTTTTAGACCCCTACGTGAGGGGATTTTCGTCGATTTTTGATGAATTCAAAGCCCTTAAATTATATCAAATCCCGGACACACTTTTTTTATGTTTGTCGGCACTTCGTTATGTGCTAGAACATACGTGTTTTATGAAATATCGCTTCATATGGCCGCTGCCCCCTATGACCCCACTACCCCGTCTTGCACCCCCTTCCTTCCTTCTTCATCTAACATTGTTGAAATCATACTATGAAAGAAAATAGGGGTCTACTCCACCGACGTGTAAATGATAAATCACTCGTTTTATGCTTTATTTTATAATGTCATATTATATTATTTTATAATGTCACAGAAGCGGGCCGAGCCATTTGTTTGGAGTTTTTCATAGATTAAATATCACAGATGTGACACATAGGTACTTTATTACCGTATTATTTATCCTTTGCAAAAAATACCCGACTAAGGCAAAGTCAAAAGAAAGGTTATGGTTTTAAAAGGCTATAATTGAGTATGGATTCATTTTTATTTAGTCGGTCATTAACCTTACAACTTATTAAACCTTTACGATTTGATGATGATGGTGTCATGCTAAATTATTTTAACCTGAAACAGAGAACCTTATGAAGACTTATTATTATGAACGGTAGTAAAATAAAATTTTGGAAAAAAAGTCTAGGTGAGCCAAATGGACTCAGTTATTAGTGTTAATGAGTTCTGTTTATTGGCATTAAAAAAAAAGACATACAATAAAGTTGGTTCCTAAGTCACGCTTCACCTTGAACACGCATAACGCTTAAATAATACTCTTTTTTATCGTTTGACCTTCTGGCAAGAATTCAAAGTGCACAACACCACGACAGTCAAAGAAAACAGTCAACATGACTTTGACTTTTGATCGAGTTTGGTGCGGTTTCTTCGGTTTCGGTTCAGTTGGAGGCGCCACTCCGAAGCTTGTTGACTAGTTTGCATGTCAAACTCGTAAACACACGTCTCGTCACCAGTAACAATGCGTTTCATGAATGTTTGGTCGGAATTGACTCGTTCTAGCACATGCTACATCCTCAGCATGTGAGGACATCCTCAGCTTTTTTGCGATTGAGTTTTTGGAGAAAATTCAGGTCTTTCGGGACTAGCCGAGCGGCAACATGTTTCATACCCAATTGATTATTTAAAAGGTACGAATCGATTCGTGTGACACAGAAAGTTCGACAGCTAGCTCTCTCAAACTTGAATGAGGATTTTCAGTCACTATTTCCTTCACTTTTGCGATGTTATCTTCAGTAGCAGACGTTGATGGCCTACCAGAGCGAGGCAAATCTTCCATCACATCTCGACCGCTTTTGAACGCTTTGTACCACTCATAAACACGTGTTTTTGATAAAGTCGATTTACCGTAACCTTTTTTTTTAACATTTTCAGAGACTCGGAACACGAAATCCCATTGGTGATGCAAAATTTAAGACAAACTTTTTGTTCGATGTTTTTGTCCATTATGAAATTAGCAATACATACTAATTATCAGATGTAACACAAACTCCGCGCCCAAATGGAAAACTGTTGTGCCAATCTAACAACAACAAAAAAATATAATTTTGAATTTGGAATTTGGAAAGTTATTCTTATGCTCTCCTGCTCTTCTAACTCATTAACGGTCACAAATTCTTTTACATCTCCCTCGTAACCTTCTAATATCCTTATTAATTCCTCTGCACTTGTAATTTTGCGATTCAAACACAGCCGCAATACCCAATGAAATAAATTAGGTACACACTAATTCATTAATATTTTTTTCAACACAGTTTTTCGTAAATTGACTTTTATAACACCGTTTAAAGATTCATAATTCATCATATTACGCACTTGTGCTGCAGTAACCTTTTTTTTAAATTTTCAGCAAAAGTTTATGTCTAAGAACTGTCTCATCATTAGAAACAATAATTAATAGTTTTTTTTAAATTACTGCTGCTCCGGCTGAACAGCCGGTTTTTCCTGTGCCATTATTGAACCTGCGCGCGCATCAAAAGTGCGGCGCGTGAAAAAAACAAAACTTACGTGCCATTTTCCCTAAATATGTATTAAAGTTGTTGCTGTGTGGTTAATTACTATCTAAAATGTCTACTTCAAATAGTGAAGACGAGTAAAATGTTAATTCAACCCCGTCTGAAATACTTATCGAGGCACGAAACGCGAGGGATAGCCTGTTGCCGCCAAAATCCAGAGAAAAACGCTAAGGTTGGGTTGCACGAACTTACTTTAACTTTAACTGTTCAGTTAAAACACCGGTTAGGTAAAAAATGTGTTGCACCATTTTGACAATGGTCAAATGACGTCATAACTTAACCTTAACTGTAACCGCCCAAGATCGGCCAGTTAAAGTTAAAGTTATTGTCAAGTATCTGTCATGCATGTCGAATATTCTAACCTCCAAAAATGTCGATACGAGAAATATTCGCGGAAACTACTTCTGAAGACGATAGTGATTTGGTGGTCAATATAAGGCCCAGAAAAAGAAAAGTATATATCCCAAGAACCGATCGATTTGCCAAATGTGGCCAAGATTCGTTCCTAGCGACATTTCGAGTCTCAAAAAATTATCATCCGATGAGGAAGATGTTGTGTTTATGTGTTGTGTTTAGAGTGGGCCAGAATGATGATTGCAACAGTTTACTAAAGTAGGCTGAGCCAATAACTTTTGTGTATCCGAGCCGAAGTGATGTTTTTTTTGTTTGATACAAATAAATATAATTTATAATTTACTTGTAGTTTTATTACATGAATTAGGTACTTTTACCCCGTGGATTTCATTTCATGGGTTTACTGAGATAAATAGTAATTTCGGATATACCTACTCTACCTGTGCACCAAATTTCATCTTAATTCTTTGAGCCGTTTTAATATGAACCAGGCACAAACAAACATAACACTTTACATCTAATTAAACTTATATTATAAAGCTGAAGAGTTTGCTGGTGACGGATTTGCATACCTAATAATAAATATAAGACAATATCACATAGATTGCTCTCATCCTATGGTAAGTAGCGAAATTACTTGTGTTACAGAAATCAGAAGCAACGACAGTAGGTACCATAACACCCAGAGCCAAGACAATATAGAGAATTTCTACACTGATCCGGGAGTCCCGGGACCTTAGAGATTGCGACGCCTAGTTTGGCATGCTCACCTCTCTGCTACCGAGGTCGATAGTGATATTCATGAGGAAATGCTATATATGTATAAATAGTATCCCGAAAACCCACGAGAGCGAAGCTGCAGGGCACGGCTAGTTTCTACTATTAGTATGGGATAAAAAATAGAACATAGGTACTCATTAATATTTACTTATTTAATAATTCTATTTCTAAATGTAAATTTTCAAATTGTAATTTGTATTTCTCTTCATTGTAACGTTATGGACCTCCTGAGCGTGTCTAATTGAATCCCTTATTTTCTGGAGCTCCAGCTCCTGCAGCTGTCTCATTGTGCGTGGAGTGTCTCCGAGAGCATTGAATTCACAATGGATCACACTCCACGCACTGTCTTTTTGTTTCGAGCTAACACCGTCTGTCTTTTTGCAGAATAATATGTTTTTATATTTAGCAACAATTGATTGCAATCTCTCCATCTTCACTTTTCTGAAGTTCCCTGAAACGTTAAGAATTAAATGACTGAAGTTACAATACATAAAAGTGCAAATAATAACACGCAACTCATAGA
This sequence comes from Anania fuscalis, assembly GCA_950371115.1. Lineage (NCBI taxonomy): Eukaryota > Metazoa > Arthropoda > Insecta > Lepidoptera > Crambidae > Anania > Anania fuscalis. The sequence continues at coordinate 28,905,853 of OX493324.1, forward strand.
TACTTGCTTTGTTGGAATGTTTGTGAGCAAGGTGTCCATTAATTTCCGTACCTAGCGTCGATTTGATACAATTTATTTTATTTAACAAGTCTCACGATGCTCTTCGCTAATTCAGTGGTTAAATTAGTAATTAAAATAAAGAAATTGAAAAACTTTGTTATAGTTTGACAGCTGAATGATTTGACAATTCAATGACTGATAACACCACTGATCAAATAAACTGATAACACCGTATCAGCTTTTTGACGTTACGTGCCTTTGCATTGCCATGTCAAAAATAGTTTTCTACAACGAGTTAGGTGTAAATAAGGCGTCATTAGACTTGTAACCCTGGTAACTTTAACTATGCTACCGAATACGATGGTGCAACCCATGTCGCTCAAATAGTTAAAGTTAGCGTTACAGTTAAAGTTAAATTTGACTTTGACCTTAACTTTAACTGATACTATGGAGCAACCCAACCTAAGTCATATTCGGAGAAGGTATTTTAGTTTGGTTTTTTCCTCGCAACTGTGTTGAAAAACGTCGTATGCAACTCGTGTGCATTGATCATTACACACTCTGCTTCCTTACTCCTGCGGCTCGCGCTCTCAATAATGCCTCGTGTGTAATGTAACCAATTTAGCACACTTGTATCATAATGCACTATCTATACTATAATAAATCTGTGACGGGTCGATGTCTGTACATTGAAGATATTTTAAAAATTGTTTTTGCAGAGCACTCTATAATCGATACTGAAGCCAAAAATGCAAATATTTTAATTCGCGTCTGTCTGTTCTTGTCTGTCTGTCTGTCTGTCTGTCTGTCTGTCTGTCTGGCGCGATGTATACGCTAATCTCCAAAGATACTGCACGGATTTCATTGCGGTTTTTACAAATAGATTAAGGTCACCCGTGCGCTTATATTAGGCGTTGTTTCATTAAATTCTGATGCCGGTAAAAACAAGATTTCAGAAGAAACATGTTCAATTTTCTGCGCCTGCTAAAAACTCATGGCAAAATGACACTGGAAGGATTGATTCCAATATAGAATAATCAGGAACCAAAAATCTTTTTTACGGGTACCTACATTGAAGATATTTTTAGCCGACTTCAAAAAAGGAGGAGGTTCTCAATTCGTCTGAATGATTTTTTTGTATGTTTGTTACTCCGTCAATTATGAACAGATATCAAAATTCCTTTTTTTGTTTGAAAGAGTATACTCCCGAGGTGGTTCCATTTTCACCAAGTTAGGATCTGATGGAGGAATTACACGGAAATCAAAGAAAATTCTCAAAAAAATGTAAGCACATAGTTTGTCAACTTTAAATAACTTATTCAGATATTTGTGTCTGTCAGTTATCATAATCATGCTGCTGAAGATGAAAGTCCCAAAAATACTTAACACACTTCGACGTATTTTGCAGTGTATTGGGCAGACGTGGCGCTTACGAGGTACTGACAAGAATTTTCAACTCTTTTCTTAATAAATAGTGCTTCACGCAGTCCACAACGTTGCTTGATATGGCAATCATCCTGTAGTCCACGCAAACGAAGTTGCGGGCACAGCTAGTGAGTAATAAGTAAACTTATGTGTTACATCACTCTTGTATTATTTATACTACTCTGGCGGTACAGGTTAAGTCAAACCTGCATTTTGCGATGAGTTTTATTTATTTTTTTCACCGTTAATTTCGCGCTTTGCATAAATGATATGAGGGAAAACGAAAGAAATTCCTTGAATGGCAAAGGTGGTCTTTATAATTAATATGAAATTGCTGCTACGTAAATAAAAATACGCTTGAAAATCACTTCGTAGACTTTAGTTGCGAATGTAAACTGCGGTGCCAGGGGCTCAAAAATGATAAGTTTCTTATATACAACTACGGCGGTTAATGGGTTAAAAGTAACCGCCGACTGAAAGTGTCTAGCAGTATTGGTTATTAATTATCAACTTAATTCCTTAAAACATACGTAAAAATCAGCACTGAGACTGTAAGTTAAGTGAATACTTTTTTTACTTACCCCTAGCACCGGGTACTTGTTAATTGGCCGTCAGACCAAGCTATTGGGTACGCATAAACTCAAAGTACATACTTACACTATATAATCCCATACATTTGGCACCGCCGCTATACATAATTTGTGCATTTGGTTACTGAGAAAATAAGTTATGTCTGGGGGCCCAGAGAGACAGAAGACGTGCAAAAGAATGAATTCTTTAGCAGTACAACAATTTGTATGTATGGTACGCCCCCTTATTCCCTAAAAATTAGCACTCAGATTTAATCACGTAGTCATCGCCAGAAAGATCCTTAATGTCAAAATCTATGGGCAGCACTGACAGTAGATTGTTTTATTTTTGTTGTCATTTTTAAATGATCATTATGATGCGATTTTAAAGCCAGAATTGCTTAATGTTCGCTATCGCTTTTGCAAGATACGGAATCAGGGTACCGTGTAGATCACGTTTACCGCAAGAGTAGTAGCGATACGCGCTGCCGGCTCGTGGCAGTGACCCTGCATGCGTTCCGTGCCGGCGCCCACTGCACCGAGACGAACCACGAAGGTCTTTATTTCTGCGAAGATTGTCGCTGTCCACCGATGCCTATTTTTACCCGACTACGGCGAAGCCTGCCTGGCGATTGAGGGTTCGAATCCGAGAGGCAAACGTTTGTGTGATAAGCACGAGCATTTATACCTAAGTCATGGACGATTATGAACATATTTAAGTGTTTTTATCCGTTATCTAGTACAAGCAATGCTAGTTAATTGGTGTGATTGTGGAAAAGATTTTTTTTTCCTACTATTTATATGATCCGCTGTCTGGGTGTTTCTTTGTCGGAACTCGACCAATGCTGTAATGGGTTCTGTTGAGTAGACCTTATCTTTGAATCCCCAACAGAAGAAGTCACAAAATTTCGATCGGACGAACGGGGTGGCCATAAAATAGGACCAAGTTTCCCAATCCAACGCCCTGGATACTCTTGATTTAAGTCTTCTCGCACTGGACTGGCATAGAGCTGGGCAACCATCATTTTGAAATCACATGTTTTGTAAATCACATAATACACGTCTTTTAAGAAATTTGGCAAGTCATTTTGTAATATGTTCAATCACTTTACTTAACTAACACATGTTTTTGGTAGCTCGTTTCCCTTGAGTATAATACCATTTTAGAATCTTGGTTTGTTGTCGAACTTTAACTGTGTATCTAATAAATGAATAAAATTAATGTAAAATACAAGTAGGTTATATAAATTACAATAGGCAATGTCGAATAACCTCTCGTTTTGATTCATTTTAACTTTTTTGACAGCAAAAAGACCTGTTTTGGGCACATAGTAAAAGCGATTATTATCGATGTATGAAATGTGGTTATTGTTGAAAATAGTTGCTATTATTTTTTTTGGCTAGTTTTCCTGGAGCATTATACTATTTTAGAATATAAGTTAGTTGCGCCAATTTAAAAAAAAAATGGCCATGTTAGTGATCAGACTTTTTTTACACTACAATTTAAAAAAAAATGGCCATGTTAGTGATCAGACTTTTTTTTACACTACGATCAGTAAAAGTGCTCTAAAAGTAAAAATCTTGCGACATTTTGGGAAATAAATTAATTTTGATTGAATTTTGTGTAAAAACTACTGACATTATGGGATATGTAAGGTGGTGGTGGTAGATAGCAGTACTATTTATATTGCTGATACAAAAATATATATACAGGGTGTAAAAAAAGGCTTAACGAAGCCTTAAACCACGAATTCTATACATAAAACCAAGTAGAATGCAAAAAAAATAATTGCTGGGAAATGACTTTTATTTTTGGGTATCAAAAAAAATAACTTATTTATAACCCGCAATGTATAGCGCGCACGCCACTAACTATGCCTGTGTGTGTAAGCGGTCGGCGGGCGAGCGGGTGGCGCGAGAGCACTGCGCACAATTCATCGCCGGCTGTGCCCTTTAAAGGCCTTTTATGAAAGAAGCACTGAAAATGTTTATCATGTTTCTTTGTAAAAAAGTTTAGTTTTATCAAACAGAAGTCAATTTTGTAAAAATCTTTGAAAAAAGATTGTCATTTTGACTGTCAATAACTCGGTAACCCGTCATTTCCCAGGTATAGTGTAAAAGAAAAAAATGATCGTAATAATACGAAGAATATGTGGTATTCGGCTTGGTTAAGCCTTTTTTTACACCCGATATACAAATATTTGTAAAATTGTGGTCTAGGTAGTTAAAAATGTCATAAGGGGAGTCTAATTTAAAAAAAAAAATTTGTTTGTTTATAAAAAAATTAATAGGTATATTTTTTAAATATTTTTTTTGAGTAGTTTTAAGCTGGCCCACCATCTGGTGCCGTTTTGTTGTTGAAGTTTGGGACACCCTGTATATGTTTGTATGTTCCCTCTAGCGCGCCGCTTTAAATAATTTGTCGTTCCACCGTAGCGCCCAAACTACTGAACCGATTTTTATTACCGAGGTGTCAAAAGAATGTAATCAAAATTAGATTTGAAGGAATTAAAACCTCAGATACAAACTTGGAAAAAAAAACCGATAATCACCACGTGTTTGGTATAAAAAAAAGGGACTTGGCAAGCACGTTACAAATATGTATATATCATATTGTAAAAATATATCTAAAAGATGCGGTTGTACAGTTAGGCTCGGTCTATACGCTGCTAAAATCCGTAGCATCCGCAAGAATTCGTTCAAAAATCGACCTTATTGCTTAAGTGATGGATTGAATCCGCATTAACCCGGTCCGGTTTCCGGCTGGGTATAGACCGAGCCTTAGCGATAATTATTTCATCATCATCATCATTAGAAGAAATCACCGATGCCTTCAAAAGTTACGTAGGTTTTGTATTCCATTGTGTAATAGCACTTGAAATTCGAATTTTATTTATAGGATAAATTATTGTAATTCAGGAAACTTTTCTTGCCTAACGTCTAAAGCAGCTTCAGTAGCAACAACCTAAAACGGTAATAATAGAAAAAAGTTTTGAAAGGACTGTAAAGTGAGAAGCACTGTTAAGTAAAATTTGCGTAACAAACTACGAAACAACTGAAGCTTCTACAAGTCTGTAAAGTTTCGAAATAGCCTTTGACAAGTTGTTGCTCAGCCTTCTAATGTATTATGTACTTTGTGGTAAATTGTGCGCGATGTATAAAAATAACACTGAGAGCTTTGAGTAGGTTTATCGAAAATTGAAGCTAATGAAAATCTGCGTCTTTCAAATTTAAAGTCCGTCACATTTAAACTAGCAGCTTCAAAATTCCTGAATCTAATTTAGGGCTCGTTGTATTGATCCCCATATAGATTGATCGTGTCGTTTCAAATCTGTCCGACGTCAAGCATCTCTTATACGTTTAGCCTGACTTTCGAATCAAGGACAAGTTGCATCATCTCCGCCCCTCGCGTGTGTTCCGTTCGGATGCACAAGTCACTTCAGGCACGGGCTTTACTACCCTACAGCAGCGGAAACTTGTTTTGATCTCAATTAAATTATAAATAAGAACTAGATTGGACCAGCTGCAAAATCTTGAGGTTTAACAAGAACGAGCCAATTACTATAAAAAAACAGATCCCAAAAACAAGTAGCGTCTGCGATGGACTGTAACTTGACTTATAGTTCTAATAATCACCTATCGATTAGACATGGGCGTTTTCGATTATTTACAGTAACCGATATGTAACCGATATGGAGTTTTAATATCGGATATGATATCCGATATCACATATCGATACGATATACGTACTGTTTATTCAGTTATGTTGGTTATACGGTTTATTCAGTTACGACTCAGATATCGATATTGCCTAGTTGTAGTCAGTTTGCTAACTAAGAGCAGATATACGATACGGTTATTCAGTTACGGCAAAGAAACAAATTTGAGAGTTTTAATGAAATAAAAGATTTTGCGATGACATAGTTGTTAATATGGCGATTTCCCTTCATGCTTTGCTAGGCTTAGGACTATCAGAAAAGCTTTGTTGAACCATATTTTTACAATTAAATTATCGAACTGCAAGTGATGTCTAAAATTGACTCTTATTGACAGCAAATAAGAGCGGAAATCGCCTTCTTGTCAGGCCACGATATCTGAATAACCGCGTCATCTCTTTTACTCCAATTTAAGCATACCGACTTAGAAAGAGACGAAGCGAATATCAACTGAACAAGGATATCGATCGATAGTACGTTCGGTTATGAATAGTTTCGGCGATATAAGTTTTGTTGTTTCGTTGCAGTTTTTCGATATACAGTTTTGAGTTATGGTTGATATTATAGTTTTTGAAATATCAGTTACGTAAAATCGTATATCGATACGATATGATATTGAACTGATATCCGATATAAGATACGTTTTGATATATCGGGCTCATGTCTACTATCGATCAATTAATGAGTATTTAAAAGTGGTTCATACATGTAAAGATATAATTACACTTATGAATATGTAACTAGATTCGGACTGTGACTTCTGCAAAGAGGAATCCCTAGGGAACATAAAACAAAGAAATATGACTTATGAGTTAAGCTAGATAATAAACATGTTAGCTCTTCCCTTTCCGTTATGAAAACAGGGCTGAGGAACAAACGTCCAAACTCTTTCAGGTATAATATTGTAAAACATTGGTTTTGGATTATCGGTGTAATTTATAAGGTACTCTCCAATATTTCGTATTGTGGTTAGATATTAGGTAATTTTGTGCCATAATCAGGCACTTACACCCTCTATACGGAAGGGGATGACATATTCATGTCGATAGATAGGTGTCCAACTTAGATAAATTTATCGTGTGGTTAAAAAAATGTTTAATCATGCTTCTTTTGCTTTTATTTATTTTTTCCTAAATAAGATTTAACCAAGTAGTACCTTATAAAGATCGGTAGTACCTTTGCTAGAGGTAATAAACTAATTAGAACTGCAAAACACTAATGTAAATCTTTAGGGAGAGGTTAAGCCGTATGGTATGTCTAAACTATGTGGAATAGGTTTAATTAAGCGTATTAGGTTCTTTGCTGAAACATCAACTACCTGTCTATTCTATTTAGTTAAATCAAGAAACGACTTTAATAAATTCGAACTAAGGTCTGACTTTTATTTTATGCACAGTTAAGTACTAACACCTCTTAAAAAGCTTTGCGATTTATTTAATGCGACGTGGTTTTGTGTTTAAGATTTGAAGTTGTGTTTTTAAGGAATTACAGGTTGACTTTTTTATCACCATCCAAACATTCTGAGAAGAATCCCGTAGATACAAACGAACTACTCTTTCTATTGGACCAACTCTCTAACTGCATAAAAAATGTTCCATACAAAATATCAATTCATTCGACCAAAATGTGTGGAACAGCAGATTTTTTTTGCAGTTAGAGAGTTGGTCCAGTAGAAAGAGTTGTTCGTTTGTATCACGGGAGTCTCCTCAGAAGGTTTGAATGGTAATAAAAAAGTCAACCTGTATAGGAATCCGGAAAATAATAATTTATTGGAAACGGATATTTGGTTCGATTCCAAATTATCCAGTATTAGTAGGTATACCTAATATATATATCTAAACAGCCGACAACGACACTGATTTTTGAGGGAAGTGTTCACAAATATAATAAAAAAACATGAGACACATTTTGATTTGTTTGCAAAAAAAATCCTCTTATCTCAGTCGACTTTTCTGCCCTGCATAATGACATAATAGTAACCTAATCTTAACTGCGCAGAAAGACTACGAAATAGAGACGAGTCAGTCATCTTTTAAAATAAATTGATGTTAGTTATTATTTGAAAGTGCTTATTTGAAGAAAATCATTTAGATCATCCAATCGATTTAAAATGAATAATGTTGTACTTACTCAAATAAAATATTTTGTATTAAATTAACAGTTATTAAAGTTGCCAAAGTAGCAGTTTTCAAATCTGATATAAGTGTAAATGTTTTGAGAGTTTTGAAAATCTACAGATAACATATTATTGTTAAATTCTGTTTCGCTTTGACAGCTTCAAGTCTGATTGAGTGCCATGAAGGGCGGACGACAGATGCCGCGGGCTTAAAAATAGGTTAATTTTGAGATCAATTTCTAAATTTCTGTTATTGTATCTAAAAACACAGTTACTGTATTATTTCTTTTATATTCGGGAATTTATTGTCGGGCCACCATAGAAGTAATAATAAAAAAGCGGTGTCAAAGAAATTTTATGAATAGTGTTTTATTTTTGTAGTCACTGTAATACTAAGTCTAATGATGTTGTATGAACAATAATAACGTATTTTGTGTTAGAGATAGTACGTGAGTTAGGGAGGCACCTATAAGACGAAAAGACATACGATTTCTTATAAAGTTAAGACAATGTCGGCAAATATCTACTTTACATTTCATAAGCTTTTTATTTAGTTCTCTAACCTGGCTGACTAGACATTATAAAGAATTCCACACCTAATTAGAATTTGTCAATGCTACTATTGCTACTTTTAATTTGTCTTAGAGTAATCCTATACAACTGTTGTTCTGGGTGCGAATTGTTAAACCATGGGGCTCCTGCCCTGCTCGCACAGGTACATTTATTATGTAATGTAAACTATACACTATTTAAAAAGAGGCTGACAATAGTGACGGAGTTTCTTACGCTGCTTCTTCTCGGCGCTAGCCCAAAATTGTCCCGAAGCAGTGGTAGGAAAAAAAATTGGGACGTGTTAAAGCGCGCGCTTAGTTTAAGCCTCTTTACAGAATTAAATTGGTTACATTTATTAAAGACAGTCCCATTATGCTAACGCGAAAATTACTTTACTCTGTATTGCGAATGTTCATTTTCTGTTTGAAATCGATATTAGCGAAAGTGTTACATCATTTACCGCTACCTACCTCCAAAACTTACCATGAATTTATTGATTTGACATTATATATTTTATAAGTTATGTAAGCTGTGGTAGCACAATGTTCAAAGTTTCGCTGTGTGTTATGACTTATGGGGTTAAATTCCATGTATTTTACGGAATTTATTTACGGTTTTATACCACTGGATCAGCAGTGAAGGATAATCACGCGAGGTAACCTTAGCAAACATGGGCTGGGTACGCGTCTTTATGCATCCTGGGTTATGATCATTATCATTATGACGATGATGTTCATCAGATCGTCATCTGCAGTGAAAGCATTCATTTTCGCATTGTGTTTATTATTATGTAAAGTAGTAAGTACGTACGTAGTTACTAGGTCTGTTCCGGAAAGTTCCGTACAAATTCACTAATTGTATCACACATCCTATAAAAAGCTTGCGATTTTAATTATCTATGTAACCAACTTGTTTTAAAAGTATGTCTAGTGTTTTCAAGCATACGTCTGTCCTATAAAAAGCTTGCAATTCGAATGTACCCTATATAACCAATTTAAAAGTGTGCCTGTCTTTTTCAAGCAAAGCTGTTTGAATTTATCAAGATAAATATGCCTTTTGATAACCATTGCGATAATTATCATGATAATTATCCGATAATTATCAAACTGATATAAGCCTAGAAAACTTTTTTTAACTAATATTATAGATACATATTAACATTTACGTTAGACGCAAGTAGTTTAGCACATTAATTATACATATTTTACAACCTTTATTTTTTTGTTAATAATTACATGAATTAAAACTTGTTAACTAAAATAAAAAAAAGTTAATCAAATTGATGAGTGGAATAGAAATAAAATATAGAATATAAGCCCCGTGTCCGTGTGTGTGTGTGTGTGCGTGTGTGTTCCAAATATTTTGGATTATACTTAATAAAGATAATTATCTTGATATTATTCAAAGATAATTATCAATCATAATTATTACTTAACACCCTGTTAGAAATATGAACATAAAATTTGAAAAGCTAACTAATATTATGGCCATTGACTTATATATTACTTCGTAAGGACAGGGCGGACCACACGTCTGGGTGTTGGACCTAAAGAGACCCGAAAATGACCCGACCGAGGCCGATGTGACGTAGTCAGTGGTCGGCGGTCATCGTAATCTGACATTTGTATGAAAAAAATAAAAATGCCTAGATGTTCACTAAAAGGTTGCATAAATTACGACAGAAAGGTCATTAAAACAAATTCTAATTTTACTTCTCACGAATAAGCCGCATATTTGATAAACACTAAACTTATTTACATTACTTTAACAATTTTCCAACTTCTTTGTTAATTTTACGAAGCAACGCCATATTTACTGTGCAAAACCGATACAACTTTGTAGCGGCGTGCATTAGTTGTATTGTTAAAGTATAGCCATAATAGTGCTCGCAGTGCACTGAGTGCAGTCCAGTACATGCGATGTAATATAAATATGTTATTTTATGATGATTTATTAAATACTTATTTTAAGTTTACGTGATAAAGCACTATGAGTCAAAAATTGAAAACATGTCAAAAATAACAAAAGGCATAAGTTAAAAAAAATGTTTTATTCGAAGGACAGTGAAATGTAATTAATAAATATATATAAGTTATGTGATATAGTTTTTTTAGAAAAGTTTTAAGGCATGATTCCGTATACTTATAAAAATAAATTGTATCCACAAACACCCAATTATCTAGCCCCAAACTTAGCAAATCTTGTGCTATTGCCACTAGATACAGATAATAAACATACTTAAATATATTTATAAACTACTTAAATACATTTATAAACATCCATGACTTAGGTGCAAATGCTCGTGGCAGGTCATCACACTAACATTTGCCCCTCGCGGGAGTCGAACCCGCAACGGCCAGGCATTGTAGTCCGGAGCGCTACTACACCAGATGGTTGTCGATGTTATCTCATATAAACTCATATAGAAAATATGGGGACCAGCACTACTGCGTGCTGCTGATTTCGGAATCATACCTTTTGTTTCATTTCGAGAGATAGAGAGAGAAATTGTGTTTTATAGCTTCAATTATATGTATAGATTAGCCATCATTACAACTTATAAGAAAAGTATAGTTTTATTTAAAAGTTATGTTGATGTTAAAGTATTTACTAATTACTTACATACAATTAAACACAAACAAAAATATTGATTTTCATTATAAAGACACGAAAATTAACGAAGTAAAACAAACGAAGTTCCTAGGTTTAACTATAGAACAAGACGTAAATTGGAAAACGCATATAGATGATGTTTGTACAGCAGGCGCAGCGCGGGAGCTGCGCGCGAGCCGCGCGAACGCGACCCTGTAAACTGGCTCGAACGTGAACCAGAACTGCACGCGTGCAGATCGCGCGCACTGTACAAGCCTTGCATGAGTTGCGCTAAAGAGGCGCACCAATCTGTTGCAGTAACGGATCGCATGCCGCGCGCATGCAGCTCGCGCGCAAATCGCGCGCTGCGCGCGTCCAGTGCATTCGCGGCGCGTTCGCCAGATCTGGACCTATCCTTACAGAGTCAATAAGTTTATTTATGCTTTAAAGCAGGTTAGATCTGTAACAAAATCCATCGTAGATCCCATCTATGTTCTAGAGCAAGATTGGGGTCAAGAGTAAGCTGATCTCAAATAAAAAAAATACTGCGATTGCTACCTATCATGCATTGTAGGTTCTAAATTACGCTACAGTTTACTGATGTGATACTACTTAATATAAATAGAGCTTTTATTGCCCAAAAAGATGCATAAGAGCAATACACGGTGTCCCTACACGAACATCATGTCGTCCTTTATTTGCAAAGTTGCAATTACTAACGTTGACGTCCCTGTATATATTTGAAACATGTGTATTTGTAATGCAAATTATGCATATTTTTAATAGGGCATTTGACATTTATCCACGAAACACAAGAAATCAAAATATCCTGTTACTACTTAAACTCTAATAACAATGCAGTATAAAAAAGCTGTATAACAATGAGTATAATTTTTTTTTCAATAATATACCTAATGAATTCAAAACATTAAATAAAAATCAATTTAAAACAAAATTGAATAAGTGGCTAATCTCACATACCATAAAGGAGTTTTTTAAATAATAAATATTAATTTCAACATGATTATGATATGACTGACATCTATGTACCTAATTTAATTTAATGCAATTTTAGATTAATTTTATATTTCATTTTAGTTCAAATTTATATTTAATTTGCATGCCTCGTGTTGGCTAAACATGATTGGTACGTTCATTTTAAAACACCTATGCATACCGTGTTTAAGCAAATAAAGATTATATTATTTTACCTTAATTAATGTTGACGTATTTAATTTGAAAAAGCAAAAAGTTATATTTACTCTGATACTAATTTAAATATATAACATCTGTGATATAAAAACTTATACTTTTTTCTTAGTTCCTCTTTCGTTATAAGCCGCTCTTACAAGGTTTCTTAGGAGTAATTTTGTGGTTACTCTATGATGCTATTTGACAGTTGACATCAAAGTCTAACAGATGGGGTTAGTGTGTCATGTATGGAGGAAATGCAAGGCGATTTGTTCTGTCAGCCGTATCTTTACTTTTTACATCAATGATTCTGGCATAAAGCTATTAGATCATAAACTAGTAGTCTATGCGTTCTCTGTTAAATTGATTTGGTACTTCGCATCTATAACCCGTGTACCTTATGCCCTCGGCATAGGAACCATGTTTGCCTGCTTGTATACATAGTTGTACCTAGCATGCGCGAGTAATAATTTTCCCTAATATTATTTTGCAATTATTGTCATAGTGATTCACTTTAGAAACCTTTACTGTTTTGCTGTCCTAATATTAGTCACCATTATTTGTTTGACTTAGTATGTGTTATTTCTTGTACTTCAAAGAATTTCTGTGTTTTGTTGCATGAAAGTAATGTATTTTTATAGTGTACTTCTTCCTTGTATTTCTATTCTTGATAAGATGATGATCGTAGGTAGTGATACTGGCGATGTATTGTTGTGATGTTTGGAATCACAAGTCGCAACCGTTATCAATCTTAACATTTAGGTACTACAACTCGTGTATATCTCACTTGCACTTAGATGCACTCGCATAACGAAATCCAGATACAGTGAGTGAACGATCTTTGCGATACGTTGTTGATCGCCCATCATCGTAAAAACAAAATTAAATTAATTAAACAATGCCCAAATACTAATATTGTAGAATAGTCACATCAAAAGTGAAATAAAAATTTTGTTTTATTACATAGATAGAGAGTTATTTTTTGACACCCTGCCATATTTTTCACGTCATCCTGTAGATGCAGCTCATCAAATTTGTAAAAAAAAAATATTTTTATTTTTCTCCAAAAACCCGCTACACGTTTCGTGCCGAGTAACTTTTTAGGATTTAAAAAGTGACTGTATGTATAATCCGCTTATAAAAAAGCAAAAAAATATTTTTTACACTTAATACTTTTTTAATATTTTCATTCCTAAAATTATACTTATTTAATTTTGGCGGGGGGGTCCAATAGTAACCCTGTATATGTATATACATATATCCGAATATGCCCTAAATCGCAGGATGTGTGGTTTCCAGGCATGCATCGACGACAACCTGGACATGGTGGAGTTCCTGGTGACCCACGGGGCAGACGTGAACAGAGGAGACAACGAGGGCTGGACGCCTCTGCACGCGACTGCGTCTTGCGGATTCCTTAGCATAGCGAGGTGAGCACAACTGGGGGATTACCATGAGCATTAAACTATCCACTCAAATTCCAGGCTGTTCAGTGTCCGTAGATTCAGTTAGCTGCACAGACACTGAGCTGCCTGGAATTTGATTGGATAGTTTAAAGCTCATGGTAACCCCCCTTAACGCTAAACTTTTTATTTTATACAGAATGAAGTTTTGTTAGTGTAAAATACTAAAGGTTCTCACGATAAAAAAACCTAGCGTAAAAAACTACTTAACCAGTACCACTAAATTTTGTCTATGTACGCTTGCCGTAGACGCGCGTGCTAGGAAATAGTTACTGCACTCTAACAAAATAGATAGTTGACATAGATAACTAGTTTCTTGGGCAAAGATGTTTGTTAAGATGAGTAAATGCAAAACCCTTAAGTATTTATTTAGGTACTTTACCTATACACATACACAGTGAATTTATACTGGTTGTCTTGCCGCAGCGTAAAGATTTGGTCGCAATATTTCAATCCATTCGTAAACACTTTTGCCCTGAAAGTCAATTAATAGCTGATTTACAAATTGTGAGACATTTCAAGAAATCGTCGAAGAACAGTGTTGACCCCGGGCGCCGTCGCGACATGTGTCGTGTAAACGATATGTTATTTTTAAAATTTAACTGAGCTAACCGAAAGGACTACTGATTCCTAATAATTATGCCGTGGAAAGACAACCGGTAAAAATACAAGGTCTATACTGCAGGTCTGCCAAAGTACGCCTATGATAAAAAAATCTAGATACACTATTGCCAAATGGAATCTCAAGCACTAAGATTAACGCGCTCCGCCGCAGTCCCGAACCCGATTCATACACTGTTTTTCTGTCTCTGTGTGATAATATAGGACTAATTACTTGAAACCACGATAATGAAACGTTTAAGTAGGTGTAATTCGACAGACGTACCTACTTTATTAGAATTGCTTTAATTTTTAATTAATATGAGTTAGACACAAAATATGGTGAAGATTTACTTCATTATACCTTATTTTAAACTGTTGATATTGTTTCTTATTTATTAGAGTTGCAATAAACATTTAAAATTGATGGTCCAGCTACTTCATACTATTTAAAAGTCCGATATGCTGTTACTATTTGTTAAGAAACGATTACTTTTTCTTCATTTTGATCCTTTACAAAAAGTAATTGTATTTGAGCACCAAAGATCTTGTGCTTTATTCGAGTGTCGTACTGTAAGTTGTATGTGAAAATACCATGGATGTAGTAATTTACAAACTGGATTGAGTACTTCTAAATTGTTGCTAAAGTCGCTTTTTCTTAATTAACCATCAAAGTTAAGTGACGTCTTTGAGTGCGGTAGTTAATGTTTTACTTATTGTTAATATCGGCACAATACCTATGCATAGTAGAACTATTCATATTTAATACACACAGTGGAAATAAGCCCCAATCGCTATACCTTTATTCACACACTATCTAGGTACTTTAAACAATTAATTCATTTCTACATACATTATCCAAGTTTGCCTCCATTATCCCAAAATTTTAAAATCTGATTGTCACCTCTTGTTAGATCGAGATAGCGTGTTCAATAAAGTGCCTCTCTCTCGGCACGATTGACGTACAAGAGCTCGTGCCAGTTGTACGGAGTACATAATTATACATTCCTTGGAAAATACTGGATTTAAGGGAGTAGTTATGTCAAGCGTACAAGGCGCTTGCGCACGAGGTGCTGCGTTTCATCAATGTCAAATGCACGCGATACAATGACCACACTACATTTTACTATGGAACCATGAACATGTTTACTTATACTGTAATTATTTTAAGTATATTGTTAATACAGATAAATGGCAAGGTGAAATCCAAAAAAAGAAATTCTACAAAGATATCATGTTCATTCATTTAAAGCTGAGAGACTATTATGTCAATTGAATAACCATTATTAGAGATTAAAAGGTTCTCATTTGATGAACTTCCTACGGTACGTTGCTTAAAAAATGAACGAAGACAGGCAACATGAGAGGAGATAAACTATGTGCAACACAAAGACTGACGCTTACAAAAACATCAGCAAGATGTAATAGAAAAATAAATAAAAAATAATAAACAATAAACCGCCCCCCAACTAGGACAAATCCAGGGAAACCCAGACGGATGGCAGCCCTGCACATAGGGCGCCCAGGAGGAGCGCGCCTCTTACGCGCGCACGACTCTTGTTGTAATATCCGTTGCATACAAAATGATACAATTTTGCAGGGCGCCCGAAACGCAGCGCCTCGTGCGCTTGTCATAACTAGTCCCTAAATGATAAAAAAAAAATATGTTGATGAATCGTTGATTGATCAAAAACTATTATTCATTTACTTAATTCTCTTGACTGAATCTATAAACACGGGTACGTGTTACACTGTTTTTAATAGCAATTATGACGTCTGAATATGGATGTCACCAATTTTTTGCTGTTACTAAATCTTCTAGATATTCTGAATTTTCTTCCATAATCTATCTATTACTTCCTAAAGTCCAAAATAAATATTCATGAATGTTTTTCTGCAACTTGTGTCCTCAATCTCTTAATAAATGTCTTAACCTTTGTAATTCATACTACTGTTTCCTATTACATTATGAGTAATGTTATGCGATATGTGCTACACAAGCGTGACAGTCAATCAGTTATTGTAAACACGCTCTGACTCAGTCTGACCCAGAAGCCAGGGAGTTCCTGTCATACTAAAAGGTAGCTTTGGCCCGCGACTTCGTTCATTTGTCAAATGTAATTCTTGCAGCTATGATCACGTATCGTTAATGCATCTTGTTGATGATTTCGTAGCGTTTGTCAGATAATTCCATTCTCTTTGGACTTTTTATTGACAAGACAAGGAAGCCTTATAGTTACTTCATGTCCGTCTGTCTGTCTGTCCGTACTCCGTCCGAAGTTTTGATTGGAGACTGTTAATAGTCGTCCTACTTATGTATTAGAAAATTTCTTACCTAATAAAGAACCTCAGAAGAAAACATTAAAAGGGACTTAGTAAAGATGAAATAATTGCGTGTTTATAACGCATAAAACCTTGCATTGTAAAACAAAATAATAAAAATCAAAACCGGCCAAGTGCGAGTCGCACTCGCGCACGAAGGGTTCCGTACTGTACTGCCCAGGATCTACGGCGTACGGTTTTTATTATTATAATAATAATAATTATTATTATGGCCAACTTTATCTTTCACAAAGATAAAGTATAGTTGATCTTCTATTATTAGTATGACCCATACGTTGTGAATTTTGTATTAATTGTGTCTATTAAATAGTAATAGTAGTAGCAATAGAAGTAGCCCACGCTCTTTCAGGTGATTGTCATTGACATTTTAGGTAAATTAATCAATTATAGAATATTTTGAGATGTAAACAAATTTAATTAGGATTATTCTATCATAAGAAACCACTCGTACAATAATTATACCATAACGATAGCGTTATCGTAGAAAACTAGGAGTTTATTCCGTTATAGTTTATTTTTGTTGGTGAAGATGTTGACTTACTTGTATTACTCACTGCTCGAACGCCAACTGAAAAAACTATTTTTTTCTTAAAATCAAGATGAAGAAGAAGCAGGAGAAGAAGAACAAGAAGAAGAACAAGAATTTGAAACTTACGAATAAGACGAATGAACTTCAAAACTTTTTTCAAATTTACATCGCTTTTATCTTTTCCAATCTTTGAAAATTTCCGTTATTTTGCAATAGTATTACATAAAACAGGATCACAACTGACCCGTGGAGTAGGCCTACTGGGGAAACCACGTTAAAAAAAGGCGCTAAGTACACTACCTCATAGGTGGCGTGGAAACGTGTGCATATTTTGACGATAACAACTTTTATAACTTTTTGAATCGTTATATCTCAGAAACGGTGGCTCGTAAGAAAAAAAGTATTGATACATTTTTTATAGATAATTTTATGATCTACAATTTTTGTCTAAAGTACTTTTATGATAAAACTTACCGTTTTGCTGAAAATCGCGAAAAACTCATTTTTTTTACCTCTGACCTTGAATATTTTTTTTTCCATACACGGGAATGATGGGAAACTTCGAGACATTGTTTATAATTATGTTTTGAACAATTTCACTGAAATTCAGCTTGTTGGGACTTTATGTAACTTCGAATGTCTAAATTGACCGGACTATAATGCTCGATATAGAATTGTAACATTTGATCTATTTAGTTCACATTAATATGATAAGATTTATAATTGTCTTCAATAGACTCGTGGACTATTCTCTCGTGGAATATCGGACGTGGTGGATATTTGCTTCAACAGTTAAATCGATTTAACATTATATTGGAAAACACAGTTTATCCGATGATCGGAATGGAATTCAGATAGTCGGGATGGATTCTAGGAACTTTAGATTTTAGATCTGACTAGACAACTTTGTATTCTCGGTTACACCAATTGCATTTAAAGTATATTCCTGGTAATATATTAAGTACATCAATGTGGTTATAATTTTAGAATACTAATAGTCTTACTTTTGATTACTAAAGAGTTGAGTACCTGTTCTTGTTTATACTAAGCAAGAACTTGAGGTATAACTGTTTAGGTCACACATGTGTACGCAAAGTAAGCGAAAGGATGATATACAAGTCCAGAGATTATCCAGTATAGATATAATGCCAGTCTAGATAATCTCTGAAACTTACTTGTAACTACAAGTTAGGATTCAGGAGATAATCCAGTACTGCTCTGAAGATTACTATAGGACAGCCTTTTCTAACCTTTTTTAAGGGCAGAGTCAATTACACTACAAGTTAGAATTATTATTAAACTTACTATAATCTGGAGTCCTTAAATTGCTCGGCCGCATTAATAATCTCTTCTTTTATAACTTTTCTTCCGTTCGCGGGCCCTTTAAGGTCCGGGGACTCCATCCATCCATCCATCAGCCGAAAGACGTCCACTGCTGGACATAGGCCTCCCCCAAGGATTTCCACGAAGATCGGTCCCGTGCCACCAGCATCCAGCGGCTTCCCGCGACCTTTACCAGATCGTCGGTCCACCTTGTGGGGGGCCTACCAACACTACGCCTTCCGGCCCGCGGCCGCCATTCAAGGACCTTCCTGCCCCAACGGCCATCAGTCCTGCGAGCAATGTGCCCCGCCCACTGCCACTTAAGATTTGCGATTCTGAGAGCTACGTCGGTGACTTTGGTTCGCCTTCGGATCGTCTCATTTCTGATTCGATCGAAAAGGGAAACTCCGAGCATTGCTCTCTCCATCGCCCTTTGAGTGACCTTGAGCTTTCTTATGAGGCCCATCGTTAG
The DNA here is from genome assembly GCA_950371115.1 of Anania fuscalis. NCBI lineage: Eukaryota > Metazoa > Arthropoda > Insecta > Lepidoptera > Crambidae > Anania > Anania fuscalis. The sequence continues at coordinate 28,924,744 of OX493324.1, forward strand.
CGGCCACGTCTCAGATCCGTATGTCATCACTGGCAACACACATTGATTCCATACCTTGGTCTTGAGGCATTGCGGTAGTGTTTGTGAGGAGAAGATATTACGTAGCTTCCCGAACGCTGCCCATCCATGTTCATTTTAAGACCCACACGTTGGGAGACTCTACTGAGGTCATCGAGCATTGCTCCAAGATCCTCCAGGGTCTCAGCCATGACCACGATATTTATCGGCAAATCGAAGGTGAGTCAGGCACTCGCCGTTAATGTTGATGCCAAGTCCTCTCCAGTCCAAGAGCTTGAAAGCGTCCTCCAGCGCTGCGATGAATAGTTTCGAGGAGATTACGTCTCCCTATCTTACACCTCGCTGCAGCTGAATCGGTTCCGAGCTCTCGTCCTGAAGACGTACTGACATGGTGGCGTTTGTGTACAAAGACTTCAGCACTTCGATGTATCGGTAGTCAGTTTGGCACCGCTGAAGAGATTGGAGCACTGCCCAAGTCTCGATCGAATCGAAGGCTTTTTCGTAATACACGAACGCCAGGCATAGTGGCCGGTTATACTTTTCTGTTTTTTGTATAACTTGCCTGAGCGTGCGGATGTGATCGATGGTACTATAGCCTTTACGGAAACCGGCTTGTTCGGGAGGCTGGAATTCGTCAAGCCTGCGTGCGAGATGGTTCGTAATGACTCTCGAAAACAGCTTATAGACATGACTCAGAAGCGTGATGGGTCTGTAACTTTTTAGCAGAGACTTATCGCCCTTTTTGAAGAACAGCACCACCACGCCCCCGTGCCAAGCCTGTGGCGTTTTGCCCTCGAGGATGACGGAGTTAAAGAGCCTCTGCAAAGCTTTAAGAATCGGCGTACCGCCAGCTTTCAGAAGCTCAGCCGTAACTCCGTCGTCCCCCGGCGCCTTGTTGTTCTTAAGCTGTTTGAGAGCCATAGTAATCTAGTACAGGCTGACGTCCGGGATATCTTCGGTATGGTGTCGGGTTAATTTAGCTCTAGGATAATCGGCTAATTTAGTCCGGGGACTACTAGTTGTAAAACTTAACTTAGAATTAGAAGTACTGAACCGATTTAAATAATTCTTACCAATATTTACGGAATAGTTAACCTTTTTAACTATTATGTGCTTAAATCTAACGAATATTGACTAAGGGTCATTGAAAAGACCACGTACGTTCGTAATGGGTTCTTGACCTGACGATAATTGACACTCAAGTTCAACCGCTGACTAATACTGGAGATTGCATTAACAAGCAATGATAAAGATCTGTATAAACTATCAGAAGTATACGGAAATGTATCGTTTTTAATTATAAAAATCTATGTAACTAACTGGCGTCTCCTACAGAGATTTAGTTGGTCAAAAATGAATATAAGAATGGGTGGCCTAACAAATGTCGTCCAAAATCTATAATAATATTATTAATGCGAAAGTAATTCTGTCTGTCTGTTACGTTTTCACGCCTTAACTACTGAACCGATTTTATTGTAATTTTTTACAGAGATATACTAAAGCTTGGGAAAGACATGGGCTATCTTTTGTTGCTATTATCTATTTATTTTATCTTGAAATGAGTGCTTCAGCGCAGACCACGAAGTTGCTTAATTATGAGTTATGAGACATACCAATTATTCTGTAGTTTACGCGAACGAAGTCGCGGGCGCAGGTAGTTTCCTATAAATCATATGTAGGTACCGAACCAGGACCTTCTCGAATGTAGCCTAACTGAATGATCAGCGATATTCTGTAGTTTTCGATTGGTTACAATATTACAATTTATTAAATTAAATGACCTAAAGTCTATTCTTTCTTTTAATTTTTACTTTACTAGTATTTTTTGCCTTCTTTTATAATTTGGGGTCGACCCTCCTCGTTTTTCCAGGATGCTCTTTCACTGTAACTGGATCTAAATCAGATCGACACACTACGTTTGCCTAGGCGTAATCTCCACTCTAGAACCCGTTTACTCCAACTTTCATCGGTTTTGCGACAAATGTAGTGTTTTGAAATTAAGGCTTATGATATAAATAAATAAATAAATATTGGACAACATCACAATTCACATACCGTCGTACGTACATTGGTCTGATTACGATCAGGATTACCTTAGGAGGTAAGTTGCTAAAGCACTTGTATTATCGAAATCAGAAACAACGACGGTACCGCAACACTCAACCCCGAGCCAATATAGAAAAGTTTGTTTTCTACATTGACCCGACCGGGGATCGAACCCGGAACCTCAGAGATGGCGGCGCCATTTACAGTCCGGCGTGCTCGCCTCTCGGCTACGGAGGTCGTCAAAATGTGGCCAGCCGGTGAAGACGGTGGGCCAGCTTTAATGTCATGTTTCACGTTTCGGCTCCGCAGGTCATCCTGTACCTGTCGGACGCACTGGTCGAATACTTTGCTCTTGAGGCATTGGGATGACGAGAAGATTTGACGCGTTGTGTGTGTGTTTATGAACCTGTTATTCTTAAATTGCAGGTACTTATTGGAAAACGGTGGCGATGTTGGCGCAGTGAACTACGACGGCGAGCTGCCCGTTGACATCGCAGAGAGCGATGCCATGGAGGAGATGCTGCAGAAGGCTATCGACGAGAAAGGTCTGTTCATAAGTCCACACCTGTCCACTAATAGGTTTTTATAGAGATGTGCCGAGTACAATTTTAACCGAGTTCCGAGTTTTATTCGGTTTAATGTTTGCTTAACTGAGTACTCGGCCGAATAACCGGTTCGGTCATAGAAAATGGTTTTTGTTAAAAGACAAGAGTCCTTTCTAGTAGAGCATAAAACAAGATATCAAGAGATAGCACGTTAAGCACGAGTGTTTTTATGTGCACCTGCGAGCACTGTGTATAGCGGGCCATTATTTTCTGAAGCGGGTAACGCCTATGAAAAAACCAAAGAACAGACTGTTACCAGAACGTGCACAGCTTAATGTTCTTACATCACAACTTTTCATCACTAAGTTTGAAGTATTCATTGTTTTAACCTGCTACACATTGAAAATTAACAAATGATAATGATCATATTTTTAATATAATAAATAAATACTCTTACCACTCCTAATTTAATTATTTAATTTAAACCGAGTAAACTTGTCATTTAAACAGAGTCATTCGATCAAGTCCGAGTAATAAAAAACCGCGGAATACCCCGAGTACCGAGTACACGGCCCATCTCTAGTTTACCAATACACGCCACTGGGATATTCAGATGAAATTCCACTGCAGACCAATGAGACCAATGTGATCAATGAAATCAGCCTATCACCAGATAGATAAAGGCGTGGTATGATGACATAATGCAGACTACTGAAACCAAATAATCCAATCATATATCTATACTCGTCCACTGCTGGACATAAGCATATGTCTATGAAGACCACTAAACCCTATCAACGAAATCAGCCTATTTTTGTCCACTGCTGAACATAGGCGAGTCCCTATGCAGACCACTGAGACCAATCTGGGTCTCAGTGGTCTGTATTGTCCACTTAGTTTGTTGTCTGACTTATATGGTAGTAGCTTAGTAGTCTACTAAACATAACCCGCTTTGACAGCGAGAGAAGACACTTGAGGAATTTCATCTTGTCACGTGACATCCTCGGTAGCTTAGTGGTCAAAGCACTCGCCCGGTATGCGATGGGACGTGGGTTCGAGTCCCACCTGAGGTCGATGATTTTTTTTCAAGTGTTATTTATCTTCAAATAAACCCGCTATCAATATACATATTGTTATCCAACAAAAGTGCCATCGAGTCTTAAAATGAAATCATCCAATCGTCATTTACAGTGCACGCCATTAAAACTAATTAATAAAATTTACGTAGTATTATTTATTGCAACCTGTATACGGTGTCAGGTCAATAGTATATCAAGCCGAAACTAGTCTATATTAACATATGTTTATAAATACTATGGTGAAGTCAGAAATTTGATATTATTAAAATGTTTTCAGACAAATTGGATTTTATTTTTATAGTGTTATGAAAATTATTAAAAAAAACAATAGTAATATCAAATTTCTGACTTAACCATAATATTTACATGAATATGTTAACATAGGCTAGTGTCGGCTTGATATACCATTTACCTAACACCCTGTATATTTACCTATCTTACCTTATTCTTTAAGAGGCCCCTTCCAAAATCGTCTCATTTTCATACATTTTGTTCTCGGATTGCATGTAGGTTGAAAGGATTTTTCATTTCATTTCAATATCATAGGTAAATCACCAATATTAACTACCCTTATTTTCGAAAAAAATATGTGTGAGTTACATCTGACCATCGTTTAACAAGAAAGTACAAGTTACCCTAAACATTTGATTTTACTATCTAATTGCAAAAAATGACTATTTGCAGTTGGCTTGAACACCTTTTTTCCTTTTTTATAGTAAAGCAGATAAAATAACTTCGAAATAACGTCATTTTTTGAGAAATAACAATATGAACATCAATTATTTTCTGCTATTACAAGCAACAATTAGAAATTTGAAAAATCACACAATAATTTTCAGGTTTCCTTTGACAATAATGTAATTTTATTTTATAAGTAAAACAAAAATTTCATTTGATTTTTACGAAAATAATACGATTTATAGAACTATGGAGTGGAATCGCATTAGTTATCGTTCTTCTCTTCTAGTTGTATAATGCTATCTCGCGCGGGCGTGAACGCTTTAGTGGCATTAAACTTTTTTATCAGTGTTCTCTCTTCTCGTTCTGGAACAAATTTTGACATTTCACTTTTTTCAAACCAATAAATCGCCGCTTTCAATCTGTCATTAGACGTACTCTATCTAATCTGTGCGTAGGACGGCCTCTTTATACTTAATATGCTTTCGAGATACAATAACTAATCTTAGACCAATCAGACCGTTTCATTCCTAAAATACGTTTGTTATTTTATGTTCTATCCATCAGGCGTCGATTGCGACAAATCCCGCAATGCTGAAGTGGACACTTTGATGAGAGACGCCAAGAACTGGGCCTCGACCGGCTACGTTGAGGTGCGTGACCCGAAGACCGGCGGCACGCCGCTTCACGTCGCCGCTGCCAAAGGATATATCGATGTAAGTTTTTAGAGTTCCGCACCCAAAGGGTAAAACGGGACCCTACTACTAAGACTCCGCTATCCGTCCGTCTGTCATCAGGCTGTAACTCATGAACCGTGATAGTTAGTGTCACAGATGATGTATTTCTGTTGCCGATATAACAAGAAATTCTAAAAAACAGAATGAAATAATTATTTACAGGGGCCTCCTATACAAAAACCTGATTTTTTGCTCGATATTGATATTGGCAGGAAGTAGTTCTTGAAATATTCACAGAATATTTAGTTATAAGTATATTCACTTAAGAAATAAATTAAAATAAAACAAATATTTAAGGGGGGCTCCCATTCAACAGACATGTTTTAGTCAGACGAATTATGGACCGATTTCAAAATTTATTTTTTTGTTTGAAAGGGTACTCTCCCGAGGTGGTCCCATTTACACCAAGTCAGATTCTGATGATGGGATCTCTGAGAAATCGAGGGCAACCCTCAATTGTTATAGGCACCTATAATGTTTTGCATATATTTTCTGACTCAATGCTGATTTTTGGGTCTGGTAATCATCATGTCATGTTGCTGACCTGATGATGGAAGCCACAGAACTCCTTAACGGATAGGAGTTAGAAGATAATACTGCAATTTGTCGACAGAACGTATTTCGCAGTGTGTTGAGCAGACGTGGAGCTTATGAGGTACCAGACCGCCAATTTTTATTTACTGGGGGCGTACCCGCACACCCAAAATTCTTTTCTTAAATTGACTTGGTATTTAACACAAGACCTTATCCTATGGTTACGACACCAAAATAGCCGCCGTTCTGGTTGGAGTGTAGGAAAACCCTTTCCTAAAAAATTTCGCAAAATTGACCCTGTATAACACCCTATTTTTATCATACCATTGGATGGGGGGGTCCATAGAGGACCAACATTAGTTAAGGTTACTTTGCTGTAAAGTCATTTTTGGCGGAGTTGGAAGGTGAAAACTGAAGCTCATTTTAAAGGCGTCTGGGACTTATAATAAATTTCGTCGAAAAATGGATCATTAATAGCACCCTATTTTTATTATACCATTGGGCGGGTAGTCCACACTTTGCTGAAAAGTTATTTTTGGCGGAGTTAGGAGGAGGCCTTCCCCCTTAACACTTAAAATTGTGAAATAAAATAGGTTTAAAAAAAAACTAAAAACCGACTTCAAAATGAAACTAAAAAGCGAAAAATAATATTGACTAAAACATACGTAATCAGTTCTTTTTGGAGTCGGTGCGAATAAACACATTTAAACTCTCGACGGCTGGCACCGACTCCAAAAAGAACAGATTAGGTATGTTTTAGTCAATATTATTTTTCGCTTTTTAGTTTCATTTTGAAGTCGGTTTTTAGTTTTTTTTAAAACTTATTTTATGTGAATAAATCCTCAGTAAAAAAATCTGTAATTTACACTGAGCTATTTAACACGAGCACGCCTAATCAACACAGTATTATTATCTTAGTTTTTTATCCGGTATCGAACGTAACGTATTGAACGTATTCTCGGTATTTCCCGGTACTCGCTGACTACTGTACCGATGATTCAAAAATCAGTTTCAGCACCGATACTGCACATTCTACTACTTATCTCACTACTGATCCTTACTTTATTTTTTTGCTCCAATTAGAAAACAAATCTCAAATATGACCATATACATAAACTACTTTGGGAAACGAAGCGCATGTATTTTGTTTATTGTATAAATTGGCATTATCGTTTGAGGACATATACCCGCCATTCTGACGCGTCTGAACTTACAACTATTATCATATTATAAGTACTTAAATGACACTGTCAAAATTGTTTGAAGCTCAGGCCAAAGCTCAAAGAAGTCACGGACATGATATTCAGATAAAAATAATATTGTCATAAATCTTTAATTAGTGAATGTTACTTTTAAAAAATACATATCTCTGTATCACTCAGCTTTTTTAAGTAATTCAGTTTTTATCTGCACTTTATACTGATTTCTATATTCGTCTATATTCGTCAACCAGACATTTTAAGAACTCTGACTTGACTAATTTAGTTATTATTCTATGATAGCAAATAGGGAAAAGTGTATATAAAATAATTTCAGGTAACATTATATTTCTCTAAAAGAATTGCAAAAAGGGCAGGGAATAGGAGAATGAAGATTATTTTTCCCTAAAAATCTTGTCCACGCGCAGGCCAAAATATAACATTTTCCTTTTCTCTTTATTTCAATCTCTTTACATTTTTTCCAGTGCTGTAATAACATGACGGGTTTTTTGTCGATAGATGAATTAATAGCCACTAAATTATCGCCGGTCGAAACCCAGACACACTATTTTATTTATTGGCTGGAGGGCGTCAACTCTTGCGCTTAGACGATTTGTGACGACTTTTTAGAATAGCTTAAAGACGTTACTCAGGAGCGTGATCGGTCTGTAGTTCTTCAAGAGTTCATCTCCTTTTTTGAAATGAAATGAAATGAAATTATTTATTCTGTATGTAGGCCCTCCTCCGAGCACTTATACACGTCCCAAAATATAACTTAGCCCTACCACCGCTTCGGGACTGTAAACCGACTAACCGCGCCCTCGCTCCACGCCCTCGGCGTAGTCCTATTGCTTAAGAAGGGGTTGAACAATCTCCTTAGTTCCCCCTTAGAACATAAATTCCTTGCTAAGATGTTTGAGAGTCGACTCAATTTCGTCTATGTCTAGTTCTGGGAAACCATCGCTGTAGTGGCGTATAAGCGTGGCTCTAGGGTCATTCGCGTAAGTTGAAAGTTTCAGGACATGCGAGGCATATTAGCTGCCATAGAAATCCGAGGACTTCTAGATCGAGATCTAGGCGAGAATTTCCAAAACTGCTGTGATGGTTCTGCCATCCTAGGTTTTTAGATTTGTAAAATGCGATCTCCCCATTCTTTGGGAAAAGACTTTTGACAACGGTTTTGCTCAACAACCAAGAATAATAAGTTTACAAATATTTTGCACGGCGCCTTATATCCTATATGAGGCAGGAGTTTCAGCTTTGGAGATCGCGTCTCTCCAAGCATCGGATCTTTTTATGGATGGAATCTGACGGGCTTCTGGCGACCCGTAAAATATATGTGACAAAAATAATATTTGTTTTGTTATTAATAAGAAACAATTGATAGGATGATTTATATTGATTTAATGATTTTACGTACAAATTACCAAAAAAAAGGGATAGAATCTAAAATAAATGAAACGGGAATTAACGCTATTATAATTTAGGAACAAAATATAACCTCCTTTGCCTGACGTTTTGACCGGGCTACACAGTGGTGATGTGGTCACAAGCTGACTCAGCCTGTCCTTTTTTTTTGGCTCACCAGTCAACCTGTGACCACGGCCGGTGTAACCCGATCGAAACGTAATTACGGATAAAATCATTATGTGAATCACTTTCTACAAATTAAGAACCTTTCATAGTATAATTTGTTGATCTATTCTAATATTATAAAGAGGATAGGTTTCATTGTTTGTTTATATGGACTGATTAGGCTATAAAACTACTGAGCCAATTTCATTCTTTCACCATTAGATGCCTACATTATTTCTGATGAACATAGGCTACTTTAAAATCCTAATAAAATAAGTTTAATAAAAAACTAAAAACCGACTTCAAAATGAAACTAAAAAGCGAAAAATAATATTGACTAAAACATACGTAATCAGCTCTATTTGGAGTCGGTGCCAGCCATCGAGAGTTAAAATGTGTTCATTCGCACCGACTCCAAAAAGAACTGATTACGTATGTTTTAGTCAATATTATTTTTCGCTTTTTAGTTTCATTTTGAAGTTGGTTTTTAGTTTTTTATTAAACTAATTTTATTTCACAATTTTAAGTGTTAAGTCCTATTTTTTCCTTCCTTACTCCGCCAAAAATGACTTTACAGCAAAGTGACCTAGACAAATGTTGTTCTTCTGTGGACCACCCACCCAATGGTATAATAATAATATTGACTAAAACACACGTATTCAGTTCTTTTTGGAGTCGGTGCCAGCCATCGAAAGTTAAAATTTGTTCATTCGCACCGACTCCAAAAAGAACTGAATACGTATGTTTTAGTCAATATTATTTTTCGCTTTTTATTTTCATTTTGAAGTTGGTTTTTAGTTTTTTATTAAACTTATTTTATTTCACAATTTTAAGTGTTAAGTCCTTTATTTTTCCCCTCCTAACTCCGCCAAAAATGACTTTACAGCAAAGTAACCTTAACTAATGTTGGTCCTCTATGGACCCCCCATCCAATGGTATGATAAAAATAAGGTGTTATATAGGGTAAATTTTTCGACGAAAATTTGTAAGTCTTAAGGCAATGGTTTTCCTACACTCCAACCGAAACGGTGGCTATTTTGGTGTCGTAACCATAGGATAAGGTCTTGCGTTAAATACCAAGTCAATTTAAGAAAAGAACTTTTAATTTTTTTTTTCGTTACTGGGTGTGCGGGTACGCCCCCCGTAAATAAAAATTGGCGGTCTGGTACCTCATAAGCTCCACGTCTGCTCAACACGCTGCGAAATACGATCTGTCGACAAATTGCAGTATAATCTTCTAACTCCTATCCGTTAAGGAGTTCTGTGGCTTCCATCATCAGGTCAGCAACATGACATGATGATTACCAGACCCAAAAATCAGCATTGAGTCAGAAAATATATGCAAAACATTATGGGTGCCTATAAAAATTGAGGGTTGCCCTCGATTTCCCAGGGATCCCATCATCAGAATCTGACTTGGTGTAAATGGGACCACCTCGGGAGTATACCCTGTCAAACTAAAAAATAAATTTTTAAATCGGTCCATAATTGACGGCGTAATCGCGTAACAAACATACAAAAAAAAAAAACAACATTCAGAAGAATTGAGAACCTCCTTTTTTTGAAGTCGGTTAAAAATAGGGTGCTATTAATGATCCATTTTTCGACGAAATTTATTATAAGTCCCAGACGCCTTTAAAATAAGCTTCGGTTTTCACCTTCCAACTCCGCCAAAAATGACTTTACAGCAAAGTAACCTTAACTAATGTTGGTCCTCTATGGACCCCCCCATCCAATAGTATGATAAAAAAAGGGTGTTATACAGGGTCAATTTTGCGAAATTTTTTAAGTCTTAAACAAAGGGTTTTCCTACACTCCAACCAGAACGGCGGCTATTTTGGTGTCGTAACCATAGGATAAGGTCTTGCGTTAAATACCAAGTCAATTTAAGAAAGGAACTTTCAAATTTTTTTTTCGTTACTGGGTGTGCGGGTATGCCCCCAGTAAATAAAAATTGGCGGTCTGGTACCTCAAAAGCTCCACCCACGTCTTTTTAACACACTGCGAAATACGTTCTGTCGACACAAAGCAAATTATCTTCTAACTCCTATCCGTTAAGGAGTTCTGTGGCTTCCATCATCAGCTCAGCAACATGACATGATGATTATCAGACCCAAAAATCAGCATTAAGTCAAAAAATATATGCAAAACATTATGGGTGCTTATAAAAATTGAGGGTTGCCCTCGATTTCCCAGGGATCCCATCATCAGAATCTGACTTGGTGTAAATGGGACCACCTCGGGAGTATACCCTTTCAAACTAAAAAATAAATTTTGGAATCGGTTCATAATTGACGGCGTAATCGACAAACTAACTAACTAAAAAAAAAAACAACATTCAGACGAATTGAGAACCTCCTCCTTTTTTTTGAAGTCGGGTAGAAAATGCACCATTCTTTAGGAATACGAGAAATTTCACAATAACTGGCGCTGAATAATATAAGATGTATTATCCGAAATAAGCAACCGCTATTATAGTCTTTTATGAATAAATTAAAGACCACGCAATTTTGGTTAAATACTAATTTTACATCTACCTTTATACTTATTTAAATACTAATTGATATTATACTAATTTAATAGTTTACTTGCTACCTACTACTATACAATTTAAATAATCGTATTGTTGAGTTACCATTTTTGAGATTAGTTTTACCCGCCGTAAAGTATCGTAACAACAATATCTCTGAAACTGTACTATATTAACAAATACATGCTGTATAATATATTGTGATAACAAGCTATACTTCGACTATACATAGTAAAAATTTGTACTCCTAGGCAAAAGACAGAAGAACTGCACCCAATAATATCTTTAGATGGTGCTCCTGTAAAGTTGGGTTTTAAAACATTATGATGGTTTACGTAGGAGGCACCCAATTGTAGTATCGAAATTCCTGGGAAATACTTCCTATTAGCTAATATTTGCTGGTATTCGAATCAATGAATTTCCTGGGAATTTCCGGTTATTTCAGTACCAAGAATTCCGGGGAACAAACCCTACGCGCCCGTGCAAAGCATTGACCAAATGAGTGCGAAGAACGACCCACCACGCAATTTTGTAAAAAATTAGATTTTCCCTAAGTTTCCCGTATGTCACTACTTCCCAGACTTTGTTCTTATCGACACTATCGAATGGTGTATTAATACCGGTTGTTTTACTTTTTAGGATTCCGTACCCAAAGGGTAAAACGGGACCCTATTAGGTACTAGGCTCCGCTGTCCGTCTGTCCGTCTGTCACCAGGCTGTATCTCATGAACCGTGATACTTAGATAGTTAAAATTTCCAGAGATGATGTATTTTTGTTGTCGCTATAACAACAAATACTAAACAGAATACTTAAAATATTTAAGGGGGCTCCCATACAACAAAAGGTCATTTTTACGTACGTTACGTACCCTTCGTGCGCGAGTCCGACTCGCACTTGGCCGGCTTTTTCGATTTCAGTTCGATTGCCAGATAGGAATAAGTTTTTTTTTCAAACATCTAATAATGCAGTTTTATTATTCATCAAAATCGGGCCCGAGACAACTTTTTTTTTCTTTATTTCTCATAGTTTTGGATTCGACCTACCACGCCCACGTAAAAAAAATACACCGTATGAGTATTGAACATATTACAAAACAATATAAATATATCAAATGAAACAATAATAGGTATAACCTAGCTTTAATATTACGATAAACTTTAATAATATTGAAATTTTGTCATAATTGCCGTGAGTGGATCAGGGGATAATTTATAATTTTAGCTTCGAAAATATAAAGGTTACGATGACATAATATTAAAATAAAAATACACTTCTGAGCTATAGTCTGAGCTCTTTAACCTTAATGATAGGAAATTTCAAAGCCTATTTCAATTTTGGCGCTCAGTTGCCTACGCGCCGCGCGCGCCCGGCCGCGCGGGCAGCTCCCCGCAGTGGGTGGAGTTACCCACCCCCGCAATTAGAGTAACACGCCGAATACCCTCGCCTTAAAAAGTAAAATATTACTGCGAGTGAGTGGTGCAAGTTACTAGTATCGATTTACCTGTTTATACCTGCCTACCGAAGAGCTGTGACGGGAAAAGAATAGTCAACCTAACGTTTGCATAGTCTATGGGCTCCATACTTTCGATTGGTATGGAATTTGTCTATTAACAAACCAATGAAATGTTTTTAAAAAAAAAACAAATTGTTAATTAATCTTATTCTGAACTAAAATATTTTATGCAACCCATTTCCAATATTTTTATTGACATATTTAATTGGATATTAAATACTTTTCATCCATTAACCAGCTCGGTGAAGGTCGTTTTATAGTGGGATCCTATTCTATAAAATATATGCCCTAGCATCGGGAACAGCTTTTTATACAGGTTGACTTTTTTATCACCATCCAAACCTTTCATGAAGACTCCCGTGATACAAACGAACGACTCCTATTGGAGCAATACTCTAACTGCCAAAAAAAAATCAGCTGTTTCATACATTTTGGTCGAATAAATATTGATATTTTGTATGGAACAGCTATTTTTTTTTTGCATTTAGAGAGATTTACAGTACTACTACAGCGCTGCCAGCCATAACAACAAAAATGGCGTCGGACAGAGAAATTGCGGTGTGTAAAAGTGAACTAAATAGTGGTTTATGTTACGAAAATATTCTAAACAATTGTAAAATCAATTATTGTGCCGCTAAATAATTTTTATTCGTCGCAATTTAGAACTGAAAGTCGTAGATTTAATAACTAGATTTCAAGTTTTAATGCACGTCAACGTGCGCCATCAGCCTACAAAATGCGAATTGTATAATGTGGCTAAACGTGAGACGTCATATTGGAGAACACATCGTAATGACAATCCGCCGTATCGTCGATCCGCCGTATTGCAAAACGCCTCAGTTTTGTAAAACAGCTAGTTGGTTTGTAATACGGCGGCTTATACAATCCGACTGCAACATGTACATCATTTAGTATGCAAATAAAAATTTGGATTTGGTCCGCGCTCTCAGTCGCACGCGGTACGTGTCATTTTTTCGTGCGTGCAGCTAGCTGGTCATCGATTTATAAGAAGTTATCATCACGTCAATAAATTTTAATTCTGATCGTTGTTACAGGTAGCAAAAACTCTGCTCGAAGAGTGTAACGCCGAGCCTGACTGCGTCGATTACGAGGGCTGGACGCCATTGCACGCGGCGTCTCTATGGGGGCAGAAGGAGGCAGCGGCCATGCTGCTCAAGTACGGCGCCGACCCACACTTGAATAACTACTCGGTGAGAGACCGGTGACACGCATATTGATACGCCCTAACAAAATCTGCATCCTTATCACGTATCTTGCGAGAGCAATGACCCAAAGGTTGGCTGGCAGAGAATGCTTTTAGCATTAAGTCCTCCTGTTGTACATTTTTAAGTTTGTGCAATAAAGTTTTTAATAATAATAATAATGCGATAGCGAAAATTTGGCAATTTCGGCTTTAAAATCGCAAATTGACAGCATAAAACAAAACACAAAGCAATCTACTGACAGTGCTGCCCATAGGTTTTGACACTAAGCACCAATCGTTAGATGACTGCACGATTATTGCTAGTTTTTAGGTAATAAGGTTGCTGATTGATTGTTTGGGCAAAATGCAAAACGTAACCCTTATAGGATCACTTTGTCGTCCCTTCGTCCGTCTGTCTGTCAAGACTCTTAATCTCGAAAACGAGTGGATGTATCGAGTTAAAATTAAAACGATATACTCAGGTATACAGTCCCTTGAAGCTGTGAAAAATCAAATTTCTCTAGTGAACGTAAAAAAAAGATACGGCTGTTTATGCCGCAAAGTATATTTCGATACGCTTAAGGGAATCAAAATTTATAGGGTATTTCCCGCTGACATAGAACTATGAAATTTGGCAAATAATACCGTGTTAACTACAAGTAAAGAAAAAAAATCTGATAACTCTACATGTAATTAAACCATATAAAACGGATAAATTTTTATGCAAGGAACGGCGGTAATGTTGAATAGTTGAATAGGGTATTATTTTCCTATGTTTGCGAAAAAATCTAAAAAACCATAATATAATGCACTTATCACCGAAAGCATTCAAAATATGCTAATTTTAACTCATAAAAATGCGAAATGATTTTATTATTTGAATGTGCTGTACAAACTATTTTTTTTTAATAACTGATACCATGTTATGTGCGAATAATGATTGTTTATCTTTATATTCCTCTCATTTTACTCTAGGGCCAAACGTGCTTGGACTTAGCCGACCCGTCGATCTCCGCGTGGCTGTCCGAGGCGGTCCTGAAGCTGCCTCGGCGCATCAACAACAACAACAACAACAACAAACGCAAGCGCAGCCCGTCAAAGCAGTACGACGCGAAACGCGTCGTCGAACTTCATATTACTGGACAGGACGCTGTCAATGGTATGGGCATTAAGTTATATTATAAGTAACAGAAGGGGTAATGAAACTTAAAGGATACTAGTGCTCAAAATAACATTCAAATCTTAATATATAAATATAAAACAAAGTTGGGTTTGTTAAAACATTTATAACCTCGAGAACGGCTGGACCTGTTTTCATTTCATCCTTTATGATTTGTTGGATTTGTCTCCGCCCCGAATAGCAGCATAAATAATAAAAACATGGAAAAAGCTAATGAAATAAAAAAAAAACCTTTAGGCGGTACTAAGTTCGCCTGGTCAGCTAGTTTCAAATAAAACTACACATACTAAAGCAATCAGTTGAAATCAGTTTGTAAGGAGAAGTGTTATTTTTTATGAGATTTTAAAATAAAATAAGTCTATTTGTATAAAGTATACCAAGTACCATAGGGTGAATAAAGTGTTTAAGCTCCCTCCTAGTCAGACATGCAAAGATTTTATTTAAAAAAAAAACTAGCCGTTGCCTTCGTTCGCGTGGACTTTAGTTTATTCATAATGTGTTATACGTAAATCCTCTTGCTGAATCACTATCAACTGCCGAAAACTGCATTAAAATCCTGTGAGTAGTTTAAGAGATCTAACCGAATAGACAGCGAAAGCGACATTTTATACTATGCAAAAAAGTTGTTGGACTAATAGAAAATAATATGTATTTGAGCAGCTATCCTTTCAAGTTCCACTGCACTTTTCTGTTACATCTTGTATAAGACAGTGGGTATGTGCATGATTGGAGATTCAAAAGATAAATACTTGACATTAGACACTCTATCCGGCCGACGAGATTGTGACGTCTTACATCGGTGATCCAAGGAAGCCGTGCACGTTTTGATGTGCGGTTACAATGTTTTAAACGCGACATACTTGTTTGTATTGTCGTTTTTATTACAAGGATCTACTATAAGTACTATTGTCTATTCTATGTTAGTACTCAAATATGGTGGTGCGGTTAACCTGGTAACTTATTTTGAGTCCTTATACAATTATAATAATATATTAATTTATTTATTTCTCAATACAAACAAGCAAGTTCTTAAACTAAAACAAATATGACCCTATGCAGTAATGTAATAAATAAGTCGAAAAAAGAATGGATTGTGTAATCATTTACTTCATTAATTGATAAATAAATAACAAGTTTTAAGTAAAACGAACAAGTACGGAACCCTTCGTGCACGCGTCCGAATCGCACTTGTCCGGTTTTTTTATTATTGAAATTCTGAATAGTCACTCATAATGTGTCTTTTTAGTTTTGTCTAAAATATATTAAAGGATTTGATTTGCATATTGCCAGCTAAACCGCACAGCATACGGATCCAGCCGTTACTAATACGGGATATCATTTCTTATTGTGGTGGTATATGTGTTAATATCGTCTAACACCAGCAGACTGCCAGACGGGCGGCAGTTGTTCAATGTTACGCACTTAACGTCTCATGGGGGGCGCAGCCAGGGAATGAAAAGAAAATATAAATATTACTAACAAAAATGTAAATGTATTATGAATTCTTTACTCTAAATCGACAGTAATCATCTGTTCTGGTAAAAATAAATAAAAATCTTATATACTTATCCATTTTATTTTATCCAGCAAAAGGTATTATATCATTCTTAAAACAAACCGCTATCACGAATATAACATAATTATGTAGGTATGTAGGAAGTAAAAAAGTTGTCTAGTAAAAAAAATATTACACAAAGAAAAGAATTTTTTTTTATCAAAATTTAAACGCTTTAATAAAACTAGCTTTAATAGTGAAATTTACTTTAGCTACCAAATACAAAAATAATTGTTTCGTTACTGAATGTCAGAAGATTATGTAATTGTAAACATTATTTATTTATTGTTGTAATTTTTTTTATGATTCTGTATTAACAAATACAAACAACCCTAAATTTTCACTCTTTTACCACCAACCCCTACTTTTGAATGAATAGTGATATTTGAATTTTAATAATCAATTTATACGGCACGACAACGTGTGCCGTGTCTAGTAATTCCTGTAATTCCCTGGCTCGCTCACGCATCACCTCATCGCCTAACAGACAAACCGGCTGCGGAGATTATACCCAAAGCAGAAGGCAAGCCGCCGAAGGGACGCGCGCCGTCGCCGGAACACAGCGAGCCGGAACCGACGGAAGACGCGCCGTCCTGGCGCCGGTCCGCCTCGTTCAGGCGACAACAGGAACCGCCTAGTAAGTCTCATTTAACGACCCATTTTCATCACTAAATGCTTAAATTTTTAGATCTCCACTTTAATGCTACAAAAAAAAAAACTATCAGTAGCCCAATTCCCGTAATTTGAAAGTAATAATCCGGTGTCGATCCTGTCCCATTAACTCCAACCTCCCAAACGGTATTGTCGTACACTAAAATGACAATGTCAAATTGAGAAATTAATCCAAAGTGATCGTAATGATTGAGAGTTGAAAATGGCCAAATGGTATTCTACTAATTTTTATGCTGGCCTGTAAAACGTAGTGATAACATGCTTATCTTATATGGCTTCGTTTTTCACAATTGTCACTAACTAGTTTTGACACAATCATATTACAGCCCGCTCATGATCATAGTTCTTGCGAAAATTTGACGTATAAATAGCGATGAGAATACGGATTTTTTGTTACATCATAGGTGCAGCGCAGACGACAGACTATCTGTGACGCACTTTTTAGTCTGTGAAAATAGAACCTTTGTAATTGTAAGCATTAACGCACACGAGGCGCAAAAAGTCCGGCGCATAAAAAATCCGTGGTATACGGGCAGACCGCGCCGCGCCGCGCAGCTCCGCATTGAATGCTTACTTCAACGCGCGCTAACGCAGACGGCGCACACTTAAGTCTGCAATCTACGTCTCTACAGTTCTGCCGAAAGAATGATCGAAGATGTGCGTCGTGTAAGTTGAGTCTGTGAAAAATCCGCGACCGACTTTTTGCGCGCCTTGCCGACTTTTGCCGAAAGTGTACCGTCTGCGCTGCACCATAATCGCATAATATTCAAATCCTTTTATGTTCCCAATGAATGACAATTACGGGAATTGACCTTCAGGCTGACAAAAGACTGAGATTGATGATTACTGATTTATTGGATTACAAACATTGGGTCTGTTTTAGCATCCGGAATTACTTGCGATCATAGCCAAACAGTAAAATAAGTGCTTATGCTCTCAAGTTGCTACTTGCTATACATAAAGTATTTTACATTAGAGCAACGAAATTAATTGTAGGCTGCTGACTTTACCGCTTTTCCTTAATTAATATACTTTTCATTCTCAATATCTAATCTATATTACTCCTACTCTATTTCACTGTCGCTTATTTTTACTCTCCTACTTAAGTGCGTAGAATACTCAGCCGCTTAGCGTAAGCATTAAAGAACGTATACAAACCTACTCTTTTGTACACTATAGCGGTCCCAGACTATAGTCTCTTCACAGTCTGCAGCCGATAATACGAGTACGTTTGTTTTTTAACTTTGCCTGCAATGCACACCCGCCACGATTTAACGACAGTCTTGTGTAATAGTTCGCGCTCCGGACTACAAAGCCTGGCGGTTGCGGGTTCAAATCCCGCAAGTGGCAAATGTTAGTGTGATGAGCACAAACATTTGTATCTAATTCATGTATGTTTTTAAACGTATTTAAGTATGTTTATTCGTTATCTAGTCGCCTTGGTACAAGCTTTGCTAAGTTTTGGGCTAATTAATTGTTGTGATTGTGGAAAAAAAACACTTATTGGTAACACTAACTATAAAAAATAAAAATAAACTAATTTCGATGTGTTTCTTTAATTGCAGGAGACAACAACAAACCAGTGAACAACGCGGTTGACAACGACACCATACTGAGGAGAACGCACAGTTTCGAAAATGACAAGACGTGAGTATTCGCGCTTTTTATTCTAAACCCTTTGTTAATAGTGTCATTATTTTTTCACGTAAAATCTTGCAATATTGCTAAGAATTTCCTTGGAATGTAAATAAGATATCTTGACTGTACAGTGCTGACATGATTTCCGGCCTAATATCATAACTTGCTAGCAATATTCAACTAAAATCCATAATTAAAATTTCATATTTTTTTGTAACAATGTACTAACTAGTCGACAGTAGAGTAGGCGGGTGTTAATATTTCGGAAACGAGCGAAACTACTCCTATTTTATGACTTATTTTAAATGTAGTTTAATGACAAATAGAAAAGCATTTGCTATTAAGAAATTTCCGCTCTTGTAATCTAAAGAGTTACAAAAAAAAAAAAAATGGGACAAGTTCATGCATGACTCTTATTCAAGAATACAGACGTTGATAAAGACAAGAAACACTAGGTCCTTTGTCCTAAAAGTGGTGATTTTAAGGACTTGGGGCGAAAACATAACGTACCTATATTCGCGAATTGCTTGATCCAGCGAATCCGCCTCTTTCTGTATTCTTTAGGCCTTAATAAGTTAGAAAGCACTTTCTTTCATCAATAAACCTTCCACCAATTCTTTTACTTAGCGTATATCTGTCATGTGAACGTCTATGTTCTCGCAAACGAGCCGCGCACTTTTCTAACGGTAAAGGTAAATTTCTAATAATCTACATTTAAAAATACTACTAAAATTAAAGTAGTTTAGTTTTGTTCTTAGATAACGTTTATTCGCTTAACTGTTCTCCACTAATATGATTGATTTCAGAAGAAACAAAGGTCACGTGGTCAGTTTGTTAATAAGCCGTTTCAATAAAACAAGAGAGTCGGGAGTTGTTCAGGAGCTAAGTGCTTTGGATCAGTTAGTCATCTCACAGTACTTGTGTGTCGTTATTAGAATACACAAAGACGTTGTCCACACAGAAAGACTTACACTCAATTTCAAATTCCATAAGAAAAAAGAGTCTTATTTTATAGTAAATTTTCTTTTTGTATTGATTAGAAAGTCGACAAGGTTTTCGGTTTTATTTCGATCGAGTGATAATCATACAGATGTATTTGTTAGCGATTGTTCTACGTGAACATTACGTACATTAAGTAAACATAGGGCACGTTCAAGGAGATGTGACGTGTCGGGCCCCGCAGAGCGTGGGCGGGTTGCGCAGCTTCAAGGGAGAGGCGGCTCGCGTCGCTTGCCGCTGTAAAGACGAACATTATGGTTACTAGTTGTTTCGTTTATAAAGCAGCGGGGCGTACGGAATAGCGGTTATAAGTGCTTCGTGTCACAGCGTGGCCCCTGTTGTGTCACCCGCTAGGTACTTCACCGGCTGCTTCCTTCGCGGCCTCGCCTGCCGCTTCATTTGCCTCGTCCATCGCGGCGTCGCCCCTCGCATGCGACGCTACAATCAAACAAACGCGTACAAAAACGCTTCTACTTGAACGCTCCATAAGTCGCCGTATGTTTGTGTTTCCAGCTGCCCGCTCCGCGCACCGCGTCGCCCAACACCCCGCGTCTCCTTGAATATAGCCTTAGTCATCCGCCTGCTTTTTCGCGACACTTCATCAAGTGGCAAAAAATGAATAATAGCAAATTAAAAACATACGCAGCATTGCAAGAGTTATAAATTTTGGTCGCTACGTAATGTTACACGAATACTTAATGTACTAAATGAACAATATTCAATATACACGCAGTATAGACTACGCAGTATAATTGACTCGCCTAACTATTATTTCTTAAAAGTATTTTATACATATTATTAAGTTCTTTGTGGACCACGTTTAATGTCTATCATTGTAGCGTCCGATGTATGGTGTAGGCGGTTTAGGGATGTGCCTGGCAAGTGGCAAATGTTTGTTCCTGTATCTTAACAGCATTATGTACAAATCAATGTGAGACTATGTTTAAATGGCGAGTTGAGTTAGTTAGATGGACTTTTGTGTTTGGTCTCCGTAGAATAAATACAACTAACATTTCAAACTTGTTTCAAATTTAATATCTTTTGTTTTGAAAGTAAATTCGTCGGTTACAAATTCTTACACTAGAAATATCGTTTGATGTATTGCAGTCATACACTTAACACTTATTTTATCAGCTTAAACGCCGAATCAAATAACACGCTACACCTTGTCTTTACACTGCGTGGTATAAATTATGTTGTTTTATGTCACGCGCGGGTTGGGCTAAATCACGTAGCGGCGGCGCATCACGCGTGTGGACACTTCTTGACCAATGTTCCCGCGATTTTATTCACCTCGAGCCGTTGCACACAGAATGCATACAGTAAGGCCATAAAAATTGATTTCCCACTATTTAGGCACAGTTTTAAGTACTTATTTTAGCACGCAATGGTGCTTGTTTAATCGTTTGACTCGTGTTTGCTTTTTATATGAATTGGATACATAATACCAGAAAACCCTGGTTTATTTTTACTACTTTTATTAATAGTTTACTTTTCAATTAATAATTTTTCAATTTAATTTTTGGGTTTTAATGTTATTGACAAATTGGTCTATGGATTCTATTTTAATTCGATTACGTTTCAGGCCTAAACTGCAAAAATAAAATAGTCATTTTGTGCAGTTTTCTGTTTTTTACAGTTAATCTAAAGCAATAAAATAAAATTTTGGGTCATTTAATTCTTTATATTGACTGACATACTCCGTGCAAAATAAACTCGCAGTTCCATTGCGATCGTATTGCTAAAGTGTGTAATGGCTCTTGATTTGCAAGCTTACATACATGTCCCCGCGTGATACAGGGTTACTTTTTAACCCCCGCCAAAATTAAATATAATTTAAGGAACGTAATAAACAAGTATTTAGTGTTTTTTTATACAGGGTGCTAGGTAAAGGTTATATCAAGCCCAAACTAGACTTTATTAACACGTGCATATAAATAGTATGGTTAAGTCAGAAATTAATATTACTATTTTTTTTTTTTAATACAAAACCAATTTTTTTAAATCCGATTTGTATGATAAGATTTTTGTCAAAAATGATGATATCAAAATTCTGACCTTAGTATTTATATGCATATGTTAACATGGGCTAGTTTCGGCTTAATATACCATTAACCTAACATCCTGCATAACTGGATTTTACAGTCACTTTTTAAATCCTTAATTCCTAGCCGCGTTTGATCACCCTAGCGCTTGACACGCTGCGGCGCCTACGCGCGACACGTTACTCCCCAAAGAGCGTTCCGAGCGTGTTCGTACAAAGTAGCAACAATTTTGTTTTGTTTTTGGAAAACCATTAAAAAAGACATTAAAATATACTTTTTATTTCATAAATTTGATGTGCTGCTTCTACAGGACGACGTGAAAAAATATGGTGGGAGGCCAAAAGTAAACCTGTATATTACCGCACGTGCAGCCCGCTTGCTTCCGCGATTTTTTTTTCATTTACGTCCACAAAAGCCCACCTGACCAACACGGACCGCCCTCACCGCCCACTGAGCATGCTTGTGTGTTGTGGCAGCTTCTATCAGCGCTATCGTGACGTCACGGCGCGTATCAAGGCGTCGTCCTGCCCGTCCATTCCGCCGCTACCGCAAGCCGCGCTGGCGGCCATCGAACTCAGGAAAAAGGAGACTAACACCACAGAGAGTACTAACGAGGACATTCAGACCAGGTGCTGAGGAGTGCGCGACGGTTTCCGAATGTGGATTGTGTAGGGTTGATAGTGGTTTAATTGAAAATCCGATGGTATCACCTACACTGATAATTAAACGAGCGTTGGCAATAAGTTTCTAGTTTTACCACTTCACGTACACTTCATGTTTTAACCCCTTCTAGAGCAAAATGATTGTTTTGCATTTGTTCTCAACCATGAGTGAATAAGATTAAAAGTTTGGCGTCCAGTAAAGATAGAAAAAGGTTTTTTTGTATGGCGGAATGAAAGCGATAACTGTCAAATTTGGAATTGCCAAACTGAAATAACTAAAAGAAACTCTTGCTTTGTCCAGGCTAATTTGACAGCAGTATTTTTGATGAGATTTCATGACTTTTAAAATGGCCAATGAATGTTTTTTGTCTGAGAGTCCTGTCTCTCTTTAAGCCGTTTAATTTCTTTTATTTAAATTGACTTCATTATTTTAGAGAATGGTACCAAATCGCAACTATTGATTTTGCCATTCTAGGGCCACCTTCGGACTCTGCAGTAAACGCGCTTGCGTTCATCAACATGCATTTTCAAACAGATAAAAAAAATTCAGAAAAGTTGTATACCTATATAAATACACATTCAGAAACCGACGCTTACTAATACGTAACCAATAAACCCAATTTTCATTACGAACGACGACTATAACTACCTCCATCTAAAATACTTCTTTTGCTATGTACGCTTTAATGTCTAGTTGTGTCTAGTTTTTTTCTCCATGTAAATTTTGTATTATGTGTATGTTGTAAATATTTGTTTCCAGATCGTCAGTCTACTTTATGTTTATGTGTCACCATTACTAGGAACGGGGCAAAACACTATGAGAAAGATGAAAGTACTAAAATAATGTTTTGTATTCTAATTTAAAATTGCCACCGTTAAATTATTATTAGATACAAATAGTACAAGTAAAAATAAATATGTAGGTTTATTTTTTGCTTTTTATTAAAATAACGTAGCCAAGTATTTTAAACGGACAAGTGCTTGATGTGAACTCAGCTATGTACCTTTTATTTGCGCCCACTAGTAAGAGCCACACCCAAGCCGTCTGTTACTTTGCGTTCATTGTAGTGTATACTTTATTGAGCTCTATAAACGTGTAACCAGAATTGAATTCACAATGTCTCTCTCGCTTGTACAGAATAAATCCGTCAGAGAGGAGAGATCGGGAAGTGAACACGTGGACCGCTCCTACAACCACCGCCGCTAACGCCAACACAACTACCACCACATCTACGACCACAGTTAGAAGGTACGCTAGTGGCTTCCTATAACCAACACATCATCATCATCATTTCAGCCACAGGACGTCCACTGCTGAACATAGGCATCCCACAGTGACTTCCAGATCGGCCGGTTGCGCGCGGCCTGCATCCAGCGGCTTCCTGCAACCTTTACCAGGTCGTCTGTCCATTTTGTGGGTGGACGTCCTACGCTGCGTTGCCGGTACCAACACATATTAAGGCAAGTGTAGTGTTCGTACGTATACCGCACGAAAACTCATTCAAATACGGTTCAAAACAGCGCGCAATCGCTGCACCTTAAGGTTGCGAAAATTGAAATTTCGAATAAAACATTTGTGCATGGACGCAATTGTTATATTATAAAAATTTGTAGTCAAGTTTTGAAATTACATGATAGTTATATTTGGCCACAATAAATAAATAAATGCAAATATTCACCAGATTTAACTTGTGTTACGAGATCATAGATATTTAAAGACTGTTATTTCCTCTGTCATAGCCAAAAAAACTTTTTTTTACGTTAAGTTAGCTTAGCAGTTAGCAACATAATATGTCACAATTAAGATATTATCTTATATCGTTTCGCAGTGACATGTGAAATAACAGAGTACTTTGTGGCGTACTGTGATTTAGCAAAAAGTGAAATATTTATTTGAAGTTTTCGAGCACACATGGACTAAAGGTACATATAAGGTCCGATTTTATTAGTGTTCATCCTGTTAACCTGTGACTATATAGGTGAAAAGCAATCGTAAAAACTAATTTTCAAATGTGTACCATAAAAACTAAAAAAGTTAAAAATCAACAACATTGACTTCAAATTGCATAAACTCGTCCTATCTTTGCTACGTTTAACCATCTGATTATCCGTCATATTCCTTCCCCTTGAGCGAGAAAGAGTTGAAGATAGGACAAGTTTATGCAATATGAAGTCGATGTTGTTTTTTTGTAATTTATTTTTAACTTTTTTAGTTTTTATGATAGACATTTGAAAGTTGGTTTTTACGATTGCTTTACACCTATATAGTCACAGGTTAACAGGATGAACACTAATAAAATCGGACCTTATATAATGTGAAGATAATCGTCATCAGTAGTTAATTATGTTTTTTTATACTCTTTGAAATCAAAATTACAAATACAGCTTTAAAAAGAAATAAGAAGTTTCAAATTATATGAACTAATCTGGAGTCGGTGCCTGCCTAGATTAGTTTAAATGTTTCCAGTCCAACCTACACCTACACCTACAACGGCTGATAAGCAATAACGTATTATTAATATTCTCTCGTAAATCGCTAGTGTGATAAAGCTCTAAAAGGAGGCGGTATAGTAACAAGGTGGTCTGTATGAAACAGCACGCCGGAAAGCGTTGAGTCGAACAGTAGCAATTCCACGCCGAGCTCCGCCACGCCGACCAAACTGTCGCCGGGGAACATTTTCAAGAATTTCTTCAAGTACCTACAATACCCTAGTTTGATGCTCACTTTGCTTGGAAAACATATTACGACCTAACCTTCCAATACAGGAGAAAGGTCTATCGTATCGTAGCGTTTCGTAGCCTCATACTTACCTATACGCGTTTAGAAATGAGATATAAATAATGTCAGTAATTAGGATTTTTAACTTTCTGTTAATCAAATACGAAAAAAATTGTTGTTAATGAAATACTAAACAGAAAACCAATGGCAAACTGTCATTTGTCCTTGGTCAGACTTTACCAAGTGAGTTAAAATTCCAAGCAAAGTAAGATTAAGTGTGTTTCGCTAGCTTCGTCTATTATTTTTATTTGCTCGGATGCATTTAATTTGCGAATTTTATTTTATTCGCGCATGTCGTTTGTAAACGTTAGATTAGGACTATGTGCATGAGTTTTATTTTGTTTACAAGTAACCGTTTTAGTGTGACAAAAATAATCAAGGCAAAAATAATCAAGTTTATTTAAAGCTTTTTAGTAATATATGAGGCAAATTCGGCTAGTGATAGTTTTATTTATCGCAGGTCGTTCGTACCTCCAGTGCGGGATGAGGAGAGTGAAACGCAGAGGAAAGCCCACGCCAAACGAGTTCGTGAAACGCGGCGATCGACACAGGGCGTGACACTCGACGAGATAAAATCTGCCGAGCAATTAGTAAAGAAGAAAGCCGGTAATGGCACCACAGAAAGCCCTTCACCGACAAGCCTAAAGAAGACCGAGGACACGCCAGTACCTACCAGCACTGACAACGGTTCGGTATGTAACACAATTGTGTATAATAAACATTCCCCTAGCAGAGGTTGAAGGGTTAAACTAAAGCTATTCTCGTAGATTACAACTTATTCGGTAATAAAATTTTATCGGTAGTGGGAGTAATGGTTTTATCGCATTTTTTTTCTTTATAAAATACTTTCGATGTTATTAAAATCTTGGGTTATGGATTGTGCAATGTATTATTGTAATAATACATTCTAAACATTGGTCAAATAAATATGAGAAAAAACTTCAAGATCTGCTATTTACATTACGACCCTTGTACATACGTTGAGTTTGAAGTTGATGTGCTAATGCGGCTTAGCCACCATTCGCCGACAACATTGTTTGTTTTAAATAATATAATATTGTAATTCAGTTACAGTGTCGCTGTTTTTAATACAGGCATTCTCTTGATGTTCAATGTTCCATGCATCGTTTAGATTAGACGTTTACCAATTTAAATTATTAATAAATAAAAAATTTGACGAAGCTGTAACTTTTTTAAAAGTGAAACATGCTCATTTTACTAGGTAAATACTAGAAGTTGCTTGGTGATGGCCCGGCAATACGAACTATTTAAATGAACGTATTCGTATTAAGTCCCGGGTCCCCCAGACCAACATTTGGCTTAGTGCGCTTGGCTCTATTTTCTCACTTAGATCCTTAAAGCTTAGTATTATTTTCCCCAGGGCCGGGGCGCCCTTGGTACGTGATGATTTCTAATCAGTATGGGTTATTATTACCGTGGTATAAAGTCATTTTCCGGTATCGCGTCGCAGATGGACAATAACAACGTATGAGACATAATTCTTAGTTATTAAATTTAAATAGTAAATTCATTGAATCAAATAAATATAATTAGTAATTTGAAATACTTGGGACATCGTAACATACCTTTACGAAATATCTATCTACGGGAATATCTCGTGTTGTCAGTTTATAAAAGTACGTCAATTTATTGGTGGTGTCATCGTCCCTAATTTGACATCGAACCTACAAAAAGAGTGGGTTACGTTATACAATTGCCCCATAAAAGTACGTCCATTTACGGTTGGTATCATCGTCCCTAATATTTTACGTCCAACTATTTAAATGCCTGGGCTACGTTAAGCAAAGGCACCATAAAAGTACGTCAATTGATTGGTGGTGATCGGTGACATCGTCCCTAATATGTCGTCCAACCGTCATAAAGTTCGTTCACAAGAGCCCCGTTTTGTATCGTTGTGTGGCGTAGGCGCGCGGCGTGGGCGGCGACGTCGCGGTGACGCTCGCGCTGGCGTGCGCGACTGCGACTGCGACGGCGACCATCGCCGCGAACAGCGAGCGACGGCCCTCGTGGCGGCTTCGGCTCGACCCCGCTAATAAGGTGTTGGCTTGCTCCTTTGTTGCGACGGGGTTGAATATGTTTTACGGTTTTATCACGCATGTTTACCGCATTGAAGCAAAGGGCAGTATTTGAGGCACCTGTCAAAATGACAGTTATTGGAGACGGAATTTATATTAGCTATTATGTTATTCTTGTCATAAAACTTGTACGGAGCATATCCATATTAATATTGTAAAAAATCATTCATACGCTCTCTAGTAATTACAAAAATTTAATGTAATGACCGATTTTTTTTTTCTGCTTTTAATAACTTCTTGATTCTGAATGATCAGGGTCCAAATTTATTCAATTGCTTAGTAATAAACATCAATTTGCATCGAATACAATCACAATGTTTAAGCATTTTCTGTTTCGTCATTAATGTCTGTAATTTAAGCTATAAGTATTTATCAAAAATTTATACGGAAATTTAAACAAACATCATGTTGTGTACTGTTAAAATGAAAATTTGATGTACATATACATGATGTTAGGTAGAGGGTTAGCCAAACTCGACTGGCGTGTAGATAAACTATTTAACAAATAAACATTCAGTCCTAAGGCTCCAAGT
This sequence comes from Anania fuscalis, assembly GCA_950371115.1. Taxonomy (NCBI): domain Eukaryota; kingdom Metazoa; phylum Arthropoda; class Insecta; order Lepidoptera; family Crambidae; genus Anania; species Anania fuscalis. Next base: position 28,952,562 of record OX493324.1, read on the forward strand.
GTTCTAATTTTTTTGTATTTTAAAAAATTCGATAGCTTACCTTAATACCGCTCAATATTTCATATTGACATGTGTTTGTTTGTTACCCGACTGCTAAACTTCTTTTATTAACTAAGGGTCACATATTTTCAGTGCTAATAGTATTCAATACTTTATATTCCAAAATTCCTACGGCAACGGGCAAAGAAATACACTGAAAAAATAGGAAGAAAAAAACCATTTAATGGATTTCAACATATGATATGTCATTACATTCGTCTCAGTTGTGAGAATTCCTGTTGGTACATGAATTAAACGGAAAAAACCGATTTCAGGTACTATACTTACTTGAGTTAAAACTTTTTTTTTCAATGAAGAATTACAAATAAGGCTTTATACACACACCGGCACAATAGGGATGTTGACCCCATTCATAAATAATTCTAAGGCATCGTTTATTAAAACAGACACTTTATTTTAGGCCTAATAACTCAGTACAATTTTATTTAAGAGACAAACTGATTTTTGATTGCTTTAAAATCGTAAAAAAGTAAGGCAGTTGAGTTTATCGGATAGTGACGTCATAATCCGATATTGTCATACAAATTATAAGGAAGATATCCGTTTTGTCAGCTCATAAAGAGTATGTCAATTGATTGGTGGTGTCAACTAGCCTATTAGGGAAACACAAAAAAAGGTTGATTTTTTCAATGAATTGTTTTTTAATATTTTTTTGGTCTTCAGTAACACATCCCATTGCCTTAAAATAACTAACTTAAATCAAAATAAGCTACAACTTACAGTTTTTAAAAAATTAAACAGCGATTACGAAAATTTGTAAAATAAGGCACTAGGAGTGTGAGATTTCAAATAGATTTTTTTTTGCAAAAAAAACAAAACAATATTAAAATTAATAGCGAGTGTTTCCTCCAAGGGCTCTTAGGAGAGCTTGGATACGATTTCCCATACTCAGAATAAGGCCATCGATCATTGATTGAGGCAAATCGTTCCACTCATCCACTAATGCCTGTTTCAGTTATTCAACATTCCTGGGAGCTGGATTTCGATGTCGAACTCTTCTGCCCAGAATATCCCAGGCATTTTCTATAGGGTTTATGTCCGGTGATCGCGCTGGCAGTTCATTTGACTAAATGCTAACCTTATTCAGGTAGGTACTCACGATACGCGCAGTATGAGGGCGCGCGTTATCGTGCATGAAAACGAAATGTGGGCCTGTGAATGGGGCAAAAGGCATGACATATGGTTCTACGATCTCTGTTACGTATCGCTGTGCAGTGAGAGATCCGTTTTCAATAAGCACTAAGTCTGTGCAAGCTCCCAAACATATGCCACCCCATACCATTACTGATCCTCCACCATATGCCACTGTTTCTGTGAAGTTTATTTGGTTATATCGTTCTCCACGATATCTCCACATCCACTCCCGTCCATCCACGAAACTAACACAAAAACGGCTCTCATCGGTGGATAAAACGCGACTCCAGTCACTTGTCCAATCTCGGTGCGCACGGGTGAACGCTAACCTTGCCACACGATGAGTTGTCTCGAGTTTAGGTGCTTTTTCTGGCACATAAGATCTTAAGCCTACTTCATTAAGACGCTTCCTAACTGTTCACTAACATTAACGTTACTGACCTCAGCCAGTTGATTTAGGGTCTGAACCGCTGTCTGTCGACGATTCCTCAAAGTTTGCAAGGTGATGAAACGGTCATCAACGGCGCTAGTAGCCCGATTTATGCCTTGTCCTCGCCTCCGCACGTAAGATCCTGTCTCCCTGTAGCGTTGAAAAACGCGATGATCTACCGAAGTTGATACACACAAAGCTCGACTTACTGAGCGGTAGGTATGCCCCTCTACGATCATGGTTACAGCCCTAGCCGCTGTAGTTGCTGGCAAATCACTCATTTCGTATCGGGAATGTGTACACAATTCAAAAATAAACAGTTGAATGAACAGTCACTATGCACAGGACCCAACAAAGTTCTTATCAGAAGCAATGCTAACGCTAAGTGTCAGCAAATACTTAAAGTGCCATAAAAACAATTCTCACACTTGTGAATGAGAAATTTGTGCTCAAGTGTATTTCTAGAGAGGGTAGTAATACATAAATAATAACAACTTGTCAAGATATCCGAAGGTATTGAAAAAAATCTACTTTTTTTGTGTTGCTGTAATTGTGCTGGTGTGTGTAGTTCATTGAAAAGTAGGAGTAGAACACTACAAATTAAAAATAAAACGAATTAATTTAAAAATCAAATACTCTACTGCGTATAAAGTGAACTTAAAAGATGAAAACAAGATTTAAAGAATTAATTTGCAGTCGGAGGCATCAAATCCATTAACTGCATAATGATGATTGACTTGGTATGCACTGCGTTAGTACCTAATTGAGTAATTTAAATCCGTGTTGAAAAAGTCGAATCAAGTAACATGGATTTGATGCCTCAGATTGCAATTTGATTCTTTAAATCTTGTTTTCATCTTTTAAGTTCACTTTATACGCAGTCGGGTTTTTGATTTTTTAAATTAATTAATTTTATTATTAGTGTCTTATGTATGCTCAGTCTAACAAATGGTATTTTAGATTTAATAACTAAATAACTAGTTCAAAGCTGTTCAAAGTTTAACAACAAAATGGAAAAAGACAAAAATCTCAACTTTAACTTGATTATAATAAAAAAATTAAACTTTAATTAATTCAAATGCTTTTAAAAACTTCCCTAGCTATTTCTCTTTTCAATGGTATGCTACATGTAGTACTTACTCGTAACTCCCAAAACTTGGACAATATCAATAATTTAAGGAAGAATGAAGCCAAAAGTCATTTTCTTTTAAATATTTTTTATTTATACATTTTGCTTAAACACGCCTCCTCTATTTCTAATGCAAGTACGACATCTCTTCAGGTTTTTTACCGTGGTCGTCCAGAACCACATCTCTTCCTTAATTTGGTTTTCAGGTTAAGGACAATTATGGCTTACTCTAACGCTAGAAATAATTAAGGGTACTTAAAGTTGAGCTTTTTTTCCATTCTGTTATTGAACTTTAACTGCTTTGGACTAGTTAATTAGTTATAATTTGAATCTAAAATACCAAAATTCCATATGTTAGACTGAACATACATAAGACACTAATAATAAACAAGAACATGCACTAAAAACATGTTAATATTAAATGTTGCGCAGTTTTAAGGTAAGATTTAGGAAAATAAAAAAAAAAAATACAAAAACTATCAGGAAAAAAAACTAGAACACTTGGAGCCTTATGACTGAATTTGTATTTGCTAAATAGTTAACCTACATGCCAGTCGAGTTTAGCGAACCCTCTACCTAACACCCTTTATAGTCATTTCAAATGTACTGTTAATTGCTTATTAACCTATCATAAACGGCTTTAGAACTTTTTTTATGGAGCCCGGCTCACCTATTATCCTTAATTTCGATTTTTTTAACTAAACGGTGGCCATAGTAGATACTTAAAAAATCCATAGTTCTCATCAATATACATTCAAAATATACTTTGGTTAAACCTAGTTAAATGTCAGGGTTCGAGCTAAGCTGCGAAAGATGTAATACTAAAAATCGTTATTATTCTATGTTTTGTCTTTATTTTTACGTACCGGTGGGGCTGTTGTTAATAGTGGTCGCGAGCATCTTTTGAAAGCAAATGTTTGGTTGAGTATCAAACCCTGGGATGCTGTGCATATCGTTTGGTACATGGCATAAGCACGCCATCAAGAGGCCTTGCCAGAACCTGCTGGATATTAAGATATTTTGATTGAACTATCGTAGCCTAGTATCGTCTATATTAAACGAAAAGGATTCGGTTTCCGATTCCAAGTTTGTTTTAATTTAGAAAAAGAACAGTAAGATTTCAAATAATGTGTATTTTTTAATAAAAGCGTACGATCATAATCGTATTCAATTCTACTTTTTTCTAAAACTATTCGTATTACTATATTGATAAATATCAATTACCTGAACTTTAAATCATGTAAGAACACTGTCAATTGACCGACATTATATAGTTTTTCCCCGATTACGGCGAAGCGGAAATGTAATTAAATAATTTTTGGTGCTACTAGTAAAACTTTCATGGCTTAGATACTGAAAACGAGACGTATTAGGATATTTTGTCAAATAATATAGTATTTGTAAATGATGTAAGCAATCGATTTCTGAAAGTTTTATCGATAGCCGCTTTATAAAAAAAATATGATGGAACAGAATGTGGCCATAAGTTCCGAACTTTTTTCAATATCTTCGACCGATTTTCAACTCAAATGTCAATTATAAAGTTGACCAATAATTGAGAAAATTCTAGATTTTATCTGAGTTAATGAGCGGTTGACTGTATTATTATTAAGTAAAGTTGCCAATCCCGTCGCAACGTAAGACAAGCATTCAAAATTTTTATCGGCATGGTTTGACCACGTCTACAGTTAATGTTTCCGTGAGTCGGCGACCGCTGGCTTGGATGCACTGGCGTCACATTTCATTAAACTTTAGGTGTACTGTAAAATGTGTTGAATTTTTATGTAAATAGGTTCTAACTTATTTCAGCATGAGCTATTGCTAGTATCAGCACCATTTAACAAACATTATTTAACTGATAAAATGTAAAGTATCATTATTTCTCAGTTTACAACGATTGGCAAAGAAAAAAAATTTTTTAGTAGAAAACAAACCTTTTAAACCCAGCTTTTAATAGAATAGATAAATAGATCCGGAGCTCCTTATTCCAAAATTTATTGCAATTATTAAACACTGTACTATATCAGATGAAAGAAAAAGGTTTCTTACTTGTTTTTGTATACTGGCAATTGCTCATTTTTATGTTATGGCTTACTCTTTGCATGGACTATTTGTGTCTATTAATATGCACGTAGGTAGTTTGTAATCTGTCTATCACTAATATATTTGAAATAAGTAAGTCAATTAAGACTTTAGAATGTATGTAGTTTATATTTAATTTATTTTGTGCTTGAATGTACCGCTATTTTGTAATACATTTTAATCTTCACACATTTGTAGATGTACATTACTCTGACTTTAATGGAGGTTGAGCCTGGGTTAGGAGGTATGTTTTATAACTTACCTCTTCTAAATTCTTAAATTTACCGTAATGTAGCGTTCAGACCAATCGTATTGTCAAACGCTGACTGTAAGCGGGTTTTACGCAGTTTCTTGCTTTTTCATACATGTTTCTTTTCCTGATGAGTACTGATGGATAGAAGGGTAGAGGACGAGAAGATGGAAGGAGTAGAAGAAGAGATGGATATTATGGATTGTGTGCGGGCCGATATGTCTGGGAAGGGAGTGAATGACTCGATGACGTGTGACCGAATGGCATGGAAAAAGAAAACATACTGCGTCGACCCCAGATAACCCCGGGAACAGGGCAGGCGAATGATTATGATGATTTTTATTTTCTTTCACACCGAACTGATAATACGCTATGACGGCTTTGCGTTGTCGTTAGTGATGATTTAATGGTAAAAATGTGTGGAGGCTGACAATAGTGACCTAGTTTCTTGAGCTGCTTTTTCGTTGCACTAGCCTACAAATTATCCCGAAGTAGTGGTAGGTTAAAAAATAATATTGAGCCGTGTAAAATAAAAGAAATTGATTTTAAGGGCTTATTTGCAAAAATAAATGATTTTGATTTTATTCTGATATTCTGTGATTTTAATTTTTTACTCTGCAATGCAGACGCTAATTACGCACTTAATATCTTGTTATAACGTAGTGTTAGCACAACGCAGACGAAAAATCTAGTCTGAGTTGACGTTCACACAAGGCACAGGCGATACGTTTTGAGTGAACGCGGTATAAAAGTCAATTAATTCAATAAAACAGTAGATTATTACAAAACGGGGTCATTTTTTACTATGAAATGTTGCTCAAGTCTTGAATGTTTCTGTTAGTTTGAACTGGAAGATGCGGGTCGGGCCTCACCAAGAGCGGGCGCGCCGGCTACAGAGGCGACGGTCACGCTGCCGCTGCGGCGCCCGCCCGCCGCCTTCACTACCACCCCGCCCGCCGCTGACGAGAGAGAGAAAGGTACAACTAGCGGCATGAAAGTTGAGCGCTGCGCAAAAGGTGCGCAAAAGACCATTAAGATCACGTGATTGGCAAGTCGCGCGCCGCGCCTGCACCGCCAGCCGTATTTTGTTGTTAGCTCCGCGCATACGCGTCTCTGATATGATGGTCATCTTATAAGACGCGCAAAGCGATCCCGACTCTTTTCCCCAGCGCTAAATATCGATGCCGCGTACTGTATGTCACAGAAATATAATCCTTATTTATGAATATCCCCTAGCTCGATAGACCGACCTTAGGAAGATGGCTGGCAGTGGCTGGATGAAAAAAGCGAGAGATCGTGCTCTTTGGCACTTTTGGCTTACGTTCAGCAGTGTACTGCAATAGGCTAATATGATGATGATGATGGGTATCCGAAGTTAACCTTTAATCAGGCATTAGTAAAATAGGGACCACATTACTTTGGACCTTATTCAACCTATCTTCGGGGCGAAGAAGTCAAAATTTTACTTGCCAGACCCCCTGATTCCAGCCCTAGCATGACCAACAAAACACGATATGAAATAGCGTTTTATCGACACACAACTGTCAAAATATGATAAAAATAGCCGCCATCTTAAACCTCTATCGCAACAGCGAGAATGTCCGTGCCGGTGTCGTCACGGTCATACTCGCTGTTTTGATAATACAGATAGAAAGTTCATATTTTGACAATTGGCGATAAACCTTATTCAACCTATCTTCGGGGCGAAGAAGTCAAAATTTTACTAGCCAGACCCCCTGATTCCAGCCCTAGCATGACCAACAAAACACGATATGATATAGCGATTTATCGACACACAACTGTCAAAATATGATATAAATAGCCGCCATCTTAAACCTTTATCGTAACAGCGAGAATGTCCGTGCCGGTGTCGTCACGGTCATACTCGCTGTTTTAATAATACAGATAGAAAGTTCATATTTTGATAATTGGCGAGAAATCGCTACATCATATCATGTCGTGTTTTGTTAGTCCTGCTGGGGGGGGGGGGGGGGGGGGGGCTGGTTAATGGTTAAGCTTCATACCCTGCGCGCTAGTTGCAACCTACTCTTAGCCATCACTCACAAAATCTCTGAACACCCTGGAGATCACGCCCGTTTGCGATGTCTATGAGCACGCATTGTTTGAAGCTTATCTGAAACCTACTGTTTATAATGTGGGTAGGTGGATTAACATTTGACGACTGTCTGGTGTAGTTGTTTGCGCTCCGGACAACAAAGCTTGGCGGTTGCAGGTACGAATCCTGCAAGGGGCAAGTGTTTGTGTGATAAGCATGAGCGTCTGTACCTAAGAAAAGGTACAAGCTAACTATGAAGAAAGTAAAAGCAAGTGAAAAGAGACCTTGTAGTTTTCTACCAGCATATGATTTTTACCCTAGAAGGGTCATTCAATGATCACGTGATGTTTTTTTTTGGAAATTTTAACCCCCAACCCTCCCCCATGGTGATACGTGGTGAGGTTTTAGACTAACCCTCCAACCTAAAGTCACGTATTTTTTTTTGTACAATCAACGGCAAGTCAAGGTCACGTACCGCTTTACGGTTTAGAAATTGCGCGTTAAAAAGAAAAAAATAATACACGTAATATCTCATTACATCTCGCTCCCTACTGATTTTTCCAAACCCCTTTCGAGCCTCACGTGATTAATGGACGACCCATAGGGTAGTAAATATTGGTCGACTGTACAAACGTATTTCGTTGTTAGGCGACGAGGAGAAAGAACGCGAAAGTAGTTCGGAGAGCAAGTCTTCGTCCGCGTCGCCGGCCAGCACGCAGGCCGCGCTAAACGTCATACAGCGCCGGCGCAGGCCCAAGCGGCGCTCCACCGGCGTGGGACACGTCGACATGGATGTACGTACACAAACACATACACACACTCACCTCATTTATCTGCGGTTTGATTTTATCGCACAAAACGCGATATCCGCATAGTTGTGACATCACTTCTATGTAGCCCTAAACCTTTATTGGTATTCCAAAGCGATATTTAACAAAAAAAACATTTAGGTCTTGCGCATAATGTCATTGTCCTGGTACCCACTTAAAGCTATCGTCTGATAAAAGAAACGGCTGACAATTAAAATTGTGTATGAAAATGAGGGTAGTTTTGAGTTTTTATTTGTAATACTTCATTACAATACATTTACTTAAATTAACAATAGTTACGTAAATTAACAATAGTTGAAGATAAATAACGGAAAAAAATATTATAACGTTTTATATGCTACTAGCATAGAGAAAGAATAATACTACGTAAAACAGAGGGACAGTCTCGGTACTTTAAAAACTTCCACCTTAACTCGCGTGAAAGACAGCGAAGGTGGTGAGTTAATGGAACTAAAATTTAACTACGCCATCGTTTGTTTCCCTCTCCGACTAGATGGCACTTTCTGCGCAATGATAGATAACTTGCCCATAATTCATAGAACCATAGAGAAAGAATTATACTATGTCAAAAAAGAACATTCATTTACATTAATTTCTGTTTCGGTCCGTCAGAGAATGCCAAACCACCATAAATATAAACTAACACTTGACAAATTTCGAAAATCATTCTAACGTCCTCGTAGCTTAGTTGAAAAGGCACTCGCTCGTAGTTTCTATGAGATATGGGTTCGGATCCCACATGATGCGGTCTTTTTTTTCAAGTTGTTATATTATCTTGAATAACTTTTGTGCGCATCCATAACTTTTTAAAGATATTAACTACTATATTTATCTTCATTTTAGTCGGTTGCTGATTTCACTAGAGTATGATCCTAATTTTTATGAAAACTGATGACGGCGAGCTGGGACCCATTTTCTATTTGTTATTTATTTTGTGAATATTATGTAAAAGGAAATAATCAAAAGTTCAGTACTGAGTTTAGTTATTAAAAATGGTTTTAAATGTGAATAAACAATTTTCATCAAACTATTTTAATACAAGTCTGGATTTTGAAAAAATATTGTCGCCGACTAAGATTCAAAGTCGGGCCCCATGGAATATTAGCCCGAATTCTTAGCACTTTGGGCATCGATACTTGACAATCAATAACGAAATTACTAATTAGGTTATAGCTTGAAACGACCGTTTATGACCTATTTACGTCATTTAGACGTGACCTTTGGACGTGCGTGACACACAAATGCCTTTAAATAAAATTAATTGTTTATCAAAGTTGATAAAAAAATTGGAACAGGGTTACCAAATTGTCTTTTTTAGATTAACCTTAAGAATATTTTTCCAAAAATTATTGCTTTTGGGATCAAAGAAAAATCGCTTAAAGCCATTTTAGCCATTTTAATTATTTTTTTCCTTATGTAAAACAAACGTCAATGCAGCATGATATTTTCAAAGTTAGAGAGTAAGCTTGTAAATCGTATGCCATGCAATATTTTACAAAGAGAAAGTTGTGCCAAATGAAACATTTGATTAAATGAAACATGACAAACAATTATTTGTTAAACAATAATATCCCAAAAATGATTTGCTAACTAAAAAATTGCAATGAGTTGTTTTAAATGTTTTTTTGCCAAATGAAAATTTGTGTAAAATATTTGGGTTGTAATATTTTGAGAAACGTTTTTGGCTAAACATAAGTAATCCATTTTTTCTCCTAAAAATTGATTTTTAAAATCACTTTCCAAATATTAAAACAAATCCCTATATTATAAAACTACAATACTCCCACTGGTAGCCCTACAAACAAATATTTGACAGTTCTCGAAAAGCTACATTATTTTGAAGCTTCTTGCTTTTGACCGTTAATTACCAGAGAGTATATAATTACTCATTTAAAAAAAATACTTACATTTTAAAATTTGGTTTTCCTTCATTTATTTTTTCAAATAATTTGATAAAATAATACGAAATGCATATTACCTCTATAATCAACATAAATGCCGTGTTTAGTTTTTTTCAATCCAATAGCTGACGTTGCGTTTCCATAAAAGATAGTTTAAGTTAAAACCGGTAGATGACATTATACCGAAATTGTTTTAAATTTTATTTAAAATGATTTGTTTTGAAATAAATGTAAAAAAATATATTTACATTTCATTTTTTAAAAACAAAAGTGTTAAAAAAGTGTATTGATAACGTTTTTATCAAGAGTTATCGTTCATTGATATCAAGCCCAATTCTAATGAGCCTTGTAGTGACATCTATTCGTTTTTTATATGTACTAATCCTACGATATATGGCGTTGACCAGACATGCTACTAGTCTATTCCTACATATTAAAAGTAACTATTCAGATTCATCATAAGACGAAGTGAATAAAAATTGAACTATGACTATTTTACAATCATGGTAATTGAGCTCATAAAAATTAAGTATTTTATTTATTCTATTGTACAAAAATGGAACAAGAAATATGAAAAACCTATTTGTAAAAGTGTATTTTGAGGCCGATTTCTTAATGCAAACTATGTCTCTACGTTGTTTATTAGTGATGTCAGAATTGTAAGGAAGCAAAACATGTTGTTTTATTAGAAGGTGCATTATAAACAATTGGTAAAGTAGTCGAATACACTGCTACGTTATTATTATTGTTTTAACTGGTTTCAACCATACTAAGTACAGTCTGGGTAAGGTTCGTCTCCGTATAAAAAGTTAGGTTTAGCTGCTAGTGTTTTCATACAATGTTCAGATGTTCTCAAAGAATAAAAAGATAGTCTAGTTGATTTTCCCTTTTTTTTGTCAATTTTTATACATCATTCCTTTGATTGATGAATTACGTGAAATGAATGAATGAATGAATGACGTGAAAAAGGATATAAAAGCCACAGGAACCATTAGATAAAATAGACAATTACAAAATCTAAATGCCCTCTGCCACAAAAAGGAGCTTCAAAAATATGAACGGGGTATTTTCAATTAATGGGCTGAAGAAATCGTTGTCTGCAAATGGAATGACAATAGTGTTGTCATGTGACTTCTTAGTTCTAGCGCTGCTAAGGTCCAGTTGACAGTAAAAACAAAACGATTTAGCAACAACAAAAGAAGTATTCACTTATTGATCAACAACAAGGGTGGTGTTGATAGATTCGACCAAAATATTGGACTGTATCACACTTCCATTCGAGGTAAAAAAAATGTATTGTCCTTTACTTGTTTGGTTGGACACGGCTGTTCAAAGTGCATGGCAGCTATGCAAAATAAATGGAGAAGACTATGACCATCTAAAGTTCCGATGAAGTATTGCTACTGCTTTGTTAGAATTATATAAAAATGGTAATCCTCGCAAACCTGGTCGTGTATCTAAAAGTTTTCATGAAAGTTTTCGGTATTATACAGGGTTATTTAAAAAAAAAAAACAACAACCCCGCACGACTTGATAGCTAACATCATGATGAACATACATGAATTATAAATGATTTTCCAAGCTTTTATTGTACTGTCATGACATTTGTAAGTCTATGTTAGGCGACGCGCGCGACTTTCGCGCCCCGCCCTCCCCCGTCCCGCCCGATGTGAGCCGCACAGAGATAAGAACATTCAGACATAAAATTATATTGATATTTAGTTTTGTATGAAAGTAAAATGTGTCAAATTATTTAAAGTCCTAGAACAAATGTTGATGTGTATAATGTTAGCTATCTAATTGTGCGAGGTTGTTGGTTTTTTTCAAATAACCCTGTATATAACAGTATCGAGATGAACAATTTCGATGTGAACAATGCCGCAATGTTCGTCTGTAAAAAATGTTTACAAACTATTTAAAAATGTTTTTTGAGAGCTATCATACCCCGAAATTCGAATAATGTAACAAATTATGTTGTTTTCCTTCATTTATAATTTCATATTATAAGTTTCATAAAATATTGAAATAATTACAACACAGTAACATTATAACGTCTTTTATCCGACCTGAATCCAACTGTCTCACAAACCGGCAATCAAACCTGTAAATGCTCGATTTTAAACAACAATACCTAAATTCTATTAAACCACTAAGCATCTCGTTAAACCGGTAACACCCTATTAATCCATTTCATTGGAAAATAGATAATATTTGTCCATCACAAAAGAGGTTGCCAACATTTTGTGGCACACGTTTTTCTCATAGAATCCGTGACACGTCGTACAATGAACCTGGATATTTAGTCTAATTTCGCAATACTCTTTCTGTAAAACTGGATACGGGATTATATTTCATTTATTTGGATTATGTAAGCGAATCATAAGTTTATTGTTTGCTATGAAATGTCGCGGGAATGTAGGACGCTATGCGTTTATATTTAAATTAAACAACCAACGGACGCAGCTTCGCACGTTGGAATTCATTGGAAGTAAATACCTACATGCAAAGTTATGAATGAAAATTCTGTACCATGGTCTTACGTATTATTATAATCATATTTAATTTTGTCTCTTGACATTGTAGCGTGTAGTGAACAGTAGATACAATGATATAGTTGGAGCTAGCGTTAATTTTGAGTAATTCAGAGCTCTAAACTATGTATTCAAAAGGTGTAGTCTGACTAAATATATTTACATTTCTAGCGAAAGATATACAACGCTGTCGCTGCCTACAATAGTTTGGCTATCAATTAAAAGAACGGTCGTGGTTACGCTCGACCAAAGCCGTAGTTTCGGTTTAAAGGAATCGTTTGTTATGTTCTTGATGAACCTTGTCAGCAAGACCCTCGCATAAGGGTGGTAAAGTCAGTTTTCATAATGGCAATATATAAACATAAATCTATGACTTTATCACATCATTCATCCTTGATTGTATTATAAAAGCTATAGGATTGTTTTAATTAAAAAGAAAATGGTTAGTAGGAGTACGCTTTCTAACTTTTTATTGGTTTTCGACCTTAAAGAAAATTTATTAAAGTTCCAAATATAGTGGCTACTAAATCAACATTGCCTTATAAAGGTTTTAAGTTCCGCAAAATAGCAGAGGGTCATATATTATTATTTGTCAGGCTATGTACGTTGTTGGCTTGTCTATGACATAGATGAATCCCCACTAGAAAAGTTTATTACATTTTTAAACTTTTTCTATTGAAGTTACTCAATCGTTGTGTTGTTAAATATATTCTAAACTTCTGGACAAAAACTTTTTACAAAGTTTAATCCTGAAAAAACTTTTTTGCCAGAAGTTGTTATGCTTTGTTGGGTATTATTATATATTATGTCCGACGGTGGGCGTAGCTTGGGAGATGATTTTACATAAATTAGTTTGAACCAAGCGCGGGTAGACAGGCAGGTGTATTTTTAATTAATCATCGTAATTTTAGAGCAAATCTGCGTAATAAAAACGTAAGCTAAATGGAAATGTAGCTGCAAAACTGCGTCGTGATAATCTTTTTGCGTGAAAATAAGATTTAACGAGGTTTGATTTGCTGAATTTGCGTAAAATTAATATCGACCGACGACATAAAAATATAGTATTTTTAATATTTTTTAGTAATTTCTTTTATTATTTATCAACGTCATCTCTAGACACGTGTTTTTGAAGCATTTGCTAGAAAACTTTAAACCCTTTACTGATCTTTAGCTTTTAAGCACAATCTTCCTAAATCAGAAATACACCATAACACCTAGGAAAAAATTAAGTAGGCAGTTTTACATTTTGAAATTGGTTTTTAAGGTTTAAGGTAAAACGGGACCCTATTACTAAGGCTCCGCTGTCCATCTGTCTGTCTGTCCGTCTGTCACTAGGCTGTATCTTATGAACCGTGATAGTTAAAGCGTTGAAATTTTTACAGATGATATGTTTTTGTTGACGCTAATACAACAAGTACAAAAACAACAGAATACAAAAAATATTTAAGGGGGCTTCCATGCAACAAACGTGATTTTTTTGGCCGTTTTATAGATAATGGTACGGAACCCTTCGTGCGCGAGTCCGACTCGCACTTGGTCGGTTTTTTATGTATATTTTTTTTCTCAGGATATTGTGAATGACCGCGGCGGGGGCGGCGAAGGCGATGGCGACACAGAAATAGTTCAGGTAAGGTTACAATAAGTTTGTTTACTAATTTACTTTAGTACGATATGTTTTAAGTAGGATTACCTTGATCTTGATATAATAAAAGAACTTGCTGATTGGTTTTCAGCGAATTCGAAGTAAATAAAAGACTGATCAATCTATTGGCAGATTTTAAAAAGCCTGTAGCCTGTGTGCTTTGAGTGTGTAGGTACTCTTAAAACGATCTGTAATCCATCGACAAACAGAGTCCTCGCACTCTCCGCATACCACAGATTTGATCAGCCGATAGTTTTAATTACTACAATTCTTACACATGTGAATGCGCGTACTAAGAGCCCACAAACACTACAGCCTTGGATCGGCAGTAATCGTACCTTTGAATTACTATAAATATCACGCGAACACTACAAATCAATTGTTTCAGTGTGAATTAAATTTCAAACTTCGATTTCAGTGACGCAAGAAGAAAATACACCTCTATTACTTAATTTTCTTAGCCCTAGCTCAGCGCAGCTCTAGTTGAAAAGAGTATAGCAAGTGGTAAAATACATGTAAAATTTGCGTTAAAAATATATTAACACTAATCTAGTTTCATCAAACTAACGCATTGTCAATGTTAATATAAAATTTATTACACACAAAGAAAGCGAGAAGAAAGAGAGCGAGCGAAATAGCGTGTGATCGGACCTAACATACTTTTCTCAGACAGCTATGTTGGAAACATACGTTAAACACAACTTGTTCTGCTTTAACTGTTTCATTGAAGAAACTTCTTTGGTATAATGATGTGATAAATCATCTTCAGTGTAGGCGGCATCTAACGACCAAGATTAGCCCACCCATCCAATAAGTATGGGTTTCCTCTACCGAGAAGCGTCTTTTGTCATGCAAGATCGTGTAATAATGTCATCACGTTTATTTAAAAGATGACTCATTGTGATACAGAATACAGAGCAACGTTCTTTTGTGTATGAGAACTATAACACAGTACATATTATATACTACTCGAAAGTACCGGGAAAAGATTAATACACAAAATGTTAGTTATTCATCCAAATTTATTTTATCACCTTCAAAGTATGCTCCTTTAGAAGTGATACACTTACGCCAACGAATAATCCAATCATCAAAACATTTTTAAAAGCTTTTTCCGGAATCGAGTTCAGTTCTCGCCGCGAATTCTCCTTTATGTCTTCTACCGAATGAAACCGGGTGCCACGAAGTGGTAATTTGAGTTTAGGAAAAAGCCGGCTGGAGCCATATCTGGTGAATAAAGTGGCTGCTCGATGGTATTTGTTGAGTTTTTGGTCAAAAATTCGTTCACAATGATGGCCTTGTGGGAAGGCGCATTATCGTGGTGCAAAATCCAAGAATTTTTATTCCACAAATCTGGCCTTTTACGTCTAATTTGCTCACTTCAACGCCGCATAACGCTTAAATAATACTCTTTTTTATCGTTTGACCTTCACGCAAGAATTCTGAGTGCACAACACCACGACAGTCAAAGAAAACAGTCAACATGACTTTGACTTTCGATCGAGTTTGGCGCGGTTTCTTCGGTTTCGGTTCAGTTAGAAGGCGCCACTCCGAAGCTTGTTGACTAGTTTGCATGTCAAACTCGTAAACCCACGTCTTTTCACCAGTAACAACGCGTTTCATGAATGTTAGGTCGGAATTGACTCGTTCTAGCATGTCCTCAGCGACTCTTTTGCGATTGAGTTTTTGGAGAAAATTCAGGTCTTTCAGGACTAGCCGAGCGGCAACACGTTTCATACCCAATTGATTATTTAAAATGGTACGAATCGACTCGTGTGACACAGAAAGTTTGACGGCTAGCTCTCTCAAACTTGAATGAGGATTTTCAGTCACTATTGGCGATGCAAAATTTAAAACAAACTCTTTGTTCAATGTTTTTGTCTATTATGAAATTCGCAATACACACTAGATATGGTATAACTAAAAACGATACAGGGGGCCTAGCGTGAAAGTGTATCTTTCGTTCGGTCGTATAAACCTAACAAATGAAAATGGCCAGTCTCATGTGCCAATCCTTTGATAAAATATAATCAACTCAATCTAGCCGTGTAAAAAACCCGACTGTTTTCAATTGTTCAGAAATTGTCAAACCTTGATACGGGGGAATGGATGTTTTAATTTGATCGGTTAATACGACCGACCGAACGATACACTTTCGCGCTAGGCCCCCAAACTCCGCGCCAAAATAGAAAACGGTGTAACAACTACAAAAAAAAAGAATGAATTTGGAACCATAAACAAATCATCAATTCCCGAAACTTTTTTGACAGAATATATGTGGTAAAATACTACATACTTGCTAAATTTCATAGTTCTATTGTGCCTGGCCCGCCGCGTCCAGGACATTCAAGCTTGTTAAGGCCTTAACACAAGTAATGGATGTACTCGGGTCGTCATGATGCAACAAAAATCAAGCCAAGATACAATCCCTTTGCTGGAGTTGGTTATATAGCTCTCCGTCGGATTAATCCACCTATATTTATTGTTTTCCTTTTTAACCGACTCCAAAAAAACTATTTCCTTCACTTTTGCGATGTTATCTTCGGTAGCAGACGTTGATAGCCTACCAGAGCGATGCAAATCTTCCATCACATCTCGACCGCTTTTGAATGCTTTGTACCACTAATAAACACGTGTTTCTGATAAAGTCGATTCACCGTAAGCCTTCTGTTACATTTTCAGAGACTCCGAACACGAAATCCCATTGGCGATGCAAAATTTAAGACAAACTCTTTGTTCGATGTTTTTGTCCATTATGAAATTCGCAATACACACTAGACATGGTATAATTAAAAACAATACTGTATTTAATCTAATTATCAGATGTAACTCAAACTCCGCGCCAACAACTAAAATATAATTTTGAATTTAGAACCATAAACAAATCATCAATATACGAAACTTTTTGACAGAATGTATAATACAGCCTGTCGATTCTGTAAACAAAACCGCGCTCACTTCGTCGCTGCAGTCGCTCATCAACGATAAACAATATGAACCTTCTTACTAACAAGATAGAGGCTATGTTCGTTTGTACGGCTCAGTCGAGTTTTAGAGCGAGTCCGTTGCGTTTTTCTTAGAGAATCGACCGGCTGTACAGATACTAGGCCTGTTCATCGAGATACGTCAAATACATCAATGGAGCGTCAATGTCATATATAAGTTAGTGTTGTAAAAGAACTGAGTCTTTTAGTCCTAATTTCGAGACTCAGGCTTTTTCTGAAGACTCGAGTCAAAAATAAATATATACAAGCTCAAGTCTCTCTGAGTTTTTAGTCTTCTTACATAAGACTCCAGCTTTGCTAAAAATAAGTAGAGACTGAGTCGTTTAAAATAGCTCAGTCTTAACAAAAAGAACTTATGACTGAGTCCTTTGAATAAAAACTCAGCTTTTCTATGAAGAACTCGCAATTGAGTCCTTTACAAAGAGCTCTTTCTTACGGAAATAACGTGACTAACACCCAGTTGCAGAAACGGACATTAAATTTTTAAAGCGACCTTAAACATTATGTATCTTTAAAGTGTTGCACGAAAAGCATTTGACGCAAATTTTAATGCTGCTTTAACTTTAAAGAACCGAACGTCAAATCAATATTTTTACGTTGCACAAAACCTCATTAGCGCTAAAGGGGCATTAGTTTGACAGTTCGAGGTTATAATTTTTAATGCCTGCTCAAACATCCATTAAACTTGTCATTAGCCGTGCAATCTGTGTAAACATTTAATTTTACACCTAATATTTCGTTTATTATAGTGGATTTCAGTGTGATATAGGTAAATAATGTCTCTCTCAAGCCTTTCGTCTTTATCGGATCCCGAGCAATATGTTCCGAGACACGTCCTGTTTTCCTTTCTGCGTACTAAAAATAATTCAGAAGAAGCATATAACAAAGTCATTGCAACCCGAAATACAGTAGAAAGATGCTTTGGAGTACTAAAACGCTGTTGCCCATGCCTTGAAAAAGGTATTACGCTAAACAAAACATCAACAGTCCTGCAAGTAATTGTTGCATGTGTGGTATGCATAATATGTGTAAAGAACTATAGGTGCAACCTTCTATTGACATAGAAATTGATAATGATGGAGATGATAACCATTATCTACTCCAGTTCATAGACTGTTCAGACATCTGACCGGGCTGCAATTGTAAATAGTGTTTTCTCTTAAATAAAATTGTTCCGTAACTATTTTTAAAATAAACTCACCAACTACTTGTAAATGGTACTCACAACTTATTATTGTTTTATTTATGATTATAAAAATATACTTTATAGAAACATGAAATTCCTAAACTTATAAATTAAGTATTAAAGAGCCTTTATTTAGAAGCCTATTGAAAATAAAAAACAAAACATTACCCGTATACAAATATTCGATTGCTATCTGAAAATATTATATTACTGACAAAATTAAAACATTATTATTCAACATTGTATTCGGCTATTCTACTTTATTTTTTAAAATTTCCATCGTTAGATTATATTTCCTTTTCTTAGGCAAAATTTGCAGTCTCTGTATGTGTCAGGATAACAGTTTTCGATTCCCGGTCGTGTCCATGTAGAAAACGACTTTTTCTATATTGTATGCTATTGTGATAGCATTCCATGCCTCTCTCTTCATCTCAATGTATGTACTTGCCCCCCGTTCTTTTGCACTCTACTATGTGCTTGTATCTGTAAGATTATAATGATAAAGATCAATATCAAAGTAAAAACGGAAGGTGAACAAAGTTTATAATTATAGATTGGAGTGATTGTGAAAACTATTTATTTGAATACTCACTACCTACATCACAAGATCCAGTAGTAATGATTTTTGTTCTTGAGTGTAGCTTGCCCCTTGTTTTAGCATTTGCTGTTGTGCCATTTTAAATGTAGATGAGATAGAGCAGATATTTCAACACAATACTACAACTCGCACCAAATTCCGCCAATTTCAGATTTTTTCATTTGACAATTGATTGATTTTGAAATAGGACATTTGACGTTTCCATACGTTTTATTTTTGCAAACCCATTCTTTGACAATGCATGTTCTATGACAAAACACAGTAACAAAACGCAACAATTCACTCACTTCATTCAAAATTATTTTTTTGACTTGCAACATTTAATAATGTCGGCATTATATAGTCTTTAGTTAAAGGACCACTAAAGGATGTTTATGTAGTTTTGTTCAACGACTTTAAATCTAATGACCTAATTAGCGGTAATGTCACATTATCTAATGTCGTTTTTAAAGACAGCCTTCTGCAACTGGGTGTTAGTCATTCTAAAAGAGCTCAGTCTTACGGAAAAAACTAGACACGACCGAGTCCCTTAAAAATAGCTCAGTCTTTCAAAGAGCTCTAAACTGGATTCTAAGACGTACAACTTAATGTATAGGGTTGATTTGGTAGGTAGTGGGTAGTTTGCTATACAAAACAGTCTAGGTAGTGCAGCACAATGAGGATTTAAATACTACGTAATCAGAGTCGGCATTCTAGCAGTAGCCACTGAACCGATTTATGGAAGAAAATTGTACCGCACTGGTATTTGAAATTGTACCAACATTTAAAAACACAACTGTCACACTAATTGACAAGCTAGGGCTTGACGAAGCTGTATCGTTCTTATCTATCGATATCGATAAATCCGCAATCAATCGGTAGGTCGGGTGGGTACTTTTTACCATTAAGATATGTCAGTTGTATGTACTAAACTAAAAACAACAATTAAATTAAACGTATTTATTACATTATGTAATACAAAACATACCAATGCTATTTTATTTTATACATTGTTATGAGTTATTATTACTCTAATGAATGCTGTATCTTCGGCGCATGCCACGTAAGCCGTGATGTTCACTCGTAAAAAATCGCTGTCGGGGCAAAAGCGCGGCTGGTTTGGGGGAGGGCGAGAGTGGAGAGCTTGATTTCTTTCCAATCCAATATTTGGTTGACCTTAAAACTGAAAAATAGATAGTCCTCTTAAGTAAGCTTGTACAAAACATCATCCTGCATTTTTATCCTTGAGTAGAATATATTACTTGGAAAGTTACAAACTCTTACCTCTTATTATTAGTGGAGATTTCCCAAACACTATACACATTTTGTTTTCGTATAGACCGCAGCTAACACAAATTGCAGTTTAGTATTTACATCGTAGGTACAACTATTGCTGTAGGTATGTGTATAATTATATTTGGTTGGCCATGAAACTGAAAAATAGATGAGTCCGTAAATGTCAGCTTGTACTAAACAACCATTTATCCAGCATTATTGTCCTTGAGTAGAGTTTATCCCTTACCTTGAAAATTACAAACTTTTACCTCTTAATATAAGTGGAGATTTCCCACACATTATACACATATTTTGCTTTCGTATGGACCGCAGTTATCAGAAATTGCAGTTTAATATTTGCATAGTACTATTGTTGTAAGTGTATAATTATATTTGGTTGACTTTAAAACTGAAAAATAGATAAGTCCGTTAAAGTTAGCTTGTATAAAACAACCCATTATCCAGCATTTTTATCCTTGAGTTTTCCCTTACTTAATTTAGGGACATCATCTGTGAAAATTTAAACATTCTATCACGGTTCATGAGATACCTACAGCTTGGTGACAGATGGACAGACAGAAAGACAGACAGACAGACGGACAGCGGAGCCTTAGTAATAGGGTCCCGTTTTACCCTTTTGGTACGGAACCCTAAAAAAGAAACATAAAATCAAATAAATTACCTTTTTTGGTTTTATCAGGTAAAACAAAAATGGGAATGGGAAATTCCAAAAGGGTTTGATTTGGTAGTGGTGGCATGTTCAATTGCATGGAAGGTACGGCATTCCTTTTAAATCGATTGCCTTGTTTATTAAAGGCGCTTAAAAAGTGGTTTCCACACAAAAAAAATCATTTAACTTTTGTATAGGCAAATAGGCAACATCTTCGTTTCCAGTTAATTTTACCCATAAACGGCATCTAAAATAAATAGTAAATATTTTGTATCGTCAAATTAAGTAAATGTATTGGTGTACTTACATAATAAATTTCATTTATCGATAATTTAATTTTATCACTATCGTTTCAATAATAAGGCACGATTAATGCCGATTTATGAGTAAATATCAAATCTAGGAGTGCACTTTGTCGTTGCAAATTGCTATTAACACGGTCAAAACAATACATAAACTCGAAGGATAAGAAATATTTTAAAATATCGCATATTAACAAACCTGGTAGGGTCAAGTGGAAATCTGGCCATAAATATATTACAAGCACTTTTATTAACGCGTCTGATCCCACAAACTTCACATTTTCGTAAAGACTTTCCCATTTTGTATTGATTGGCACGAAATTTAATAAAATATTTAAATAAATCGCAAACGACTCAAACAATTATCCAAAATTGGCGCGACGATGACAAACTTCTACAGATTAGTCAAAGAAACTTTACAATGTTACCAAAACTAAACATAATTATTATAATACGTCTAAATTTAATAGTAATCATGGAACTTGTAAGCCCATGGAATCAATACTCATTTTATTATGATAGGGTATTTTTATATCTCAATGATAGGACAAAGTAAGTTCATAAATACATACTAAAATTGCGATTGGATGGTATGTCGACGGCCTGGTGCAGCATTATGCTGCGGAACTCTTTTGATGTTAAACTTTTTATTTATTTTTTCCTGGCTATCTATAATAATTTTATTTTTAATTAACGTAATGTAAAGAATGTCTGTCCTAAAGAGAAAATGGACTTTTGTGTGGTTTGCTCGATGCATAATATATCGTGAAGTTCATTACTGTATCAACAAAGGACCCGGTCTACGGGTTCTCCCCCTTACCTGCCGAAGCGCTAGCTTTAATAAGCACCAAATTGACCTGCTACGAGTAGGTGCTAGTTCCAGCACCTACTTGTTTATATCACCCTGACAGATAAACAATTTAGGGGGTTATCAAAAAATATTAAACTATAACTTAACTTAAACTTCGTACCGCTTAACAGTTCTTTTTCGTCCGGTTTTCTAATGTTTTTTTTAATTATTTATTCTGCTATTCGAGGCGGAGACAAATCCAACAAATTATAAAACATGAAAGACGGTCCAGTCGTTCTCGAGTTATAACTGTTGTAACAAACCTGACTTTGTTTTATATAAAGTCCGATTTTATTAGTGTACATCATGTTAACCTGTGACTATATAGGTAAAAAGCAATCGTAAAAACCAACTTTCAAATGACTATCATAAAAACTAAAAATGTTAAAAATAATAATACAAAATAACAACATCGACTTCATATTGCATAAACTCGTCCTATCTTCAAATCTTTCTCGCTCTGACAAGAGGAAGGAATAAGACGGATAATCAGATGGTTAAACGTACCAAAGATAGGACGAGTTTATACAATATGAAGTAAATGTTGTTGATTTTGATTTTAACTTTTTTTGTTTTTTAGTACACATTTGAAAATTGGTTTTTTGATTATTTTTTACTTATATAGTCACACGTTAACAGGATGTACACTAATAAAATCGGACCTTATATTCAGGGTCACATTGCAAAGGGGTGCCAAATTTTAAAAATAAGATCTAGAGGTGCACTGCTTATGGTATTTGTTGTCAATTTGAACCTCTGGTATGCGAGGATGCTTCTGCTGTTAGAAATGTACCTTACATCGAAAAGGCTAAGGTTTGTTTTTACGCGCCATTGTAACTATTATTGCATTGAACTTTGCAGTTCTAGGTTGCACAGAGATAGTGCGTGCGTATTTTTTATGAATAAGACAAGATTATCCACGTTTACCATCCTTGAACAGCGGATAGTAATAAAAAAAAATTAAAAACAAGTTCGTTTTTTAAATCGTTTATATCGTAGATAGATTCAGTTACTGATTCTGAGTGGCACCTGAAAATTTGGCACCCCTTTGCAATGTAACCCTGTATAAAGATTATTGCGCCATAAGCAAACCAAAAGTTATTAAAATTTTAAAATGTTTTATTACTTTTTCATTGGTTGTGGTAACCAGTATGCGGGTGTTCTGGGCTTCCGATTTATACTTTTTCTGGGACAACCTGTATGGATAACAGTACGTTACGTATTTAACAGATTTGCACTACTCTCAATTAGTTAATACCTACCTATAGCCACAGTATATATAAGGTGTAAACTTATCAGTTAACTCTTTTCTAGGGGATAATCTACTGCTTAAATAGAACGAATTTTTTTATGGGACCAACTTCAAAATCGCAAAACAAAAAACCATTTCCCCATACAAAACGGCAGACCAGCTGAGATCAGTTTGTACAAAGATATAAAATATTATTTTACGATTTCGAAGTTGGTCTCATACAAATAGATGTTTTATTTGAGCAGTTGAACCACCTCCTAGAAACGAGTTAACTGATAAGTTTACACCTTATATATATATTTACGATTGCTTTTCACCTATATAGTCACAGGTTAACAGGATGAACACTAATAAAATCGGACTATATATATATCGGGTGTAAAAAAAGACTTAACGAAGCCGAATAACACATATTCTACGGATTATTACGATCATTTTTTTCTTCTACATTATACCTGGGAAATGACGGGTTACCGAGTTATTGACAGTCAAAGTAACAATTTTTTTTAAGATTTTTACAAAATTGACTTTTGTTTGATAATTCTAAACTTTTTTACAAAGAAACATGATCCGCTTACACACACAGGCATAGTCTGTGGCGTGCGCGCTATACATTGCGGGTTAGAAATAAGTTATTTTTTTTGATACCCAAAAATAAAAGTCATTTCCCAGCAATTATTTTTTTTGCATTATACTTGGTTTTATGTATAGAATTCGTGGTTTAAGGCTTCGTTAAGCCTTTTTTTACACCCTGTATATATATATATCTTTACTGTGCTATAGCTATAAGACCGGTCGTTTGTCGTTAGTGCTCGTAGCACTCCGTGTCTGGTTCAGGTCTTTTGTGCTAGGCACTAACTACATTTTAAAACAATGCTCTGCTAATATTTTTTGTGCTTTTCATCAATAACCCTTTGAAAGTCTACTACTGGACGTAGAACGTCACAGAGCGTGCCACTCTGGGTCGTCAAGAACTTTTTTGTATTACCATAGAGCACTTTTTGAATATTGTCACAATTATTATTATTATAAGATTTCTTGAAAAAATATCTTGTAATCTAGACCAATCTTAATAATAAAAGTTAATTGTCTAAGAAACAGCCTTGAGTACAATAAAACGATCTCTTTTTCCAATCTAAAAACTCGTCTATATCCATCAATTCAACTGTCGGTTTCTTATCCTGAAGCTCACACACGTCCCCATACGTCATTTTAGCGGCGCGTGGAATTCTCATTGACGTCACTAAACAATAGCTGCGTATTTATAGATCCGCACTGTATAATCCATCAAAGTCAGACATGCCTTATTGAAGTCACCTTAAAGTCTATATTCCGCCACTTACCAGCACTACAGCTTATAAACTGACACTGAAATGTTACGCAGATGGGTACATTAATATAAGTATGTTTTGACATTATGACACAGTCTGCTTTTTATTGCAGTTTCTCTATCATAGAGCCGATTTTTGTTAGGGTCGTTTAGGGCGACGCGGCGACGCGAGGAAGTATTGTTTGATCGATGCGTATTTGTCGCAGTGTATTTTAAAATGTCACAACTTCCTGACGAGTTTTGGCTAAAAATAAGAACGTAAAATAATAGTGAATGTCTTAAAACTATTCTTATAGTGGGCTACAGTTATGTTTGACTGAAACTCATCTAGTATTTTTAATAAAAAATATTATTTTAGTAATCCCTAAAACTATTTATTGTCTATACCTCCACTTTAACAATTGATCCTCCCTCCCCTCCATAGTCGGCCCTCAGAGGATGAGGATCGTGACCCCGCCTACTTAGTTGCCTGGATGATGAGCTGTCTCTAGGCATTTCGATATTGCGATTAGGTAACAATTGATACCTAACCTAAATCTGGTTTAAAATCATTCTGAATCTCACACTCTGTTATAAATTGACATGAATAATATTTTCTATAGAAGGAACGCTACTAAAATATGAAAAACAGACCTATTCTAATATTCTTGCAGCAGATAATTCTGAACGCCCGTAAATAAGGCGTAAACTGTTCAAAGCATGTGCTTTACAAATAAACAAAAACGATCCAGTATTTAATGCCGTACTATGAAGTCGAAATGTTTCACGACCATATTTCTGGCATCACTGAATCATGAGTGCAGAAATAGTATCCAACCCCAACCTTGTAGTGCGACAAGGTTTAGACATTGCAAAATATGGTTCACATT
The DNA here is from genome assembly GCA_950371115.1 of Anania fuscalis. Taxonomy (NCBI): domain Eukaryota; kingdom Metazoa; phylum Arthropoda; class Insecta; order Lepidoptera; family Crambidae; genus Anania; species Anania fuscalis. The sequence goes on from OX493324.1 coordinate 28,977,923, forward strand.
ACACTACATGTGTAAATTGTCTATGCTTGTCACACATGTCAATAGCATGCTTAGTTTGGGGCTTACTTTATTAGTTTTACTGTTCCAACTTTTATTTTATTTATTGCAGCTACAATCAGACCTGTTTAATCAGCTCCGAAATACTTTATCATATATTACTTTTGTCTAACACGAGATAGACCATGCGCTCTATTTTGAATTTCAGAATATTATTATTGCATGCGATGTCCACAATCCACAAGGCGGGCAGACGCTGGATGCAGGCAGCTTCCAACCAGCCAATTTGAAAAAGACTGGGAGAAGCCTATGTTCAGTGGACGTACCGTGGCTGAAATGATGATGATGATTATTTCATAAATAATTATGTTATGCTTTTAATATGGCATTCATTTTAGTAGTTCTGCTATATTTATAGTTAACAAACAGACAGAAAAAAAGCGAGCTACAAAAAAGGGATTTGGTTCTGCCAAAAAGCTCCCTTCGTCGAGTTTCACCGGCCTTGCTCAATTGCAAATAGCCACTCTCCTGTCACTCATGGGCTAATGAGTCATGAGCTATGACTACACTCTACAGCTCGTTTGCTGTAAACACGAACGAAAACATGTGCGTCGACCAATAAATCGTCTAAAATATGTCAATATACGCTATAATAAATTGAAAAGCTTCAATTATAGATCGACCAATAAATCGTCTAAAATATGTCGATGTACGCTATAATAAATTGAAAAGCTTCAATTTTAGTTAGTTTACGCCATCAATAATTGATTTATACTGCACACATCTTTCTTTTAGTCCATTTGCGTGCAATTTATGTTTTCTCCCATGTTTGGTCTCTTGTAGGAATCATGACGAATGCAATATTTAGGTACTTGCTTCAACATATATCGAGGTAAAACAGAAAAGTTATTGATTGCTTCTTTTTTTACAATGTAAATATATTATGAAAAATTTAACTGTCTTGCCTTATATTCGGTTCGATTCTCAGCTAAATCACGCCAATGTTTCTAATGTGTAATATAATATACTTAGCTTAGGGCCTGTTTCACAATCGAAAAGTAAGCACTAGCAACTAATAAATTCAAATAAAGAACACATTTTGTATGAATTAACTGGCAGATTAAATTAGACGAGACTTACTTAACGATTGTGAAACAGGCCCTTAATGTTATTAACTGTAATTACAATTTGTATCCGATCCAAATTGTTATATAATTAGATACTCAGGTCTTCTAAATGTTATGACAGGTAAAAATTTGACATTTCAGTCCAGGCCGCAAAGCGTCGTGAAATGCCTTATTTTATGGTCTAATAGCGACGACATTTTAGATAAATCTTGCACTTAATTTGCCAGTTATCGGCTTATTAGCGAGAATTGCCCGTGATGTCTTACGATGATCTTTTAATTCACTCATTAAATCTGGCGTGAATTACGGCTACCAAGACATAATAGTAGCATTTATCATTCAGACCAAGACATGAATGCTGTCGCAATCAGTTCAAGGAGACCAGAACCAGAATAGAGAATAAGGGTAAAGAAACAATTGTTAGTAACATTACTCCGGTATTTAGTGAGTAGCGTAAAGCGTCAAGCCAATTTTCCCGTGACACTTGTCGCTAAATAAGCAGTACAATAGCTCAAGAATTATCTTAATCATAGTCTGTACTGCATTTTCTGTACTTAACTCCAGTTTTTTTGAAAATGTGTAGCTAATATTGCGATTCGATGATCTAGTATTTTTCACGACAAAAACCTAATCATGCCTTTTGTATAAAGGAAGTTAAAGCTAGTCTAGCTACTATGAACAATGATTAAACACATGCGTGCGAACATTTTTTGCGACTGCTTCTCGTTTTAACCATTTGTTACTTTCAGCCAGACGCTATTGCGCCAATAACTCTCGACGACAGAGAAAATTCACATCAGCAACAGCAACACATTTTTGTAACATCGAAAAACATAATCTGATGCGGCAAATGCGAATTTTGATGTTAGTTCGGAACTTTATTATTAGCGTATCCGCCGATGACGGTCTTGCCGGCACACATGGCCCACAACGTCATCGCCTTAAAGCATTGCGCGATGTCGAACGAAATTGTGTATTGCAGAATCACTACTTCAATACTTGACTTTTTCAATACTGGAGCAGCATGAATGCAATACCAATTCACATTATTGACCCTCAAAGGATTAGTAATGTACAATTCTATTTAGCTAAAACTCACAGCCGAAAACTATCCATCTGCAGTGTTTCCACACCTCGATTAAAAAGTGAACTAAATTACGCGATTACCACACAAGCGTTATGTATTTTTCCGACGCGCGACTACGTTCGGCTCGTGTAGTTCAAAACTCCAGTCAAATCCATTAATGTTCCAAAACATAGTGTATCTGGGTCATCTTATGAACCGGAGTCGAATAAACTTGAAAATAGAATCTATTTATAGGCGACAAAGACAAAAAGCCGTGATCTAGCGCTCGTTCGAGCTTAATGCGTTTGTACTGTGTGATATATTAATTGTCTACGGCACCGTAGACTTTGTTCATATCGCATTGTGGTGCACATTTTTTATTTACGTTGGGTTATGCTTGCGCGTTTATATTTAGACCACCGTGCGTACCTGTACGAGCAGGGCGGGCGAACCCATTAACCACTGCGGCCCCTATCCTCTTGCCAATTTACAGGAAAAACGCTAATTGATTGATGACCCAGCTTGAAAGCGTTGGGCTACATATATTTTGAAACTCAGTCCTAGTGACAATGTTTTCTGTTCCCGCTTTATTTACATGTGACGCTTTTACTCACGTGACTGCGCAGAACAGTCGACAGTGAGAATAAATTTTAACCATGTACAAAATATAATTACTTTGAACATTTTTAATTGGCATTTATTTAGGTGTCACCAGTCTACATCATTACGATTATTAAAACCGTTGAAGTTTAGCGTATCTGCTTAAATTCTGGGTAAAAGGTCGGCACTTTTAAACAAATCTTTTACCATAAATGCTAATTTTGTGATTCCATTTTTAAAGCGTTTTCTATATAATAAATACTAAATTCACTTAAAAGTTCTGATATAAGTGACTGATAAAGACGAATTAACGGATATCTTGCTTACTCCATAAGTATGGTCTATGATTATATTGATAAATTATGACTTTTTATATGGTATAATAATAAAATAAATATTGGTCAACATCATATTGCTTCAAACGAATCCTATGATCAGTCCTAAGGTGTCTAAATCACTTGTGTTATAGAAATCAAAAACAATGACGGTGCCGGTAAATTATTAAAATTGTATAGTAATAACGAGTTTCTTTTTTTATGACCGACTGAGATTAACGTATATTTTCCTTTTGTATCTACGTTTCAGTGCGTCACTGCCCTCTCTCTTGCTCGAAACTAAACGCGTGGGCGCCAGTATTTTCACCCGCGCGGAGAATAAAACAGTTAGTGTGTTTTCGTGTCGCCCGCGGTGCAGCCGCCGACCTTTCGTTCGTCGTGCGCGGGACATGTGATCGAAGATGAGTCGGAAACAGGACAGATACAGCTCGCGGCCGAGGAGCCTCACCTCGCATTATGGCTCCTCCCCGAGCATGCTTGGATCCATGTTCGGACAGTATTCTAACAGCCCATATTCTAACAGCTACTCCAATTATAGCAGTCCTAGTGCGTACAGAAACTACAACCCTTATACCGCCGGTTTCGGACGCGCGTCTTCCAATTTAGGCATATACGGTGGAACTAGTTCAGGGTATGGGGGCGTGTACTTGAGCGGGGCGACGTTAGGTTCTTTGAACTTGATGACACCAGTGTTGAAAAAGTTGGACAAAAAGTTGTTGGCAAGTCAAAAGAACTTTAAACCGAAGCCGGTGCCGGCGGCTCTGGTCAAAGTGCCGGAGCCGGTGGAGCAAGCGGATTCGCCGCCGGTACCGCCAATGCCGCCAGTGCGGCCGGAGCGCAAGTACCGCAAGCACAACCTCGAAAAAGAAAAATCTCGGTCCTTAAACTCTTTGGAGGCCGGTCCTGGCCTCAACTCTAGAAGTTTGAGCTTGAATTCGCTCGCTTCCGATGGATACTGTGTATGTTAATGACATTTTGTTCGCAGATTGTTTTTAAAACGCAACCAACATTTGTAAATATACTGTCCTATTTACTTTAGGTTGAATAAACCAGGTCAGGACTGTGTGATTTTAGGCCTGGTCAAAGCTTATCATAGAAGTTTACTTGACCTTAGTTAATTTAAATTTAAGAACAAGCATATAGTTGAGCACATTAGACTGTGTAACGAATACAACAGAAACCAACACACTCACTTAGATAGCAGTAGACAACTATTATCACTTTCCAGTTCAACCTTATATTTTCATAAACCGTATTGCTTTTGCATAAATGCTGTAGTATGAAATATTTTCCTAAAACAAGGACAAACGAGGGTATTGTTGACCATTAATAATATAAATAATGACTTCATCCATCCATCCATCCATCAGCCGAAAGACGTCCACTGCTGGACATAGGCAATAATGACTTAGGTAATTAAAAATCTCACTATTCACATTTTAGTCGGTGAAGTCTTGCAGCGGGTTTCTACAGGGGTACGAATCCAGTTCTTGATGGCAATTTATTTAATCTTGCAAGATTGAATGCAAGTACGAAAGTGTCCCATGCCATGATTCCGGAGATTTTGTATAACCGATGACTTCTGCTTTGTAGCTGACTCTACGGAAGAACTCCTATCTGTCAACTAAGTTCCATGAATCCTGTCAGCGCTTTGGTCTTAGAATAAGCGTTGGCAAGACCGAAATAATGGCTATGGAATCATCAAAAACCACTGAGCCCCTAAAGATTAATATCGGTCGGGCCGAGCTAAAGCAGTTTTCAAAACTTAAATACCTGGGTATAGCTTTGTATCACCAAAGTGTGACCTTAATGCAGAGATAAACCACAGAATCGGCGCCGCTTCAGCTGCTTTTGGTAGACCCATAAGATCTTCCTCTCTCACGATATCAAACTGGCTACGAAAATATCCGTATATATGGCAATAGTCAAGCCAAGCGTGGCGATTATGGCAAAATCCTCCTTTTGGAGAGCCCTGCGTCCAGCAGTGGACTGATATAGGCTGGTGATGATGATGATGATGATGGTAAAAGTCTTCTACCCAACTTGCTGTACTCCTCGGAATCCTGGGTCCTTTACCGTAGACACATCCGCACCCTTGACAGTTTCCACCTGAAATGTCTTCGGAATATTATGCATATCAGTTGGTTTGATCGTGTAAGGAACCCGGAGGTACTTCGATGGGCTAATGTTGGGGTGTAGAGTCGTATTTGATGAAACGTCAGTTCCGGTAGTGCGGCCATGTATCCCGCATGTCAGAAAATAGAATAGCTAAGCGGATATTTTATGCTGAGCTTAAAGATGGCACGCGGAATCATGACGGACAATTTCTCCTGATACAAGGATGTGTAGAAACGCCATATGAAGCGGTCTAAGATCGTTCCTTCTACCTGGAAGACAAAAGTGACAAATCGCCCCGAGTGGAGGCAGTTGATACAGACAAGGGTGCAAGACTTTGAACAAAGTCGTAAAGCAGATCTCAACGCCAAGCGCGATGAGATCTGCTTTACCTTTAGAGAGTCCACCTGTGGCCATTGTTTATAGTTATAATAATAGTGTCCTCACGTACAGTCGGTGTACTCGCATGTTTATTACCTCATCATCATTCACGTTTTTGTTATGTATTAAGCTATGTGTGAAGTTACAATAGGTTAGATCAGTGTTCCGCAAACGGTGTTCTGCGGCACACTGGTGTACCGTGGCCATTAATTGGTGTGCCTCGGAAAAATGAGGATAATCTTATAAACTCATTTTTAGTACATAAGTAAGTAAGGGTAAGAAAAATACTTTACTCATCATATACAGGGTTATTGGTAATTCGACGTATTCCCGTTAGGAGGTGATATGGGTGACTATTTGCGATAATTTTAACCCCTATATGCACGATGCAAAAGTGAACCATTTTTGAGTCATCTTGTTTTTTAGATTTTTTCATAATAAGTCAAAACTGCAACTTAAAAAAATTATTTAAAAAAGTATTAATGAATCTCCTTTTTTGTTCTGAGTTTTAAAGACGATTAATACGGGCTATTTAACGATATTAAAAAAACAATTACCGATCCAAATTTAAAACAGGGAGACGAAAACTGATATTATTTCAATTTTTTTTTGAGATTGACGTAAAAATCTAAGAAACAAGAAATGGTTCACGTTTGCATAATGCATATGGTTAAAACTATCGCAAATAGTCACCCCTATTACCGCCTAACGGGAATACGTCGAATTACCAATAACCCTGTATATATTGTTTTGGTTGTGGTGTACCTCTAAATTTTTTTGTTTTCCTAGATGTACCTTGAACACAAAAAGTTTGCGGAACACTGGATGAGTCATCATGCGTAGAATTAATTCGCGCATCGAGTAAAAGAGTCGGTTATTGAACAGTGTGATTACTTTTACTCTAACTAAGGAATACACTAAAATATTATTATGCCGTGGGTATAATGAAATGCACATACTCAAAAATCCATCCTCATTAGTCTTAATGGTAATGTTTTAATTAATTAGTAGTGTAATTCATTATTTTTAACTCTAATCCGGAGTACAGATTTTAGAGTGCTCATCAGTAAATCATAAAGATGAAACTAAAACTATTTGTAATTTTATTGTTTGATTACGTCGTTTACATTTTTTTTGTAAATATTAATTGTAGCCACTATAAAAATACATCATGACCGTCTTTATCTCTTATTTATATGTTTTGAAGCTTAGAGAAATTTCCCACAGTGAGGTAGTGACCATGGTTAATACCGGGATCGTACTAGTTAATGCATACTTCATAAAGAAACTGAGCGTGGCTTATATTGTTTATTTTAATAAAATTTGATTTAAAAAAACTTAGTGTGTAAATAAATAAATATTAGACAACATCACATATTATACATTGCTCTGATCCTAGGGTAAGTAGCTGAAGCACTTGTGTTATAGAAATCAGAAACAACGATGGTACCACAACACCCAGACCCGAAACAATATAGAAAAAAATGTTTCCTACATTGACCCGACCGGGGATCGAACCCCTGTACACATACGCTCCATATTCCGTTAAACCTTTTAAAACTAGGGTGTACACGGTGATATGTTGTGACTATTTAACAACTTTAAATCAGTCTTTATAAGAGCTAAGTTAAAGTTATCTTATTCTGTGGCCAAAGTAACTGTTCTGGCCTTAAATGAAGTTAACGATGTGGTTTAGTAGTCCGCCCTCTGGACTACAAAGCCAGGCTTTTGGTGGTTCGAAGTCGATTAAAGGCAAATATTGTAATTTGCACGAGCATTTTACCTTTTTTAGGGAGAATCAAGTATTTGTGTGTTTATCTCCTATCTAGGCCCTAGTACGAGCGAGACTAATTTGGGGCCAATTAGAATTAGTGCAATTGTTGGTTGAAATTATCATTATTTATCGTCGTTAATACAAATTTTCATAGTTTAACGATCTACGTAGCCTCAGAGATGGCGACACCTAGTCCGAGCTCGAGGGACTACGCCGCTGGCGTTGCCATCTCTGAACACCCGGGTTCAATTCTCGGTCGGCCAATGTTGAAAACGAACTTTTTAAATTGTCTCGGGTCTGAGTGTTGTGGTACCGTCGTTGTTTTTGATTTCTAAAACACAAGTGCTTTAGTCACTTACCTCAGAATCAGAGTAATGTAGTGTTCTAAAAAAGTGCTCTAGCTACTTTAGGATCAGAGCAATGTATGTATTGTTTGTTGTCTTATATTGATAAATCAATTGTTTTTTTTTTTCAGTCGGGAAGCGAACGCACGGAGGAGGGCGAGGAGCGTGACTACAAGGCGCTTTACGAAGCGTCTTCTGGGGAGGTGCGGCGTCTGCGAGCCCTCCTCAACACCTCCGAGCAGCAGCTGCGAGAGGCACGCGCTACTATCACCAGGCTTACGCAAGTGGTACGAACAGTTTCATCATCATCATCATCAGCCCACACAAGTCCACTGCTGGACATAGGCCTCTCCAATTGCACGCCACTCTGCACGATCCACGGCTACTCTCATCCAGCATCCAGGTTGCTGGCAGGAGCTGGACGAACAGTTTGCTCTTCTTTATTTATATTTATAACACAAGTAAATCAGAGCAATGTATGTGTGATGTTTTCCAATATACAGGGAGTGAGGCTAGTTTCGGCTTGATATACCATTTACCTATGTTAACATATACATATAAATACTATAGTAAAGTCAGAAATGTTGATACCATTTTGAAAAAACTGAGCAACTTGGCAATAAAATTCAGGTGAAAATAAATAACACTTGAAAAAAATCATCGACCTCAGGTGGGACTCGAACCCACGTCCCATCGCAAGCCGGGCAAGTGCTTTACCAACTAAGCTACCGAGGACGTCACGTGACAAGATTAAATTCCTCAAGTGTTTTTTCTCGCTGTCAAAGCTCTCGCTTTCAAGTGTTATTTATTTTCAATTAAACCTTGCATGGAATTGCTAAAAACAAAAATTTACAAGAATTCAGGTGGTTTTTGTATTGCTTATAGAAAATTGCTTAGCGCCAACTTGTTTAGCTCTAGGAAATGAAACAGGAAAAAAAAAGACTTGAATAAATGATTGATGTATCTATAACAATCGCTGCTCAATTACAAAAAATAAATAAAAAAGTATAAGCTATATTACTGTAAACTACAAAGGATTTCTTTTTAATCCAATAGTTCCCTAGAGAACTCTTTAAGGGTAGCTAAAAAAATTACAATATATTCAACCAATGGTTTGTTTATATCGTACATAGGCCAATCAACCTTTTTAAGGGTTCCGTAGCCAAATGGCAAAAAACGGAACCCTTATGGATTCGTCATGTCTGTCTGTCTGTCCGGTCGTATGTCACAGCCACTTTTTTCTGAAACTATAAGAACTATACTGTTGAAACTACTTAGTAAATAGATGTATTCTGTGAACCGCATTAAGATTTTCACACAAAAATAGAAAAAAAAAAACAATAAATTTTGGGGGTTTCCCATACTTAGGACAGAAACTCATTTTTTTTTCATCATACCCATACGTTTGGCTATCTATGGATAGGTTTTCACAAATGATATTGAGGTTTGTATTTTTTTCTTTATAAACTGAATAGTTTACGCGAGAGACACTTCCAAAGTGGTAAAATGTGTTCCGCCCGGTAACTTCTAAAATAAGAAAATGATAAAACTAAAAAAAATATATGTACATAAATCGAAAAGCGCAATTTAACTTTCATTCAATCAACTCAAATTTAAAAAAAATATATTATGGGGCTCCCATACAACAAACGTGATTTTTTTTGCTCGTTTTAATAGATAATGGTGCGGAACCCTTCGTGCGCGAGTCTAACTCGCACTTGGACGTTTTTTTTTCAATCTATCCTCAAAACTTTAAGTATGTTTATATGTTTATTTTATCTAAGCATTTATATTTTATAGGTATTTTTTGTGTGTTGTATGTAGTTTATACTTATTGATATTATCATTGTAGTAATGTATATGAAAATACACAATAAGCACTCTGCACCACTTTTCCCTTTCTTTATAGTTGTCCTCTGCCTAAAGGTTGTCCGGAAGAGATCGCTTTTTAGCGATAAGACCGCCTAAATTGTACATTTTTCTGTAAATATCAACTGTAACTTCTTTGTTTGCTGTGAAATAAAGAGTATCTATCTATAACTGTTTGTACAGTGTGTACGACGAAATATTTTTTAATATAATAAAAAATAAATAAATTGGTCAACGTGTTACTTTCTTCCACAAGCACAAAAGCAGCATAAGAGCGAGAGTTGCTAAGCGTTGACTTTTGTTAAAAATAGTGCATCTTTGTTCGGGAACTACTACTTATTCATAAGTGGTTGGTAGATAATGCTGGGCGCATGTTATTTTAAAACTAAAATGTGACTTAACAAAGTTTGAACATTTTCAAACACAACCCTGTTTTATATGAACCTTATTCAGTTAGCATAAGGTTAAAAAAAAATAAAAAAAAACACTTGACATTAAATGATTTCATTGCAGTCGGGCCTACTAGCGCTCGAGTACGATTGTCGATGTTTTGTAGTTGCTGGCAGCTAGACAAAGCTAGTAGTAGTAATTCGTGGCTGGTGACAGTTGTTTGTGACAACATTTGAGTTAATATAAAAACCGATATGGGAGTTTCTCGATAATTTTTATTGTTAATATTGCATTGATTATCGGCCGATCTGGAGGTCACTGGGGGAGGCCTATGTTCAGCAGTGGACGTCCTGTGGCTGAGATGATGATGATGATTGCATTGATTTCCTTTAAATATTTTAATTATAAAAATTGATTATGTAATACTTTGATTTTAATTTGAATAATATAAAATTAAACATTGAATTGTGGTGTCAAATATATGATATGTATCATTTTAAATCATTAAAAATTATATTTGTTTTTTAGGTTTTATTAAAAAAAATTTTTTGAATATTTAATTTATGGCATCTATTCCTTATCGCGGCGTCATTTTGTGGCTTTCGCAAGTGATCCTTTATCCTATCAATTACGTTTGCCACCCAATAAACTTTTTTCTATAGTCTACGAATGTTGCCTGCCATAAATATCGGTCATGTATGTCGGCCATGACACTCGAGCACATTAGTGCCGGATCTCATTTCCCTATTTAAAACTTTTGACTAACCTACGCCCACCAAGCCGCTAATTACTGCCACCTGTCCACAGCATTGCGACTTTACTCATTGAGTGGCACATGCCAGAACTCTCAACCTTATGCTTAATATCATAAGGGTGTATGTCTTCCCGACCTTCAGCAATGTTTGCGTACTTGCACTTGTTTTATATTACAAGTGTATAGTCGTGTAAGAGATGCAAGCGGCCAATTTCTGAATGCCTTATTGCTCAGTGAGTTTTCATTTTGCATTCGAGCATGTTTGTTTATTTACATGTATTAGATTAGATGCGCATTGTAGGATTTATGTACCTGCTTAGTAAGCAGTGCTTACTAGACCATTAATTCGAAATGTTCGAATTCACGATGGGGCGGTTTTTGCGTGCATATTTCAAGCGTTTTGAAACAATAAAATATAATAATTTTTAATAATTTATCTCAATCATTTCAAGTAAGCAAACTGTGACCGTCAATTAAAATTCCTTATTCTAATAATAATTCATAATTTGGGGTAATTACCAGGTTTTTTTGTTAGAGTGTGAAGTTTTATTATTTTGAGCAGGTATGCGAATTTAATGTAAGAGGTAGATAATGTGTTTTTTTTTGTTGTTTCGTTTCTTTGCGAATAAGTGTATTTAATTGTGCTTGTTACTATGCCACACAAAACTCCTTATAATATAATAATTTATTGTTTAAATAATTTAAATAACCATGAAATCTTCTTGTATATTCCAGAATCAAAATTCACTATCTGAAATCGAGAAGAGGGAAAAGCGAGCCATGGAGAGAAAACTTTCCGAGATGGAGGAAGAACTCAAGGTAATGAGAAACTTTTAACAACATTACAACTACACTTACCGCTACACAACACGTAATTATAGTAAATAGACGTTAACGTCCTGCATTTCGGAATGGCGCCGATAGAGGCGCCACGATCGCATCAAACTGAGTTGTAATGTTGGTATTCGTTTTGTAGCAATTGCAAAAACTAAAAGCCGAGAACGAAAGGCTGAGAGCTGAGAACCGTGCCCTAACCCGGGTCGTCAGCAAATTGACCAACTCTGCCGCAAAATAGGTAACTGCATTCCGAGCGTTCCTAGCGGCGCGGTGCGGCGTGCTCATGTACTATTCGCTTTTAATTTTTGACCTCACACTATACTACTCACAAAATTAATTATGAACTATAAGTTGTTATAACAGTAGGTACGATACGTTTGTGTGATTTGAGTTTTATTTGCAAATATAATGCTTCACGGTCCTTCCTTCGTTTTTGTCTTGAAGCTTGCTATCTAGCGCTTACTTATATTTATTAAACACTTCATTCCATTATCGCGAATGTGTAGTCTTATCAAGCATAATAACTTAAAATATCAAAAAACGCACTTAAATTCTTGAAGTACCCATCTAAAGTAAAGTATTTGTTGTGAGTTAGAAAAATATTAGCCAATAGTTCATTGATTAGTGAGTTAAGTTACACTTTTAGCATCTACTATTTTGTTATTTTTAGTCTTTATTAACATGTAGTAAATATGCCCTGATCAATTTTCTATTCTATATAGCTTCATACATTTCTTGCTTTACATATCTCCCTGTTTAAAAAATCAAAATCATTTATTTCTTCAAATTGGCCATTAAAGGCACTTTATCACGTCCCAATCTTTTTTCCCCTACCTCTGCTGCTAGTGTACAAAAAGTACCTGAATTCGAATCCCAGTTCACACCTTAGCATTTCCGCTGTGTAAGTACGGATTTATCGGGTCCTTTCTACGGATTATAATCAAAAGTCTTATTGTCCATCATGTAAAAACTTGCTTTGTATAGGATCACCGTACCCCGAATAGGGATGTTGACATGACTCGCGAATATATAAATTGTTATGTTTTTACCATAGCATAGAATATTAGGATGCTTAAAATCATTATTTGTTAGTATAAATTTGCGTAATAAATTAATTAAAAATAATCAAAAATATTTAAAATAATTCCCGGTATCACGTGACCGCAAACGCTAAACGGGGCGTATTACGTCACGTTTGTGAGAAGCACCCACAGACAAGTTGTCAAACCTGGCTAAATGAACAACAACAGGGGGCTAATTCCCGTAATTGACATTCATTACAAACATAAAATGCTTTTAATATGATGCGATTATGATGTTACTAAAAACCGGTATTCTCGTCCGCTATTTATGCGTCAAATTTGGGCACGAAATATGATCATGAGCGGGCTGTAATATGATTGTGTCAAAAAGTCAAAACTACTATTTCGTGACAATCATGGATTTAGTAGTCAAACTGGATAGTGTACTTCAAAAATTTTGCTAAGTAACGTACTCTTTCGGTCTTAGCAGTAAAGTATATATTTATTTGATGCAACTAAATTGAAATAGTGCGGTGCCGGCACGTTATAAGGATTGAAGAATTGCACCACCCCTTCTCTTCCTATGGGTGTCGTAAAAGGCGACTACAGGAGAACCGCTTCAAGAAGACGGGCAGCAGCATCTCCTCTCCACCATTGGCGAAACTGCGATCGCCAACCCGCCTGCCAAGCGTGGCGATTATGGCAAAATCCTCCTTTTGGAGAGGCCTGTTTCCAGCAGTTGACTGATATAGGCTGGTGATGTGAAATTGAAATACTGTTCCTAGTGAGTGGCACAAACCAGAGGAGTTCTTTTTCTCTGTCTATCCAGTTTGACAATTAAATCCATGGTCACAATTTCGACAAATCAAGTCGGCAATAAAATTAGAAGAATACCATTTCACCATTCCAGTCTAAATTATTTTACGATCACTTTGGATTGATTTTGTCAATTTGACATTGCCATTTTAGTGTACTAGAATACCGTTTGAGATGTTGATATTAGTGGGACATGTTCGACACCGGATTATTACTACTTTTAAATTACGGGAATTGGGCATCAGTTTGACAGTAGTTTGTTTATTCATCACATCGTGTCGTCATCAGGATCACGTGACAGCTTGGAGCGTTTAGGCGCGCAATTCAAACACTAAAATAATTGTAATAATACTTTATTTTTTACTTAAAATCATCGAATAAAAATTTGAAATATTTTTTTTGGGATAATTCCGTGTCTAAATATAAAATGAAAACGGTTTTAAGGACTTGTCAACATCCCTATGGTAATATCACAAAGTGCTACTAGAAAGAACAAGTCTATGTTGTATAGTTTAACACTGGAAAAGTAATAAGATGCTGACATGTGTAACTTAGCCGCCGAACACCGCACCGCGGCTTGACGCGCCCCCACCTGCAGTCTGCCGTGTCTAACAGTGTGCTATGGCAAGCATGATTTGATACGTGTCTAACTTGCGTCGATCGAGCCCATGCGTCGTACCTTTATCTACAAAGTAGTCTTTGATGATACCTCCTCATGTATGGGCCCCTCTCCATACATCATACATCAGGGAGGCACTCGCCGTACCTCATGTAACTTATGCACAGACTTTAAATATGTTTGTTACCTGTTATTTGTACCGAACAAAACAACATACAGGCTTTTTTATCTTTGAATTATTAATTGATTACATTGCAAACTTTAATTTTGAGTGTCATCTCAGTATTAGAGCTTAATTGTGAATCTCGTGGATGAAAGTCAAACAAATTTAGAACAGTCTAAAAGCTAAACATATATAATCGTGATTATGTCTACATGCTTTGACAGGTATTTAGTATGATAGCTGTAAGAGTTAGTATACGATCAAATGTGTCTTTGTAAACAAACACGTGGACGGTATTAGAAAGTTCCCAGAAACATAATAACGCCTCCAGAGAAACTACTGGCGGTTTATAGTTTGTCCGACAATCTCTAACCTGACCATACCTAAAGATGATTATTTTAATTCAACCAAAAAAGTTATGTCCAATTTTGTTGCTTGATTTTTTGTTTGATATGTATTAAATGTAAACGTTTTTCTTAGTTAGGGCCAAATGTTTTTATTCCTCACTAGATATTGTTTATTTAATAATGTTTATTTATTGATAGTTTATGACAAGACGAAAGCAGCGTATCGATGCGACACATCGGTGCTCGCGTTGTCGATACGCGTCGTGTTTGGTTAACTAACCTTTTTATTACAATCGCTGCTACAGAAAACGCGTCGTTCACAATATGTTGGTTGCCGTGTGCTGCATGCCCTGTCCGTACATGTCCGTCCATAGTGACCTCATCACCACATACATACAACATGACCTTAACCGCCAACATGAGTTTCAAAGGAAAACAGGGTTTAATTCCTTTTAATTTTATTTATACACGAATTTAGAAGGCCAACCAAAGGTGAACATCAAATGGCTGGTCAACGCTAAGCTTCGAAATAGTGCTAAAGAATTACTGAAAAATTGCTTATATTTTCTGATTGTGATAAGAAAATTGCTGAATTCATATTTTACAAGAAAACATTAATGGTTAACCGTCCATTCTGATATCATAATGGCTGTTCAATGTCCATACCGTAGTAACAATAAGGAACAACTGAAATTTTCATAGGCCAAAAAATTTTTTTTCAAATCCTGACTTTTCAGCTAAGTAGTGAGATAAAGTTAAGTCCAAAAGCTAACATTTTTTTGTGTTTTTAAAGCCAAGTGATACTCCATCGCTCCAACAACTTTAATAAATAATACCTACATTTCTACAATGTTTGGATTCAAATATCTCGAAAACCGTATAACTTTGAGATTTCATGGCTATACATTTTTGTTTGTAATCACTTACTCTGTCGATTGACATGCGTTTCATCACTGGCCGCCAAAACACGACTTTTTCAAAATGGCGGACTGTGGCGAGGTATGCCAACGAGCCTCGATGCTCTTTCAATGTAATAGAACAAGCAGTTAATATTTACAATCAATCTTTACAGTAATGTTATAAGTGTCCGAGCCTTTCTTAGGTCTACTAAATAGCTTTTCTTTGTACATACTCTAACTTATACTCACCATTATAATGCACCATTGTATATAGGTACATATTTTGATATATTTCTTTAATGTTGATTTACATAATCCTTCTTTGTTTTATTTGCCTCTGTTAGGGAGTGCGCCTGCAAGGCAAGGCATTTTTAGGCAGCGAAAAGTAATTTACACTTGAGTTTAAATTGGTCTTAGCAAGCCATACCGCGGCTAAGGAATACCGAATTATTAATTTCAACCTTATCTTTATAATTTTATGGCACATTACTATTCGTTACCTAAAAATCCCCCGCCGTGCCGTTCCGACAGTGAGCGCACTCCCTTACTTTCCAAATAAAAATATATTTCATGTATTAAAACGACTCTTTTTTTAATATCTTATAGGAAACGTGCAGGAACTATAGGTGGTGGCACTAATCGACAAAAGAGACACTATGCGGACATTAAAGGCAACTTATCAGCCTTGTCATCGTGCTTTCAATTATTTAACCAAAATTATCTCTTCAATTATATTATTTGGAATATGACAAAAGTTATAAATTATGGGTTCCGGTATAGTAGAATCAAAGATGTAGGAGAACTTCATAGATACGTACCGAACGCGGTTTTGTTTGTGAGCGCGCCCGTCCGTATGCGTCGTCGCACGCACACGTTGACAAAATTTATAGGTGATAAAGGTGCGCCAGTCGTGTGTGGCTACGCGCCGCGCCCACTCCACCGGTGCGCAGGTGTTCGTAATAATCTGAACGTGTTCCTTTAACTTCATGATTTAATGTTTAAATATCGCAAATTTGCTACAGAAAAAAAACTTTGTGGCTGTTATTCGAGGTTATTGTAAAAATATTCCATTTACGAATTTAAAGATTATAATTTAAAAAAGTGTAGTTTAATGAAAAAAGCAAAAAAATTGTTTATTGTAAATAATACAATTTCATGCTCAATTATTTTTTTATATGATTCCATACATGATTTTGTCAAGCCGCGATTTAATTAATCCTATATCGACCGTATTTTATCAAATCACTAAACAGATACATGACGAGGAAGGTAAGTAATGAATTAATCGTGTCAGTCCCTGATTTTTTTAACTATAGATTCCTGCTTACCCTCCAGGGGACAATCGTTTTGTTTCAAGATTGACGGCTATGCATTTCTCACAATTGATTAAACTTTAAGCGACAGCCCTCCTACTAATAGTTTAGGCTATTATCTCTCGTTCGAGGCTCGAGTGGGCCTACTTCTTTGATTCTACTATGATTCCGGTCTATCAATAATGATCGTCCGCGTGGCCAAAATAAGTTTCAAAGTTCATAAGCTCTTCGAAGCCGGTCATGTATTAGAGGTTGAAGAGATATTATATGAAGAAAATGAGGCTGTGATAACTGGTAAAATTTTCCCACAAACTAAAATATCGAATGTTTATGTCGCAGTGGCGGATTAACCACGTAGCAAATGCTAAGGGCACGCGCTTTTGGGGGCCCCGCGTACTAACGCATTATGGCCGTAAAATAATAATCTAGGTACAATATTTACGACAAAAGAGCTGGTAATGCTGGTATCAAACTTTTCGAATTTCATTAAAATTTAATACATTTCTAAAAGCGAGCACCGGTTACACCAAAAATTTGTGAAAGTGAATTTCGGGACAAAAGACAATAGCGCATAACTGTATAGGCGGAATGAGTATTAATTTTGACAATTCGAAACAATGTTAAAACTCTGTAATTTTTCATCTACAAAAGGACCGAAAGATTCTTCCAATATTGGCGACCCCAGGCGGCGAAGAGAATCTTTTATTACTATTTTATATCTGGAGCTATGCTATTAAAATTTTGAATAATGGAGCTGTGATTAGACAACCGACTGCCGATTCTATTATTTTATCTTTAAATTGAAGATTACTTGGAGTCTGGGACCTAATTTGTGTCAGCAAGGTGCCTCCATCTATGGAGTTCAAGGCGTTCTTTACATCCACTTTCAGCTTTCACGATTTTTTTATTTATTGATTACGTTACCGTCACTTAATGTTGATTTAATGTATTTTGGGTTAAAATTACTATTATGGTTAATATAGTTATGGACAAATGAATTCATTGTGAAATTGTTTAAGGGTTGCAAGACTAAAGATTGAGCACATTTATTTTTTAAGTTGGATGTTCATAAAATATTCTAAACGTGAAAGTAAATAAAAGCTCCCAAGCCATGACACTTTTTCTGAAATGACACGTGCAATGGTTTGGCTTAATGATTGTGCGACTGCTGTACGAGCGCCTCGGGCTATGCGTTTGATGATGAGGTGAGATTTTCGATCACCTTTCTTCGAAAGGTTCGCTGAATGTAATGGGTGGTAAGTTGGACGGACCGGGATAATTAGCCTGCACATAATTTAAAGTATTTTGATGAATTCTATAAATGTGAATTTTGAGGCCACGCTGGCCTTAAAATCGAGACTTGGAGCATTATGGACAAGAAATAAGTTCTCCGACTATACATTACATACTTACTTGTGATCAGTTTTTATGTATTTAAAATTGTCGTGTCATAATAAATCCTTAACCAATATTTATAGTTAAATCTTTGTATTACTCAACTACAATCGTTAGGCTCATGACAGTTATAAAGATTCAAAAGAAATGTTTTGGTTATAAGCCAGAATTAAGCACTTTCTGCGGTCTAACCTCTCCTACGACCCTCAGCTTTACTAACTCGCGCTTACTAGCTCCCCGCAGTAACGGTATAAGGTCTTTAGCGTTTCCTAAGTATTTTTTGGTATTCCTTCTCCCTTGATCCATCAACATCTTCCTGTCATGTGCCTAATTGTCGTGGTCGCATAGCAGTGTATATACCTGGTAGATGAATCTGTTCATGTATTGCTCCTAAATGCCTTATTGCCAAACCGATCCTAAATCCAGTAATACCACACACCAAATTATACACGTAAATACGTCTGACCGTGTCGTTTGTATAACTTTCAGTACCAGCAAGCGTTGCAGGCGGAGAACCAGCGATTGAAGGACGAAAACGGAGCCCTAATACGAGTGATCAGTAAACTGTCTAAGTAATCGCCCGCAAGCGAGTACACACTGACAGACGCTTCCTACAAACTGACTACACACATCCTTGTCGCCTGTAGTGCTGCAACGGTATTCGTGCCGACGGAAACTTTAAGAACTAACACCTAATGTCACTTTCGGCAAAAGCTATTAGCCAAACGTTACTTTTAACTTTCTTGTGGTCAATTATGTTAGTTTTCATGTCGGTACGAATAGCGTAGCACCACTGCATATTTAAATTTTGCCAAGTTTTTTGACGAAGATATGTTGATAGCTGACAGTTGTACAGTGCACAATATACACTCGTTGATTTGTTCTAACAGACATTGGCCATCGCTGGACCGATCGGGTTATCGGGTATGTTTGAACGAAAATTAAATTTTAATGTAAATTATTGAAGTTGTAACCTTTAATGTATTGTTTTGAAGTTCATCCTATGTTGTGTATAACTCGCCCTTGTTTAAGAGATGGAGTATGAAGTGTTTGTACAGAAATAGAAAGGTTTTTTTTATTATGAAATATCATATCAATTAATAATGCGTGTTTTTATTTTCATCTAATACATTTCGGGATATTATGTTTAATCTCCATAAATTTGATAAAATGATATTAAAAAGTAATATTTTATAAAGGTAGAGATGTAAATTACGTTTTCCTAAACTATAAATAGATGTTTTATACTGAGAAGCATTATTGATCGTTATGCCTAAGTCATTTCTATGAATTGTCCTTGCCGATGTGTAGTCATCGGCAGCGCCCGACATACCACTCGCCGCCAGTCGTCACAAACGACAACGACCTACTGTCTTAATGTAATGCGCCATTATAATAATTATTGTGTAATTAATATTATTGAATTTTAATATTGTTGATCGTCTTAATAAGGACGCGGACGCAACGTAATGTAAAATATGTAGAAAATAAATCTGCCAACTTTGCGAAGACTCGTTAAAGAGTCTTTACGTAACAGTGTCTTGATAAATGTAATTAGATATTTGTTTATTTTGAAGTATTTGCCTAGGAACTAATTATTCGATAGCCCTCCTAGTGAAATCAATGTATGTATTGTCTATTCACTACACAGTCAATATATTGTCAAATCATACCACAAGATTATTTCATGCATTTAAATGTTTTCCTATATTAACTACATTAGAATCTGTTATGTATATACATAATATTATCTATAATTTGGTACTGTTGAATTTATTTATCACACAAATGTAGTTGTCCAATCCTATATTATTATTTAGAGTTATTTTCTTATGATAACTCTCCTAGATAAGTTATGAATTTTGACACAAATAAATTAGCTTTCCTCTTCTATACCATGGTTAGTAAATATTATGCGAAAAAAGAGTGCATGTCCCGGTTTTGTAACCTAATATATTACAATTGAACAGTGGCGGGCATTGGTTTTATTTCGAGGTAGGCGGTAGATACATAATAATGTGTACATTGACGAAAATCAGTGGTTTTCATTAACAAAACCTATTTGTAAGTACCTACTGCCTACCTCATTTTATTTATCAGGTAGGCACTGCCTAAGCCCTAATTGCCTATATGCACCGCACGCCCCTGCAATTGAATGCTTGTTAGTTTTTCCCGAATGCGAAACTTTGGTGACTTGTTTTCTGAATTAAATTGAAGACGATGCAAACGTTAGTAGGATATAAATTGGTTTATGTATTATTAGTGTTTTAAATTACAACGTGCAAAAATCTATTAGCGTGCTACTTGTGAACCATATTTTGTTCATTGACAGATCGCAATCGCCAATTACATGAAGAAATTATATTTTAAGTTTAAATGAAGTTGTTCTATTCTTTAGTTGTTAGAGCGGGAATCACAATAAATTCTTAAAAGTGCCTGATTATTTATACATATAATAGTATTATGTACTTATCTAATGCCATCGAATGTACTTACTGACGGCTATAATATTCGTGTGAAACCAATTTTCTGTAATATCGCACCTTCAGTTTGGGCCGAGAGTGAGTATGGATTG
Source organism: Anania fuscalis (assembly GCA_950371115.1). NCBI lineage: Eukaryota > Metazoa > Arthropoda > Insecta > Lepidoptera > Crambidae > Anania > Anania fuscalis. The sequence goes on from OX493324.1 coordinate 28,998,661, forward strand.
TGTTTCTAATAATCATTATGTTCTCGAGTTGTCCTTTTGTGTTTATATTACTATGTATTCCTAAAAAGGTAAGTGTTAGTAGGTTAGTCATTATTAAAACGTTTTCATCGGTCAGTGCCGATTTTTTAATTTTGTGGAGTTATATGTATGTAACTATGTATGTAATTATCGATTGAAGATATATAATGTGTAAGTACATTTTTGTAAGCAGTAGTAAAACGAATTGGAATGTGATATATCGACTTTGAGCGCCTTGGATCATGTAGTAACAGTATAATGTAACTGTTTTCTTATCGCCCTGAAGATGCGATTGTTTCGTTGTTGCTCTCTGTGCCAGAGCCTGCCAGGAATTAGTGTTCATACGTAATGTATTATTTAACGCGTATGTAACGCGTTATACGTTGAAGATTTGCGAAACTCTGATTGATTGCAATATTTTAGTTAAAAGAGTTATATTAACCTAAGACAAAGTTGAGATTAGTAGCCATAGTAATTCATGTTCGTGCGTTTTACCCGCTCACGGACTCGATTAGGTACACATTGCTCAGTTCAGTTCAGTTCGCGAATGCGGCCGTGAATATTTAGACATGGTTATTGCCTTCAAGCTTAAACGTACGTATTTAATCAAAATCGTGCGATCCCTTTAAGGTTTTACAAGTTTCATGATCGTTTGGTAATCAAGATCTTACCACAGATATTGAGTTGGAAAACGGTTTTACAAAATTGAAAACTAAATAAGAAATAGGTCAATTATTTTTACGAGTCGATAGGTAACACATAAATCACTCAGATATTACAAAAACGTAAATTTGTTCCTTATAATACCTATTCATAAAACGTGCTTTCTAATCCTTTTGAAAATGAGACAAACAGATGTCTTCCGAAAATGTTAATTAGACACAAGCCGCAAGAGGGAGGCTTGCTTGGCTAGCGTTACTTTACCAATTACCATAATCAAAGTAATTGATTTGGCGTGAAACTGCTTAATCACCTGCTGATAAACGACAGGTTTACTATGGCGCTAATGTCGAAATCACTAATAATTTCTGACGCTCCATACATTTATCTTCGAGATAGATGATGATTATGCACGCAAAAAAATAAATAAACAAACTACTTCGAAGTGGCTACCGTAGAATAAGTTGATATATTTTTGCACCTATGTATCGGAATAAATTATAAAAAAAGTACCCCGTCCCCCAGAATTTATCGACTCGATAAAAAATAAACATATTTATAGTTTATCAATGATTTAAAATTGTTATTTCTAACTTTGTAAAGTGGGCTCAGTTGCACCGCATACGCAAAAAGTACCTTTCTCATAATGCACCTTTCGCATAATGCACCTTTCGCAAAACGTACCTTTTTCCTAGATTAACTCATTTACAGTGCAAAGATAATAAAAAGGAAAATTAGGGACACATAACTTAATAAATGTTAACTTTTCCGCTTGACACAACTTATGCTTGATGTTCATTCTATTTTCATTCAAAAATACTCATAATATTTTTTTGGTCAACATTAGAAACTATTACTATTAGCCTGCTTGTTATTTGAAACCTAATATGATATAAGTAGAATAACTTATTACATGTTATAAAATGTCCTGATACTAATTAAGAAGTCTCGAAATAGAATAAAAACATGTAATTTTAGGGAAATTAGTGTTTTAAGGCACATAAAATATATTGTGGCCTATATTTTTTCCATGACTTTGTATGTCTTCCTAAATATTTCTTAATTATAATTCCTTTTATACCACAGAGCAAGTCTTACTTGTTCTGTGTTTTATACACATGTAAATCAACAGAGTTTCTTAAATATGAGGCGTTCATTATTACAAAACATTAACCAAATGCCTTCTTATTCGGTTTGACGGCTAGCCGCAGTTTGGATGCATTTTCATGCTTAACCGTACACTACTGGCGATTTCGATCCATCTTTCAACTATTAGAACCTTGCACAAACTGTCAATATTTTTATTTGTAAGTTTCCGTACGTAAAACGTGTACAAAGTGCGGCCGGCCAGACAATCTGTGTCTACGTCCTGACTATACGGTACTTCATCAAGTTTTATCTCTGAGGCAATCTAGGAGTCTGAACTGCAGATCGAGTAATATTTAAAATAAAGCCTCGATCCCAAATTGAGTTGAGTATTATTCAACAGTAAATGTTAGTACCCATTTGTGTAATCTCAATTTGTAATGAATAATTAATGTTATTCTATGATAAATGAGACATTGAAATTATGTAAAAAACTGACATATTTGTATAGGCGTAATAAGATCTTTAAAATATTGTAATGTAAAAATATAAAATTTGGTAGCCTTCTTAACTAAGCGGTTCTTAAAATTTTGTTCATTTAATTAAAGTAAACGTTTTATTTATTTCCATAGGTAAGAGTTAATACAATAAATTTCTTCATTAATTATTGGTTTGTTTTTATTTTTCTTTGGTTGGATTAGTTTTAATTACAGCTTATCTCGCCTTTGTGGATTGTTTCCTTGGAGTGCCTTGTTTTCAGTAGCGACTTTTGGCTCCTTTATGGTATTATATTTATCGTAAGGTTAGGGCTTCCATGTACTAGTAGTACTGTTACAATTAACACCAACTATGAAAAAGAATTTGGTAATGTAATAATTACAAATAGGATAACATTAGTGTGGGCGTTAATACGCGTAAAGGTCATATCAGTCAATATAATAATAAAATATATTTTGGTGTATATTTTTTTAAATAAATATTAAAATGCTTATTGTAGGCACGGTCACATTTTATCAATGAAGAATGTTAATAGGTATGCCAAATAGGTTGAAAGTTTGTTCCAGTAAAGTTTGTATGTATTTGACGACCGCCTGGTGTACCGTAAAACGTTACAACTTTGCCCTTGGAGCACATCTTTGCCCAAACACGAAAATTAACTAAAATCGTGGTTTCCTTCTTACACTCGTCTTAGTTAGCGAGAAAATCGCGTGGGCAATGTTATAAGCAATTTTATAGACTATAGGTCGACAACATTGCCCAGCTCAAAAATGTATCTAGGCTGACACTTTTGAAAAAAAAAACACGCTATATGACATTTTAAAATGCGGTTTTGTCTAAAATAACATACACATAATAATTAAATAATATATAACGATAACGACTGTACTGACTGACTACTACACTTACCTGGTATTTTTATTTCATGTATTTACAGGATGTTCAAACTTAAAAAAAAGCCGCAGGTATTACAAAACTTTAAGAATAAGAATCTTTATTTGCAAAAAAAAACTTTACTGGTGACATGTTAGATCTTGATGTTGAGTATGTTAAATTTAGCAAAAACACTTACGAAATCAAATAAAAAATACATATTGCCTCAAAATCAGTTTATTATTTTCCTTTATCTGATGCACAGCCTACTAAGGGATTTGAGGTGCTATCACCTCAAATCCCTTAGTATGAAAGTGTGACTTAATGTGATGATAACATTGCCCACCACCATAAAAACTTGAAATAGGCTTCTATTTCTTTGAAATTGTAATGGCATAAAGTTATGCCCGTTTTCTAACAAATATCTTAAAATCAAAGTTATCGAGCTTATAGTTGCTGAGAAATTAAGGTTGCAAAGATGTGAGCAAGTGGAGATAACTTTGCCCGCGTCTGATTTTGTTTTTTACTAAGCATCTGTTAGGAATTATGGTGCCTGGTTTTGACTGTTTATTCGTTACATAGAATGCCGTTTAAACCTTCAACAACCATCAAATTAGTGTGGACACTTTTTAAAAAAATTAAAAAAAAATGTTAGTGTGATGAGCACGAACATTTGTATCTAAGTCATGGATGTTTATAAACGTATTTAAGTATGTTTATTCGTTATCTAGTCGCCATAGCACAAGCTTTGCTTAGTTTGGGGCTAGATAATTGGTGTGATTGTGGAAAACAATTTATTTATTTTTATTTACTTATACAAATACACTAGTTTTGTTGTAGTCAAAAATACCTATTAGTTTTGATTTTACAGGCATTTAAACTTACGATAAATATCGAGTCCTGCTAACAGTGACATGACCGCATGTGACGTCAATTTACAACGCTCCGCTTAGTAGCAAGTCGCCAGACACCGTGCTGAGAGCACGAGCGGACTGAGCGAGTGTTGTGAGATGACGTCACACGCAGAGTACGAGTCCGCGTCGCACGTCTACTTCTATAAATCGGAAACTAATTGACGTATCGAAGTAATTCTTTCACTAGGTTTCTGTTCTAATGTTTGGTGAAGTGATAAAGATGCAGAACCATTGAAATATGATTAAATTCAACGCGCATCGAGTGTCATCAAGTGACTTGTCCCTCTCGTAGACAGCTTGCTTTAGACCCTGTGACTGACCTATATTCAATTCAGGCGTCTTGGAACGTGCTTATACGAGAAAAGTAGCCTCCACGGAATCCTGAAAAAGCAATATAACACTAAACACCCGTGATTTATTGTAATCACTATATCAAAACCAAACTCGACACTGGCTGAAATAAACCTCACACGTTGAGGTTTGGTCTTAGAGAAGGGTTTGGTTGCCATAAAATAATAATACTTAATAATATGATTATGAGTGGAAAACGGCTAAATGGTTCTAGATTCTACTAATTTGAATGCTGGCTTGATTTGGCAAAATTGTCACTCCCTAACTATTTTTGTCACAATCATATTTCAGTCCGCTCTTGATCATATTTCGTGCGCATATTTGACGTATGAATAGCGACGTGAATACCTTTGTATAGTAACATCATATTCGCATCATATTTTTTTCTCGCCTTCAGTGTTAAAATCCTTTTATTTTCCCAATGAATAGCAATTAGGTACGGGAATTGGCCTCCAGGGCCCTAACCATGAACTGTTAAAACCATAGACTTAGGATGTATAGTAACATCATATTCGCATCATATTTTTTTCTCGCCTTCAGTGTTAAAATCCTTTTATTTTCCCAATGAATAGCAATTAGGTACGGGAATTGGCCTCCAGGGCCCTAACCATGAACTGTTAAAACCATAGACTTAGGATTCGCTACGCTTACATTACATTACATACATACGTACATTCTATATCTATGGTTAAAACAATCACAAATCTGTCAAACATTATCATTTCTGTCAAATTTTGTATGAAATGGCGTACCAAAATTGACAGATATGACAACTTTGAGATTGTTTTAAGAGTTCATGGTTATGGCCCTGGTCTTTGGAATTATAGGTAATTTTCTTATACTACAACATTATTTCATTAACAATTTTAAATTGTTTGTAAAAAAAATATCATTGTCTAATTTAAATTAATTTAGGCTTATTGTTGTAGGTATTACTATGTATTACAACCAGGCTGACAAAGGTGACTGAGTTTGTTGCGCTGCTTCTTCTCGTCACCAGCCAATATGTAGACCCGAAGCGGTGGTAAGAAAAAAATTGTCCCAATTCTTTTTTCCTACTTCCGCTTCGTGTAATAATGTGTAAACGTGTAAACTCGATGTAAAAGTGGCATTGATGGCCAATTTGCAGTAATAAATGACTTATTCGACTTTATTACCGCGTTGTAACGGCACATATGATTTCACAATTATAATGATATAGGTTTTACGTAGTATAATTTTTTCTCTATGATATAGGAGAGACTGACAACATAACAAAGCACATGTTCTCAGTAATATTATTATATTCTCTGGTAAAAGTTAATTTTCAACCTTTATATTTTTCGACCTTTACTTATAGTCTCTTACTATCCATAGATGGCGTTAAGTTGAGTAGACTTGTTTCTCTTTTATTAATTGTTAAATTGTGCGACAAAAGCATCACGTGGCTTAAAATAGATGTTTGTATTAAAATATTGTAATTATACAAGATAAACATTGTGTTCTTTAGTAAAAGATTTAACTATTTTACGGAGCTCCAGAAGATATTAATGTTGAATAAGTCACGGCTGCCTGTCCACTGAAGCGGAGCGAGGGTGCGGAGCGGAGAACCGGGGTATGGCGGAGCGGAGTTGCGTACTGTGTCTAACCACCAAAGCGGAGCGGAGATTTTGAGCAATCCAATTGGTTAATATTTCTCCGTTTCTCCGCTCCGCGGCCTCGCTCCGCTCCGGTGGACAGGCAGTCTTATACTACTAGATGCTACAGCTGTCTGTTTGAATTCAAATGCAATTGTTTTAGCAACAGCTTCTGCCCGCGACTTTTATCTGCGTAGAATTCAGAATGAAGTTAAATTGGAATGAATAGTCATCCCAGGAATCCCAAAACGGGATAAATACTATTATTCTATATGTAAAAGTTGATCAAAATCTATGTGTAGTAAATTTCAGCTAATTCCGTATAGCCGTTAGGGCGTGATTGAGTAACAAACATTCAATCTTTTACTTGTTTAATATATGTATATGTGTAATACAAATATTGCATTTGGACTACTAGACAGATTGGCGTAAATGTGGACTTTTTTATAACACACAATGTCAGATTTCTTTGAAAGTTATAGATTTTTTCCGTCCTTTGATAACTGCTGTTACTCAGCACTGTATTTTATTAAAACCAATATTATTCGGTCCTATTCACAACATTTATGTTCGATCGTAAAACGAACCTATGCAATCTGTTGGTACCCACAACACAGGCTTGCCTAGTGTGGAGTCCAAAGCTATTTTCATTGTCTCCTATCACTCTTCAAATTGTATGTTCTACTTTTATCCCTTCTGTATGTTTATATTTTGCAAATAGTAAACGTGTTAATAAATGTTTCTATTGAAATGTGTCTACATGCTACTTCCTATTCTATTCAGTTAATTAAATGCTTATATTATATTTCTGAATAGCAAGTACTTATTTGTCTGACGATATTACATCATTCTTGACACTATAAAGTATTTTATTTATTTATATATTTCGCGCACTAAAATGTTTTTTAGTGCGCGCTTTATCAAAAATAACCTACTCAAACTTCAAGTAGGTAGTGTAAAAACACGACAGTTTAAAATTGTTCATAATGGTCAAAGGTTTGACACTTTGTATTTTTAATTTATCAAAACGAAACACTGCCATAGTAGACCTTCCGAGTGGTGCGGTAGAGGGGCTTACTTCCATACAATATTTTAAGGCCCTAAAAATAAAATTAAAAACCCCCGACACAAAAAAGTAATGTATAAAAAGGCAAAAATAAATACATGGTGTATAGGGCAGCATGTAGGTGAATTAAAGTCAAGGTAAAATGAGAAGTCTAGATAATAGATAAAAATATTTCACTGAACAAATTTAAACATGTATGAAATTATCACATCGGGAACCATTCCGCAAAACGACCGAAACTCATGGGTACAACGTTAGCCGGGCCGTTATGTTTATTAATTGTATGGTACGCCGAAAGACGAAAACAGCCCGTGGGAAAGCGGGCAAGCCACGTGCGCCATAACCAAAATTTAAGATAAATGTGGATAGTCTCATGAAAATACAAGTACGGTACGGTACGGTTTTTTTATTGATTCATGATCAGAATCTTTTACTGAGCTATCTCCTTAATTTACCTACGCGCTGCCACTTACATCCTGTATAATTTGTTTACCTGGGCCCTTCAACTTTATTACAAGTAATATTACATAAGTAATACGTACCTCCGCGCTCCGTAGCCGAGAGGCGAGCACGCCGGATCAGATCAGATCAATGTAGAAAACGAATTTTTCTATATTGTCTCGGGACTGGGTGTTGTGGTACCGTCGTTGTTTCTAATTTTTATAAAACAAGTGCATTAGCTACTTACCTTGGAGACAGGTCCATTGGCCGAAATCAAAACAAATTACAATGTTCAGTTCAAAAATCACACGTACGAAAGAAATATCACTTTCACAATATTTTTCTCACTTTACAACAAAATTCTGTTGCAGATGATACTGTACGTACGGACAACAGCACGTCGACCTACCACACAATGTCAAATTTTCTCATTTGAAAATGAACTCTATATGTCAGGCTTAAAGTTGAAAATCTATTGGAGAATTTTTGACTTTTGGGGTAGGTCGACGTGCTGTTGACTGTACATAGTCATTTCGTTCCAAAAAATAGTAACAACACTAATTCTCATTACTGTCACTCAAAGTTTTTCCACAGTATGGTTTACATATTCAAGTAACGGTTTATAAAAACATGGATTGCTTAGGAAATCTTTTAAGCGGCGGGGAACACTTAATTTTGCGTCTTCTGCGATTTCCTGGATAGCACATACCATTGCCAGTTTCTGCAGGCCAAACTTCTGGCAAAAGAAAAATATATGGTCCAAGTCTGCTTTTGGAGATTCGCAATATAAACATCTATCGCTGTTGGTTATCTTAAGCCGATGCAGGTGAGTTGGAACTAGACAATGTCCAAAACGAAGTCTGTTTATGGTGGTTATGAATTTTCTGGATTCACATTGTATGCGATTGTACCATGGTTTTGTTGGCAAAGTTTTTTGGATATCGGCGTACCATTTCCCTTTTTCCTGATTTACTGAAGCCCAGTAGTCGCTCCAAAGAGTCTTCATCTTTTCCTTTATCATAGTGTAAAAATCAGTAAATGGAATCTTCATTAAAGTTGTGTGGTCTATGTCAAATCCGCATGCTAGAGCTCTATCTATTTCTTCATTTCCTGCAATACCTCTGTGGGAGGGTACCCATATTAATTCTACCTGCTTATTACATAGATGTAATTCGTATAATACATTTTTAATTAAATAAATTATATAGTTCAACTTAAAGTCTAACCTATGTCCTTCCAAAGCTAACAATACACTTTTGGAGTCTGAAATCACTAAGAAGTGTACATTATTTACATTTTAAATATATATATAACAAAGCTTGTAACACTGCATAAGCTTAAGCAGTAAAGATACTAGCATTCCTGTCTAAACTGAATACTTGTTTCATGTTAGTATGAGAATCGTACCAACCACATCTTACATAGTCTTTTGTTTTAGATCCATCTGTAAATATTTTATTATAATCATGTTTATCACTAATAAATTGTAAGTAGTCAAATTTATCTTTAATATTAGGAAAACTGACTTTATAATCTGAGTTGATTAAAGCCTCATATATACATTTGTACAAGGGCCACATGTTATCATCACATACATACATACACGGACGTAAAAAAAATACGGACGTAACCTCGTCTAACCATAAGTGAAGCATAATAATGGCCGCCCGTTTAGGCTGTGTGCGTGATTTAAGGGTTGCTATATAAACCATCAATTTCCCTGCTGTTTGGTGGTACCAATCGATCTCAGTTAACTTTTGTAATTTACATATATTTTTTAACAGAAATATAAACGGTTGATCTATGTTGACCTACCAAACATATTTTTTATGATCACTGTGATAGAAAATAAAACACATGTTACGTACAAAGAAATATATTTTTATACATGACAATAATAGTGATAAGGCTATGACTATCTATAAAATTAACCCCTTAAAAAAAAAAGTACAATTGAAAAATTTTGAAAACCCCACGACGCTTAATACGTTATTGAAAAAGGATAAAAATTCTACTAGTCAAGCCTTTCATTGGATACCCATATTGAGGGAGTTTAACAAAAATATGTAATCCGCCATTTTGTTACGGCGGCCATCTTGGACCGATTTTCATCAAACAGAGCTAAAAACACTCTCGACTAATTAATCATTCAAACGAAAAAAACTAAATCAAAATCGGTTCATCCGTTCGGGAGCTAGGATGCCACACACACACAAACACACACAGACACGTCAAACTTATAACACCCCGTCGTTTTTGCGTCGGGGGTTAAAAATCAAAAATACGTTTACATCATACATCATAATGGTATAATAATAAAGTTAAGTACGTATATTATTATTATAATTAATAAAGATGCGCTAAAATCCTTTATGTTGTGTCAACTTTTTGTACACTTGTCTTTCGTTGTCTAATGTACGGGAAATACTTTACTATTTTAGAAATATGATGATATACGTAAGAGATATTTTATATTAAAAGTATGGGGATCTTTTATTTTACTTTTGAGAAACGGTACCCAAAAACTGACGAAATCTGATTTCAGAGAGTCACATACATAGTTTGTTGCATACAAATATAGATTTCCCCACCTTTAGGGTAATTTTCCCATTAATAAAGTGACAACACTGTTTGCATTTTACCTCTAGAATTCTCGGCAAAGTATTTAAAACATAAATATTTTTTTTATCACGAATCGTAATAACTTACGTATGATAGGTGATTCCATGTGACTTTTTACGTTTACTCATGTAGTTTTTACATGATTCAACAACACAAGACGGCATTTTTGAAAAATAAATCGTTGACGCAACGAACGCATTTACTACGTGTCACTGGCGCCGGCACTCGGGGCGAAATGGCGGCGGATTGTCGTACCTGGTGTGTATGTGTGAGTGTAAATCATGTACAACAAACGAAATTGTAGTACCTTGCATGCTTCACATTTTTTTAATGTGATGTTACGTCCGTATTTTTTTTACGTCCGTGCATACATATTTACAAAGTTTTTATGAATGGTACTCATCAATGTACACAGTTCAGGTAACTTTCTATTAATTACATTATTTACAGTAACAACTTCTTCATTCAGATTCTGAGAGAGCTGTGGGGGCAGAATCAAGTTACTGTTAACCAATTTATTATTCGCTGACAGTTCTGTAGTACAGAAATTCTGTGCTAGCTGAAATCGTCTTAACAACAAAGGTGGTATACAAGTTTCTGCCTCCATAGCATTTATTGGAGTTGATTTCATGGCACCTGAAATAATGCGCAGACCAATATTCTGTATAACATCTAGTTTTTTTAACTGAGTATAATTTGAGGTAATATAAGCTAAGCAACTGTAATCAAAGTGGCTTCTGACTAAACTTTTGTATAATGTAGCAAGGATTTTTGGGTCAGCACCCCAAGAGACTCCTGTTAAACATCTTAAAACATTTGTAGCTTTCAAAGTGTTTTTGGAAATGTAAGCTATGTGTTGATCAAACTTAAGCTTATCATCAACAATCACACCAAGAAATTTTTGGGTATTGGTTAATGATATTTCTTGACCATTGTATTTAATTTTAACATTTTTATCTGGACCAATAACCATAACACCACTTTTTGAGGTGTTGATGCTAAGTAAAAACAAACTGAGTTTTTATAATAGCTAAACAACTGCTCCAGAGCTAAGTTGATATTGTTTTCTGCCACTTTGATATTTCTATTTACACTGTACGGACAACAGCTCGTCAACCTACCACAAAATGTCAAATTTTCTCATTCGAAAATGATCTCTGTATGTCAGGCATAAAGTTGAAAATCTATTGGAGAATTTTTGACTTTTGGGGTAGGTCGACGTGCTGTTGACTGTACATTAATAAATCGTCAGCAAAATTTTGACATCATATGCACCCTGGACATCTAAAAACACAGATACTGCCGTAGTATTATTTGATCAGTGGATACTGCATTAGAGTGTGATAAAAGGGAATTTTTCATATCTGTGATGTATGAAACGAAACTTTCTGAAGCACTTCTGCCTTTACGGAAACCAAATTGATTATCTGGTAAGAGTTTATTTGATTCTACATAATAGTCCATTCTGAGTTTAATCATCTGTTCAAATAATTTCCCGACACAAGAGGCTAAGGAAATTGGCCTGTAGGAGTTATAGTCATCATTCGGTTTATTGGGCTTTAGAATAGGTACAATACACTGTGTCTTCCAAGATTCTGGGATGATCTGTTTGTGCCATAGTAAATTAAAAATATGTAAAAGAGTGATTTGTGCTGTGCTATGTAATTTTTTTAACATAATATATGGTATATTATCCAGACCTGGTGATGAGTCTCTTCTTGAACCTAAAGCTATTTGAAATTCGGTTATGTTAAATGGTTTCAATAAAAAGCAACTTTTATCATTGTCATTATTGCTTTCAAATAGATGTTCTATCTGATCTACTTTGTCTAAATCTTCTGGTTGAGAGAATTTCTCTATAAAATCAGGTATCCATTCATCATTTTTAGTAACATTTCTAGATCTTATTAATTTAAAACGACGAATTGATTTCCATATATGAGCATTGGGAGTATACCTGTTAAAAGAAGCACTAAAACTTTTCCAACTGTTACATTTTTCGTCTTTTATAATGAGTTTTTTGCACGCACGCACGCACGCACGCACGCACGCACGCACGCACGCACCCACGCACACACACACACACACACACACACACACACACACACACACACACACCGCGCAGCTCCGCACAAAAAGTGTGCGATAACAATTGAATGTTTGGTGAATGGTGGTTTTTTGAATGGTGAAAATAACAACAATGATAGAATTATGTGTATTTTAATGCTTTACTATCAATACGGTGACCGCACTGTGCTCTATTATTATTTGGCATCTTGATTCAAGCTTTCTTCGAGTTTTTCAGCGTAGTTACGGGATAATGGCCTCCATATCTGTTTTGTATTGCGACTAGGCTTTGAACGGTTTGCATGTTTTTTCTACGCAATTTTAGCTTTAATTAGAGCACAACCATTTTCAATGTTTGGTGAATGTGAGGTTCAGTGTAGCATCTGGATGGTTTGTTCAGTTACACACGACTTCGATGTTTGGGGGTTGTTGTCCTCTTGCAAAATTAAATTTTCGTCATAGGCTATTTTACTTAGTCCATGATTTTCGTTTTGCTTTGGAAATAACAGTTAAGTAGAAGGCTTTATTATAGATATTGGTCATCCTCACTCCATTGAGTGTCCTAGTTAAGTGTACAACAATAAATTTTGTTATCTAAGTAAATTATAAAAAACTTAAAAAAAAAAATGAGTTCTTTAACGTAAAAAGACCATTTTATTATAACTTTATTACCTGTGGTTTCGTCAGGAAGCCATCGCGCTGCCGCGACGAGCAGGAGCTAACGCTAGAGCCATGCGCTAGATGGCGTTAGTAGTAGCAGTCAACCCTAGCGCGACACTCATTGAATAGGTTTCGTGTAGATGGATTCGACGAAACATAGGTAATACGAAAATATTTAAGTAACACATTTCGTCTAAGTTTTACCAACCTACTTTCTTAATCTGAAAAAAAAAAGCGGCACGGCCGTACCATCCTTTTCTCGAAGCAGTTCAGGCCATTTTCGAACCCCTATACCTATGTTGTGGATTTATCTAGAAGCCTTTATTTCTAGTAACCAGGCAAGCATTGTAAAAACACGGTATATTTCAAATTTCATTCAATTTGAACCAGTAGGGTAAGAATTATAACAAGTCAAAGTTCTTAATTTTGTCACTCACTGACTGACCGATCATCAAAACTCTAAGGCACTTCTAGTAAACATAGAAGCTTCAAATTTTGAATACAATTAGTGTTTAGTATACAAATCAAGGAAAAACTAAAATATTTTGCAATTTCAGTCCAGTTTTCTAGGTACACAAACTGCATAAATAACTTTGTAATCCCATATAAATATATAGGATCACAAAGTTACAAATGCGGTTAAGGATTATGCTTAATGCGCTAGATGGCGTTAGTAGTAGCAGTCAACCATAGCGCGACACTCATTGAATAGGTTTCGTGTAGATGGATTCGACGAAACATAGGTAATACCTCTATGGTTAAATGCTTGTACTTGAGAGCAGTGGCGCCCTCTCCCTATTTAACTTGAAAGATTTGATTACAGAGAACGGGACAGGTGAAACTTACTAAAAGCTTGTAATAAAATTAGATGCCTCCGACTGCAAATTGATTATTTAAATCTTGTTTTCATCCTTAAAGTTCACTTTTTACGCAGTCGGGTTTTTGATTTTTTAAATTAATTAATTTAATTTTTGACTTTTTAGTTTGTAGTGTTCTACCTACTTTTCAATGAAATATAAAGCCTTATTTGTAAATGTTCATTAAAAAAAAAGGTTTTAACTCCAGTAAGAAATATCTGAAATCGGTTTTTCTCGTTTAATTCATGTACCAATAAAAATTCCGGGTAATAACATAGCCTATGTCACTCTCACAACTGAGAATAATCTAATGACATATCATATTATGTTAAAATCCATTAAACGGTTTTTCCTTCTTATTTTTTGCCTGTTCCCGTAGGAATTTTGGAAAATAAAGTATTGAATACTATTAGCACTGAAAATATGTGACCCTTAGTAAATAAAAGAAAGTTTTAAGATCGGTTTATCAGTATTGCAGAATTGTTTTTCCCGCGTAAGTTCTGTTCCCGCGGGAATTTCGGGAAATAACATACCTCTTGTCACTCCTACAATTGAGACGAATCTATTGATATCCTGTATGTCCCAAAATTAGCACGTCACAGTGATACCACAGATAGATGGGCCTAAGGAGCATCGAACAAGCCTAACATGTCCATAGAAAAGTTTTATCAGTTTTGAGTATGGCCCATTTTAGAATGTTTTTTAAAAATCACCCTTTTTTCATAAACTTTGTATCAGAATTATTTGGAGAGCTCTTTATTTTACTTTTTTGTAAACCTACACCTTTGGCAACAGTTACTTTTGACGAAACAATCATTATCTAGTCGGTAAATAGTATGAAATAACGACAATCGATAGTCAATCTCAATCTAATTTTTACCCAAAGAAAATGACTTCAGATTTGAGTAGCAACCGTGAATTTTTTTTATATCAAACATAAAAAATACCATTAAAAACTTCCCTTTGCTATGGCGATTCCAAAATGGTATAACACTTATATCGCAATAAAAAAAACTAACAAATTTGAGTCATTTCTCATCAAAGTCGTCCCCAAGTCAAATTATTAATAATACTAGGAAGTCCTGCAGTTTCCACGATCAAGTAGATATGAAATTTTTTTTTTTTTTTTTTACCTAGCTAAGCAATTGGAGGGAAAGGGATAATAAAACCGGCCAAGTGCGAGTCGGACTCGCGTACGAAGGGTTCCGTACCTTTATTTGTAAAAACGGCAAAAATCTCGTTTATTGTATCGCAGACAAAGCCTGACGGATTAACAAGTTAATCTGGCAGTGAGCGGCGCACATGATACGTAGAACTGACGGCTGATGGGTCAGAAAGGTTCTGGAATGGAGGTCACGTACCAGCAAGTGCAGCGTGGGACGTCCCCCACAAGGCGGACATACGACCTGGAGGTTGCAACAAGCTGCTGGATACAGGCCGTCAATTTAAAGTTCACACCAATCTGCTCTGGCACTATTCAAATAATGTCTACATCCATAACAGGTGCCATTTTGGCCTGAGCAGCGTTTAAGGGTTAACTAAGTTTTTAGGGTTCCCAACCCAAGGGGCTAGTTAGTTAGTTAGTTTAGCTGGGAGGTGTCCGCCCTTAGCCTCTTGATTGGGCCATTGTGCGTGTTGTGTCCTTCCCCTACTCCAACCAGCCCAAATCATCCCAGAAGTTCAGTAGACCATTCAGGCTCCTGAAGGCTTCCGGGAGTAATCCTGGTGATTGGAGAATCCGTGCCCGTTGGTCTGTCACGCTCTCGCACTCCATGAGCACGTGCCGCGGCGTTTCCTCTGCCTCCATGCATCCTCTGCATATGGGGCTGTCTGTTACTCCTATGTGGAATAGGTGCCTGTTTAGTGAACAATGACCGGTTATAGTACCTACAACCTTCCAAGTTCGTTCCGTTTTAGTCTGATGAGGCTGCGGGCAAGCTTTTTTGATGCTGCCGGAATTGCATCTTTTGTTTGCCTGCATCCTACACTGTTCATTAATTCGGTATGGTGTGTTTCTGTGGTTTTTTCACGCAGCCACGTTTTGATTTGGGCCTGAGGTATAGGCAGTAGTGGTTCCGGTCCATGGACTACTACCTTCGATCCTCTTTTGGCTAATTCGTCTGCGGTGTCAATTCCCAGTGAGTTGCTGTGTCCTTTGATCCATTGCAGAACTACTCTGTGCGTGTTTGCAATGGATTGGAGACAATTTTTATACCAAGATCTCGGACGTCTCTGGCTGCAACCGCCTGTGCCGCTTTGGTTATACCAATGCATTCTGCCTGGAAGATAGAGTTTAACTTGTCTAGTGTGGTCGATATGTTTATGTTTAAATCATTCGAGAAGACGTCGGCTCCGGTACTAACTGCCGTTTTTGAGCCGTCTGTATATATCCTAACTTCATCGACGCCAGAGTTGTCTTTTGGTTCTTCTGTAAGTTGGATATTGTATCTTCGATCGAAGATGTATTGACACGGAATTCTGTCCATGGGCGCCTCGAGGAGTGGTAATTCCTTTATTATTATTTTATGTTATTTATCTTCAATTCCTTTAGGACCTCCTGCAGAACTTTTGAGTGTGTTGTTTCTATGTTTTGTTTCCATAGTTCGTTTACTCTTAGTCTTAAGGCGGCTGACTGTGCTTCCTCCTGTATGATGAGATCTAGCGGTCTCAAGTTTAGGAGGAACTCGAGCGCGGCTGATGGGGTGGTTCTCATGCATCCAGTAGTTGCTACGCTCGCAAGTCGCTGCAGACTTTGGAGTTTTGTTTTCACTGTGGTCAGTTGTGTTCTGGGCCACCATACAACTGATCCATAAGTTATAGAAGGTCTGATAACTGATGTGTATAGCCAAAGTGTGATTTTTGGAATTAGACCCCAACTTTTACCAACTAGTCTTCTACATTGACAAAATGCTATACAGGCCTTCTTTATTTTTGTATCGATATGACTCGCCCAATTCAGTTTGTTATCAAGGATAACGCCCAGGTATTTTACCTGGGTTGTTAGCGAGAGTTCTGTGTTAAATAATTTTGGTGATTGTAGTGGAGGTAACTTCCTTTTGTTGGTAAAAAGGATAAGTTCTGTCTTTCTCGGGTTTACTGATAGTTGATGCTCGTCACACCATTTTTCTACTATCTGAAGTGCTGAACGCATAATTCCGCAGAGCAGATTTTCAGCGTTTCCGTTAATCAGTATGGTTAGGTCGTCTGCATAACCAATAGTAGTGTATCCTCTTTCGTTTAGTCTGTACAGTAGGCTATCCACTACTACTTTCCATAGGAGTGGTGAAAGGACACCACCCTGGGGGCATCCTCTTACTACCTTTGCTCTTGTGGTAGTGTTCACCACTATTTGAACTGCCCTTTTACTTATTAATTGCGATATTCAGTTTCTTATGACTGGGTCGACGTTGTATTTCTGTAGGGCGTGGTTAATGCTGTTGTGCATGGTTTTGTCGAAAGCCCCTTCTATGTCTATGAAGGCAGCTAGGGTTGAGGCTTTATTTGTGATAGCTGTTTCTATTTTATGCACCACCATGTGCAGCGCTGACTCTGTTGATCTGCCTGTTCTGTATGCATGTTGTTGGGGATGTAGTTGCTTACGTTTTAGCGCTCCGTCCCTTAGATATCGGTCTACTAGTCTTTCCAGTGTTTTCAGTAGGAATAATGTTAGACTAATGGGCCTGAAAGCTTTGGCATGCGTGTAGTCTTCCTTGCCTGGTTTTGGCAGGAAGACTGCTTTAGCCTCTCTCCATGTTTTCGGTATGTATTTAAATGCAATGCAGGCCCTGTAGATTGGTAGTAGATGTTTTGTTACTTGGTTGGTCTGCCATTGTAGTAGTGCTGGGAAGATTCCGTCCAGCCCTGCCGACTTGAAGGGCTTAAAGCTCTTTAGAGCCCATTCTATTCTATTTGTCGTTACTACCTTGTCTGCAATTTCCCATTCTTGGGTTGTTGGTGTGCTGTATTGCTCGTCAGACCACCCATAATCTGACGTTATTTGACAGCCTGAGAAGTGAGTTTCCAGTAGTACTGTACTGGTTTCCTCATCTGTGTTTGTGTAAGTGCCGTCTTCTTTCTTCAAGGAACCCAGGAGTTTGAGATCGCCTTTTGAAAGGATTTTCTTTTTTCTTGCGGCTTGGTTGGTTGAGTTAATGGTATTACAGAAATCATGCCAGCCTTCCGTTCTCCGGAATCTGATTCTTTTCTTGTAGTGTTTTTGTGCTGTTTTGTATTTTTCCCAGTCTTCAGTGGATCTGGTGTTTTTTGCTCGGTTAAAGAGTGTCCTGAGTCCCTTGCGTAGTCGGTCGAGTTCTGACCCCCACCAGGTACTTTTACCCGAGGTTTTGGGTGTTACTTCAGGACAAGCCAGTTCATAACTGTCTCTAAGGGATTCAGTTAGGAGCTGAACGTTTGATTCTATGTTATCAGTACTAAGTGTTACGTCTGTTAGTTGTACATCACCTAGCGACTTGGTTAGTAGATTTGTGTACCTTGTTATATCTGTTTTGCGGGGGTTGCGATATGGAACAGGGTCTGTTTGTGTGTACTGTATTTGGAAACAGACGCGGCGTTGGTCTGCGAAGGAGGGTTCATTTGAAACATGCCAACCCTCAATGAGGTCTGCCGCCGCGTGTGTTGCCAAAGTAACGTCTATGATAGATTGATACCTTGAGCTTACGAAAGTGGGTTCTATACCTCTGTTCATAATGTTTAGGTTTGCTTGGTGTAAATATTCGGCTTAAGACTCACCCCTTTTGTTTGTGTCCTTACTTCCCCACAGCGGGTGATGTGCGTTGCAGTCTGCGGAGATGATCAGGTCCCATTCGTGTGCTTCGCAGTGTTGTACCAGTTGGGCTAGTTCCCTTGCAGGAATTTCGCCCTCACTTGGCATATACACCGAAGCTAACACTAGGACGGTTTGTTGTACTGTAGATATCTTCACTGCTGTAAGGTCTCTAGAACAGAATTGGTTAAGCAAGGTTGTTGTTACGTTATTAGGCATGTAGATGCAGGTTCTCGGTTTTTCAACTGAGGTGTCCAGCAGTAACTTACCACCGATGTTGTTTAGACCGCAGACTCTATTATTCCTGATCCAGGGCTCCTGGATCAGAGCGACGGTCTTGTTGTTGACCTCCAGCACTCTGCGTAAAGTTGCCGCCGCTATCTGCTTGTGCTGGAGGTTTGTCTGTATGACATTGAGGGAGCTAAGGGCTACGCAGGACGTCATCTTCGTCGCTGGTTCTTCCCCTTAATGTGCAGCGCCGAGTTTGTTTCCATCTCGCTCTTACCCGGTTGGGGAGCTGAGGTGGATGCCGCTGGGTTGGATGTTGTCCCTGCGGCCTCACTCGTCGCTGTCGGTTCCTGTCCGGTTGTTGCGGGCTCGTTCGGAGAGAAGAAGCGGATGTAGCCACTGCCGGATATATGGGCTACTCGGCGATCTCTCTCCAGGATGGTTTGCTTCTGGTCTTCGGGGATTCCTAGGATAAGGTGAATCACCTTTTCCTTGGAATCCTCCTCTCGAGGCTTGTTGTCCACCGTCATATCATAACACTGCCATGAATCAACTTTGTACCACGGGTTCTGGGCGCAAAGGACTCGGTGCAGTGTGGCAGCGTCAGTGATACGGGAGTGGACAAGCAGCCCCGCCTTCAGCTTTTTCTTCATCTCTGACTGTTTAATTACAGTCAGAGTGGTGCCCGGTATGGGTGATGGTAGGGTTTTGACCCTGTCAACCAGCCAGCCGAGAGCGTTCGCATCCTCGCACCACATCGCCAGTGCCCCATCCAGAAGGAAGGGGCGTCCGCGGAAGGAAGGAGCTTGCGCGCTCGGAGAGGGTGGAGACAGGACAGCCTGCAGGATACTATCGTCGATAGTCTCCTTGATCTGATCTGCCTGGGTGGACGAGAGGTCCCTCGGCGGAACGGTGGTAACTGTTACTCTCAGATGCGATTTATTCGCATCTGCGTAGCTCATCGTCCGCTTTGGTCTCGTGTCGGTTTTTGCGCGTTTGGCTTCTTCCTTGGGTGACTGAGTCTCGTCCAGGCGAGCTCGCTTGGCTGGTCCAGGCTGGAGCCTGGTCCTGTTTGTGGTATAGCGCCAGTTACATTCGCCGACGCGGGGGCCTGGTCGTCCACCCCTACGTGGCCTAACAAATTTCACACTCGCAGGCCCGGGTACCTGCGAGCGCCGGGCGTTAGCCGGATCGCATGACATAATCGCATTCTCATTATCGTTCATGTAATAAACGGAGGGGTTTGGGAAATAAACACACAGCACTTTCCCAAGGTGCTATGGCCGTGCTTTCAGAAGGGATTTAATCCTTCTGGGCTTACGGATGCCCGTGTGTGGTTTTGCGCCGCCACGGTTCGGCTATGCCGGTTTGGAGAGGGAGTTAGGATGGAACTGGGGGTAAGGATATATTGGGGTTCGGCCAGAGGTTTCTGTTATACCAGTAGCTTAAGGCAATTGGCCAAGAACGGGCAGCAACCTCGGGAAGGATAGTCCACTGGCCTTGTCTACGGGATCTCTGCGACCTGCGCTCCTCCTTAGACCATTCACCAAACCCAGCATCGGCATCTTAGACAGATGCTGGGAGTAGGGGAATTACTAATCAAAGTATTTATTAAAATACAGATGTTGATTGATCTTGCCCCTGCATTGCCAGTACAATCTATTTATGTAAAACATAAAATATTTTTAATATTAATGTGGTCACTATAAGATGTTGTTAGGTTAGCTACATACGTAATAACTTAAGATAGAAGGTCCCATAAGTAGAGACTGAAAATTAACCGACTTGGTATTACTTTTACGTAGTATTATTCTTTCTCTATGGTATTACATTGATCTCACAACTTTTCACGGTAGAAGAACTAAGTTTCGAGACTTGTTTTTTTTTACAAGTTTTGTTTTTGATGGCATTATTAATTAGCCGGTTGAAGTGGCAGTGGGCGGGGCACATAGCATGTAGAACTGACGGCCGATGGGGCAGAAAGGTTCTGGAATGGAGGCCACGTACCGGCAAGCGCAGCGTAGGACGCCCACCCACAAGGTGGGCAGACGACCTGGTAAAGGTTGCAGGACGACGCTAGATGCAGGCCGCTACCAATCGGCCGATCTAGAAGTCACTGGGGGACGCCTATGTTCAGCAGTGGACGTCCTGTGGCTGAGATGATGATGATGATGATGATGAAATTATTAATAGAATATACTAGGAAGTCTCACGATCAAGTAGATATAAAATTATGTGAAAATTTTATGTTTTTTACCTGGGTAAGCAATTGAGAGGGAAAGGGGTAATAAAACCGGCCAAGTTCGAGTCGGACTCAAATAGGGTTCCGTGCCTTTATCTGTAAAAACGGCAAAAAAATCGCGTTTGTTGTATGGGTGCCACCTTAAATATTCAATATAAATATTCTAGTTTTTATTAATTGTTTTTATGGTAGGTAACAACCGAAACATATCATCTGTGGAAATTTCAACTTTCTAACTATCACGGTTCAAGAGATACAGCCTGGTGACAGATGGGCAGACAGCGGAACCTTAGTAATAGGGTCTCGTTTTACCCCTTGGGTTGGGAACCCTAAAAACTTAGTTAACCCTTAAACGCTGCTCAGGCCAAAATGGCACCTGTTATGGATGTAGACATTATTTGAATAGTGCCAGAGCAGATTGGTGTGAACTTTAAATAGCAGCCTGTATCCAGCAGCTTGTTGCAACCTCCAGGTCGTATGTCCGCCTTGTGGGGGACGTCCCACGCTGCACTTGCTGGTACGTGACCTCCATTCCAGAACCTTTCTGACCCATCAGCCGTCAGTTCTACGTATTATGTGCGCCGCTCACTGCCAGATTAACTTGTTAATCCGTCAGGCTTTGTCTGCGATACAATAAACGAGATTTTTTATTGTATCGCAGACAAAGAACCCTTCGTACGCGAGTCCGACTCGCACTTGGCCGGTTTTATTATCCCTTTCCCTCCAATTGCTTAGCTATGTAAAAAAAATAAAAAAAAATACAAAATTTCATATCTACTTGATCGTGGAAACTGCAGGACTTCCTAGTATTATTAATAATTTGACTTGGGGACGACTTTGATGAGAAATGACTCAAATTTGTTAGTTTTTTTTATTGCGATATAAGTGTTATACCATTTTGGAATCGCCATAGCAAAGGGAAGTTTTTAATGGTATTTTTTATGTTTGATATAAAAAAAATTCACGGTTGCTACTCAAATCTGAAGTCATTTTCTTTGGGTAAAAATTAGATTGAGATTGACTATCGATTGTCGTTATTTCATACTATTTACCGACTAGATAATGATTGTTTCGTCAAAAGTAACTGTTGCCAAAGGCGTAGGTTTACAAAAAAGTAAAATAAAGAGCTCTCCAAATAATTCTGATACAAAGTTTATGAAAAAAGGGTGATTTTTAAAAAACATTCTAAAATGGGCCATACTCAAAACTGATAAAACTTTTCTATGGACATGTTAGGCTTGTTCGATGCTCCTTAGGCCCATCTATCTGTGGTATCACTGTGACGTGCTAATTTTGGGACATACAGGATATCAATAGATTCGTCTCAATTGTAGGAGTGACAAGAGGTATGTTATTTCCCGAAATTCCCGCGGGAACAGAACTTACGCAGGAAAAACAATTCTGCAATACTGATAAACCGATCTTAAAACTTTCTTTTATTTACTAAGGGTCACATATTTTCAGTGCTAATAGTATTCAATACTTTATTTTCCAAAATTCCTACGGGAACAGGCAAAAAATAAGAAGGAAAAACCGTTTAATGGATTTTAACATAATATGATATGTCATTAGATTATTCTCAGTTGTGAGAGTGACATAGGCTATGTTATTACCCGGATTTTTTATTGGTACATGAATTAAACGAGAAAAACCGATTTCAGATACTGCTTACTGGAACTAAACCTTTTTTTTTTTAATGAATATTTACAAATAAGGCTTTATATTTCATTGAAAGTAGGTAGAACACTACAAACTAAAAAGTCAAAAATTAAATTAATTAATTAAAAAAATCAAAAACCCGACTGCGTAAAAAGTGAACTTTAAGGATGAAAACAAGATTTAAAGAATCAATTTGCAGTCGGAGGCATCTAATTTTATTACAAGCTTTTAGTAAGTTTCACCTGTCCCGTTCTCTGTAATCTAATCTTGCAAGTTAAATAGGGAGATTGCACTGGCAATCGCATGATAACACAATGTATCAACGAATACTTATTATATGAAATTAGATTATTTGCGATTGCCAAGTCAATCTATTTATTTAAAACATAAAATATTTTTAATATTTTTATGGTCACTATAAGATGTTGTTAGGTTAGCTACTTACGTAATAACTTAAGATAGAAGGTCCCTTATGTAGAGACTGAAAATTAACCGACTTGGTATTACATTGATCTCACAACTTTTCACGGTAGAAGAACTGAGTTGCGAGACTTGGTTTTTTTACAAGTTTTGTTTTTGATGGCATCTCATTTCTTTATGTAGACGTAAGTTATATAAAACGTTGTTTGTGTGTATACCTGCGATATCGCAGTAAGACCCAAAGGTTGACTGGAAGAAGGTGTCCGCTCTTTCTGTGACGGACTGGAAGCGTGGAAGCCGCGGCGAGGGAAAGCCACCTCCGCCGACAATTTCGGACAATTAAGTTTACCTAATAAGTACTTTGCGGGATTTTGGTATAACTTCATAAGATATGCCCCATTCTTTCTTTTGCATTCCGTTGATTGACCATTTTTACAAGCTTTTAGTTAGTTCCACCTGTCCCGTTGTCTGTAATCAAATCTTGCAAGTTAAATTTGATTCACTTCCCCGTTACTGATTGACCTGAAATTTTGCACACATGTGTGAACCGCGTGACAATGCAATATTATGATGAAATGTTACTGATCTGATGATGGAGCTGCAAGGTGGCCATATGAACTTCACATTGAAACGAAACAACCTCATCGAGTTTGGGCTCGTTTGAATCGTCTTGACGAGTAGTTTGTCTTTCAATGTAACCCGGTTACCAGGGTCTGATGATGGAGCTGGAAGATGGTCATAGGAACTCTGTAATTAAACGACGCAACCGTATCGAGTTTCGGCTCGTTTAATTCGTCTTGACGAGTACTTTGCTTTAAGATGGTTACCAGGGTCTGATCTGATGATGGAGCTGAAAGGTGGTCATAGGAACTTAGTAAAGAAACGACGCAATCCCATCGAGTCTCAGCTTGTTTGATTTATCTTGACGATTACTTTGATGCTAGATGCTAACCAGGGTCCGATGTTGGAGCTGAAAGATAGCCAAAGGACCTCAGTAATTAAACAAGATAACCCGATCTAGTTTCGGATCGCTTGATTCGTATTGACGAGTTAGTACTTTGGTGCTTGATGGTCACTAGGTTCTGATAATGGAGCTGGAAGGTAGCCATAGGAAATCAGTAATTAAACGACATACATAACCCGATCGAGTTTGGGCTCGTTTGATTCGTCTTGACGAGTACTTTGGTGCAAGATGGAAACCAGGGTCTGATGATGGAGCCGGAAGGTGGCCATAGGAACTCAGTAATTAAGTGACACATTCGCGTCGACTTTGATTCGTTTTGATGGGTGGACTGTATTTGATGGGAAGTGAGTGTGGTGACAGGTGATGGTTTGGTGGAAAAGAATATGCGACCCAATTATGTTTGGGAAAATAAGTTCGTTAGTTCGTTCGTTCCGTTTGTTATGAACGTGGATTCTGACTATGATAAGATATTTGCTACGTACTTTAAAATATGCAAAATGTTCTTTAATGTTCCATCAAAACACAAATTTTATTTAAGTTTGTTTGCGCTACGAACTACGCCATAGTCGCCGATGCCGTATTTGTGAAGCGAGATTTTTGCGTAAAAAATTCTAAAAAGTGAAAAATAAAATAAAAAAAACAATTTATTTAAAGCTTTTATTACTTACTTGTTATAAAAAGAACTTAAAGGTTAAAAATAAATTTACCTGATGAACTTTTCTACGGACATTTTAGGCTTGTTCGATGCGTCTGAGGCCCATCTATCTCCGGTGTCACTGTGACAGCCTAATTTTGGGACTCCCTGTATATATAAGTATAATATTATTATACTTAAATATCCGTTGAACGGTTAAGGCTGTAGGGCGTGCCAAAGTAATAGACACACTTACATACATTCTGTCAAAAAAGTTTCGGGAATTAATGATTTGTTTATGGTTCCAAATTCAAAATTTTATTTTTTGTTGTTTTTGCAATGAGTTTGAGTTATAATAATAATAATAATAAATTCATTTATTTTATAAAGTTTGTTTACAATTATTTGCTGAGTTTTCCCGGTAAGTAGTCAGGAGACACTTGTAGTGGGAATAACTCGCTACTTCCCTTATGTTTTACTAAATAAACTAAATAAACAAATGGATACTCATATGGTATGTTTTGAAGTCAACTCTAGTGACAAACACATTTCGGTATCATATAGTAATGAGTTTGAGTTACATCTGATAATTCGATTAAATACAGTATTGTTTTTAGTTATACCATATCTAGTGTGTATTGCGAATTTCATAATGGACAAAAACATCGAACAAAGAGTTTGTCTTAAATTTTGTCAAAAACTCAATCGCAAAAGAGTCGCTGAGGACTTGGTAGAACGAGTCAATTCCGACCCAACATTCATGAAACGTACTGGTGACGAGACGTGGGTTTATTTTGACTGTCGCGGTGTTGTGCACTCAGAATTCTTGCCAGAAGGTCAAACGATAAAAAAGAGTATTATTTAAGCGTTATGCGGCTTTTAAGAGCGCAAATTAGACGAAATAGGCCAGATTTGGCCAGTTTTGGAATGAAATTCTTGGATTTTGCACCACGATAATGCGCCTTCCCACAAGGCCATCATTGTTAACGAATTTTTGATCAAACACTCAACAAATACCATCGAGCAGCCACCTTATTCACCAGATATGGCTCCAGCCGACTTCTTTCTTTTTCCTAAACTCAAATTACCATTTCGTGGCACCCGGTTTCATTCGGTAGAAGACTTAAGGCCTTAACACGACCCAAGTGCCTTAAATCTCGAATATGAAAATCAAATTGTCAGAATACCTGTTACTTGAATCTAAAAATGAAAAATACGATATGCTAGAAGAGGATTTAATAAACATCTTGAATTTATTAATTTTGATTTTCCGTTAAGTCCCTTGGATTTTTGGAAAACATTTTTTAAACGCTTTTTCCGGAATCGAGTTCAGTTCTCGCCGCGAATTCTCCTTTAAGGCCTTAACACGCTCGAATGAACTTGACGCGTCGCGCCCATACAATTTCGCGCGTGCGGATGACCTCTTAAAATCGGATAAACATGTTTTTTATGAAATTAATGCCTTTAACGAGAATTTTCAAATAAAACTCTCAATTCAAAACATGTATATTTCCAAAATCTTGTTATTTATAAATCCAAGTAAATCTATTTATTTATAAAACAAAATAATATTTTTAATTTTGATATCGTCACTATAAGATGTTGTAAGGTTAGCTACTTACGTAAGTAATAACTTAAGACAGAAGGTCCCTTATAAAGGGAATAAATAAATTAACCGACTTGGTATTACATGGATCTTACAACTTTTCACGGTAAAAGAACTGAGTTGCGAGACTAGTTTTTTTTTAAAATGTTTTTGATGGGATATTGTTGTTCTACTAGGGCGATTTGATGAGTCCGAGACTTTAAGGCTGAATAAAAACTTTTTCATAATTTATTTATTTTTCATAAAAAGGTACTTCTTACAAAGCTAGAACCATTCTTTTTTCAAATTTAGCGCGAAAAATGTATTTAGAAACAAAAGAAGTTTATTTATACCTTAGAGAATATTCATACAGATGCAAAGGGATTCTTCAAAAATTGAGAAATCCGAGTTTCGAGTATTGATTAAGCACAATTTTTTACGCGGTTAAACCATCAAGCAAACTGAGGAAAAATCGAAAAATATTATGGGGATTCAGCGCCATCTCATTGAATGGTACAAAAGTGGTTCACTGATTTTCGTTGTGGACGAACTACAACCATTGATGCCGAGCGCCCAGGAAGCCGATTGAGGTCACTACTGAGAACATTGTTAACAAAATCCACGATATTGTTTTTGGCTGACCGTCGAGTGAAAATAAGCGAATTAGCTGATGCTGTGCACATTTTAACTGAAAGTGTTTTTCATATTTTGGGTATGAAAAAGCTTTCTGCTGCAAGATGGGTGCCGCGCTTACTGACAGTCGACCAAAAGCGAAAACGCGTGACTACTTCTGAGGCATGTCTGGCTATGTATAATCGTAACTGTCGATGAAAAGTGGGTCCATTACACGCCAGAGACTAAACAGACAACAGTCAAAACAGTGGAATTCTGCGGTGAACGTTCACCAAAGAAAGCAAAAACTGTTTGTAAGAAAGTACTTTGTTCGGCTGGTAAAGTGATGGCTACAGTCTTTTGGGACAACCAAGGGGTTATAGGTACATTACTTTTGTACTTATTTATTTTTTCTCTAACATTAAAAAATACAAACCTATAAAACTTACAAAGATGAAACTATCTACTTATAAACATAGCTTTTACCATGAGACCACTTCCAGATATAATCTAATTTTATTGATGCAAATATCGCATTTTTTTTAAACACAAAACCAGAAGCGCCGCCACTTCATCTCGCGGCAACTGGCGAAAACCTACACGCGAGTCAGTTCAGTTTGATACTTGTTTTGTTTGAAATGTTAGAGGCACACGATCTCGCCTCGCCTTCTCGGCGTCACAGTCTCTCACCCGAAATTCGCGCTATGACCTGCGCACTACCCTAAAACAACCTCACGGCGCAGCAGCCCCCTACTGCCAAACCCACCCACCACGCCTAGCAACAGAACGGATTTTACCCGTATAAAATGAAATAAGTAATATTTTTATAAACAAAAAAAAGGTAGCACAAAAAAAAGATTTCGCAACGACAATCAGTCAGGTGTACGATTTTTAATATTTTTTATATGCACCTCGAGTGTTTTTTTTGTGGTGTTTTTCGAATAAATGTTTCGATGTATTTTATTGTTGGTATTGTTTTATCAATGTGTGAAAAAGTGAAGTGTTATAAGTGAAGCGTATTAAAGTGTAATGTTTTTATAACTTTATTTCACATCTGATACCAGGTACGTATTGTAATAGTAATTATTACTCGACTGTCATGGTTCCTTAATATTGTTTATCATATTAATTTTTAATAAATAATTAGATAACTTCCAAACACAGTGTTGTACCTACGTAATACAGGCCTATTTAGTTCCGAATTTTAAGAAGAGATAATAAGTAAAATTCCGTTTTTAAATGACCTAATTTCCAAAGGTCAATGCAATCTTTAATTCTTTTGATGTTTTGGGCATAAAATACGATAAGTCGTTTTGATATTTCATGAATACACTACCTATTTTGTACATTATATTCAGTAGAGAAGAATATGATTTTTCAGTAAGACAAACATCGAATTCGTATTATAATTAAAGTATCACAGAAAAAATAATAGTTATAAACATAAAAATGTGTCTAGGTAATGTTTGTGGCTATTGTTCTGTCAAGAAACACACTTGCAAACTTATATACTGCTACAGTAAAAAAGTAGATTGCATTAGAAAAATTATCCCTATTTTGAAATAATAAATAAGCTGCAAAACTATAATTAATTTAAGAAATGGTTTAATATATATTTTGTATAATATAATTATAAGATTTTAATCGTTTACAATTTCGTTATCGTATATATCGTATTAATTTATTTATAAAACCGACTGCTTAACATACAAAAATTTCTTATATCGTAACTTAAAACTAGAAAAGCTAATTACAGGTTTCCCTAAAAATTGCTGTATGTAGCACGTTCATAATGGACGTGATCTGATCACATGATACAAAGTTAAATAAACAAATTTTAGGTTTAAAGTTAATATTTAAATTATACATAAACAATAAAGCCGAAATAATTACATAAAATAAAATTAATACAATAAATACCTGTTGCTATTTGCCACTCCATAGATCTGATTTAAAAATAAATAAATAAAACAGGTAAGGCTCATTGGAACACCGATGTAGTTGTATTCGACTTAATTACTTAGTCTCCAACTCGCATTTTAGTCTTTCGGGTATTGCATTCTTCGCTTGCGTTTTAACCGTATAGTCTACCGGCCTGAGAAAATTCCTGCCCTAACACGAATCTCGTCGGTATCTCTTCTGTATACCTAAAACAGGTATGGATGTGTTCAGGGCGTTGTGTAGATCACGAACCTGCTTTCGTAATGTTTTTAGTAGGGGGATAGTAGTGACGCCATAAACATGGCCGCCGATGGTTTTGTTTTTTGTTAATTACAACGCACCTATTTGGTCTATTTGCTTGTGTATGGTGTCGTTTGAAGCTTATTAAATGTTCTTTAATTTATTTTGACACACCTAAAGCGCATCTATTATATTTAAAAAAATATTTGACAATATATGATTTTGATTAAAGCGATTTCCAAAATAATCTTTTTTCTGGAAAACCGCTCAACTTACCGTAGATTTGTTTAGTATAAAAATATGCAAAATATTATTACCTTTTTATAAATGTCAGTTTTTATTATAATAGGACTTAAAACGACTGAGCTATGTCTAATTTTGTGGCACAAGGAGCATAAACATTTTTGACAAAATATATTTTTTAAAGCGATTTTGAAAATATTATTTTTTTACAAGAAAACTGCTCAACTGACGGTAGTTTTGTTTAATATAAAAATATGCAGAATATTATTACTTATTTATAAATGTCAGTTTCATTTAAATAGGACTTAAAACGACTGAGCTACGAGTATGTCTAATTTTGTGGCGCAAGGAGCATGATGTTGTATTTATGAAT
Source organism: Anania fuscalis (assembly GCA_950371115.1). Taxonomy (NCBI): domain Eukaryota; kingdom Metazoa; phylum Arthropoda; class Insecta; order Lepidoptera; family Crambidae; genus Anania; species Anania fuscalis. Next base: position 29,028,314 of record OX493324.1, read on the forward strand.
GTTATATTAGTCATGTTGTGTACACTATCCATAGTTTACCGTCCAGCTTATATTTTTGTTTATTCCATGTTTTATGTGATCATGCCCTGACTGTATCCTGTTTGTGTGCCTATTATAAATAAATAAATATAGTAATTATGTCAGAAATCTTACCCATTCATGTTGTTAACTAAATGTGCTTTCTTTATAATGGTGCCTTAAATAAATTATAATTAGAGTATGGGCTATGTTGAATTAACAATTAAAACAATAATTCAGGTACCTACTGTATTTCTACTTCCCTATTATATAATATTGTAATTGCGTAAGTAACTCGGTCTCTCTGTCTGTCTGAACGCCGAAACTACTGAAACGATTATTATGAAAATAAGTACAGAGATATACTTGATCTTGAGAAAGGACATATGCTACCTTCTATCGCGAAAAAAGGTTTGAAGGGCTCAAAAGGGGATGAATATTTAAATCGAAGTTGGTCATTTTCGAAGATAAAACCATGAATCTTTGTATTTTGACACTTGGAAATAAATTTGTGAGATGGAGTTTTTGAAATTTCGAACAGCGTGGGGTTGAAATAGGGGATGAAAGGTCGTGTGAAAGTTCCAACGCTCACGCTTTTACGCCCGTCTTTTGATAAATATAACCTGGAATTTTATAACCAAAGAGAAAAACTCCTTTTTTGATAAGCGTGCTTTATTACTACTGACCACAATGTTGCCTAATTATGAGACATACCAAATATTCTGTAGTCCACGCAAAGGAAGTCGCGGGAACAGCTAGTAAATATAAATATATAGTAGTCATCATCGTCATTTCAGCCACAGGATCTCCACTGCTGAACATAGGCCTCCCTCAGTGACTTCCAGATTGGCCTGTTGGATACGAGCGAACTGCATCCAGCGGCTTCCTTTACCAGGTCATCTGTCCACCTTGTGGTTGGACGTCCCACGCTGCGCTTGCGGTTATTTGGCCTCTATTCCAGAACCTTTCTGCCCTATCGGCCGTCAGTTCTATGTGCTACGTGTCCCGCCCGCCGCCACTTAAGCTTGCTAATCCGTCGGGCTATGTTACCGACTTTTGTTCGTCTACGGATCTCCTCATTCCCGGTTGTAGACTATCGTCATTAGCCACTGAGGTTTCCCAAATGCTACCCAACCGAGTTGAATTCGTCGATTGGCCTACCCAATTGGATCACTTGTTCACATATTTGTCAACGATTTCGAGAAAAGAGCTCCTAACTGGTACTGGGTAGGGCGCAGCATGGGCATTCGACATTTCCTTTGTTTTGTCTATGTTCATCTAAACACTTGCCTTTTGGGAAACTTTATAAAGGCCATCGAGCATTGTACCGAGGTCTTTCAGCGATTCTGCCATGACTACAATATTGTCGGCATACCGAAGGTGTGTAATTTAGGTATTCGCCTTAAATGTTGATGCCGAATCCTTTCCATTCCAGGAATATAAAAAGATCTTCCAATGCGGCGATAAACAGTTTCGGAGAGATAACGTCTCCCGGCCTTACGCCTCGCTGGAGAGGAATAGCTTTCGTGCTTTGCGCCTCTACTCGGACAGGCATGATGGCGTTTTTATATAAAAACTTCAGCACCTCGATGTACCGATAGTCAATATGGCACCGCTGGAGAGACTGTAGCACTGCCCAAGTCTCAAACGAATCAAGGGCCTTCTCATAGTCCACAAACGCCAAGCACAGTGGCAAGTTATACTCTTTGGTCTTCTGTATAACTTGTCGCAGCTTATGGATGTGGTCAATGGTACTAAAGCCTATTCGGAAACCTGCATATTTGGGAGGCTGGAAGTGATCAAACCTACGCGCGAGACGATTCGAGATGACCCTGGAAAACAACTTGTAGACATGAAGCAAGATGGGTCTGTAATTCTTCAGCAAGGTGTTATCTCCTTTCTTGAAGAAAAGCACCACACCTCTGTTTCATGCTTCCAGCGTTATTCCCTCTAGCAAGGTGGAGTTGAAGAGTATCTGAAGGACATTCAGTATCTGTGTTCCACTTGCATTCAGAATTTTTGAGGTATTTCCGTCATCATCCGGCGCTTTTTTGTTCCTACGCTGTTTGAGCCATCCTTATCTCATTTAGGCTGATGTCCGGGATATCTTCAGTAAAAATTATGCATTAGTAGGTTGCTTTCCAAAACACTTTAAAATTATTCGAATATCCGGATAATTTACGGCAAATTATTCGAATTTAAAGCCGAGCGAATATTCGGATTCGAATATCTGGATTACAAACCTAATTAGTAAGCTTAAACTGAAAAAAACTTTTCAGTTTAGGCTAACTAATTTTCTTTAACCTAGTACTGTTTCTCATTAACCTGTACAAAAGCTCTTTAACCTGCGAGGCAGAATTTTTGGAAGGCTGTATTTTCCATATTTATGTCTAAACTACGTTCCCTTCAAGGTATTATGAACAAAGAGTATGCATTCATTGGTTTTACATTCACAAAACTTGATATTTGATACATTTTCTAAAACCGCTAAATAAATACAAGCGGTACCACTTTCTTGATAACGACCCTGAAGCAGTTACCTGTTGAGCACGGCTCAAGATGGCGAGAAGTAGTCACCAGTGACAAGCTTGAAAGTGCCTATTTCTTAAACCTATTAGCTTGAGTTCATTTTCCATTACTATTTAAAGCACGTTAGGTGAACAGCATAAATGGGTAAGATAATATGACATAATTACAATACATCACCATGCCCCTGGTGCTACAAAATGAGACGTAGCTCAGTCGTTATACGGCTTATTTTAATGAAATTGACATAAATAGGTATAAAACTCTGTATGTATATTTTTTTATATTAAACAAACTTACTGTAAGTTAGCGGGTTTGCAAAAATATTTTCAAAATCTTAAAAAAAAGTCAAAAATTTTTTTTGCTCTTTGTTCCACAAAATTAGACAAAGCTCAGTTGATTTAAGTTCTTTTTTAATAAATCTGACATTTATAAATAGGTAATAAAATTCTGTTTTTTTTTTAATTAAACATATTTACCATAAGTTGAGCGGTTTTCCGGTAAAAAAGATTATTCTCGAAATCGCTTTAATAAAAATCATATTTTCTCAAATATTTTTTTAAATATAAAAGATACGCTTTAGGTATATGAAAATAAATTAAAGAACATTTAATAAGCTTTCAAACGACACCATACACAAGGAAACAGACCTTATAGGTGCGATGTAATTAACGATAAACCAAAACCGTCGGCGGCCATGTTTATGACGTCATCGCGTCACTGCTATCCCCTCCACCACTAAAAAACATTACAACAGGCAGTTTCGTGCGTGATCTAGACAACGCCCTGAACACATCAATACCAGGGCCATAACCATGAATTCTTAAAACAATCTCAAAGTTGTCAAATCTGTCTATTTTGGTACGTCATTTCATACAAAATTTGACAGAAATGATAATGTTTGACAGATTTGAGATTGTTTTAATAGTTCGTGGTTACCGCCCTATTGTATGTATACAGAAGAGATACTGACGAGATTTTTCTTAGCCGTTCTACTAGTATTTTTGCTGTAAGTAAACAAATCAACTTCCTTGAAAATGCCATTATAAATACGCGGCAATCGGGAGATAGGTGCGTTACGTGCAGTAGTGTAGTGTCGTGTGGTGTCAGCCGCTGGCGGGTCCTACGGGCCGGCACATTATACCATTACATGCATTTTATTAACCGACTTCAAAAAAAGAAGGACTTTCTCAATTCGACTGAATATTGTATTTTTTTTCAAAAATTTCAAAAATTTATTTTTAATTTGAAAGGGTATACTCCCGAGGTGGTCCCATTTACACCAAGTCAGACTTAGCACCCTGGCAATCTACCATTACCATGCTAACACGTCGCAAACTGCACTCTTAGTTCAAAATCAAATCACCGCGCGCGAATATACTTCATTTCGGAAACTTTTAACATCGCGACTTTTAAAATTATTTTTATTAAAAAAATATATTTATAAAATTTGATTTTTAGCCGAAACGGCATTTCTGTGTCAGTTTCTGATGTTTTCTTACATAAAATTTATCAATTCTAGAATTTTAACGAGATTTAAGATATTTTTAAAGGAAATTTTACTAATATAATTTTGGGAATTTCGCAAATGACGATAATACTTTAAATAGACTCCAGCCCAATTTTTTATTTTATTATAATGATTTCAATGGTAGTATTTAAGAACTTTACACTATGTATAAGTTATACTCTCTGGTTCTTTCTGGTTTATTTTACATTTTTAGAAATAAAGTAAAAATTCCTATTAACAATAAAAATCGTGAGAGTTGCAAAATTTATTTCACTTAAAAATTCTCAGTTTTAAAAGACTACTAAACGAGAAAAGCTGTTAAATTTTTTGCATAAAGCAAAAAATCCTAGATGCGCAGCGCGTAGGTGAGCGCGAGCAGGATTGCAGCGGGTGGAGGGGTAGAGGGCCTGATGTTTTCTTACATAAAATTTATCAATTCTAGAATTTTAACGAGATTTAAGATATTTTTAAAGGAAATTTTACTAATATAATTTTGGGAATTTCGCAAATGACGATAATACTTTAAATAGACTCCAGCCCAATTTTTTATTTTATTATAATGATTTCAATGGTAGTATTTAAGAACTTTACACTATGTATAAGTTATACTCTCTGGTTCTTTCTGGTTTATTTTACATTTTTAAAAAAATCCTAGATGCGCAGCGCGTAGGTGGGCGCGAGCAGGATTGCAGCGGGTGGAGGGGTAGAGGGCCAATGTATATTCTGGAGCAAAATGGAATTAGGCAGTCGTCCAGTTGCTCCAGAGGATTCTGATTATCGTGGCTTTAATTTTTTTTTCTGATGTTAGGTGTGGCGGGCGCCCTCCATGTATGGTGTGGGAATCAACTCAGGCGGGAACGACACGACGCGGTTCTTCTCTCCGGTGACGCTGAGTCAAGAATGGCCCACTCTCACCAGACTGATTTTCATGGTGTTTTGCTCCTGCCTTGGGACCACAATCAACGGATTCTTCGTAGCCGCTTTTTTCGTGGAACATACCCTGAAACGAGTCGGTGAGTGTGACAGTAAAGTGAATAGATTTAATGTGCTTGTGATACAGTTCATATTTTAAGCTATCAAAAAATAATAATTATTTAGTAAAAACTGGTAAAGGTTGCAGGACGACGCTGAATGCAGGCCGCTTCCAATCGGCCGATCTGGAAGTCACTGGGGGAGGCCTATATGTTCAGCAGTGGACGTCCTGTGGCTGAGATGATGATGATGATGATGATGAAACAACTGTGAATGAATATGTAATTCTTTCAAAAAGTTTTAGTTTTAAGTACTCGTTGCGCCCGCGTAATCTTATGCACGTGAGATATTATTTAAACTAGTAGTACTAGAATACATACTTATTAGTCCAATTTAAAGTAATCTCTCTTTTTTGAACCGACTTCAAAAAAGGAGAAGTTTCTCAATTTAGCTGTATGTTGTTTTTTTGTATGTTTGTTACGCGCTAACTCCATCAATTAAAACCGATTTCATTTTTTTTGTTTGATAGAGTATAGGTACTCCCGAGTTACCAATTATGACAGCAGCACCATTGTATCTTCTTAAATAAAATTATAACTGAAGATAAATAACACTTGAAAAAAATCATCGACCTCAGGTGGGACTCGAACCCACGTCCCATCGCATGCCGGGCGAGTGCTTTACAAACTAAGCTACCAAGGACGTCACGTCACAAGATGAAATTCCTCAAGTGTTTTTTCTCGCTGTCAAAGCCAGCGTATACTGATCAATGTTGTAGCTATATGTATAGCTGAGTAGTATACTACCGTCAACACCCTATAGAAATATTTTAACAAATATTTGACTATTGGTTAAGATCAGAAATGTTTAAACATTGTAATTTTTTTTTAGGCTGTCCTTGTAGAGAATTGAACCAAATTTCTTTATCCTTAGAAACACAGTCAAAATGTTGTTTCCATTATTCAAAGCAAACGTTTTTACTTAGAGAAGGCTTAAAAATGGCGTGGTCTGGCTCTTCGGCTACAAGGTTTCCTTTTCGTTGCCAATAAGACCACCATTCTTCACATAGAATCATCCTGGCGTAAGTACAAAATAGCTACTTGTTAACGGCTGTTCAATCCAGCTACGGCGGGACGGCGCAGCAGTCAACAACACGATGTTGAGCAGTGAACTGTATAAAAGATGTTACGGGGATAGGTGCTGGTTCTGGTCCCAAACACTAAATTTCACTATTTTCAATGTTCTTTATTCACAACTTGGAGCCTTTTTTCACTTGTACTAGTAGATGGCACTATACTGAAGTCGATCTGAGGTGACTGATGCTACTTGATACGAATGCGATACGACTTAATTACCCACCTAAACTGGTCTCTTTTATAGACTAACTCGCCTAACTAACAGCCAATCTGGCTAATCAGAGGGCCTGCATTATACCCAATAGCAATAATCTGTGCATCCCTTTCACTCCCATATGCGCTGTCCCTTTCTAACGCCCATGACTTACTTTCCGGTTTAAAATAGGTTTACAATAACATTTTACTATATCTGATTACATATTCATGTGCCTTATAAAATCTTGGTGGCCAAGCGTGGTGACTTCGGTCATGACTGGATCCGTTGCATGTACGGTGGGTTTTTGGGTCTCCCCCCGTACGGCGTCGGCGTTCGGTGCGGTTCTATCGAGCCATTCGTGTACTCGATCCATGTTCTCGTTAAGTTCCAAGTTGTCTTCGTGCTCGCTGTCGTCTTCTAGTTCGGCTATGTCGACAGAGAGCTTCTTTCTTACAAGATCGGCATCGATCTGTAGCTCTTTCCGGCGTATAACTGCCAGCAGTTCTTCTCGCCGCTGCGCTCGCTGTCGATCTAGCAGAAAGGGGGGCGCGACTCCCGACCGTTCCCGATGCCGTCGTTCGCCTCCTGGTTCTTATGGCCGCGTCATGTTCAGAATTATTGACGCGAGACATGTGAGGCTGGCGGCTTTGCTCGGTGTCGGTGTTCATTGCAGAAGGCGACGGTGATCGTGGCGGATCTGGCAGAATCCGGGGGCGGTCTTGTTCAATTCCACCCTGGCTACGTGTCACGACCATATTAGTGAAATTCGGAATGGTTCTTACTTTGATCCGGCGACGTATGGACCAAGCTGTTAACGGCTGTTTAAACCGGCTTCGGCGGGACGGCGCAGCAGTTAACAACACGATGTTGAGCAGTGGACTGTATAGAAGATGTTACGGGGATAGGTGCTGGTTCTGGTCCCAAACGCTAAATTTCACTATTTTCAATGTTCTTTATTCACAACTTGGAGCCTATTTTTCACTTGTACTAGTAGATGGCACTATACTGAAGACGATCTGAGGTGACTGATGCTACTTGATGCGAATGCGATACGACTTAACTACCCACCTAAACCGGTCTCTTTTATAGACTAACTCGCCTAACTAACAGCCGACCTGGCCAATCAGAGGGCCTGCATTATACCCAATAGCAATAATCTGTGCATCCCTTTCACTCTCAGATGCGCTGTCCCTTTCTAACGCCCATGACTTAGTTTCCGGTTTAAAATGGGTTTACAATTACATTTTACCATATCTGATTACATATTCATGTGCCTTATAAAATCTATTTATACATGGCCAAAATACAATCTATGTACAAACAAACTTATGATAAATCAAAAACACTTTCGGCTCTCTATACGGTATTGCCGATTTTGTCAGAATTCACGCGACGCGGCGACCGGCTCTCCCTTCGGTAATGCCTTTTTCCGTCGGATTTCAAATGTCACGTGGCTGTCGTTAACACTACTAGAGCAAAAATAAACTTTGTCTCTTAATTTCATTGCTGAATACGAAAGTTAGATTGAAATAATTGTGGATTGTAATATTTGTAATGACTAGACCTTTTTTGATACTAAAAAGCTGAATTTTTTTTTCTTACGTCGTTCATACTCCCCTTTGCATCTAAGTTTCAAAAATGTTTTAGACGAATTGCTTGTACGCCTTTATGGCTCTAATAAATTTTGACGAGAAAAAAAGACGTATTCAAATGTTATGTCTCCATATTTTTTTATAATTAAGTAGGCGTAACTTACAATAAATTGCAATTGCTTACAAAAATATGTTATTTCCTGAAATTCCCGCGGGACCAGAACTTACGCGGGAAAAACGAATCTGCAATACTGATAAACCGATTTTGAAACTTTCTTTTATTAACTAAGGGTCACATATTTTCAGTGCTAACAGTATCCAATACTTTTATTTCTAAAATTCCTACGGGAACAGGCATAAAAATACACTGAAAAAATAGGAAGGAAAAACCGTTTATGATATGTCTCTAAATTCGTCTCAGTTGTGGGAGTGACATAGGCTATGTTATAACCCGGAATTCCTATTGGTACATGAATAAAACGGGAAAAACCGATTCCAGATACTACTTACTCGAGTCAAACGGTTTTTTTTCAATGAAGAGTTACAAATAAGGCTTTAGTTCATTGAAAAGTAGTAGTAGAACACTACAAACTAAAAAGTCAAAAATATAATTAATAAATTAAAAAAAAATAAAAAACCCGACTGCGTAAAAAGTAAACTGAAAAGATGAAAACAAGATTTAAAGAATCAATTTGCAGTCGGAGGCATCAAATCCATTAACAGCATAATAATGATTGACTTAGTATGCACTGCGTTAGTACCTACCTAATTAAGTCATTTAAATCCGTATAGTAAAAGTCGAATCAAGTAACATAGATTTGATGCCTTAGACTGCAAATTGATTCTTTAAATCTTGTTTTCTTCTTTTCAGTTTACTTTTTACGCAGTTGGGTTTTTTTATTTATTAATTTAATTTTTTAAGTTCGTTTAAAATATGACTGACCTTTCTCAATGAAGTATCCTAACGTCATCTTTCATTGTTTTAGGAAACGTTTTCCTTGCGTGCGTTGGACTGTCGGATCTAATAATCACCACAGGGGTGATGCCCATCTCAGCAGTGGTGCTCCTCTCAGCTGGTGAATGGGATGTACTGCCTGTCTGTCATGTTCTGCAATTTCTGACTGAAACAGCCACTTACTGCTATAGCCTCTTCTTCGTCGTAAGTACCTGTAAATGTTCTTAAATCGTGATATTCAAATTGGAATTCCAAACGTTGAAATGCACTGACTTTAAAATATGTTTTACTACTAGTTCTATGTAGTATAATACTTACTCTGTGCTTCTGTCCGCTATTTCAGCTGCATAGACTTCAGGATTGTCTATCTAGTATGAACATCTATCGACACAAAAACGCAATAAAAATATGTGTACGTAGCTTGATCAATGTATTTATATTAGAGCCAAATTCTAGCTTACGACCTTTAGTCGTTAAAGAGTGATTGGGTAACAATCATTTAAACTTTTACATCTATAAGGTAAATTATGAAGAAGAGAAATACTCAAAATAATTATTAATTTATGATTATTATCATAGTTTAAAACACCTTAAACATACTTTAAATGTTTTGTTTTCAAAACGAAATAAATGAGTAAACATACAGCTTTTACTGATTGTACTTAATAATATCTCTATGTTGACAGCCGTTACAGAGGGTGCCAAATTATAAGTCAATTATTGTATTGTCATGCAAATGGCTCATACCTTTTTTTTTAAATTTTAACCAGTACGATAGGTAGGAACAGGGTTAAACACACGGAGAAAAAAATATTTTACAATACTACCAGAACGACTTGTAAAAACAAATCTAGAAAAAGTTAACAAAAAACTGCAAGCTATATCAGCATTAGTCATAAGGATAAATAGTCGCTTATTTGCGAATACTAAAAAAATCTGGTAAATAAGTTTAGTGTACTAAACATTATAAAAAGTATTAGTTATTAATTTCTTAGTTAAGAATAAAATAATGACTTAGTAATAGGCACGAATATTTTATGGTTACAATCTACCAGAAGTTATTGTTATCTGTACCGCTCTCTTTTACGAATTACAAGGCATATATTTGACTCTAATAGTAAAAAAGCATTTTTAAACAGAAACAATGGTTTCCCATAATGTAATTTATCAGATACGAATTACGTTATAATATTTTAGTACTAACAGCAATTATTATTATATTAAAATATTATTTTGTAAAGTGAACGAAATCATTTGGTGTTTCCGGGCGCGCCACGGGGCAAGGAGAGAGGGTATCGACGACGGTGCAGCGTCGACTTGCCGCATTGATTAAGTGTTTTGACTTTGAAGTGCGCGTCCCTGTTCTGTTATTCGTAGGTAAATGGTGATAATGTGAAAATGTAAATTCTTGAATTGACGGTGAAAAATACAGTCGCCATCCAGATCACAATTTAAAAGCATTCCCTGAAGAATATGTAATAAGTAAGTAGTATAATTGTATTTACAGGGCCCTAACCATGAACTGTTAAAACAATCACAAATCTGTCAAATATTATCATTTCTGTCAAATTTTGTATGAAATGACGTACCAAAATTGACAGATTTGACAACTTTGAGATTCTTTTAAGAGTTCATGGTTATGGCCCTGGTGACTTTTATGAACGTAAACTCATTTGAATATAGTGTTCTACTCATGATTATACAGGTTGACTTTTTTATCCCCATCCAAAACTCCTGAGATGATTTCCGTGATACAAACGAACAACTCTTTCTATTGGACCAACTCCCTAACTCAAAAATAAAATTCTACTGGTCCATACATTGTGGTCAAATGAATATTAATATTTTGTATGGAACAGCTGATTGTTTTTTGCAGTTAGAGAGATGGTCCAATAGAAAGATTTGTTCACGGGAATCTTCTCAGGAGGTTGGGACTGTGATAAAAAAGTCAGTCTTGATACAACTTTTAGTAGGTATAGGATTATTAGTTTATATTCATGAAGAACACGATAAATACTCATTGAGGATACTCATTAAAAACTCAATCTGTATTAGTGTTTAGATTTACATTATTATTTAGTATAGTGTACAAATTAACATTCTATGTCGATTTTCAGAAAAAGAAGACCGGTTAACTCCAGCATTGCAAGAACCAACATCTTCATATGCCTTCATGATTCTGCCGCTTCTTCTTGGCAATCCAGTGACTAAAAATACGAAGAAGTCTTGGCGGAGTGACGAGAGGCATTTATAACGCATGTGAAGACCGCGACAGAATTGCAAGAAACGATATTCACAGAGAACATGGTTTGATATTTCAGTTTACAATTTTTATAGTAGGTAATATTTTTCACTAACTATTTTAAGTAATATGATTGCGTCTTTTAATTTTGGATCAGATAAAAATAATAAACCTCGAAGTATTTGTTCTGAGCATTTACGCGCAAATAATTTGAAAATATCAGCTTCAGAACTTATTGTTTTTGTGAGGTATATCGGATTCATTGATGGTGATTTAGTTCCTTATGATGATTATGTATGGCAAATATCTTATTAAGAAAAATAATAAATATTTTTATGTCTAGTGTTTAAAACAAATCTTATATTATAATTACTGGATGATTGTTTTAGTTGCAATTGTGTTACCGTAAAAGGAATCCATTATACAAGAAATATGGTCAGTATGCTAGATTTAGAAGTTGATTCTTTACCAAAGTTTGCGATAATATAAAATATTTATGTTATTAATAATAATAAGCAAAAAGTCATATTTGAGCTTTCCTTATTTAGAACTTTATGTTTTAAAGAGAAAAAATACTGTTATAAGGTAAAACACATAAGTAGAAAACATCAGTAATATTTTTTGTTATTAAGAAACCCTTTGTAGTTGATTATTAAATGCTTAATGTAATTATAAAAACACCCTTTCAAAATAAAGCAAAACATTTAATTATACATTTATTGTTTCATTTTAATTACAGCAGGTTTACAATTTTATTTGTTTTTAGCTTCTTTATATTTTTGTAAGCGTATAGTCGTAGTTGCCGTACCATGGTTTTAAGTTGATTTTTAAAATAATTTTGTGGCACGATGGTTCCGGCTGTACGTTTTCAGGAAGCCTGAAGGAGCTGAAAATGAGTTACGTCAACAACCCAGTATAAAAAGAACACAATGTTTTCTGGTTATGCCAACCAGATAATATTGTTGATCTCACATTAGATGTGTGACAACCTAAGCAATACTTCATTGCAGCTACAACATGATCTGGTAGATAGTACAGAAAACAACGTTGGGTGGCTTATATATTCTAGTAATCCTTACAAAACTTTCTGTTGTGGTATCTAAATAATATTTTTACACTTATAACCATTCTGGTAGATGAAAAAAATCGTTAAGTTGTTTATATGGTATAATCTAGTAATCTTAACAAAACTCCATATTGTGGTATGTGAAAACCTAAATATTATTTGCATCTACAACTATAATTCTAGTAGAGATAACACGAAATAACGTTAAGTACTATAAAAGTTCTAGTCATCCTTACAAAACTTTAGGTGTGTAGTGTCATAATCTTTTTAATAATGACTAAATATCTTGTAATTTTTACAATTTTTTACGGTAATTTCATCCAATTTCTGTGGGTTTAATTTAATATCATGATTTGTTGTGTTAAAAAAACACACATTAGTGAGCACAATTCATGTATTTGCTAGCAGTACAAATCTGCTAGTGAAGTGTACCGAAAATTGAGTTAAATACACCAGAAACTTCTTGTTACTTAAAACTAGATTTTTTAAATATCATTTACAAAATGTATAGTTGTCACGTATAGCACTATGCGTTCTAGTTAACATCCTCAATATTCTGGTAAATAAAACTAGACTTTTTTTTTTTTATACTTCCAAGATTAGTTTAAATACGAGTAGCAGTTGTTAGTTAGTTCAGACTGAGTGAAGTGTTTTAATTCAAAAGTCAATGGTTTTAATAATAAAAAGATTGTTATAAAGGACCTACAATGCTTTTCTTTCTAATTGAATAAGTAATATTAACTGTTTGTTCACAGTTAGTATCTGCCGAGGGCTACTACCGACTATGCCGCCCAACTTCGGAGTACGAGTTCTTTATTTCAATGCGAATAACTCTGATTACCGTAACAGTCTTAGTTGTAAGCGTTGCAATGGCTGGTGTTGGCGTCCACCTGGGCTTAGACTACGACTACTGTGAGAGGCGGAACTACGGTAACTTCTACTACAGAGTCATAACAACCGTGATCTTCCACGGCATCCCTGGAATCATCACATGCTTCTTTCTGGCTTCATCCTGTGCCCGCGTTCGACGGCAAGCTCGCGAGCACATGTACTACAAAAGATCTCAACAATACGAACGTGACTTTTCAACTACCAGCTTGAACATGACTGCTTTTGTTTTCTACATTTTAGCCTGGATACCATACATGATTTTAGTAATAAGGTCCCCTGGCGCCAGTGACGCTAAGTATTACCACAGCGTCTGGCTGGGAGTTTGCCGTTCCGCCGTTACCAGCTTTCTTTATAGTTGCATGAACAGAAGCTTCAGGCGTGCCTTCGCTCATCTCTTTTATTACTGCTGCTGTAAGAGCACTTTATCGGGATCGTTTAGCAATCGTCATAGAAGGGCGTTGGAGTATAAATCTACAACAGGCGACGTGAGGGTTCACATTATGCACCACGCCGTGAACTCCGGTAGCCCTCAACGTGGTGCATCCTCATCGCGTGAAACTCAGGAATTATGATCACGGGATTTTGAAATGGTTACGTACATATACTAAACTTTGTAGTAAAAGTGGGTACTGTGAATGATAGAAATCAGGTAGATACCATGCGTGAGGTAATATTTTTAGAAAATATATTTTGGGTTTATGAATAATTTCTGGCGTTGGTATTACCATAGAGAAAAAAATATAACCATAGAGAAAAAAATATATTACTATTAAAATCACAGACAACCTGGCATTTTCACAGAAATTTGATTAGAGGTATACTAAGTAAGGTAACAGTCTTAAGTACGTGGCAAACTGCATCTGTAGCTGCAAGTGCAGGAACGACAGTGGCATTACTGGTTTGTATATTTATATTTACATTTAATGTGTTCTGAGCTATGAGGCAGACTGCAGCCATGAGAAGATCCAAGTGCAGCGAATGCATTTATGCATTGTTAGCTATAGCTGCAAGTGCAATGAATGCATTTCTTGCTATAGCTAACTTTCTTCTCTTCACCAGCCAATATGTTGTCCCGAAGCGGTGGTAGGGCTAAGTTATATGTTGGGACGTGTATAAGTGCCCGGAAGAGGGCCTATATACATCATATCATTTCATTTCATTTCATTTCAGCTGCAAGTGCAGTGAATGCATTTCTAGCTATAGCTGCAAGTGCAGCGAATGCATTTCTAGCTATAGCTGCAAGTGCAGCGAATGCATTTTTAGCTATAGCTGCAAGTGCAGCGAATGCATTTCAAGCTATAGCTGCAAGTGCAGCGAATACGTTGCTAGCTATTAGTTGCAGGTCCAACAGCAGTCTGCAGCGTAGCTCGGAATGCTACTTTTGTGGTGGGTGACAAGTCTTCAGATTTGGTGTATGGTAGAGCTTGATAGCTTTACGGAAACAACATGTTTTGACCCAAATTCAACAGCTAGGAGAAGAATGAAGCGTTATCTGCAAACAACTTGTCTACTTATTTGCTTGATTCTTTCTTCATAATGTGTTGTAGTCATCGACCTCATTGGTCGTAGTTAACACAAATACCATATAAGTAAAGCTTTATTGATGTTGCAATCGGTGTTGTGATTTTAGTTCTCTATTCTATTATAGCTGTTAATTGCAAATTATGTATTTATTATTGTACAGACTTTCTGTTTACAAAATATAGTTTTGGTTTGTACCAAATACTTATATTATTATAAGGTTTTATTGATGTTAAATATAAGATGGTACCAAGTAGCAACCAAGGTTAATATAATTTAAAATTTACCTTTTTTTAATTCAAAAGTCTTAGAAAAACTGTGATGAACTGTGTAAAATTAAGTAATGGTTAGATAAAAGTTTTAACATTTTTTGTTTCTTAAATATTTTATACGAATTTGTAAAAAAAAATATTCAACAACTTTTATAAGTGAATATTGATATTAGAAAGAAAATGAAATAATTTATCTACTTATAGTCTTTGTAGTGACGATATAAAACATTTAAAAAAAATCTTTTTAATTATTATAATTTATATTCAATTGTTTTGTAAGAAAATATATTTCAATATGTGTATTTTTAAACAAATAGCATTTGAGATTATATATATTTTTATGTCTGTTTTACCAAAGAAATGTGACGCTCCATTAAATAGTTTGTTAAATAAAGATATTCCAAAGTACTATAGCCCGAAATAACACATCCTAAATACAAAAACCTGTATAAAAAAACAAATTATACTTTTAAAATATCATGAAAAATTATAAACACCAGGCTGATCTCTCACCGGGCGACCGAGCAATATTAAAAATACTTTTTCATTTCCCAAACTCGGAAAGTAGTGTTTGTTTGATCCGAACAGCGGGTGGAAGATGCTAAATCGAAAAAATTTCTTAGCAACCCCGAACTCATTTTAAAGGACCTATTCAACGATAGCCCACACGATGGAGTAGACATTGAAAAAATAAATCATCCTCACGTTACATGTAGGTATGGGAGCTTCCCTGAAAAACAATATTTTTCAAAATTTTATTACATATCTTCATAAAATTACAACTCTCCAGGGTCAACAGTCTCCAAGCAAAACCTCGGACAGACAAACAGACAGACAGACATGACGAAACTATAAGGGTACCTTGTCAGGACTACGAAACCCTAAAAAAGCGGGTCCGCCCGCGACATGCAGTGACGCGCTGTATTCCATATTTAAAATTTTAAAAGCGTGACACTTACTCTGTAATCTGTATCGAAATCACGGAGACGAAATGTTGACCTAAGACCTAAGTGTCGAAACACACTATGCTGAAAATACGCGACCGAAGTTGCGCGGCTGATTTTACGTTCCGGCGTATTCGGCTGATATGACACAGCATAAGCGCCGAACTTACGCGGCTGAAATTCGATTGCGCAACTTTGTGTGTGTATTTAGTGTCAGCAATCGAACCGAACTTCGGTCGCTTATAATGTGTTGCTATACAAAACATTGCCGCCGAATCGCTGCCGAACTTACGCCCGACCGAAGTTCAGCTGTACGCTATAACGCGGCTTAATTTCGGCATGGTGTGTCATCAATAAATTAGAATACATTGCAGGCGTAGTCACGCTGAACTTCGGTCGCGTACTTTCGGCATAGTGTGCTTTGACACTAAGTGTCGAAACACTACGCCGAACGCGACCGAAGTTCGGTTCGATTGCCGACACTGGATACACACACAAAGTTGCGCAACCGAATTTCAGCCGCGTAAGTTCGGCGCTTATGGTGTGTCACATCAGCCGAACACGCGGGACAGGTAATTTAAGGTAAAAATTTTTCGACCTTGGACACCCTCCGGATCATTATCAAATTTTTGAAAAACTATTAAATTTTTATGACTTTTTTCAGTTTCTACCAATGTTTACCAACAGGGACCTATTTTAACTGCAAATGTCACTATGTACACTTTAAAGAAGACAAAAGATTAAAAATTAAATACTTTATAAAAACAGCTGTTGCCCGCAACGACGCGTCGTTCGCGTGGTATATAAATCTAGAATCCTTTTCCGACGTGTTTCTCACGGTACGGAAGATTAAACTGACTGCATAATGTTATCCTTACTCGTATTCGAGTAAAAAAAACTAGAATCCGTGGCTAAACACACAATACCTTGTATTGAAGTTTCCGTATCCATGACATTCATACAGAACCTTTACTTACTTAAGCATGTAATTTAAATGATTTATAGTTTATATTTTATTTGATACATGACATAAAACTGATGTTCACTTACTTGTAGGCTTGCTATGCGAAAATTGTATGTAATCAAATGCCGAATTTAGCTGTTAAGCGATTAGACTTAGTGTGATATATGCAGGTAATGCTAATTAAAATTCTTAACATATAGGGTGTACAAAAGAATTGGACACTCCTTAAAACCACGTGATCAGCTGATAATATACAACAACTTTTTCTATGGGAGAAACATCAAAATCCAGATGATCACGTGGTTTTAAGGAGTGTCCCATTCTTTGTACACCCTGGTAGAATAAAACACATTTCTTTATTTATATTTGTGTTTTGACCGGCACGGCTCCAAATGCGATCAGAATCATAATAATATAATTTATTTTTCCGATTATAGTACCTAGGTTTATTACATACTTAGGCAATTCATTTTACAATAATCAGATGATTTTTTCGTGCTATCTACTTATGGGGTGTTTTCTTCTAGATAAGGTTAATTTATTTCGTCCTGTATTTTATTTTACCCAATTAATGGAAAATTCAAAGTAGCCTCGACCCATTTCCATTAGTCTCACATAATATGCTTTCTAATTTCATGTTTTTCGTACTTAAATATATTATTATGATAAGCTTAATAATGTATACATGTATCTAATCAAAGACTGTTTATTTGGAGTTTAAATATTTATAACATTCTAATGTTCCTCCCTAAACGTTTTTATTGGACGTAATAAGGTAACAATTATAGAAAATAAAAATATAAGTACTTACCTAACAATTGATTGTACATTCCAAATACCTACTATACAAACCATAACGAAACATTTAAACTATTGTACACATAATGATGGCACCATACCGTAAAGGGGGTGAAATAAGTTAATAATAATAGTCAGTTCAGTACCGATAATTTTGTAAAATAAAAAAAATTGTAATAAAATATAATAAAAACTATTTAGGTACTACAATGGTATGTAGCACGAAAATAAATTTTAGTAAAAATATTAAAAAATATAAATTTAAGGACTATTTATCATACCAAAGGTATTTTGAAAATATACTTTCTTACGCCCAAAATTCAATGTGTATTAACTGTTGAATTTATATATAAAATGCATTTTTATGTGTTGTTTACAAATTTGTTGAATTTGTCGTACATACTTATATGTGTATTTCACAATAAAAAATTACGTATCTGATATGTGTGAAAAAGTGCCTTGTTATTTTAAGAACCCTTAATAACCCTTCGATCAGATTAGTACAATTAACCGTTTTGACACCCATAATTTGAATTTAATTTCACCCTTGTGGGTGGGACGTCCTCCCACAAGGTGGACAGACGACCTGGTAAAGGTTGCAGTTGCCGGAAACCGCTGGATGCAGGCCGCTTCCAACCGGCCAATCTGAAAGTCACTGGGGAAGGCCTAATATGTTCTTCCAGCTGTGGACGTCCTGTGACTGAAATGATGATGATTAATTTGAATTTATTTTCGAACATTTAAATACTACCCTTTATTTACTGATGGTTCGGTATAAAATATTAGTATACATATATCACTTACATCTGATTAAAGAATGTAAACCCCTTTTTTCCCAGGAAAACTAAACGAATACAATGCGAACCTACCGCCATGTGAAGTGCCACCACGAGATTTATTCAAACAGAAAACTGTAAAAAATATTTCAGCTAGCTATCACTTCCGTTCGAAGAGAGTGTTTTAAAGGCTTATGGGGTTAGAATAACTGAATATGAAAGTGCATTTGGATTTAAAAATTCACAGATTTCGTGCCTCATACGACTATCGAGCACTTGGAAATGAATCTACGGAATTCAAAAAAAATATTGTCGCTGACCGACCAGAAGGTCGGTAGGTAGGTAATTTTAGAAGCGCATTGTTCATTAAAATAATTCAATAAGAATGACAAAAAAAAAAACTGAATATTACTCTCTATCAAGCCAAAGTATCACACACAGCTTATGAACGTTAGAAAAATGTAAAAAAGGTACAAATATTATCCATTACTCCCCTCAATTAGTCTTAAATGTATCTATCTATAACATTCCATGAGCCTGTTATAAAAATAACCGACATTTTAAAGCTAGCCATAGTAAAAATAACTTTTTGATGAACTTAAGTCTTTTTGGTGGTCTAACAAAACCACCGAAAAGATGACCACCGAATGGAAAAATGTAGGTTAAACCAGTACAAAACACAAATGTTTTAGGTTAGAATGCAATACGCCATATATTCATATAAAAGACGCATTATTTTACGATGCCCATGCAATATTATTGAACTTTGATTTAAAAAATACCAAAAAAAAAAACAGTAACCGAAAAGATTCAATGAGGTTTTACAAAAAAACAAGATGAAACATGCGCAACACGTCTTTAACCTCTGCACAAAATTGACACATAATATGTGCGCAACGTGAGTTTGGAACTGTCAAACTAAATGTCAAATGAATGGATGCGTTGAGAAACTAAGTATTTTTAGGAATATTCGTCATTTTATATGTATTACCGAAAAGTCGGTCATTCTTTGCGACAAATGACAATGTCTTGTAATTTTTATTTTAAAAGCTTTAAACACAATTGCTTTGTTTAGAAATTAAATAGACTTTACTCAGAACCATTTTAAAGAAACAAATCAAATAACAAGGTAATATTTGACTTGTTTATCTGGTTCTTAATTTGATTAAGTGGTATTGCGACGGACCACCGAAGCGGACTTTTGAAGCTTACTTATGAAATAATCTTAAAAATTTTAGTATTTTTAATTGTTAACGAATATAAGGTACTTCATTGAACCATATTTGTTATGTTTTGACACACAGTTCGTTTTATTTGTTTTGACTTCCAAA
Source organism: Anania fuscalis (assembly GCA_950371115.1). NCBI lineage: Eukaryota > Metazoa > Arthropoda > Insecta > Lepidoptera > Crambidae > Anania > Anania fuscalis. Next base: position 29,048,024 of record OX493324.1, read on the forward strand.
GATATACGTTTGCGACAACATTTTTGACCATTTTGACAATGACCCTTTTACAACCTTACAAAAGCCATTTTCGATGTTCCAAATCAGCGTCCGAAAACTAACACACTGGCAGCCAACAACTAATGTAAGTGTCCGAAAACAGACGAAATCGCTAATTATGAACATTAATTTTTTTGTAATTTTTTCAGAGCTATTTTCATGCAAATGACTTCAATTAATGAAAGAGCAATACCTGTTTTGTTAAAAAAAAATGTTGACCAGACTTTGATTAATTAATAGATCATTGCTAGGTGTAATGTCAATGTCAGGAATCCGCTTAACTATCCGAAAACGGGCTAAGTTACGCTACGTGGGATAATACAAGGAACATTTTTGAACGACGAAAACGAGGAATGCTAGAGGAGGGTCATCCAGAAATCATGAAAACTAACACAATAGGTCAAGTATACAGTGTACATCCAAACAATGCCGAATGTTTCTATCTTCGGATGTTGTTACACGAAATACGGGGACCAACAAGTTTCACAGATCTCAGGACCATTGACGGCTACCTATGCCAGACGTACAGAGAAGCATGTCAACGCTTAGGATTATTGGAAAACGATAACCACTGGGAATTAACACTACAAGAAGCCACACTCACAGCTACAGCTGAGCAAATTCGAGAGTTATTCGCCATAATTCTAACGACATGTAACCCATCAAACCCAAAACAGCTATGGGACTCTTTCAAAAGGAGTATGAGTGATGATATATTGTACCAAATCCGACAAGCTGATCCAGAACTGACTACAGAATTCAATGACGACATCTTCAATGAAACACTCATTCGCTTAGAAGACAAATGTTTAGCAATAAATAACCAGACTTTAGTAGAACTTCGAATGCCAGCACCACATAGAAATGCTTTCAGTGTGCTAAACTACGAAATTACAAAGGAAAAAAGCTACAACGTCAATGAACTACTTGAATACAATGCTCACAATAAACCGCTCCTCAATGACAATTAAAAAAAAGTTTACAACGTTATAATGAACCGGATAAATAACAACACTGGTGGAATTATTTACTTGGACGCACCAGGAGGCACCGGTAAAACGTTTCTAATAAATCTAATACTGGCTGAAATACGTGCTAAAAAACACATCGCACTGGCACTAGCATCATCCGGCATTGCAGCCACACTCATGGAAGGAGGACGAACTGCCCATTCTGCCTTACAACTAGAATAGAATAGAATAGAATAGAAAAATATTTATTTGACACACACATCATACATAGAATACAAAAGAATTAAGATTAGAAAAAAAAAATGTGTCAAAAAGGCCCCCGCTCAGCATTTGTCGTGACAGCCAGGGACATATCACGACGCTGATTTTCAGCAGGGACCCTGACGTTAGGGGTACAATAGCACGGCACTAGAGACAGGAAAAAATAAAAAAAAAACTAGAACTAACAGCTTAACAAGCAATTAATAATATTGACAGTAGAAGAAGAATAATAATAATAGTAACAGACAGAAAAAAGACACAATATACATATATAATTAGAAGACACAAATACAATTTTATTCTCCTTTCCTTGCTAGTCGAACGAAGTATCAGCCCTGTTGAACCAAAAACGATTTCGGTCCAGTTCGGAACATGCCCCGAATGACACATGTCACCGTACTGTCTAATCTGTGCACGCTCAGCCCCGATTGATTGTTGATACTTCGTCCGACTCGTCCACAGAGTACATTTGTATATAGTTTATACCTAACCTACACACAACTACCGTTGAATATAGCCGAACAACCATTCCCGGTATGTAAAATCTCAGGAAAATCTGGACGGGGTCAACTTCTTAAACAAGCTAAAATTATCTTCTAGGATGAATGCACCATGGCCCATAAAAATCATTAGAAGCCATGGACAGAACATTACAAGAATTGCGAAAAAACTCTGAAATAATGGGAGGAACTCTACTCATACTTTCAGGAGATTTTCGACAAACACTTCTAGTTATTCCTAAATCAACACCAGCAGACGAGATCAATGCATGCTTAAAAAAGTCACATCTCTGGCCACAAGTACAAATACTGCAATTAACAAAAAACATGTTGAATTTGAGTTGAATTATCAAAAGATAAAACAACAGCACATTTTGCTAAAATACTTTTACAAATAGGCGAAGGTACATATCCTAATGACCAAACGACCGGCCTCATTGAACTCAATAGTGATTTCTGTAACATAGCCACTACTGAAAAAGAAATAATCGAGACAATTTACCCAGATATTATCCAGAACTATACCAACGTAGAGTGGTTATTTCAAAGAGCAATTTTAGCCACTAAAAATAATATTGTTGACGATATCAATTTCAATATTCTGAAGAAAATACCTAGTGAAGAGAAAATATATAAATCGATCGACACGATGGTATCCATTAAAGAAAGTGTCAACTTCCCAACTGAATTTCTAAATTCATTACAAGTACCAGGAATGCCATTACACTGCCTTCGTCTGAAAATTGTATCTCCAATCATACTCCTCAGAAATCTCAACTCCCCAAAACTATGTAATGGAACGAGGATGATCGTAAAGCAGCTATCGAATAATGTCATTGGAGCTGAACTTATTTCTGGAAAGAACAAAGGACACACATTTTCAATACCTAGAATACCACTGATCTCTTCTGAATTACCATTTCAATTTAAAAGATTGCAGTTTCCAATTAAATTAGCCTTTAGTTACACAATTAACAAAGCGCAAGGGCAAACTTTAAAATATTGTAGCATCAACCTCAAAGAATCCTGCTTCTCTCATGGTCAGCTATATGTAGCTTGCTCAAGAGTAGGAAGTTCGAAAAATTTATATATATATACCCCGGACAATAAAGTGAAAAATGTTGTTTATAAACAAGTAGTGTACCTAAATAATGAGAAAATGTTTTCAATATTTTTTTTACTTTTTACGTCATAGTTTATTTTTTTATTTCAACTACCACGTAATCTCATATCAACTCCCGAGCGAAGCCGGGTATGATAGCTAGTAAAATATAATTTTTGATTTGGAACCATAAACAAATCGAAGATAATAATCGAGAATGTTATTTATCTTCAATTAGACCTTGCATGGAATTGCTAAAAACAATAATTTACAACATAAACAAATCATCATATCCCGAAACTTTTTTGACAGAATGTACATCTTGCTCTGATCCTCGTAAGTAGCTAAAGCACTTGTGTTCGGAAATCAGAAACAACGACGGTAGCACAACACATTGTCAAAACGTTATTCTGTAACAAAATGAACATCTTTTGTACCTGTATTGTGGACTAATGTTACATTATGAAAGTGATTAAATGAATATGAATATGAAAAAAAATATTATTTTGAGATGTAAACAAACGACATCAGTTAGTATGTACAGGTGATTATTATTTTTGAGAGCTCCATGGTGGTCCTGTAGATTTTTTTTGTAAATGAGCAATAGAATCTCGCCTTATATATTGAACATGTTTTTTTTAAGACCTTATATGTTACAATTTTAGATGGAAATGATTGGTCGTAAAGCGCGGCGTGTAACAACTGCCGGACTTACCTACTTACAACATAAAAGAAACAGTTAATAAAATAAATTTAGAAATAGTAATTAAGAATGCATCCAAAATCATTTAAAGACCTTATTAACAAAACATTACCTATCATTATGTCCATAAAATCATTGCCTACGAAATATGTACGAGCCTACGAGAATTCAATAAAATCAATCTGAGTCACAACTTCTTTTACAATACGTACGACAGTCTCTCGGGTTCCGGGTTCGATTCCCGTTCGGGTCGATGTAGGCGAGTTTTTCTGTATTGTCTTGGGTCTGGGTGGTGTGGTGCCGACGTTGTTTCTGAATTCTGTAACGCATGAGCTTTGGCTATTTGCCCTGGAATCAGAGCGATATTATGTGAAGTTGTCCAATATTTATTAAGGTGTTATTTATATCTGGCCTCGCATATCTGTATGTGGCTAACCGTATGTGTGCGATGTGAGGTACCTACGAGTAGATAAGTTATAACTGTACCTACCAGTGGCGAGCATTGGTTTTATTTCGAGGTAGGCAGTAATGTGTTTTATTGATGAAAATCAGTGGTTTTCATCAATAACACACATATGTAAGTACTATAACGTTCTGTAACGTACTGTAACCGGCCAACGGCCGAAGCTGGGATTGACTATTGGGAATTGATCGAGAACAAATTATTTCACTTAATAAATTATATTATTTAAAAGGTTCTTTACATGAGGAATGCAGCAAATACTTAACTTTTGAATCGTTTTTCTCAATTGCCAATATCTAGTTTTTTATTAGTCTAGATTTTTATTATTTTTCATCGACTTCAGACTTTCTAATCAATCCCGAAAACAAAAGTTCTTTCTACGTCAAAGAAAAATATTCAAAAGCAAGTTTCATATTTCGAACATACCTTGGTAGACGTAGAGGTTTTATTCGCTCGGCTATAAACCTCTACATCCCCCCCGGTAAGAAAAAAAATTTCACAGTTCATCTGAGAAATTTTCCTAACTCTCTCTTAAAACAGCCTACCTATGGACGAACTCAATTTAATACATTCAATGATGCCAATAAAGACTGAATGTAACAGTAAGCTGGAATGATTTTAATCACATCGCAACAACAACAACAACATGACACACATTAACATAAAAACATTAAAATTATAATACGACAAACTGACAATCATTCCAACTTTGGACAAAAAAAACGTCCAATAAAAATTTATCCACAGAATCGACACCATTGTTCACTGCAAAATTAGTCCAGGAAAACAATTTTTATCAATTTAGAAAAGTAACTATGTTTCCTATCCTAATGGAAATAAATAAACAATTGACCGTCTTGACTATTAACAACATAAACAAGTAATGCCATCAAAGACCTTACTATGACGCTCATTTGTGAATCTGGTTTCCATATCTAATTTTGCTTAACTATGCACTTCCCCCTTCGCGAGACACAACCTGAAATTACAACACACCCTTGCATTCTGTCCTAACCAAACTCCCATATCTGTAATTCCTTATCATGTATGATGTCCAACTCAAGACATCCCCCAAACGCTATGCGCTTGATGAGGCACACGATAACCAATTAACGGCTACCTAATCATCTTACTATAAATCCTAAACCCCTTAATGAATATAAAATTACCCCAAAACAGATCACTTTCATTTTAACATTTCGCATGGGTGTATTTTCAAAAGAAGTGGTTGTGCTTGATCACAGTGCTCGATACTCAGCTTTCATTGTTATATCATGAGGAAACCAGATCCATTGAATTTCCCTAGAAAGAAAAACGTATTAGTCAACAATCCAAAACAAATTACAGTCACATCCTATCTTATTTCATAAAACTATAACCTACTTTTTTCCTATACCTAACTTTACCTAACCAGCAAAATACTATGATTAAAATTAAAATAAATTTGTTAAGTTTCTTTCATTCTTTATCAACAAATATTTACATTACACAATTAAATAATTGATACATAGACGTCAACCATCGGATCTGTCATTCAAGGATTATATAATACGTCAAGTATTGGATCTGTCACTCAAGGACTATATAGTATACTTTAAAAAGTAAAAGTTTAAAGAAAGTTAAACTATGACAAAGACTTTTTACACAATACTTTTTACATTTTATTTAACCGACTTCAAAAAAAAAGGAAATAATTATAATACTAAATTCGACTAAATGTTGTTACTTTCTTTTAGATAAATAACTTAACCAAGATATTAGAATTAACTATTATTGTGATACTCTTAAAAAAAAAAACGGTTTTAACTTATTATGATGAACAATGTGTTTTCTCCCACCTGTTTCTGAAAATAATAATTATTAGAAAGACCTTAAAATAAACTTTTAAGGACCTCTGTATGGACTAGCAAGGCTTGATCTTTTTATTAAAATTAACTTTTGTTTAATTTGGGCTTTACGTATATTTCTTAACGCCCTCGTAATAAAAATATTATCTTTATATGATGCCTTGTGAACAAGCGTTTCATCTACGTTAAAACAACCTAACCAATCGGAGGAGAAAGCAAACTGTTCAGTAAATTCGTTATTATTATTATCATCAATTATTGTTTGTTTTTGTAGATTCAACTCGTTGATCCTGTCTTCATAGGTGTCCGTCTCGTACTGCACGTCGTCCAACTGCCTCTGACCCTTTTCCTCACTGTACACATTTTCTATAATATTCAAGCGTTTATCGTTTAACATCGTGTTATTATTTCTTTCTAATACTTTGCAGTTCTCATTTTGCTTGGACACAGAATCTTTAAGTTCAACTACCTCTTGACGCAACTCTTTGTTGAACTTAATGTTGTCCTTCAGACTTTGCTTCAATTTTGCAATTTCTTTACATTGCAATTCTATTTTATTTTCACTTTCTAAAAGTTTTTCTTTCATTGTACCATATTCGTCGTTGTGTTTTGCTATAAGTTTTATTCTTGACTGTTTTTCTTGTTTCAATTCTAAATGCAAAGCTTGGGAAGATATCTCATTATTTTGTACTATTTTTCCAAAGCATTATTTTTCTCTTGAAGGTTCAATATCTCTTCTTCTTTTTCATTCAACTTATAAGATATAGAATCTCTTTCTTTGCTAGTATTCTCAAATTTTATTTCTAAAGCTTTTTTCTCTTCCGTTACACACGCAAGTTTCTTAATAGCCGACTCTAAGTAACCCTCATTAACACGAAGCTCCTCTGCAAAAATCTTTCTCGCATCAGCAAGTTCATTTCTTATTGCTTTTATCACATTATCTTTACTAACTATACCTTCAGATAGCTTTATGTTCGTTTCATTTAAGTTTTGACATTCTTGTTTAAGCTTTTTATTGAGTAGGTTTACCTCCTGTAAGGACAAACTCATTTCTTCCATTAATTCGCATTTTTGCTGAATTATCTTCTGCAGTTTAACTACTTCTTCTTTTAGATCCTCAACTTCTTTTGTCAATACCTTGTTACTCTGTTCGATGTGACCATAATAATGATCAGCAGTGGCGTTATTTTCATTTGCCGCAAACTCTGACATAAAAGCCTCTTGAATAGCTTGAAACGTTGTTTCGTAACTCGTGATCTTTATATAAAAATAATACGCTGCCCCCGTTAAATAAGCCGGCAATACTGCTACTTTGGCAGCATCGTCCCAACCATTTATATTAGAAATATATAAAAATTGTTTGAAAAATTCGGCACAACTGCCAGGATGCCCATTATACTTTTCCGCCATAATAATAAACAACTATCTACAACACTTATCTTTAATAACAGCTGTAGTCCGTTCTCCTTTTAATATTAAGCATCATCATGTCCTTACATCATATGGCTCCGACTTTACTCTTTATTCATCTCTCCGTTTCGTTATTATTTCTTCGTTTCTGAAAACTTGGTAATAGTGATTAATAACCGAGCTTCTTCGGGATCGGGTGGCGCCTCCACTATAACGTTCTGTAACGTACTGTAACCGGCCAACGGCCGAAGCTGGGATTGACTATTGGGAATTGATCGAGAACAAATTATTTCACTTAATAAATTATATTATTTAAAAGGTTCTTTACATGAGGAATGCAGCAAATACTTAACTTTTGAATCGTTTTTCTCAATTGCCAATATCTAGTTTTTTATTAGTCTAGATTTTTATTATTTTTCATCGACTTCAGACTTTCTAATCAATCCCGAAAACAAAAGTTCTTTCTACGTCAAAGAAAAATATTCAAAAGCAAGTTTCATATTTCGAACATACCTTGGTAGACGTAGAGGTTTTATTCGCTCGGCTATAAACCTCTACAGTACCTACTGCCTACCTCATTTCATTTATCAGGAAGGCACTGTCTAATTGCCTATATGCACCGCACGCCCCTTGTACCTACTTAAAAACTCTTAATGTTTTGATGTGTAATTTTACGAAAAACTTAATGTGCTCAGTTTATTATACATTTATCCTAAGAAATATATACATAAAGACTTATTTGATATTTGATAAGAAGTGCATCATTCAAGGGCTCGCGCTGGGGGTTTTATTTGACACAATACTCGTGCGAATAAAATTTGGAGAGTAAAGAAGACACGGTGCAGCGTGTCAAGCCAAGTTCAAGCTAAGGAAGCCAGCCAGCGCCGAGTGTATTATAATATAGTTTTCATTACATTAGTCATTTTATAAAGTTATTCAACATATAATATATTTTAATTCTGATAAAAACTGGCCAAGTCAAATCTAACCTACTTTAAGATCTCACATTTTTTTAAATAACAGCAATTGTTATAGATATCCAATAAAGCAAAGAAATAGAGTTTGATACTTGTTCATAATGTTATTTTGTTCCTATAAATACATATTTGGATTTTGCATAGAACTTGGCACTCATTTAGATCTCCATTCTTTTTGCGACGAAGCCCACAGCCGAGCATAATTTTTGGATTGAACTTGGCTCTTACATTTATGTTTTTGGTGGGATTATTAGTTCACGAGAGCTACTGCCGACAAACTGTTACACAGTTTGGCAGAATAACAATAATGTAATGTAGCTTTGTTGTTTGAATAAATAAATACAGGGCTACATTGCAAAGGGGTGCCAAATTTTAAAATTAAGATCGAGAGGTGCAATGCCTATGGTATTTGTTGTCAATTTGAACCTCTGGTATGCGCGGATGCTCCTGCTGTTAGAAATGTACCTTACATCAAAAAGGCTAAGGTTTGTTTTCGCGCGCCATTGTGACTATTATTGCATTGAACTTTGCAGTTCTAGGTTTTACAGAGATAGTGCGTTCGTATTTTTTATTAATGAGACAAGATTATCCACGCGTACCATCTTTGAACAGCAGATAGTAATAAAAGAAATAAGTTTGTTTCTTAGATCGTTTATATCGTAGATCGATTCAGTTACTGATCCTGAGCGGTCCCTGAAAATTTGACACCTCTTTGCAATGTAACCCTGTATATAAAAAAGTAAAAGAAAAAATATAGAAGTTTGTACTTCCCTACATCGTGTGTCTCGAAACTACTACACTTGTTTTATTTAATTATTTAAAGAGTTTTACGTTAACAACACCACCTACCATCGGGTAGGGTAGGCACTGCTTAGAGTTAGCCGTGCAGTTTGCAGCGTTTGCAGTTGGTTCGTTTATGTGGAAACACTATTTTTCGAGTCAGAGATCCTTTTGCGAATTGTTAAGCCCCTACATACATAGAGCTAAATGGTTGCTTTGAAATGTGATAAAAATAACTAGCAAAGTACCGCATAGTCACCCTGTGTCCCTGAGATGCACTTGGTCAATTTTGTCAAGCAACAGTCAATTATTTTTTAAATAAGCATCCATATTTCATACAATATAGCTTAAGGATAAGATAAGGATAGGATAGCATTTTTTTTAAAACATAGGCTTTCCCCTTTTACTTCAAATAGGAAAAGTTGTATTTCAGCAGCTAATCACGTGGTTTGAGTAGTGCCCTGTTCTTTTGTAAAATCCTAATGCCATTCAACCTGCACCGACCCACGCCCACAATTTGAACCCGCAAACCTGCAATTGATCTTACACGAGCGCAAAGGCCAGGCCATATTAGCCGAACCTATGGAGCTATTTCCGTAAGGTAAGCGGCCCGCTTTTGCTGAATGTCAATCGTCGTTAGCCTTGCTTAACGCAGTTTTTGTAGACGTAACGGTGAAAGGCGGCAGTGGGGGTCGCGCGCGCAGACTCGCGAGCGTGGCCAGTCCGAGTCAAGCGCAGCCGCCGCGCGGTTTCCATCAACAGAACGTCACTCTTACTTTCAAACGACGCGAGTTTAGTGTGTGACATGAAAAAGTGACTTACAAGTGCCACAATGCTTTTCTGTGCTATACTATGGATCTCGCTCCTGACGCCGGCTACTGCCCAAGGTAAGCTAGCAATGTAACCTCCGCTAACGTTACGCCATTTGTTATTGTGAAACTGGTCAATTTAAATAATGTTATCCACTCGGAACAATTGTCTGCAATCCGTTTTGTTTTGTGGAATGGAACGTGTCTAATGATGATGGAATTTGGTTCCGAAATGACTCTTCGTTAGTTTTAAGGCTTCGTAGTATGTTTAATCATCCGAGTGTGAATTAAATCTGCAACTTTTATTGTATCTTTTCTTCAAGTTTTCCACTTTAACTGCAGATAAAAAAAATGTTTTTCCTATTTCATAATAACCCTCTTCATACTTGTAAGGTTTTTGGATTATTTAAGTGAACGCGGGAGAGTGAGAAATCACAGTTAAAAGGTAGGGTAGGGCCTTTACAACTTTCTACTGCTACGGCTTTATTTAAGGCTGAATGAAAGTAAATACGTATTCGCGGGAACGTGTTTTGTGTCAATGTTGAATATTAATAGCCAAAACCATTAACTGTTAGATTCTAACGATGCGTTACACACGCATACCTTTTTTATTCCATTTAACATAAACTGTTGATTGAGTGCGAGAAATGTTTGATATCTTAGCTAAAACATCCACGACCATTTTAGGCTTGATCTTCTTCTTCTTCTTCCTAGCTTTCTTCCCGTCTTATCACAGGGTACCGCTTTTCCACTCTTTCTTCTCCACTTCACTCTATCTTGGGCATCCTCATCAGTGAGACCGCAGCTCTCCATGTCTTTTTTGATAACACTCAACCATCGCAACTTCGGCCGTTCTCTTCGCCTACTACTACTACTAAATTTTAGGCTTGATATCTTGATATAAAATTATAATTCAGATAAACCCTAAAATTATTTCAATGCCTTATTGATTATGGTTTTGAATTAGCAAATACAGCTGACAAAGCTAAGAAAGCAATCTCTACCATATTCTTCAAAAGGTAAAAATCATTTTACAATGATTCCGTATAAAAATACCTTTGATTTGTAAAAGACAAAAGAAGAGTTGTTATTTTTGTAATATTAGCATTTTATTTTCCTAACTTTAATAAGAGCATTTAAAACCTCTTAAATTAGGGTATAATAATTGTGCATTCTATTTAATACTAACTTTGATAAGTTTTTATCTTGCTAAGAAATGTGTTATTTTGTAATTTTTGATTAAACATACATTAAAATTACATAATTAAAATTATATAATAGTTTAAAATTACAATACAATTTACATTTAATTCAAATTGGGGGTTTAATTTCTATAGTTTTTGAATTGGCCGCAACCACATTTTATCAGCGATCAAGTTAACACCACTTTAGAAAAGCGCCTGCCATAGATATTCTGTGGTTAGAAATTCTATAGCAGCTCTGCGTGTACTGACGAACGTCGCATTTTATAAGCGTAGCGAATTCTATGTCATATGCGCGCTCCAGACTTAGCGCGCGAAGGTCCGCGAAGGTCCGCGAACGCGAGTGTAGAGCCGATTCGCATATTTTGCGCGGCTTCGCGCAACGTTCGCGGATTGTTCCCCGATTTTTGTCGGTTTTTTGTCCCGCGTCAAAGGAGCCGCGAAGCGCGAAGCCGGCGCGAAAGTGCATTGACTCCACATTCGCACCTCGCGAATACTTCGCGAAGCTCAGTTTTGATTTTGAATTGACGATTTTTGTTAAAAAGTCGTGCTTAGAAATGAATAAAAAATGAGCATTACCTGAACGAATTAGACTGAAATATAATTTCTCGAATATTATCAGGCGGAACTTATTTTATTGAACGTCTATTCTATATCGTTAAAAATTTAGTTCTTTGCGCGAAACAACCGCGAATCAGTTGCGAGTGTAGAGTCTTGGTTATGTTCGCAGAAACTTAGCGCCGCGAACGTAAGTCGGAGCTAGCTTTGCCATAAAGTCGGACATAGGTAGGCTTTCTGATTGCATGTTCGACCAAAATGAACGGTGTCCGGCTTGTCCGGCTTTTGTTAGGCCTTTTACATTTCGCAAACGAGCCATTTTTAATGAATTTATGCCAATAATCAAAAAAGCTTGATTTTACATTCAATTCTTTTGTCGTACACAAAATCTTCAATAATGTAGGGTGTCCGGCCTTTCTACCCAAATGTCCGACCAAACTGGCTGGTCTGTCCGGCTATTAGGTTTGGCGACCTGGCAACCCTATCTGGAGCGCACTTTATGGTACTTATACAGGTAAAACCGAAATCATCCGATTGCCTCTTTCCAAACGTGGATGTGCAATTTGTATCGCTGGGCTGTGCCCACTCTTGACATTTCGGTTTTCGTTGTACTATAATATTGTACTCGCACTCGTACGTCTTCTTGGATGTCCGGTGTTTCTTGATATTGTAGAATAGTTATGAAAATACCCACAGAAAAATCGATATTAATTTTAAAAGTGCGTTTTTAATTACGTATCGTGCTGCTAATTCATTACCCATTGACCAGTCTAGTTAAAAAAGTTCAAAATGAACTGATGATTGAAATACAAGAAAAATCACCCGCCTTAGTTGTGAATTGAACCCCCATACTAACCTTACTTAGAGTTAAGTTTTAATGTCGCTTTTTTATTAATGAGTGAGTATTATCTCTACATTATAGCGTAAAAGTAAGTCACTTGCCGCCATCTGCGCTGGTCTTTTAAACTAAGAAATTTATTTTGTGTTTTCATAAGTATACAGAAAGATTCATGAGAGGTTTTTAGGGTTCCGTACCCAAAGCGTAAAACGGGACCCTATTACTAAGACTTCGTTGTCTGTCTGTCTGTCTGTCTGGTGCGGAACCCTTCGTGCGCGAGTCCGACTCGCACTTGGCCGGTTTTTTACGAAATAAGGTCGATAACGTGGATATTCGTAAAACAATATTAGTTAACAAAATACTTACCTAGTTCTTGGAATTGCTTAGCTAAACGCTGATGGATGGAGGCCACATCATTCGGAGAGCTGCCAATCGTTGGGTTATCTTGATCACGAAATCACGAAATGGCAGGCTTCCTATCCGATGGACTGATGACATAGTCAAGGCGGAAAGCTGTTGGGTGCAAACGGCTATGTGCAGATGATGATGTTGAAACAAAATTTTCTATGCTAACACCCGGAGCATTGTAAAGCCTGGAAAATTTTACAAGTGATGTGTGGTCTAATCTTTCTCTAACATCGTTTATGTCATAATATTGTTCGAAACATGGATAAAATCTGATCAGGAAGCAAAACTTTTTCAGTTACTAGGCCACAAACATTATTGCAATTATCGGACCAATAGCCGAAGAGGAGGTATCTGTATTTGTACACAATAATCTCAGACATAGTTTTGTTAAGGAAAGATGTGAGAACGACGACTACTACCTTTGGGTAGGTACATCTTGACAAGTTTTCTGTTGGTATCGGAGCTATCTACAAACCAGGAAGTGCTAATAGCAATAATTTTCTGGACACTTATTCCCAACAACTTAGAAAAAGACAAAGAGCTATAATCTGTGGAGACTTTTATTAACAAAAACTTATACAGAAACTTTAACCGAATGTGGATACAAAGTGTTAAACAAAATTAGCCAAAAATACTAAACAAGGGTGACAAGTACCACGAGAACAATTTTGGACCATGCTTGTACTAACTTAAAAGAAAATAGCTTCCACTTATTAGCCCTTATTGAATATGCAATGACAGATCACAAGCAAATTTACCTGGAAATAAAAAAATACAAACCAAAAACCAGAGTAGCTTTAAGTCCTTGTCATGTGGCGTCTCACAGGAATCCATACTTGGACCTCTGCTATTTTTAATCTACATTAACGGTATAAAAAATATTGGACTGATAGGGGGACGTTTCACTGTATGCAGATGACACCAGCCTATTTTATTTCGGTCACTTTATACATGACATACAGTAGTATCGGACGCTCAAAGGGATTTGAAAATACTAAATAAATGGTTTCTATCCAATTTGATAACTAAATATAAATATAAACAGTCAAATAATTAATCAAAAACGATATGAAAAATATTTAGGTGTTTCCTTGGATAGCCTGGATAACACACATTGAAGCTAAGTCATATAGGTAAGTTAACATTAGGTTAAAGTTGACATCCCTAACAGGTGCACTAAGAAGTATTTCTCGATTATTGCCGCTCAATGCTAGATACACTATTTACAACTCCCTAGTAAAACCGCTCATTGATTATTTAATTGAAATCTGGGTTACAACGGCAAAGAGTAATCTAAAACACTTACAAATAACACAAACTAAATTAATAAAACACTATTTAATTTCAATTATTTAACAGCCACCGAAAAAATATTTAAAACAACTAAACTTATGAGCATTCAACAAATATACATATACTATACTTGTATAATAATACGTAAAATACTGATAAAGAATTCCGTACGTCAATAACATTTATTAAAAAACATTAAATTCGTACAAAATCACTGAGGCGCGGTGATGATCTTTGTTTGGCTCGCCCTACAACAAACTATGGAAAAAGGAATCTGATTTACAAGGGAACTAAAATTTACAACAAACTACCAAATAGCATAAAGGAAATAAAATCAACAAAAAGTTTTAAAAAGCATTTAAAACAACATATATTTGGGCAGAGGATCTGGTAAAGGTTGCAGGACGACGCTGGATGCAGGCCGTTTCCAACCGGCCGATCTGGAAGTCACTGGGGGAGGCCTATGTTCAGCAGTGGATGTCCTGTAGCTAAAATGAAAATGATGATAATGATATTTGAAACAGTCCCGTCTAAGGCTCATTAAAATAATTGAGTCAACAATAAAAATTAAAGTTACAGTAAACTAATTGATAAATATTAACTTTCTTTGAATAACCGTAAGATATGAATATATGGATTCTACAAATAGTGGAATAATATCCGAAAGTTTCTAATAATCATTATTAAAAAATAAAAATAAATAATCTTAACTATTATCTATTCTGTGCCTGAACCCGTGTCGCTTCTATTAGTGGGAAGCATAGTTGGGTCTTACATCTGTGGCAAACAACATTTGTGTTGCGTTGCTTTGCGTCTCGCGAACTCAATAGCTACCTACCCACTACCTACCCACAACGGGTAAAAATACCCAACAATTCTGGTAATTTAAACTTTAAGTGCGTACGCTCGTTGAGTTGTGTTTTTATTTAACTTAGTATCTCATAAAAGTAAATTGTATAATTCTTATGAGAAATAAAGATTCGTTAAACCTAAATTCACATAGTGTTTTGCACAATTCGCGTGCAGTGCTCAACAGATTGACACTTGACCCTTCTGCCATGGACTTAAAGAGGAATTTAACACGCTACAATAATATCTTACGGTCACGAGATGCTTGGCCTAAATTCCCACTGGGACAGTCAACCAAGAAACCATGTGATCATTTTAACAGTAACGTATAAGGTGAGGTAAGATATTCCGATAAGTGTATTTTTGGAGCTGAATAGGAAATAGCGTTGGTCCGTCTAAATTGCAACAGAGTTTCACATCGCGCTTTCATTACCAAAAACGACAAACAAAAGAATATAGTATAATCTATTTAGATATTCGGGTGTCAAATATGTTTAATATTTATTCATTTAATTTTAAAGATAGTATGTTTTTAATCGAGGAAAGTAATCAGGGATTTATGAGTAAAAGAACATAAATAATTGACGCATAGTGGATTAATAATTATACTGATTGGTAATTTACAATAATTAATAGTTTTATAAAAAAAAACAATTAAACCCGATAAGATAACAAAAGTTAAATAGGTATTTACTTATTAATGTATAAGTATTATTATATGATACATATAGTTATGTCTACAGCAGCAGCAGCAGAGATCTCAAATAAAAAGATTAATAATTGTCAGTCAGGTTTCACTAAAATAATAAAACAATAACATTAGCAAAATGACACAAAACTTTAATAAAAATTATTTCAATTCTAACAATTTTAAATTTTAAAGGGCAAACAGCAATAGGCTGTCTGTCCGTATGACATTGCCATTCTGTTCAATCTCGAAACTGAACGCGTTACAGACCTTGAATATTTTGTGTAGAATGTTAAACTAAGCTATGCCAACCGAATATTTATGTAGGCGTGTAAAATGTCTTTGTCTTGAGTTCATAGAATTTTTTAAAATTTTAACCAACGTGATTAAAGGCCTTCAAAATTCAAAATTTTAATCCATTTTTGTCTCGGAGTCTAATGTAGGTTACGGTGATATAGGTATGCGTTTTTGTTTGTGTGTTAGCAGAGAATGAAAGTGCAAATAAAAATCAGTCAAGTTGCGATTACATAGGCTTACTTACTAAGTATTTATAGTAGCTTCACATAATATTTTTGGAAAACTAAAGTAATTGAGGTAAAGGGGTAACTTGGTAAGATAAGATAAGATAAATTTATTTCTGTATAAAAACTTAGCAAAAATACATAAAACTTAAGATATTCAGTTTAATCTAATAATTTTAAAGTCGATTCATAAGTATGGTAAAGAACCGTATCCTCATTTACGATGATATTTTACTTATAATATAATATATTGTTTGTATTTGCTTTACTTCCGTTGAAATATGAAAAGCGGGCATCACGCGGCCAGGTGTACGAGGATCAGAGATACCTCTATCATAGACCCTTGTATGATAATTTGATGGTTGTTAAAAAATACATAAACAGGAAGAACCGAAAGCTTTCGGAAAATTTAAAATAAATTAGTTGGCGATCTATATATTTGTATGTTCATTTGTTCTTTTTTGTTTTAAATATAACATTCATCATTAAATATCAGTCATCAACATTTATGAAAAGTTTAGGTCGCTATAATTTAAAAAAAAAACGGTAATATTATACTACAAAATCAAGCGTTTATTTTTCACAGTCGTAGTAGTACATTTTTAAGTCTATCAAAATCATTCCAGTGAGTTTGCTGTCAAAGCTATGTAAAATATTATATCCACAACATCATGGTGGCAAGTCAACCAACCGCTTCTTTATTGTTGCATAGCAAGGACAAGCCAGCAAACATAATTTTGCACTCATCAAATAAAAAAATAGAATAGTGGTGATATCTTTAAATAGCAACACCCAGACACGACGTTGTGCGGACAATAGACTGGTTAATAATCGTTTTATGCATTAATGTAACTAGGTAATTAGATAACGCAAAAACTTGAATACTGGACTATAATTACTGCTTAGTTAATGAGCTATAGGTATTTGGTATAACCAAAATACTCGTCAAATTCCGTTCTTGCTTGATAGGCGCTTGCATGATGTATTTATTGCATCTGTCTCTTTTTTTTAAGATTTTGCACATTGATTCTTGCTTTCAAATAGCATTTAAAAAAAATATTTTACTATTAAAACGTACCTAGTATTAAATTATTTAAGGGTCGATGTAAATAAAACATACTATCTATATATCATAAAAGAAACTGAAATACTGTGTGAAGACAAGACAATGACAATCGAATCGATCGATATGTTTAGTGTACAGACAACAGCTCATCAACCTATCACAACACAGAACAAGTAAGACTCGCTACGCTCCGTACCACAAATTGTGAGATTTTCTCAATTGAAAATAATCTTTACCTAATATGTCGGGCTTAGAGCAGAAAATCGGTTGAATAACCTTTAACTTTTTGGGTAAGTTGACCTGCTGTCGATTGTACATAGATGGACACAAACCAGACTTTAAAACCGGATCTCTTGCAACCGTATTTTGTTTTTCACATAAACATAGAAGTGTGACCTTTCCATGTGTTAATGCTCAATCCTGTATGTATTTATTATTTCTTGGAGAAGTCTCACTGCTAACATTTAAAACTTTCTTTTTGTTGTTATAGTGTTAGTATAAAAGAAGTCTTACTGATTGGAGTTTAAAAAACTGTTTTTGGAGTCGGTGCGATTAATGAACACATTTCAACTCTCCATGGAGCACCGACTCTAAAAATAACTGATTAGGCGTGTTAAATTTATTTTTCGCTTTTTGGTTTATTTTTGAAGTCGGTTCTTAGTTTTTTAAAACTTTTTTAAAATTCTACTATTTACAGAAGAATCTTTTGTAATTTCAGCAGAATCATATTTATAATAATTTTAAATGTAATTATGCTAATAATAACATGTGCTATTGACGTATCAAAGCACTGACATTTTTGTGGTTAATGACACTTAATCTGGCCAGAAAATCCTTCCACTCACAAGCACAACTAAAGTACGTGGTAACTTTTACCACTTAGGTAGACACCTCTTACTTAACTAAATAACTTGTACTTTGCTAATGATTACAATAACACCTATTTATTTATTATTTTGTGCCATTAGTATGTTAATTCATATCAATTTATCATACTTAGATTTAATTTATCCGGCTATACATACTTTAAATATGTAAACAAAACTATAATTGAAGTTATTTTTAAATATTACTTTTTGGAATTTAGTTACTATATTTGCTACAATGTATATGGAATGTCCTATTTTATGAGTGAAATTATATGATTTAACAGCTCAAAAAATCTTGGATAGTAACCGTTTAATTACAGCTTTTGATTTTAGTAAACTTTAGATTTAAACAAAACATAAATTCACTTATATTTTAACACCATGAATCTTTTATAACCTAGTTTAATGTCCAACTCATGTGGCGAGGGCCATAATCACATAGTTATCTTTTTTATACACTTGGTCAATTTGTTGAGTCTATTCAAAGTAATTGTGTCACTATCGGCGGCCACCTCTACCACCGCAGTCTATCACAAAATGTCAAATCTTAACCGATTTCTAACTAAGTAGGTAGATGTTCAAAATGTAGAGTAAAATTTTAACTAAGTTTTTTTCAACACTACTCAAATGTTGTTTGTGATTATGTTTTTTTAGATTAAAACGTGTGCCGTATTTTACATCCAATAATATAATTTACCACCGGCAATATTGTGCCACTGTATTTTTATAATTTCTTCAGGACAATATTGTGCCACTGAATTCTCGAATCGATCAATCGATGTCAGCTTTATACGAATTCTAATGAATACACCAAATACCCCCACATAATCACTTTCAACAAGCGCGCGGTATGTCATGCGCGATCACACGTGCGCGTGCGCGCGCCGTTCGCTTTCACTTATCCTTGCTTGTGTGAGTGACTCCTGCGTTCCACTAAACCATATACCTTACCGGTTACCGGCATACTGGGCTGGTAAATGAACTTAGACTCCCGTTGGTAGGCGCTTTAAACTGCAGAATACATCTATCCTATTTACGAGGCTAAAATTACCTTAATTATGACGACCAAAGATGCGATCATTCTGGACCTGTCTCCATCTCTAAGGTCCCAGGTTCGATTCGTAGACTCGGACCTAACATTTATCAATATTTATTTATTATAACAGATGGAGTTTATACGTTTAAAGTTATATTATTTCGCATAAGATTGAAAGAAAACGGTTGGAAGTAAGTAATCAAAATATATATCATATTTAAAATTAAGGAAAATACTATGTTATACAAGTAATTGCGCCACTCGCTTGTTACATAAAATATTATATTTTTAACTATCGGTATTATTTGCGACGAAACGAAGTTAGTTTAAACGAAACATTTTACTTTTAATAAATAAGACAGTTTGTATGTTTGTTACACAATACGGTTTAACGCTAAATGAAATCGTGTTATAGCTTAACACGTAAAAGGTATTTTCTCCCGTATTTCTGTTAATTTAAATTTATTATTTATTACAGTCATGTGTTTGAAGTTGAAGGTGTACGAAGAAGTTTTTATTTTAATAGTTTATCTAAAAACCAATATCGAAACGAGATATAAAGGGAGATATTATAATAATAATTATTAGTAGAACCACCTCGGTAGTCAAAGAGGCGGGCACTTGGCGTTGCCATCTCTGAGGAGCCCTGTTCGATTCCCGGTCGGTTCAATGTAGAAAACGAACTGTTCTATATTTTCTCGGGTCTGGGTGTTGTGACTACGTCGTTTTATTCCGATTTATATAACACAAGGAGCATTATTTAAAGGGTTTCTTAAAGTGAATTAACGTATATGAATATGGCTATTTATTCTCCATCAAAGGCTGCGTCTAAATCTGGCGAATGCGGAGCTCGAACGCAGCGCACGAGCGGCGCACGTCCTGCGCGCGTTAATTTTTTTACAAGCTTGATATTAGCTTGCAATGTTCGTATGTAAGGTGTCACTTTTTTTTTAAATCTTGCAACTTTAATTTAACCCACTTCCCTCAGATCAATTGAGTCCAAATTAAGCACAAGTATGTGAAGTCGGTGACAATGCAATATTTTGGTACCATCGAGCTGATCTGATGATGGAGCCGGAATGACGCTACAAAAACTCAGTACTAAAACAATGCAATGACAGCTAGTTTAAGCTCGTTTAATTTGTTTTAAGGGGTGTTCTAATCGTAGGTGGTATTCAGGGTCTGATGATGGAGTCAGAATGTGACCACAGGAATTCTTTAACGAAACGACGTAGCCCCATCGAGCTTAGGCTCGTTGGCTTTGTCGTGATAAACTAAGTGCTCTTGTAGTACATGATGTCGAGGATCTGATGATGAACATAGAAGGTGACCACAGGAACTCTATAACGAAACGACGCAACCCCATCGAGTTTAGGCTCGTTGGATTTGTCGTAACAAGTGCTCTTGTAGTACATGATGTCCAGGGTCTGATGATGAACACAGAAGGTGGCCACAGGAACTCTATAACGAAACGACGCAACCCCATCGAGTTTAGGCTCGTTGGATTTGTCGTAACAAGTGCTCTTGTAGTACATGATGTCCAGGGTCTGATAATGAACACAGAAGGTGGCCATAGGAACTCTATAACGAAATGGATTTGGGTGGACTAGTTGGATTCGTCGACACAAAACTAGAGACAAAAGAATCACAATAGAAATTCTATTGTTTGGGGTTCTAACGTTGACCGCGTTGGTGCTCAATGTGTTAAGACTAAAAAGTAAAAAACCTTTTTAAAGACAAGCTTTAATTGAACAAAAGAACTAAAAAGAATAAAATAAATTTAAGTGACAATTATTATATACGTAAACGTATATAGGTAATGTCTATACTCATATCTTTTCAAAATGTAAAATATTCACAAATTTTAAAGCTTGAGGCACTAATCAACCCTCTCTGTTTTACAGCTTTACTTTAAAAAGATATCAGTGCCTTGAGCTTTTAAAATTTGTGGCTATTTTACGTTTTGAAAAGACGTATAGAAATTACCTATCTACGTATACATACAAACAATTGTCACTTAAATTTATTTTATTCTTTTTAGTTCAATTTTGTTCAATTAAAGTTTGTCTTTAAAAAGGTTCTTTTTTACTTTTAATTTATGTTTGTGGAATGAGCGCGAGCCGCGCACGCGACCTGTGAGCTACCTGGAACGTAAACTGGAAATGCACCGCATCTCACGCGTCACGCGCGCACCGTACAAGCCTTGCATGAGTTGCGCTAAAGAGGCGCACCAAACGATTGCAGTAACTCGCGACCAGCTCGCGCGCTGCGCGCGATCTGCGCATTCGCGGAATCTGGACATACCCAAAGATTCAAAATAATATTTATTGCAATTTCATCCAATCAAATATGATCAGGTTAATTTTTTTTTAACTATTTGACACTTTTATTGAGATTGTTGTTGAGTGTTAATAAGCAGTAGTTTGTTGAATTGAAAAGCAGTTCCCTTGTTATGGACACAAAATAAGAAATCGCTCTGATTGTCTTATAAACTACGAGTGTAGACTTGTCCCATCCATGATCAACGCTTGAACTTGTCATGTACAAGCGCAAGTACTACGGCTAGGAACGGGACACTTTGTCCTGTTTCTATCTGGGTTAAAAGTAAAAGGGTTTTAAATATAATAGAACATAGAACAGTTGGAAGCGTTATCATGGCATATTCTAATTGCTTCATAGATGCAGCCGCGTAGAGAGCTGGGGAAAGTCTTATCGTGTCAGCCTCAAGCTAAGCCGTGGTACCGGTTTTAAATCGACTTTGAAAAACCCGCAAGGAGGTTCTTGGTACGATTAGGTGTTGTTTTTATTTACGCTTATTAATTATCTTTATTTATTATCTTCTAATTTGATATTTCGACCGATAAGCTAAATAACACTATGATTGAGTATTGCTGATAGTGGAGTGTGGGGGGGGGGGGGGGGGGGGAATATATATTCGTCTTTCACATTCAAAGAACATTGCAGTTCAGTCAGCTAATTATT
Organism: Anania fuscalis; assembly: GCA_950371115.1. Taxonomy (NCBI): domain Eukaryota; kingdom Metazoa; phylum Arthropoda; class Insecta; order Lepidoptera; family Crambidae; genus Anania; species Anania fuscalis. Next base: position 29,070,196 of record OX493324.1, read on the forward strand.
TATTAATCTACCCAAAAATCAACATCTCTCTTAATAGACATTAAACTCTACCATTAAGTTGAAAATCGGTTGAAAAGATTGTAGTTTTACGGTAGCTGTTAACTGTATATTTAACAATTCTACTTTGCTACTAAATTCTGAAAATTCCCAGTTCCACGATAGACAGCGAGAGAATTCCAATATCGTTCACGATTTTAGATTGGCCAGTTCCAGTTAATACGATGAAACTGCCAATAAACTTCAACTCTTCAATCTCGCTTTGATTGACATAGGGGACGAATCGGTACGAATAGTGACGCAGCAAAAAAAAAACGCTATAAGGCTGGGGATTGAGTGCGATTTACCGTTAGATTTTTGATTAAGCGCTCATACTTGGTATATTTGTTTCTGAGATGATAGGGCCATTTTTCTAAGGGTCAATTGTCCTCGACTCTAGTCCACCCCCATTTAGAAAGACAGGGTAGATTTTGAGTCGCTGACGACTGAACCCATACATGCACCACCGAAAAAATTGCCTTGATATAAAGCGGCTTTGGTCGGTGGGATGTTTCGAGCTGCCGATCATTTTTTGATAAAAGATTAATTTATAAAGATATTTTACAAAAGAGCAATTACTTGATCTGGAGACGTATTTTTGAAGCATTAGAAATGAATCTTGAATTCGAACACGAATACGATTAGTGTGCGAATTCTATTTCTATCACTCCCGATTTTACGCATTTTTGAATCACTCGAATTCTGTGTTGCTATTATAGTAAAATTCTTGTAACTATTTTCGTTTCACGCAGAAAACATTAAAAACCGGAATGCAAAACTTATTGATTTTAAAAACCGGCAATGAATCTCATGGAAAGGAACGAAAAAAAAAAGTTTTAATCTGTGAACCATATGTTTACTTGTCAAAGTCATACTTCCGAACTTTCTACTAGTAGAATCGAAATACGAGTGGGCCGTCGTTGCAGAATTCACGAAATGAATTTTCAATAATAGCGATTTTAGTCATTCGCATGCGAATCTTGCCATTTCGTATTCGAATTGGAATGCGCATGATTCAAAAATACATCTCCTGAAATGTAACACAGTATTTCACTACACATTACATTATACTTAGTTAACATAATCTTTCAAATCGGAAGGTTTTCATAAGAGTGCCCAGTTACCTAGATAACTGGGCAGTCTTATGAAAACTTATACAGGGTTATTTGAAATAAATCAACAACCTCGCACGACTAGATAGCTAACATCATTAACAACAACATTTATTCGTCGACTTTTGATTATTTAACACATTTTACTTTCATACAAAAATAAATAGCAATTTAATTTTACGTTTGAATGTTATCTCTTTACGCATCGCATACAATAAAAGCTCTAAAAATCATTTTTAGGGTTCCGTACCTCAAAAGGGAAAAACGGAACCCTTATAAGATCACTTTATTTCCGTCCGTCCGTCGTGTCTGTTAAGACCCTTTAGTGCCGAAAGACGTGAAGGTATCGAGTTGAAATTTGAATGATATACTCGAATCAACGGTCTCTTGAAGCTGTGAAAAAATCAAACTTCTAAGTTAACTAAAAAAAAAGATACGCCGTCCGATGTGTCTGTCAAGACCCTTTAGTGCCGGAAGGCGTGAAGGTATCGAGTTGAAATTTGAATGATCTACTCGAATCTACGGTCTCTTAAAACTGTGCAAAAATCAAACTTCTAAGTAAACTTGAAAAAAAGATACGCAATCAAACCTGTATGTCAAGACCCTTTAGTGCCGCAAGGCGTACAGGTATCAAGTTAAAATTTAAATGATATACTCAAGCCTACGGTCTTCTGCTTTAAGCTGTGAAAAAATCAAACTTGTAAGTTAACTTGAAAAAAAGATGCGACCATGTACGCGTATGTTGCAAAAAACGCATATTTCGACCCTCTCAAAGAAATCAAAATGGATAGGGTATTTTTCGTTGTCCTAGAACTATGAAATTTGGCAAGTAGCACCATCCTGTAACAGAAGTATAGGTAAAATCTGGAAACTGTATATTTGTAATTAAATCATAAGAAAACGAGGTCTATAAACAAGGAACAATTTTTCGCCAAAGGGCTTTGATGAAACTCCCTTACGAATCAAAACACATATGAAAATTACCAAAATTCATCTCCTATTTTTTAATTAATCAACATTTATCAGAATATGGGAACCAACATTTCTGCATTGTGAAATCAATTGTAAAAGGACTTTTATGTTTTTACTTTGTACACAAGCCAGCCTTCAAACTTAAAAGTCAATGGGTAGGGTAAGCCTGTGAAATAAAGATGTACGTATTTGTTTAATTTATTCTAAATAAATATGAATACTATTCAATTTGGCAAGTAAAACCTATGATGCCGGCGAAAAACACTAGATGGCACATAATGCACGTTTTAAGCACATGAGTAAAGAAACGGAACAGAGACAAAGCTTCTAAAGAGCTAGCAAAATTTATACCTATTTTGGTAGGGTTGGCACAATTAAATAAATTTAAAATATAAATTATTTTTTTTACATTTTTTATTAAAATAGGTTATTTTTTTATTACTTATGGTTTTTAATAATTTGTTGTGTCTTTTAATCGAATGATAAATTCTAAATCTAATATAAAGTTCTTTCAAATAATCCAATGGGAAATAATCACATGGCATATGAAATGTACAATCTTGCAAACGTGCTAATATGTCATTACCAATATTAACAATTTGTACATGAAGATCAAAATATTCGCGAAATTTTTGCTCAAGCAATTCAACAAATGCAATTAAATTGTCAGGAGGTATTATCACACACAGTACAATGTACAACCATATTTACAACACTTTTTAAATACTAAAACAAAAATATTACTACGTATTATGTGAGAAACTCGATAACAAAAACAAAACACGCACGACATTCGAGCGTCGTGTCACGCCTGCAAGCCCTGAGATTGACCACTGGCTGATCTAGTTTGAAGCGGTTTCGGCTCATACGTGACAAGCGGCCAGTGGACACGCACACACACGCGTTGCACTTGTAGTGATGTACCTATCACAGCGCATTCGTATGAAGCTTTGTCTCTGTTCCGTTTCTTTACTCATGTGTTTTAAGTATATATTTTACTTCTGGCTGGTAACTTTAGGTTACGAAAAATAAAACATTGTGATTAGTGACTTATGTCACGTCACGTCAAAATAATTATCAAATTATTATCACTCAATAATCACAATACCTATTTTATAAATCATTGCTTTGAAACTTATACATTATCACGGACGTAAAAAAATACGGACGTAACCTCGTCTAACCATAAGTGAAGCATAATAATGGCCGCCCGTTTAGGCTGTGTGCGTGATTTAAGGGTTGCTATATAAACCATCAATTTCCCTGCTGTTTGGTGGTACCAATCGATCTCAGTTAACTTATGTAATTTACATATATTTTTTAACAGAAATATAAACGGTTGATCTATGTTGACCTACCAAACATATTTTTTATAATCACTGTGATAGAAAATAAAACACATGTTACGTATAAAGAAATATATTTTTACACATGACATTATTAGTGATAAGGCTATGACTATCTTTAAAATATACCCCTTAATAACAAAAAGTAAAATTGAAAAATTTTGAAAACCCCACGACGCTTAATACGTAATTGAAAAAGAATAAAAATTCTACTAGTCAGCCCAAAAACTGACGAAATCTGATTTCAGATAGTCACATACATGGTTTGTTGCATACAAATATAGATTTCCCCACCTTATGGGTAATTTTCCCGTAAATAAAGTGACAACACTGTTGCATTTTACCTCTAGAATTATCGGCAAAGTATTTAAAACTTAAATAATTTTTTTTATCACGAATCGTAATAACTTACTTATGATAGGTGATTCCATGTGACTCTTTACGTTTACTCATGTAGTTTTTACATGATTTAACAACACAAGACGGCATTTTTGAAAAATAAATCGTTGACGCAACGAACGCATTTACTACGTGTCACTGGCGCTGTCACTCGGGGCGAAATCATAGATAAGAATATGTACTAAAGTAGCGAAACGGCGGCGGGTTTTCGTACCTAGTGTGTATGTGTAAGTCACAGATTAGTCAGAGTATGTCTAAAGACAGATTGGAAACGGCCCTATGATTGGTTCGACGATAGTGAAAACTGAAATGTCAAAATTAGTTCATAGTATGGGAGGCTTTGAAAGGTGGCGCTGTTAAAAAAAAATTGTACGCCATTTGTATGACGTAATATTGATGCTGGTTTCCATGGCGACATCGTAACTTTTTTTGTGTTCACAGACTATGTAGGATTTATACCAGCCGGTTACCGTTACTTTATTAACTGTTATCGCTACATTATTAACCGTTATCGTTACTAACAACGGTATTGTAGTGCGTTAAAAATGTGTTTAAATAAAACGCTCTTAATTGGTTACAGGTTTTATTAATAAAAAATGTACAACAATGAAATATTAATTTCACCCGCCGCTGTCTGCCTTATATCGCGCACTAGAACCTGAAACAATATGTACAATATTAAAAGATTATTCCGATAGGCCGGGTCTACATTGACCCTCATAAAATTTTTGTTCCTATTTTTGATTTTACTACCGTTTTGTGGTGTGCGTTCGCGCAGCAAAAAGTATCGCCTAAAGGGAGGAAGGATAGTTTGATGTATCGTGCGGCCGCTTTTTAATGTTTACTACAATTTGGTCGGATAAACTACCAAAAATATTTCGAATGGTTTTTTATCGTTATTGTCTCAAGTAATGGGTATACATACATGATTTTTTGCATACGTATTCTTAAAACAGTGCTCATATTATTGTAGAAGCATGTAATAAGCCAGCTCACAGGAAACTAGTGTTTTCGTATTCTAAGTAATTTCACTAAAGATAACCTCAAAAAAAAGACAATCGTTAAGAAATCGGAAATTATATATAGTAGGCCCGCGAAACTTTACAGGATTTTTTCATGTGAATATACAATGGGTACCAGTCGGCACTAACGCGAAGTCCTTGGTCTTGTTCGTCCGAGAGCCACAGCATTTTTCCATTTTTTAGGAAATAAAAGAATTGCTTCTTAACCATACTAGTCATGTTAATGAAAATTCCGGCACAAATATGCACAAATATACCGAATCTGTATACAAAAAATCATGAATGTGCGTTCAACCGTTTCCGATATACAGCAATTACCAAAACGTTCGCCCAGCAAAAAACTTAATAACTCTGATATCTTAAGAGGCACAAATCTGGCTTTCACGGCACATTTATGATCGTATATAAGCTATCTTTTGAATATTTAATATACAGCAAGGCCCATCAATTTAGAAAAAAAATGCTGGGCGAACGTTTGTGCAGCAGAATCTGTTTTTCTATAATTAATCTGAAGCTGGACGTGGACGCACAAATATAAAATTTCGGGCACATTTACACGATATAAGGCACTAATTATCTGCATCATACAATCCTTGAAAAGGCGATACTTTTTGCTGCGCGAACGCACACGTTTTGTGTTCATAATAATATCTTTTCATAAATTTGTTTCTCATAATTATTTTGTTCATAAATTTTTATTACTACTATCGGAACTCATAACATACGTTTCTCATATTATTTTAATTAATACTTTCATTACGAAGAAATGTTTTATTTCATAATTTTGTTTTTCATAATAATTTTCTTCATAACAGTCAATAATCATAATTTTCTTATTAATGCATAATTGCATTACTAAGAAACTATTTGAACTCATAATTATATTGGTAAAATAAGTTTTTCGTGTAAAAATTAAGTCATTGTAAACCGTTTAGTACATAGTAGAGTGCTAGTTCCAATTGTAATGACACAATTTTTGAACTAATATTGTAATTTAACGCTCGCTCGGCTTCGCGCTTTTTGTGGTCACTGTCCTAACCTAACCTTACCTAGATGAGATTTGTGACAAGTTTAACTAATAAATTGATTTAACTCCACCAAGTGCTCTTTCGTCGTGAGACGACTTAAATTAAGACATTGTAAACGTAGAGATAACAACGGTCCTAACCGTTAAACAACTATTAGATATTAAAAAATCAGGCCTTCCACCCGTAAGGTTATTTTTACTAACCAGACAACCAGTTTCACTTACACTTATGATTAAAAACTATATGAAAATAAATGTTAGTGCAAACAAATTTATGATTATTAACATTATGAATAACAACAATTCGGAAAAATAATACTTATGATTAAGAAATATATGAAAACAAATAGGGTAACCTTAAGAATTTAACTTGTGAGACGCCTAGTTTCATTTACAATTATGATTTAAAACTATATGAAAATAAATATTAGTGCAAACAAATTAATGATTATTAACATTATGAATACATCATTAAGAAATATATTAAAACAAATATTAGTATAAACAAGTTGTATTACTAGTGATATTATGAATTCCGATGATAAGGAGTTTCGATCATTAGTATTAACAAAAATTATAAAGAGTGATCATTATGATGTAAAATAGTATGAGAAATATTTTCGGACTTCCGATAATAGGACTTAAAAAGTTATGTGAAAAAAGGCGCACCCTGATAGGCCACTTAAGCCCGTTTTCCACTAAAGCGGAGAGGAGCTGTATTTTCATACAATTAACCACCTAAAGCAGACACCACTTCTCCGCCGCTTCGCTCCACTCGAGTAGTCATTTCTATGAAAACACATGTCGCCTCTGCTCTCCGCTTTAGTGGAAAACGGGTAGGCCCTCCGCTTAATACGGGAGGATTCGGACGCAGGCGGCTCTATTAACATCATTCCATCACATCTAATAATCTGTAGGAGAGGAACCGAAAGCAGAAAGGTTGCTCCGAAGCTATCTTCGCGCTCTCTGCCGACTGCTTTAATCAGAACCTGGAAAAGAAAATATTATTATTAACCATAACTATTTCCTTTTTTTACGAAGCCTAGAAGACTTATACTTGTTAAGTGCCATGGTTTGCATAGGTGACATTAAACTCGATGAAAGTTTTTCGTTAAATGAACCGCAGTTTTTTATTAATAATAATAATAATTCGACAACATCACATACATTGCTCTGATCCTAAGGTAAGTAGCTAAAGCACTTGTGTTATAGAAATTAAAAACAACGACGGTACCACAACACCCAGACCCGAGCCACTATAGAAAAGTTCGTTTTCTACATTGACCCGACCGGGGATTGAACCCGGAACCTCAGAGGTCGGCTACAGAGGTCGTCTAATACTATTACACCAATTATTATTGATCTGAACCCTACAAACGATTGTAACAAAGTGATAAAATAATTGAGACTGGTGCTGTGAGCACCCTAAGGAACTAGTGTCCACAAACTCAGAAATATAATTAAATAATAATAAAAATATTGTATTTGTAAACATAAGTAAGAATGCCATACCCTTACAGGGTCCATAAGTATGATCTCACACAATGTAACACCATATGTATACACTTATGACGCAATATATGAATATGAATAATATGATTATGTATAGGGACTGGGGTTGTTATTTCTATGGTTCAGAGCTCTTATACGACCAAAAAAGTTCTCCAGAGGATCTTGATTTAAATTAAGAGTGTAAAATAGATGGACTTCCCTCAAGTTTTAATTTCAACCAAATCGAAATAAAACTTTTGAGGGTTATGATCCTGTTTTTAACACTTGGAACATACTTTTTTGCGTCGTATTAGGCTCAAAAAAGTAAATATTTTGTAATGTACGAATGGCTTCTTACCAAAATTCGACATGACGTGATACACCATCAACCTCTTTTACCGGTCCCCGCATTTTACCATGGGCAGAGCCCCCGCGTGACCCGCTGACGCTGTCGAACAGCCTGTCGAAGAACTGCACTGCCTCCGATGTGGTCCGCATTGTGCTGCTTACTGGTGTCCCGTCTGCGAGGCTCCCTGAAAAATGAGTTATTAATAAACATGAGGGACCTCTATAAACTCTTTTAAATAAATTTTACAGTGCTGTTACGTGACTATCTTAAACTGCTTATTTACAGGCAACGGTTTTGTAAAGTAATATTTTTAGCCAATGTATTCAGATCATCAAACTCCAATTTTCATGAACAATTTAACTTTCGTATTTTTATGTTTTAGATAACTTAGTCCAAGGATTTGTAACTGTTTTGTATCCGAAAAACTTATTTACACCTGCTAAATAAATTTTATAAAAAAAACCTCGTTTCTTCTCAAAAAAGTAAATATTTTGTAATGTACGAATGGCTTCTTACCAAAATTCGACATGACGTGATACACCATCAACCTCTTTTACCGGTCCCCGCATTTTACCATGGGCAGAGCCCCCGCGTGACCCGCTGACGCTGTCGAACAGCCTGGCGAAGAACAGCAAATAAATTTTATAAAAAAACCTCGTTTCTTCTGTGCCTGACAGGGTCCTTAACACGGGTCTGAAATTGTTCTATTAAATAGCATCGAATGTTCTGTTTGGTTCAGCAATAAATTATTAAGTATTGTACAAGATTATTTTTACTTTAAAAATAGTTGCTCTACTTAACGCCACATTTTTTGTTTTCATTAGCAGCGCCGCTGGTAGTAGAATATAGAACTGGTTTCTTGAATTTGTCGCGTCATTTTGTAGACAACGTTCGAAATATATAGTTTTTATGGACTGGCGGGGCAGTTTCCAATTTGCCTTATATATTTTACAAAACAGGGAGCGCTTCCGTACGGAAGACGCCATTAACATATTTGCAAATTATACAATATGACTGCAACATTTACATTATATTTATTTTGATTGTATAGTAAATAATAGTTAAGCAATAACAGGAACAATAACAACCAGTGCTATGTTTGCTTTTTTTAAATATAATTATTTAAAAAAACCACACCTGTCGGTTTTTGTTTAAAAATCAATTTGGTTGTAAAGAAATTAATCAAAATGAATTACCAAATTTGGAACTGTAGCTTAGCATTGCAGCAGTCTTTTCACTCAGTGTTTGAGTGCAGTTCCTCACCTTCATCTTCTTAATCTTCTCAGGTATTACGTGCTCATCAGTCAGTTTATGGAGCATCTGGATATCTCCAACCTATAAAAAATGAGTGGCTTGTATTATTAAACAGATTGGATGAAAAGGATTACTGACTTTAATTATTACACATACAGAGTGAAAAAAATATTGCTACACAGAAAAGAACCTTAAACAAATAATTTATTTTGTCAACTCTACTGCTGCACTCAGAGACGTTACTTAACTTTAATTGTTACTTAAGGCAAACCTGTACTCCTTAAGACAATACGAATAAAGACCATTATTGAACAAACAAAAATGTTCATCTACACTTTATTGCCAAGTCTCTGAGTGCGGCAGTTAGTCTACTAACTAAAGTAGTTCTCTTTAACTACATAGATGCAACTGCTTTTATGGTTTCACCCAGACCAAAACCCACATGCTAAAATTTTGATCTTAATTGAGTATTTTTGTTTCTACAGAAAGATAATTAGGGTGCGTTTTCACTAACTTTGTGTGAAGAAGTAATTAGTGCACCAGCATAAATTAACCAATTTAAAACCCTATTTTCATTTAGATACATAAATAAGTATATAAAATAAATATAGTTTACCTCACAGTCAGCTTTGTAAACCTCAGTGATATCACTCCACTTGGCCTGTTTTCCACGAAAAGCCATAGTGTCTGATGTAGCTGTCACACTGTACAAAAAAAAACAATTACATTAAATTCGATTAACTTTACTCCAATATTAAAATACAAATAGCCTGGCCATAGTATAACTATTTGCCGCATTTACATGCCATAGTTCTAACCTATCGAGCGGCAAAGACCTTCCGGCCGGTCCATAACAAAAAAAACGGTGACACAACTTAGGTTATTTCCATCTTGATTGAATTGAATGTTGTTATTAATGTAATATCAGGTAATACTGCTGTTTCTGTTTCACCTACGACGTGTTGGCTCCATCGGAAACGTATTCCAAAGTTCCAGTATTGATGTCTTCATATTTATAATCACGAAAAATACAATGTACCTTAAAACAAAAGAAATAATGGTTAATGCATTATGAAATGAAAATTTAGGAAAAAAGTTAACTTTTTCTTACTATAATTAGATGCCGCTGATAGATTTATGTACCACAAAGCATTTGAACAAGAAAATAGGTAATACCTACTTATAATATTCCAACAAACAAAGTTTTACATAGAATGAACTTAGAGAGAGAGACTCCACTGTGGTACAGCCTGAATATGGCCAAAACAGTAATGAATTCAACAGAAGACTTGGAACAAACCTTGATTATATTAATTATTAGTAGCAAACATTATGACTTAGTAATAATCAATCACATTAATCACAACAATTAACTAAACGACTTCCCGTTATTTTTAGAAAATTTCGAGGACACAATGTTCTAACAACACATTTAATGAACAATATAAACTTGCTTTTTACTTTGGATAATAATTTTATCTCCTTTTTCTATTAATTTTTCACCAAACGAAAATTGTTGAAAATGTTAAAATTAAATTATCTTCAACTGACAAAAATGTCAGTTAAGTTTTTTTTTGGGTTGCTAACTATCGAAAATTTTCCCAGGAGACAATTATTATTTCCATCGCGATTGAATAATTAAAAATCATCAAATTTCATTTCAATCAATGTAAATAAACTTTAATAGAATAAGATAAAAGCCACGAAAAGGTTTTTTTTTATTAAACATACATATCAAGCAATTATTATTTATTTGTTTATCATTCTGGAGCTAGGACGGTATCTAGTACACTTCTTTGTATAGAAAATCACTATGTGCGCGATTTTTATCTACTTTATAAACAAAAAAATGAAAAAAATCGTAAAATCTTTAAATCGCAACATAACCCTCCCTCATTTAACTTCTCCCTATATATGTGGAAAAAGTTATTATTCTGTTAGCACTGTAGTTTTGAACGCGGTATTTAAAAAGTTAGATGTCAAAAAAGCCTTCCATACCGAGCGAGACAGAGCTATACAACTAAAAGCGATGCAAGATTCACTAACGTCCTCTCAAACTCTATGGCGATTCCACCCCGTGGTGTAAGTGTAGATCATGTACATCAAACGAAATTGTAGTACCTTGCATGATTCACATTTTTTTATTGTGATGTTACGTCCGTATTTTTTTCACGTCCGTGTACATTATGTGGTAAACAAAAATTGAAAAACGGTAAGAACGAATATCAGGTAATAAGCTAAAAAAAGATTAAGTGTGATATGTAATGTAATATGTAAAAATAAAATATTTCATTCATCATACGTGTTTATTTTAAATGAGTAAACTGTGTAACAATGTTTAAATAGTAACGTTACTATTTAAACATTGTTACAAAGTTTACTTTTAAGTTACTTTACCAAATTATAAGTAATAATTGTGCTTATGTAAAAAGCGCAGGCTTCTGAGTTCTGATACAGATTCACGGACCAGCAACGGAATCTACATTTTGTATGAATTGTGGCTCTACGTTGCTGGAACATGAACAGATTCTTATTACTTCCCAGCTGATACCGGCTATGGTGACCAGTACTAATTATTAGCAGACTACATTATCCCAATCTGTGAGTAAATGTGCGCGAGCATTGGTTGCATGCACGTGAAGAAACGTCAACTTAATTATAAAAGATTGCTGTTAGCCTTTAAAGAATCGCGTTTCGCATCCAGTTCCGATTTTGTCTGCTCTACAAGGTCATTAACGAGATAGAGACTAGGTATCAACCCCTCTGTACAATTCTTTGCTCATTTTCTTCTTTGTAATATGCTCTTAACTTTATATTAGCAATATTGTTTCTTTTCTATAAAACATAACTTAAATATCACCATGATAAAGCTAATAATTAAGTTCATTATATCATCATAAGTCATTTATTATTTTGCTTACATACAAGAACATGTCATTACGAACATAGAAAAGTACTTTCATCACTCTTGGTTCTGAGGCGAACAGTTATTAAACCCAGAACAATGTCCTTAATTTGTACGGAACCCTCGGTGGGCAAGGCCGACTCGCACCTGTCCGGTTTTTTTTTAATTTACGAGCCTAGCTAAAACCTACTGGCGTTCTATAGGGGAGGTATACTCCCGCAATGGACTTCCAAAGGCTGCTAGTGATGATTAATGATTGATTACCGTAGCTGGGAAGACGACTACTAGCAACCAAGATTAAAAATGTCAATTAACAGATAAAACTTATAAATTAAAAACATAAATTAATCTTAAGACTCGCACCAATAAATATCTACTTTTAAACACATTAGCGTTAAAATTATTAATTCAAATGTTAAAGTAACATACCAGCAAACAGGCGACTTTTAGTTTACAGTGTGCAACGAAAAATAAACTTCGAAAATTAAGTTGCAATAACCGTGTCCAGAAAACATTAACGACTTAACAAGTGAGTGAGAATTCATACCATTTAATTTTAACGTCCATTTAACACAAGCGCTTAGATTATAATTAGCTTTAAGATATTAACGAGAACCTAATATTAAAAAAAAATTCGAAAAACTAAATGTCATATTTTATTACAAATATCCGTGGTTAAAATGCTTTGGTATTACTGTATTTTTCTTATCCGTCCCTAAAAAAAATTTAAGAGATGGATTGACTTATGTCCTGATGGATGAGTCCTACAAAATTTTTAATAAATATATTCCATAGCGTAATTTTTCCGACCCCTGCCTGCAGGCACAAACATTATATTTAGATATGAACTTCACAAACGTCAGCACAAATAAATAGGCTTAGATTAAATAAAAGCTATCAGAAATTAAGCTACATACAATGCGCACACATCATTGCTTTCGTCTCGGAACACAATAATGTAAATCCACTCTAATCACTCAGTGGCAAATAGCGTATACATGTTCGTTAATTATTGCTCGTGAAATGCACTGTCACCTCAACACTGGGGTCTAGCATGAAGTGGCAAATCCGATATATCAGCCCATTGTTCGGACATTAGAAATACGGAATGCAATCGGTCATTCCAGTAGATCCGGCCGAATACAATTTGACATAATCTTCGTAAGCCAATTCAAAGTGCATCGTCCGACTCATAGACTTTTATAGAATACGCTTCGAGTTTTATCGTAGATCTAATGTCAAAGTCTCATCATCATCATCATTTCAGCTACAGGACGTCCACTGCTGAATGTAGGCCTCTCCCAGTGACTTCCAGATTAGCCGGTTGCGTGCGGCCTGCATCCAGCGGTTTCCTGCAACCTTTTCAGGTCGTTTGTCCACCTTGTGGGTGGATGACCCACGCTGCGCTTGCCGGTACGTGGCCTCCATTTCAGAACCTTTTTGCACCTTCGGCCGTCAGTTCTAGCTAGTGTTGCCGATCGATAGTTCACTATCGATAGTCTATCGATAGACTATCGATAGTTGGACAAAAACGTTAGTATCGATTGATCTTTCGATAGTATCGATATTGTCGTTACTATCGATAGTATCAATAGGTCAGTGAGATTCAATACTATCGACACAGAGCAATACTATCGATAGTATCGATACTATCGAATTAGAATATTGGATGCACTATCGATACTAATGATAGTATCGATACTATTGGTGCTGACTATTGCAACAACAATCGATACTATCGATACTATCGATAGTTTTGTCCTATCGATAGTGACCTTTTCATTAATAGTATTTCTAATACAATAAACTATCGAATTTCGGCCTACTATCGATAGCGCAAACATATCGATACTATCGATAGTATCAATTGTTGTTGCAATAGTCAGCACCAATAGTATCGATACTATCGATAGTGCATCCGAAATTCAGCTTTGATACTACCGATAATATCGATAGTATTGCTCTGAGTCGATAGTATTGAATCTTACAGTGATATCAATACTATCGATAGTATCGACAATATCGATATCGATTATCGTTATTATAGATGATTTCCGTTGCCGTACTATCGATAGTAAAACTATCGATAGTACGGCAACACTAGTTCTAGCAATATGAACCCACTTCTTAGTAAAATAGCAGCTGTGTTTGTTTGTGCCGCTTAGGTGACTTTTAGAGCGAGTTCACTTACGTTTTCCGTACGTATTGTGGATGATATTAAAATTTATAGCGGAGGTACAGTAATCTCAGCCCTCTATACCCGCATACATTAACATCGACCACCCACAGTCCGACTCCGAGGAGGTCCCTAGGTTTAACCCGCTTATGTCATTGATAATATTTTTACAATGAATAAGCTACAATACAACTAACCTTTCTAAAATAACCCCCCGATAAAAAAAACATTTTAAAAACCAAAAAAAATGTCATCATTGTCATTCAGACACAGGACGTCCACTGCTAAACAAAGGCCTGCACCAGTGACTCTACGTTAGTATTTTATTTGATTAGTGCCAGTGACTTCCAGATCGGCGGGGCGGTGGGAGCGACCTGCATCAAGCGTCTTCCTGCAACCTTTACCAGGTCGTCTGTCCACCTTCCACCAAAATAAAATGTAGGTAGAAATATGCTTACTTCTTGGCCCTTTAATTTTATTATAAGTTAAATAACCAAGGCATGTTTTGATCGAAACGTCATTCGTTTATAGCATTATATGCATTGGTCATTCTCATCGGGGGACCCTACTTTGATATTAGAAGTTTATATTAGCGATTTGCTAAAAAACACACAACAGCTAAAATATAGCGTAGTCATAATTTATTAACGTTAAATAGTATTGAAACAAACTTTATGTGCTTCAGCATCAATAGTAGAACTCAACCACATCCTTACTGCCAAAAATACATAATGCCTTGATCACACAAACCGAGTAAGTGGCGAGAGAGCGATCTCGGCCGAGCAAAATGGCGAGACAGTCACTCGGACCTCGATTTGTCTAGACTAGCCAACCCACCCCCACCCCGCGCTTAAGGTTTCTGATATCTAGTTTTTTTAAAACTGAATAGTTTGCGTGAGAGACACTTCCAATGTGGTAAAAATGTGTCAGGGCCCTGTAACTTCTAAAATAAGAGAATGATAAAACAAAAAAAATATATGATGTATATTACCATGCAAACTTTTACCGAAAAACTTGGTTTAAACGAGATCTAGTAAGTAGTTTTAATACGTCATAAATCGTAAACCGCATTTAGATAATAGTACTGAACCCTTCGTGAGCGAGTCCGACTCGCACTTGGCCGGTTTTTTTTATTAATGTATTGAGTTATTATAAAACTCTTAGGAAAAATGTTATTGTTTATGATGTTAGCTATTTAGTCGTGCGAGGTTGTTGATGTTTTTCAAATAACTTTGTATATATCATTGCTATCATACAAAATGATGACATATTTTTCTATAATTGCCACTGCATCTTCAGTCCGCCCCTCGATAGCTAACATAAATCCTTCAGTTACATCAGAAAATGCCTAAAAGATGCCCATGGTTAAAAAAAAACACTCTTCTTGCCTATCCCGTTGAAACTGTATCATACTCCGTGAATGAATGAAACAGGGCCAAGACTCTTGCTCTCGCGGAAGACTGACCTAGTTGCCGATGGAGACAACCAAAATGATGCGGATTGTGGAAGAAGGTCTAGCTTGTATCGCAGAACTTTTATTGTCATAATATTAAAATGCATATTGGCAGATGGCATAAACTTCGTTTCGCAGAAAATCATTTGGCATGGAGTCATTTCAGACGTTAAAAAATCATATTTTTTTAAGCCAGAATCATCTTTAGGCATAAATTTAATACCCACAATAATGAAAAAGCAGAACCATCATATCGCAGAAAGTTCACAGTCAGAATTGACTTTTGTCATACATTACATATTTAGTCATTAAAAAGCAGAACTATCCTAACTCAGTTAGTTTACATTCAGAATTATCTTTTTCCATACATTTCATCAAAATCGGACTATTAGTTTTGGTTTTGCATAAAAAAATGTTTACTACAGCGCCTCCTGGTAAGTTGTCATAGTAATACCTACTAAGAACATGCAAAAATTAAACCCGAATCCATCACTGAAACCGCATCAAAATAGGTGAAGTGCTTTTGCAAATAACTCTCACCCCAAATGCATATACTATCTTCGTACCGCGTGGGTAATAAAGTATTCTGCATTCAGGGGGCCAATTCCAGTAATTTTCATTCATTGGGAACATAAGAAGATTTTAATATGATGCGATTATGATGTAACTAAAAAGCGCACAAGATATGATCATGAATGGGCTGTCATATGATTGTGTCAAAGCTAGTTCGTGACAATCATGGATTTAGTAGGCAAACTAAATAGAGTACTTCTAAAATTTTGCTAAGTAACTTTCACTTTCGGTTTTAGCAGTGAAGTATAATATATTTATTTGACGCAACCAAATTTAAATACTGTTTCTAGTAAGAGGCATAAACCAGAGGAGTTGGTTTTCTCTGTCTAAACAGTTTGAAAATTAAATCCATGGTCACAATTTTGACAAAATATTAAGTCAGCATTAGAATACCATTTGGCCATTTTCACTCTTAATCATCATATTACGATCACTTTGGATTAATTTGTCAATTTGACATTGTCATTTTAGAGTACGAGAATCCGTTTGAGAGGTTGATGTTAGTGGGACAGGTTCGACACCGGATTATTACTACTTTTAAATTACGGGAGATAAATAATTTTCGAAAAATACTAACATTCAAATATTCAAACTCTTGGTTTTTGAATCCGTAGCGTCCGTAGCGTAACCTTAAACCACTATACCGTTTGTCAGTAATACTAGTAAGCGGAACATAATATTGTAACAAGCATTTTTAAATGAAAAAGACTTTCTGACGAAATCACAGCTAATTTGTTATGTAACTCAGTTAGAGCAAAGTTCGCTTCCGACCGTGATAAATTAAGTTAAAGATGTGCCTAGAAAATTGAATAACGCACCCACCCATTGGCGGTACTAAGAAAATCTAAGCATTCTCTGTGCTAGTGCATCCTTAGAGATTCACTGCACTGCAATATAAGTATAGATTGTCGATATTTTTCAATTCAATTCGTATTTGCTCATTTAATTTTGCTGCTATGAGTTGTTTCGTGGCTACAGCGTGCTATAGGCGAGCTGTTTTTTATTTTTTTTTAATACAATTAAAAGACGGATTTTGTCAAAAGTAGGTAAGTTCATACTTCACCTTCTTTTGAGAAAAAAATACATATAAAGTTGCCCTACAAGCTTAAACAGATACGATAATAATAATTTTGGTAATGTGAGATGTTTGTAAATTATTTTATTACTTTAACTAGCTGTTGCCCGCGGCTTCGCTCGCGTGATCTTTAGTTTCTTCAATATATCTCACAGGAACATTTAACTGGGATAAAAAGTATCCTATTGTTTAAACATGCTATATATATAAATTTAAATACACGGGTAGAAAGTTATTTTGAGGATGATTTGCTTTAAATGTTGATATCAATACTGCATAGCGCTTTTGATTTAAATTCACATTCTATTTGACACATGTTTGAAAACTCAATCCGATTTTATTCAAAAAAGGCTGAACTCTGGTTGAAATTGGTTGGTTAAAATTGTAATGTCTCGAAATAGTACGGTCTATTTAGTACCGTATTTCAAATACGGTTTCTAACACTGATCTAAGCTTTACAGAGTTCATGCACTTTTAGGACACGGCCTCATAGAGACGTGGAGTTATAATAATTTACCTTTTTAATATAACAAAATTAATAACCGTAAAAATCCAATGACAAATCCAATAACATTTTTTTTTACTTCTACGCGGACTAAGTCGGGGGCAAAAGCTAGTTTGGTATAAAAAGATATAGAGTCATATTCAATTATCATAACGCCTACTAGTTGACTTAAAGCTAAGGTATTAACATAAATTTTTAGGTTAAGACTTAGTGCATCTAAAAAGTGGAAAAAAATATATGTTTACGGGTTTACGGTCTAGTTTTTATGTAAAATTGAAAAATTAAAAAAAAAACATTTATTATTATTATTATTTTATTTATTTGGATTACCAACAGCTATTACATTAATACTTACATTCTAGTTACATTTTATGTTATTAACTCAATGTCAATTATAGGTAGACACCACAGAACAAGTAAGTTATTCTGTCGTTATTTTCCTTAACTTTCTTTAAATAGAGGGTTAGACTGTCCCTATGTACACTAAATCTATTGAAGAGGTTACAAATCCTATACATGGGTGAGTTCGCACCGAATTAAGTTTTTCGCAAAGGCGGGCAGAGTGGCAACTGGATAAGGTGTCTCGGGTACTTATAAGGCACTCTAAATCTCACTTGGCTAAGTAAACTCGAGCAATCAATTTGGGACCGTAGTAACTTGTAAAGAAAAACAAGGTCCATGTTATCTCTACGGTTTTCACTTTTACCATATGAAATTTAACCACTACAACAGAGACAATATTGGTGACAACTGAATGACATCATCCTTGTTGTTCATATTGTCGTAGGCCACACGTGACGTCAGAAATTCGTGACTGGTGACCGGTCCAACTGGTTTTACCATACAGTGCACAAATGCTATAACGCTAGCTTTATTTTGCACTAGCATTCGATGTAGAATGAATTCAAAAAGTTCGTTTAAAATTAACCAATTACAAACTAATTAATTTGAATTCAATAAAATCATATTGAATTCAAATTAATTAGTTAATTCGAACAATTGTTTTTTCAGTTATATAATTATTTAAATATTTAAGGATATAAAAAATATTCTAGAAATTCGACGTGATTGAACAAAAAAGCATTATTTTTCAAAAGGTTGCAATTAAACGAGGTTCCACCAAAACCTCCAAATTTTTGTGAAGTCTTTTATAATGCCTGATATAAAATAAGGTATTCTATCTTAATACAAAATTATCAATTTATTAAGTGAATTTAATTTATATAACACGAAAATATGTTATTTTATAACTTCCCCGCACATTCAACGACATCGAAGGTAAATAATAATAATATAACAGACAACCTCGGTAACGTGGCTCCTGCTCATGGAGGCAGCAAGCCTAACTGACACGTGCTATTAAGTAATTCGCGCCACGTGAAAAACAAGCCTTGAGGCGACGCATCGCTAAACAATGAATGCCATAGAGGTACGCTTATACCAATACATCGTCACATAGTATTTAAGCCTTTGACTGCCCAAAATAAAAAAAAACTGGCCAAGTATGAGGC
The DNA here is from genome assembly GCA_950371115.1 of Anania fuscalis. Taxonomy (NCBI): domain Eukaryota; kingdom Metazoa; phylum Arthropoda; class Insecta; order Lepidoptera; family Crambidae; genus Anania; species Anania fuscalis. Next base: position 29,089,402 of record OX493324.1, read on the forward strand.
GGACTCGCGCACGAAGGGTTCCGCACCATTTATTACCTATCTATAAATCGAGCATAAAAATCACGTTTGTTGTATGGGAGCCTCCTTGAATATTTATTTTATTTTGGTGTTTAGTATTTGTTGTTATAGCGGTAATATAAATATAATACTCATCTCAATTAAAGGATTTTGGTTTCTGGCACCGACTATAAAAATTACTGACTTTTTTACTAAATATATTATTTTTCGGTATTAATTTATTTTTGAAGTCAGTATTTAGTTTTTTACAAAATTTTATTTTATATTACAATTTTTGTTTTAAGTCCATAACAATACTTTTACGTAGTATAATATCAACTCTGTGACAATACGTAATTATTTGAATCTAATAGAGAATCCACCCGTATCCAGTGGCTTCCCGCGACCTTCACCAGATCGTCGGTCCACCTTGTGGGGGGCACAGGACCGATCTTCGTGGAAATCCTTGGGGGAGGCCTATGTCCAGCAGCGGACCTCTCTCGGCTGATGGATGGATGGATAGAATAGAGAATCAATTACTATAAAAGTCATTTAAAAAGTAAGAATCTGGGTCTAGTAACCATGTCATACGGTCTTGCGGTTAATACCTAAGTCAATGTCTTTTGTATCACGTTTCTGGGTGGGCTAGTTTACTCCTCTAGTAATAAAATAGCTGTATGGTACCTCATAAGCGCCACGTCTGCTCAATATAGTGGTTTAGTACACTACGAAAAGTGTTCTGTCGACAAACCGCAGTATATTATCTTCTTATACTCCTAGCCTGTAATTTTCATCTTCATCATCAGCTCCGCAACATGAGATAATAATCATCAGACACAAATAACAGCATTGCGTTGGAAAATATCTAAGTGAAAAACATTATGACGTGTGCCTATAAAATTGGAGGATAACCCACCATTTCCCAGGGATCTCATCATAAGATACTGGTGATAATGGGACCAACTTGAAAGTATAGGTATGCTTTGTAATTTAAAAAAATAGGTCCACAATGGTGTCTTAAGAATCTAGATATCTCGAAAAAATTGCCGAGGACATTAAATTAAATTTAAGTGTGTTTTTAAAATAAATTATTGCAATTTATTGTTTACCATAAGGACAAATTTAAAATATTTTTTACAAGACGTAGCAAGTGCGAGTGACGCAGGTTATAAAATATATGCAAAAATCAGCCAAGCTATTAGCTTAGCTTAAGTTTTGGAGCTCCGAAAAATACCCCTGGCCAATAATTATGTTTACATCAATTGGATTTTAAAATAAATATAAAAGCGCCATATTACACACCAAAGCAAGCAAAGCTTTCAAAGCGAGGATTAACCAGACAATGTATTTTATAGCCACCGGGCGTCGCGTCGTTAAATTTATTAATTTTCGTTTGTACCGTATCGGCTTATCAATTAGTATATTGGCCTTTATGCTAGCCATTAAACTAATTGATAAGCCAATAAAAATGAATAGCAAAATCCGGATTGCGATACAATTCATGCACTAAAAGTCGGGATATAATTGTCGCTCGATAGCCGCTTTTCCATTTTGATATGCCCCCGATTGTGGTTGTAAGCAGTTAACCGCCACACAATTTTAACCCCTTTGGATTGAGGGTTGTGGCCTAGTTTGCAGTAGGCCGCTATTTTGTTGGAGACTTCACCCCGCGAAGCCTTAGGTCCAATACAATATTATCGCACCATCACGCTCATGACGGCGATGGTAGTGGCCTTATGAACTCCTAAATTATACATGATAAATTATAAAAATGCATCTGGGCATCACAGAAGCCTAAGACAATTTTTGCTAAAGGCTACAACGAGACTAAAAACCTAAGGTTTAGACCATAGACTTAGAATTCACTACGCATTAAATCTATGGTTTAGACAATTTTTTAACAGACGTTCAGCGCATTGGCTGGCGACCGACTGAATAAATTTATCTCCGGACTCACCCGGTCCCGGACCGCATGTAATCGAATGCAATGCAAGCCGGAATCCCTTTTTTCCGGATCGAGTAGATTTCAGATTCGTACAGTCCAAGCCAACAAGATCTACTTGTGCGCGTATTCATATTACACGCGTTGGTGAGGTACTGTTTACGTTGATCCCAAAAGCATCGCGTGAGTTGAAAATCCGCGCGTTATTGATTGTCGCGCCGTAAGGCTCGCTCGCTTTAGGGCCCACACTAGCGGCTGTGACGGGCCATGTCGAGTTCAAAAGGCACCCCTACCTAACGGCTAGCCCGCCAGTGGCGGCGCCGTCAAACCCGGGACTGCAGAGATAGACCGAAATCGCAGACGGGATATTTTTGTTATATTATTGTTTTACTGTATATGTCCAGCGTACTTACATTTTCCACATTGAGAAAAATTGTGTAAATCGAATCTACAAGTATATTTGTGCAGGGTTACAGATAATTATCCGCAGCATTTTTTTTTTCAAACTAAACGTAGTGCGTACACAAATGATTCATGTATCTACATCGCATTCGAGCAGTACCCACTACAGCGGCTACCATCATTTTAAGCTATAATTATAAAGTTTAAAAACAATCCGACTAAACTTAGTATTTATTATAATAAAATAAAAAATACTATGTATATCCGACTAAGACTGAGCTGAGCGACGCGAAATTACGACCGCAGATTTTTAAAGATAAAGATATATTTTGACTTAAACAATTTATGATATTTAATGGATATTTGTAATGTACTCGCGAATACCTTTTTTTTGATACCAAACACGTGGTGATTATCTCAGTTTTATTTTTTTCGAGGGTAGAACCTGAGGTATAAATTCCGAAACATAAAATTTTATTTTTGATACAATTTCTATAGACAATGTTACCGGACCATTATTATGAATCTATTGACACCTCATGCATTAAAATCGGTTCAGTAGCTTAGGCGCTATGGTGAAACATACAAACATCAATACATCTTACATACATAAAAAATAATCTAGTGACGACGTAGCTACAGCGCAAGTTGCAATTATACCCAAATTTTTTAAATAATTATGTAAAATGTAATTATTTAGCTTACAATTTCCGCTCAGTTTCGCCGGTATAGACACCCCCCAATAACACCACCTGCAATAACACTCCGTGAACAAACAAGCAAATGTAAAGAGCACCGCCCTCAAATTGCATGCGAGACAGGTGAATGCAAAAGTTAGTACCCACCACCACAGTATATTTACTGTGCTAATAAGTACCGACATAAAAACCTCCACACGTGTCGCCACTACGAGTGACATGATAAAAAATTTTGAAAATGTAAGAAAAATAATAACATTTTCACTACTATTTTTAGTTATATTATGTTATTAAGGATTTCCGTAAAGTAACGCCCGATTGTATTAATTTTAATTTAACTCTGTAGTCTGTTACGCGATTTCATATGTTTATCTTGTAAACATTATTTGTTTCTCAGTAGGTAATTGGATAATTCAGGTAAAAAATTCTTACGAGAAAATATAGTACCGAAACCGTAAACCATTATATAGTAACTATACATAGTAGTACCACACACACAAGCTTAGTTTGGTAAATAAAACGGTGTAATTGTTGGGGGAATTATACAACAAGCAAAATGAGCTTGCTAAATGCTAAATTAAAATATTTAGATAATTAAATAAAAATAAATCGAAATTTATGATAAAATCACTTTAATTGTGTATTGCAGTGTCTCAAAATATAGCCTGGTAATAAGCAAGTGCTGGTCCCGAGTTATAATAATTGTAAGATTTAATGTCTAGTAAAACAAATAGTTTCTGTACGATTTTATAAGCTCTTATCACAAAACTGCGCAAATTGCTCTACGCTGCAATAATCTTCTTTGCACGCGTAGAGCAATGTGCGCAGTGCTACGAAATTGCTTAATTAATTATTTTAACAAAAACCTTTTGATATTTATTAGCCGCGCCTGCAGCCGGACAAAGGCCGAGCCCAATGTGCTCATGTCACAGTCTATTTATTTCTCGAAATACAGTTACCTCGTGGAAAAACTAAAAGCTCCGATACGTAAAAGCTTCGGCTTTAATAGGTTTATTTATAACTAGCTGTGCCCGCAACTTCGTTTGCGTGGACTAACAGTATGTTTGTTATGTGTCATATCAAGCAACGTTGCCGCGTTGTGGTCTACGATGAAGCACTCTCTTATTAAGAAAGTAGCTTATTACTTTGGAATTTCGACTATCTTGTCATAGAGGCTCTCCTCGTTTCCGGTGAACCGAAGATGGGGATATTAGATTGCGCAGTTCCATTGGTACGTCTCCAGAATATATCCGATAAATAAAAGATAGTTTAGACTACAACAGACTGGTTCGACAGGAGTAGAAAAGGCGGGTTGGGCCCACCGTGTGACTCGTACTTTTCTCCCCGCCTTCTTGACTCTTCGAAAAAGAAAAATATTTAATAAAATCCACGCGTTAATTTACATTACAACTGAGTATTAATTTTGACTTGAATGCCACCCGTGCTGAATTTCAAAATACAAATTACTCTATGTCCTACCTCGTAGTATGAACTCAAATAATGCCAAGTTTGATTTAAATTCATTCAGCAGTTTCGGCGTTATGCGCGGCCAAATACAGACAGAAAAAATTCAATTATTGCCGTTTTGGCTTCAGTATCGATTATCGAGTGTCTTATAGGGGATTAATTATATGGGATTTAACTGTTTAAAATATGGGTATGAAGTTAAAATGGTATGCGAAACATCTAACAATAATTATCCGTTAGTCATAAAAACCTCGTACCTCAACAATACTCCAGCTAAAGAAATACAATATCGATTCCTGAAAAAAGTTTACAGCGATAAAAAGAAACAGACAAATCCACATTATATGAATAGAAAACAGTCCATACCAGAAAAAACAGAAGAGATTTAATTAATTAATCAATTATCCATTCTTGGGATCCCTTGAAAAAGATTCATTGTAATAAATAATACAATGGTACTGAAATTTGACCATTATATTTGACCTGCCGACTCTGAACACATGTGCTATAGACAAACATTAGCTCTATGAACAAAAAGAACCATGATTCACAAAAAATAAAGAGAAGTTGGTCGCGCACACAAACGCACATTTTTTTCAAACATGCAAAAGCTTGTGACAATTTAGGCACATGGAAGTGTTAGAGATAAAGGACGAAAAGGGCGACGCAGTTTAATGTAATATCGCACATTGTAATGCGTTGCCCTTATCGTCTTAAGTAAGTTACTTACTTACATCACTTACATAATGTGAACTATTATAATATCATTGACCTGTATGCTCGGAAAAAAAGATAATAATTATTGAACAACAATAATGGCACCCCGTTACAAATGTTTGCGTTGTAATACTGGGTTTGTTTGAATTTAATAATAATATTATATGTACCTACTTAAGTACTATTTATTGTATTAGAAATTGATACTATATTTTATATCATATTCATAATAAAGGCAAAACTGACAACCTTTAATTTACCGCACCGAACTTGACCTTTTTTTATATTTATTTTCAGTCTAACATCTAAAGTAAAAGGAATTTATATTATACACTTGACTCTACTTAACACTTTTACGTACGGGACTCATCCGAACAAATCGCACAAATTTTGAATTGATCCAAATTGTTTTGTCGTTTCATTCAGACAATTGGTTCAATAATCAAAATCGATTTTAGCGTGCATAATGTATAATGTAATTATTTGGCAAGGTATGGAACAAATAATACCTACGCTAAAATCGATTTTAGGTAAATTCGGAACACACCTAACGTTTCAAATCAACGCGACAATTAGTACTTAGCAGATTTCGCTCCATAAGGATTGTTGCATTGCATCCATTGCATCCTACTTTTTAACCGACTTCAAAAAAAGGAGGAGGTTCTCAATTCGTCTGAATGTTGTTTTTTTTTTGTATGTTTGTTACGCGATTACGCCGTCAATTATGGACCGATTTCAAAATTTATTTTTTAGTTTGAAAGGGTATACTCCCGAGGTGGTCCCATTTACACCAAGTCAGATTCTGATAATGGGATCCCCGGGAAATCGAGGGCAACCCTCAATTTTTATAGGCACCCATAATGTTTTGCATATATTTTCTGACTCAATGCTGATTCTTGGGTCTGGTAATCATCATGTCATGTTGCAGACCTGATGATGGAAGCCACAGAACTCCTTAACGGATAGGAGTTAGAAGATAATACTGCTTTTTGTCGACAGAACGTATTTCGCAGTGTGTTGACAGACGTAGAGCTTATGAGGTACCAGACCGCCAATTTTTATTTACTGGGGGCGTACCCGCACACCCATTAAAAGTTCCTTTCTTAAATTGACTTGGTATTTAATGCAAGACCTTATCCTATGGGTACGACACCAAAATAGCCGACGTTCTGGTTGGAGTGTAGGAAAACCCTTTCCTTAAGACTTACAAATTTTCGTCGGAATATTGACCCAATATAACACCATATTTTTATCATACCATTCGATGGGGGGTCCATAGAGGACCAACATTAGCTAAGGTTACTTTGCTGTTAAGTAATTTTTGGGGGAGTTGGAAGGTAAAAACTGAAGCTTATTTTAAAGGCGTCTGGGACTTGAAATAAATTTCGTCGAAAAATTGATCATTAATAGCACCCTATTTTTATTATACCATTGGGTGGGTGGTCCACAGAAGACCAACATTTGTCTAGGTCACTTTGCTGTAAAGTCATTTTTGGCGGAGTGAGGGGAAAAATAGAGGACCTAACACTTAAAATTGTGAAATAAAATACGAATGAACACATTTTAACTCTCGATGGCTGGCACCGACTCCAAATAGAACTGATTAGGTATGTTTTAGTCAATATTATTTTTAGATATTTAGTTTTATTTTGAAGTCGGTTTTTAGTTTTTTATTAAACTTATTTTATCGTTAAAATACGTACCTTTGCAAATTCCCAAAGGCCACCTTGTAAACAATATTTTATACAATGTAACAAAAGTTACAAAATCTTTTGAAAAGAAACTGGCTGTATGAATTATTTCCCTTGTTTGTCGGAACTATTTAAAACGTGAAATGAGACGTTCGACTTTTGAATTCGGTCACCCTTCTCGCACATGGCAGAAAACGGCCAACTGGTTGTGAACTTGTTGACCTTCAGCCATTCACCGGGCGGAGAGGGGAGCGTTTCCTTTGTACAAGAAGGTAAAAGGTGTGCAGGTCACTCACCAACTGCTATGTAAATGTAATAATTGGAGCATTAAATAGGATTTTGATAAAATCATATTTAGAGTTAGATAAAAATATGCAGAGGATAAAAGTGCTTGAATCATGTGTCTTTTGCAACTTTTGCGGAACTAATCCTTACTATCACTTACGTAGTATTATTCTTTCTCTATGCTATCACCAAGCCAGAATCCGATGATGGGATCTCTGAGCAATCGAAGAAACCATCAAACTTTAAGGCTGAGTTGCATCAAACTTTAACTATAACCGGTGTTTCTGTATGGAGTTTGACAGACTTTTGAGTAAGATGGTGCAACCCGGGCTAAAACTTCGAAAATAAATTAAACGGCGAAAATGAATATTTAGTAAAACATACCTATATAATCAGTTATTTTTTAATGACTCAAAAATAACTGATTATGTTATGTATGTTAAACTAAATATTACTTATTTTACGATTTTTTATACAAGTTTTTTTATTAAATATTGAAGTTAGTTCTATTAAAAGTTGAATAAGATTAGACCTGTCTTTTAGATTTATTTGTCATGATACTATGTTTACCTTATCGATCATATTAAAAACCGAAAATAAGGTTTTGTTAATCTGTCACTCGCCACTACCCGCCAGAGTTTAATTAATGTCTATAGAACAAAAAAATCAATAAATTTAAATATTGTAGGCATAGAAAAATAAATGCATGGCACTTAATTAACATTAACATGCCAATCCCTGGATTTAATATGAACAATTCAAACTAGTCGTGTTAAAAACCTGACCGGGTTTCTATGGTTCATACATTGTCAAAGGTTTTGCAAAGTAGACGGTAAGTTTAATATAAAACCTCTCCCTCTCCAACAGTATCAGCATGTCCCTAAAAGGTGAACATAAAAATCATAAAACATCCAATGAAACCGAACTCAAACTTCAAAATAAGGTAATACACACCACAGAACCGTTCAATGACCCGCATCTGTGTCAGACAAAAGCACGGATTCTCGAATTTGGCTAGTAGGTAAAATTGATGCTGAGTAACGGTGCACCGAGTACGCTGTTGACACCACTTCATTAGATTTGGCTAGGGCTGTCACTGCAGAATAGAAAATGCAAAATATGATCTCCGTAGCCTAGAGGCAAGCATGCCAGACTTTGTTGCCATGTCTGATGACGGGGTTTGATTCCCGCTCGGGGCAGTGTTAAAAACCAACTATATAATATATTCTTTATTATCTTGGGTCTAGGTGTCGTTGTTTCTGATTTCTATAACACAAGTTCTTTAGCTAGTTACCATAGGATCAGAGTAATGTATGTGACGTTCTGCAATATTATATTTATGTGATAAACGGTAAGATGAGTAAAAATTTATTTCTGTGCAAAAAGCACTAAGATACATAAAATTATAAATAAAAAATCCGGTTTAGTTCTCAAATATTCCCATGCTGATATTTGCACTAAGCAAAGTCGTTAATAGAAATAGAAAATATTAGGTAGGTGGAAGTGTGGACGTAGCGTGACACCAATATACGAATCATTTGTCTCGTTAATCTGCTATCATTACTTTAAAAGCTGCACTAAGACTACACTATATTATTTGTAGTTTACGTATAAAAGTCATTAAAATAGAGCAGACAGTAAAAATAGAAAAAGTAAAACATTTAGTGCGTGCACGATCAGCACATTGCCAGATCCACAACCCTAAAGGGTTAGTTAGGGCTATCTGAGTGCGACCTTCTTGCTTCAAAAAGTTGGGTTGGGGCAGCCCTGGGCCAGCCAAGCCAGCACACGCGCGTTTCGGCCAACTGCCGTGTGTGTGTGTGGCTATTTCGCATTTGTCCGGACCAGCGCCGAACGCATCCCATCACTTGTTTACTGCCCCATTGACATAGTACGGACAACAGCACGTCGACCTATCACAAAATGTCATATTTTCTCATTTGAAAATGATCTCTATAAGTCAGGTTTAAAGTTGAAAATCTATTGGAGAATTTTTGACTTTTTGGGTAGGTCAACGTGTTGTTGACTGTACATCAGCTCTATAATTTATAGACTAAGGGTGGATTCGACGAAACATTAATTTATCCCAGTTATTACGATCTATTACTAGAATATCTTTCGATTCGTTTACGTTTTTCCACCTTATTTGGCATACACTGTTCATAATATTGTTGTTCTATGGTTCAACTGTGAATGATGAACGAATGTATGAAAATACAATATTTTTTAAATCCATTTTCAACCGACTTCAAAAAAAGAGGAGGTTCTCAATTCGACTGAATGTTTTTTTTTGTTTACGCGATTACGCCGTCAATTATGGACCGATTTCTAATTGTCCATAGGGCCATTTTTTCGACGAAATTTTTTCCTTACAACACCATATTTTTATCATACCATTGGATGGGGGTCTATAGGGGACCGACATTTGTCAAGGTCACTTTGTTATAAAGTTATTTTGGTGGAGTTAGGAGGTGAAAACTAAAGCTTATTTGAAAGGCGTCTAGGGCTTAGAATAATTTTGTGATCAAAACAACGCGCGATCCGAGCGACAATGACAAGACAATAATTCATATGGGTTAGGTTAGTGACCCGCCATGAGATCTGATATATTTTATCGGATGGTTTTCCACCATAACCCGCCACATTTGTTAACGCCGCAGGAACTTATTCTTGATTCAAAATGCAACCCCATGCATTTATCACAAAAACGGTACATTCTAGAGCAATCATAACCAACTTTTTACCCCCCCCCCCACACCCGTCACACCACCTAAACCAAAACCACAATGAAAAACTAAAAAAGTGTTTCCACTTCCATACAAAAATACGTCGAAAATTTGGCTAATTGTCGAAATCGACACGTTTGGCGTCGAGCTATGGAAAGGTCGATGCTTGGGGTTTTGTTAAGGGATAAAATCCGAAACGAGATCATCAGACAAAAGACCAAAGTAGCGGGCATAGTCCAAAAATGTAGCAAGCTGAAGTGGCAGTGGGCTGGCCACATCTGACGCAGAACCGATGAAAGGTAAAGTAAACGGGTTCTCGAGTGGAGACCACGCCTTGGCAAACGTAGTGTAGGAGCCCCAGCCCGATGGATCGACGACCTTAGGAAGATGGCTGGCAGTGGCTAGATAAAAAAAAAGCAGGAGATCGTGCATTCTGGCGTTCTTTGGTTTACGTCCAGCAGTGGACTGCAATAGGCTGTATAGATAGACAGATAGTGTCAAATCCATACTTTATTAAACCTCACAATAAAAAACAAAAAGTTTAAATGGACTCCAAAGCATTTCAACACACGATCTTGCCTTCTAAAAATGCCAATATCAGCTAACACAATTACTAACTACCTACAAAGAGATCATCGATGAATTTATTTCACAAGCCTTTGCAATCCCAAGCGCAATGCAGTTTATCAAATTAGATTGTTTTTGTACAACTTTTTGTGGGGAGAAACTAGCGTAGTTAAATGTTAAGGTTATCTGGCACAAAACTAGTGCTAGTTTTTTTTTGCGTCAAATGACGTTTGGCCACGATACAAATTTTGTACATTTTGAAGTATCTGACGTCATTTGTTTATTGTATAGTAGTCAACCCTTCAACTCCCAAGCGGTAACCGGTTGACGCACGTCCATTGTTATTAAGTTAACAATTAAATTGTTATCTATTTTCGCTGGAAGTTGAAGGGATAAATATAAATAAATAATAGACAACAAGTTTTGTTTTAGAAGCTAGGTACTTTGATTTAGGTCTTAGATAAAACCTATTCGACGATATCTGTAGCCGAGAGGCGAGCAAATTCAGGCGTCTTTAGCGTCTGTATAATTTGCCTTACTATATGGATTTAGACTATTTTTATTTATTGGTTAGGTCTACCAACAACTGATTCGTTAGTATTAACTCTTAAAAATAGATAGTTATTAAACTAAATTGTTACTTGTTACTATTGTTAGGTGTTTATGTGGTGTAGCACATAAACACCACGTGCACAATTAGAAAGAAAACAAATTGCACTTAATACATAAAAACAAAATTAAAAATTTATATCTACAACTATTATACCTACCATTTTGACAACCATTTAAAAAAAACATTCAACAGTGTTAAAGAGTCGGGCCGCTCGCATTCGTGCTACTTCCGAATACGGGCAAACTCATTTCGAAAGGTGGCCAGTCAGCTCAAGAAGACGTCAGGCTATTGCTGCATTAATTTTACAGCCGACTAATCCGGCAAATGGGAGTTTCTGCCATACACTGTACGTCGCAACGGCGTATACAGAGGCCTAATTGGCTTTCGATAGGGAACTCTGAATTTGAGCTATTGAACAGTGAAGTCAGACAGTCGATTCCGTTTCTGATCAACTTGTACAGAAATGTAAGATCCAATATGTACGAGTATATTATTCCGACTGAGTGTGTCAAATATCAATACTCGCTCAATTTAGTACAGTACAATAGCCTTTACGAAACCCAGAGTGCTCCAATAGCTGGATGGAAGGCGTTAAGTTTAGTTGCAAAACAAATAGTGTCCACGCTCAAAACAGCTTAAAGGCGTGACCCAGGAGTGTGAATGGCCTGTAGTTCTTTAGAAAAGTTTTATCCTCTTTTATGAAAAACAGCCGCCATGCCCTCTCCGCCTTCTCTCTCCCCCTCACCACGATTCTGAGCTGTGCTGAGCGGAACTGATCCGTGAGCAATATTTAACAGAGCCGAGGCTGCTAAAATAAAAGACTATTGGTTGGTTCCCATACAGCTCGGCGCAGGTTAGCTGAACTTTGCCTTACTGGAGTCTCACCCTAATACCCAGCAGACGTACGATGGCTTGTGAGCAAGCCAAATGGTGGCAAAATGGTCTGTATACCTTCAAAGGACCCTTTATAGTGACCGGAATTGCCGATTACTCACCTAGTCGACAAATACAAAACCTAATCAACCCATTTCTTTCTAATTTAGAACCACTGTAACTTTTAACAAAACAAGTCTGGTAACGAACACTTTCATGTTGATTGTTGTGTTATAAACGTATTAGTATTTTTAGCCGATATTTAGTCGCTATAGTACTTGAAGTTTGCTTGTGGATAGAACATGGAAAGAATTTATACTAAAAATATAAATCCTAGAAAAGAAATGTTAGTCCAATCTATCGGAAATCTTTGTAAACATGGAATTCCGAACTCAAATAAATTAAGAATTTGATTTAAAAAATTCTTTAGTGGCATCATAATATTAAATACTCAGGCGGACAAGTTCTAACAAATTATATATTATTTCTTTTCGGCCGGCACTTTCATATCTGACACGACCTCCGTTATAGCCGAGAGGCAAGCACGCCGGACTTGGCGTCGCTATCTCTGAGGTTCCGGGTTCAAAAAGTTCGTTTTCTACGTGCTTTAGCTCACCTTAGAATCTGAGCAATGTATGTGATGTTGTCCAATATTTATTTATGTATATAAGGTCCGATTTTATTAGTGTTCATCCTGTTAACCTGTGACTATATAGGTGAAAAGCAATCGTAAAAACCAATTTTCAAATGTGTACCATAAAAACTAAAAAAGTTAAAAATCAACAACATTGACTTCATATTGCATAAACTCGTCCTATCTTTGCTACGTTTAACCATCTGATTATCCGTCTTATTCCTTCCCCTTGTACAGAGCGAGAAAGAGTTGAAGATAGGACCAGTTTATGCAATATGAAGTCGATGTTGTTATTTTATAATTTATTTTTAACTTTTTTAGTTTTTATGATAGACATTTGAAAATTGGTTTTTACGATTGCTTTTCACCTATATAGTCACAGGTTAACAGGATGAACACTAATAAAATCGGACCTTATATTTGAATCGAGAAAATCTAAAACATAAGTTTCTTGATCAATGGAAATAATAACCAGCATTTCCTAAATTTGGAAATGACATAATGGCGATTGTGGACTCAACGTTTCCGACAAATGAGGTTATAACGTAAGTACCTTAATACTCAAATTCAAAGTGCTTTTGCTAAAAAGCAACGGAAAATAGGGATTTAGCGACATAACTAAATAATATCATTATTACCAAAAAAGTACTCTTTACCAACAATAGAATCCTAATACATTATTAAAACAATCTATCTATCTATTCAGCCTATTGCAGCCCACTGCTGGACGTAAGCCTCCCCTAAAGAACGCTAGAGTGCACGATCTCCCGCTTATAAATGTAAAATGAAGCTACCTAAAGACGGCCAAATTTTGTTTATAGAAGTTTCTTGAGTTAATTTTAACTTGCAAATTTGCACGAAAGTCACATGAATGTGTCGGTTACCATTCAATAGTTTCGTGTATTAAATGATACGTCAAGGAATCTTGGCACTTGGTATGTTAATTACTTGGCAGTAGATTGCGTTGATTAGTGAGTTTACTTGCTTTACTCTCTGTGTTGTTAAAATACTTTTTAAAGCATACATTTTCTTGCAATATTTAATACATCTACTCTCCAAATTAAAGAGGGCGACCAAAGCAAATTGTGTAAGTAGAAAATTTTGAAAACAAATTAAATAAAAGTAGTGCGTAGTATAATACTATCTCTATTATCATGGTTAATTTAAAAGTGCATTATTAAGAAAACAATAATGTCTGTTCGTCTGCTGCTTCGTTTTCATTACAATTTGAGGCATAGCAAGTCCACTGCTGAGTATTTTAGATTTTTAGGCTAAGCAGTACTTGAAACAGCACTTCTTGACGTAAAGTATTTTGCTGGGTTACTGTCATTGTGAGAACTCTGAGTAGAGAGGTAGATGGTTGAGCTAGAAAAGGGGTTTTTCTAAGGATTCATGGTGGTAGCGCAGCGGTGGCACCGGGGGATTCTTAAAGTCAAAGTAATTTATTATTACAAGCTTTTATTTAGTTTCACCTGTCCCGTTGTCTGTAATCAAATCTTGCAAGTTTAATTTTATCCACTTCCCGGTTACCGATTGAGCTGAAATTTTGCATACATGTGTAAACCGCGTGACATGCAATATTATGATGAAATGGTTTTTATCTGATGATGGAGCTGGAAGGTGGCCATAGGAACTTCACAATAAAACAAAACAACCTCATCGAGTTTGGGCTCGTTTGAATCGTCTTGACGAGTAGTTTGTCTTTCAATGGTAAGCAGGGTCTGATGATGGAGCTGGAAGGTGGTCATAGGAACTCTGTACTAAAACGACGAAACTCCATCGAGTTTCGGCTCGTTTGATTCATCTTGACGAGTGCTTTGTTTTAAGATGGTTACCAGGGTCTGATCTGATGATGGAGCTGGAAGGTGGCCAATGGAACATTGTAATGAAACGACGAAACTCCATCGAGTTTCGGCTCGTTTGATTCGTCTTGACGAGTACTTTGTTTTAAGATGGTTACCAGGGTCTGATGTGATGATGAAGCTGGAAGGTGATCATAGGAACTCAGTAATTAAACGAGATAACCCGGTCGAGTTTGGGATCGCTTAATTTGTATTCACGAGCTAGTACCTACTTTGGTACTAGATGGTAATTAGGTTTTGATGATAGATCTGGAAGGTAGCCATAGGAACTCAGTAATTAAACGACATAACCCGATCGCGTTTGGACTCTTTTAATTCGTCTTGACGAGTACTTTGGTGCAACATAGTAACCAGGATCTGATGATGGAGCCGGAAGGTGGCCATACAAGCTTTTATTTTTTAGTTTCACCTGTGCCGTTGTCTGTAATCAAATCTTGCAAGTTAAATTTGATCCACTTACCGGTTACCGACTAAGCTGAAATTTTGCATATAGTTATGTGTAAATCGCGTGAAAATGCAATATTATGATGTCATGGTGCTGATCTGATAATGAAGCTGGAACGTACCCCATCAAGTTTAATTCGTCTTGACAAGTATCTTGGTTGGCGTGAATATGCATCTCCAACAAAGGTTAACTGGCATTTTGTTCGGACCTGTGACCCACCAGCGACTACTAACGAAACTAGTTGGAGTACGTTAAAGACCATGAATACTACCCAATGAGATAAGTCACATTCCTCAAAAGCATGGGAAAGTTTTTTTTTAGCAAAACAAAAATCAATACAGTGTGTAAAAAAAGGCTTAACGAAGCCTTAAACCACGAATTCTATACATAAAACCATTTTTTTGTAGAATGCAAAAAAAATAATTGCTGGGAAATGACTTTAATTTTTGGGTATCAAAAAACATAACTTATTTCCAACCCGCAATGTATAGCGCGCACGCCACAGACTATGCCTGTGTGTGTAAGCGGTCGGCGGGCGAGCGGGTGGCGCGAGAGCACTGCGCACGATTCATTGCCGGCTGTGCCCTTTAAAGGCCTTTTATGAAAGAAGGACTGAAAATTTTTATCATGTTTCTTTGTAACAAAGTTTAGTATTATCAAATAGAAGTCAATTTTGTAAAAATCTTTGAAAAATTTTTTTAACTTTGACTGTCAATAACTCTGTAACCCGTCATTTCCCAGGTATAGTGTAAAAGAAAAAAATGATCGTAATAATACGTAGAATATGTGGTATTCGG
Source organism: Anania fuscalis (assembly GCA_950371115.1). Lineage (NCBI taxonomy): Eukaryota > Metazoa > Arthropoda > Insecta > Lepidoptera > Crambidae > Anania > Anania fuscalis. Next base: position 29,105,118 of record OX493324.1, read on the forward strand.
CTTGGTGCAGCCTTTTTTTACACCCGATATATAAAAAACTAATTTTCGTATCCAAATATGCTTTTGAATGTATAAAATGCTTACAAAAATGTACAATATCTTCCTAAAAGGTTACACGAATGATTAAGAGCTTTTCTATCTTGTTACAAAGCCTGGCGATCGCGGGTTCGAGTCCCGCAAGGGCAAATGTTAGTGTGATGAGCACGAGCGTTTGTACCTAAGTTAAGATGTTAAAAACGTATTTAAGTATATTAATCTGTTATCTAGTCGCCATAGCACAAGCATTGCTTAGTTGTGATCTAGCTAATCGGTGCGATTATGAAAACAATTTATTAATTTATTTCATTATTATTGGTATACCGTGGTAAAATATGGGCCTCTAAACTCTTTATTGTAATGTAGATTGCGCCCTACGAGTGACGGTATGTATCACGTAAGTTTTAATTATTGAAATCAATAATTAGGCAAAATATACGTTTTGCGTTGAAGCACATAACTCTTTTCTCCTATGCATTAGGATCAAAATAAAAACATTCCGCGAAATGTTAAGCCTAAACCTTCAAGAAAAACTCTACTACCCTACCCCTACCCTTTCAATACTGGTCGTGAACTTTGAGGTACCGGGTCAAAAATGCCCAATATGACCTTTGGGAAAAAAGTTCGTTCCGTTTGTTATGAATGTGAATTATGTCTGATTGATTAGATGGATGACCCAATGACAAGGTGAGCACGCTGAATGTATGTATAAACATATACTAAAAAGTGACAAATAAAATTAAAGCAAAAAAACTTTGATGAGAAAAATACCATTATATAGGTGGCATTTTTTTATTAATAAAAGCGTGTTACATTTTGATTGCAGAAGAAAAATAAAATTAAAGAAAAAAAACTTTTTTTAAAACAAGCTTTTATTATTTGTAAATAAAATGAACTAAAAAGTTATAAATAAATTTATCTGATGAGAAAAATACCATTATATAGGTGGCATTTTTTTATATTAAAAACGTATTACATTTTGTAGAAACATTAAAGGACATTTAGTTTATTAGGTACTTATTTTTCTTCTGCAATCAAAATGTAACACGCTTTTATTAATAAAAAAATGCCACCTATATAATGGTATTTTTCTCATCAGATAAATTTATTTATAACTTTTTAGTTCATTACATTAACAAATAATAAAAGCTTGTTTTTAAAAAAGTTTTTTTTTCTTTAATTTTATTAGTATTTTCCTTGTAATTTTTCCAATAGTTATCATCGTTTTAACCTTTTCTAGACTTGCACGAAAATTCAAACATCAAATTAGCAAAATCAGTCTGGTCGCTCCCAAGTTTTAGCGAGACTAAGTAAAGGTCCACCCGGGGGAAGCCGGGACGGGCTGCTAGTGCGTCGATAAAATGCCAAAAGAAATCGGAAATGTTTTTAAATTACATTATCACGTAATCCTGCAGGGATTGCGCTCCAAGAGAGCCTTTCCAAAAATATGGAAAGAACAATAAAGTATAAAGCACATGCTGACGACTCAGCCTCACAGAAATACAGTAAATTAGCGAATCCAATCCCGAATCAATTTAAAAAGATCATTGCCCTAAACCGGAATACGAAATCATTGTTTTCAAGGAGAACTTCCACGTCAATAGTTTATTCTATTGCCATGTAAAAACTGACTGTAATAGCCACGTGACAGGGTTCGTAATTATTTATTTATGTCATTGTGCACTTGAAGCTTCTCTTCCCACACATGAACTGAGCGTCTTCCACCCACTGCATACCTCAAATATCTCTTAATCATATTGTGATTATTACAAAAGCATAGTGTTTAGTTTTATTTGCACTTCAACTTGAACTTGATTAAACTCAAACAAATGTATACCTACGTCATTTAATGCATCCTCAAGCGTAGCGGTTTGCATAAGCGATGATAAAACCATGATCGTGACGATGTTTTTTGCTTTTCCTTTGCAAAAAGACGTTTACTGTAAGGGTTGGGTACCTATAAAAGGTTTTTTAGTGACTTGATATGAATGGTTGAATAAATTCAACCGTTTTTATGTGTAACTAAAAAAGCATATGCTTGAATTGTGCACAAACTTGTTAACGATAAAGTATTGTTAAAGTCCTAACACTCAAAACAAACAGTACGGAACCCCTTTGGAAAGATCCACACAGATATGCATATAACCGTTCCCAACTGTTATATGCATATCTGTGTGGATCTTTCCTCAAAGGCGAACATAAATTGGAAGACGATGACGTCTATGATCCGACGAACTAATCAAGGTTGTGGAAAGCCATTGGATGCATTCGGTACAGAGCTGCTCGTTGTGGCTTTCTATAGGAATAACAATATCGTGGACTACAGAATATACGAGTTCTACAAATAATCAGATTGGTGTATTTCTGCACAGAGCACATTTTGCGCAGTCATCGCGTCGGAGGAAACGCGACATAATATTAGTGGTACGCTAGTCCCACTTAAATTATAACGGCGAAAGTTAGTGAGGATGTTTGTGACTCAATCACGCGCTAACGGCTGAACCGATTTGGATGAGATTTTGAAAACATTATGGAATATGATCTGGATTAACATATAGGATACTTACTTACTTACTTTATCCCGGTTTAATGTTCCTGTAGGATATTTTTCTGTATATTATTCTTTATTTAAACGGTTTGCGTATCAAACATCCTGTAGATGGACTACTAATGGAGTTGCTTTCAGCGAGCTTAGTTTAGCACATAATTTTATCTACCTAACCTAAGATTGATTAGTGCAACAAGTTTGGGTTTTATCAAAATTTTTCACTCACTTTACTGTTAGCTCAACTAATATTTCCCTTCACTCTGAATTTACAGGAAATATTTTTCATTTGCAACGTGAAAAGTATTTTCCATATATCTGAGTGCAGAGAGTTATTTAATATTCTCTAGTCACACAACTGCACAATATTGCCTAGCTTATAGATGTCGAGAAGGAAATACTTATCTTCTTCACTTGGCCACGATACAGATCTAGTAGGACCTAGACCTAGTAGGACTATAAAATGTTTAATTAAAAACTAAGTATCGGCTTTATAAATATACTTAAAAGCTAAAAATTATATTTTCTTAATAAACCATATTTAATCAGTTATTTTTGGAGTTGGTGCTAGCCATGGAGAGTTAAAAATATGTGTTTATTCCCACCGACTCTAAAAATAACTGATTATATAATCATAGGCTAGGCTAGGTATATACCTATGTTTTATTTAGAAAATATTTTTTTCACTTTTTATGAAGTCGGTTATAAGTATTTAAAAACTTTTTTTTCTCAATTTTTAGTGTTAGATCCTTAAAATTGCAATGACAGTGGTCACATCACAGCAAGCCGCGGTATGCTTAGTAATACCTAATTATTAATTTCAACCTTAGTTTCATAATATTAAGGTACATTATTAGTAGTCACCTGAAAATCCCTAACCGTGCTGTGCCGATAGTAGGTAGGCGCAGTTCATAAGTCAATTTAAAAAACCGGCTAAGTGCGAGTCGGATTCGCGCACGGAGGGTTCCGTACCATTATCTATAAAAACGAGCAAACTCTGGTTTTTAGTATTTGTTGTTATAGCGGCAACAGAAATACATCATGTGTGAAAATTTCAACTGTCTAACTATCATTTCATGAGATACAGCCTGGTTACAGATGGACAGATGGACAGATAGACAGACAGAAGGACGGACAGCGGAGTCTTAGTAATAGGGTCCCGTTTTAGAACCCTAAAAACAAACTATGATATCTTTTCTCGTTACTGGGTGTACTAGTTTACGCCCCCAGTAAATAAAATTACTGTCTGGTACTTCGTAAGCGCCACGTCTGCCCCACTACGAATTATTTTTTGTCGACAAATCGGAGTATCAATTATCTATTGATTCCCAACCGTTACGAAGTTCTGTGGCCTCCATAATCAGCTCAGCAGTACTTATAATATGCATACTAAAACCTTCTCCAGAATGTGAAAAATACTTTTCTGAAAACCGCATCAACATCGAATGAGCCAAACGCAAAATCATCGCGGACAAACATACAAACATAGGGGTCAAGCTAAGAACCTCCTTTTTTCGAAGTCAGTTAAAAATGTTTTCAGCTTTTATATTTAAGGAGCTTAAATGGTGAATCTAGTTTTCACGGAAGTCTGATCGATACCGCTCCAAATGAACTTAGTTTAATAACGAGACTTGCTGCGAATCGGGTCAAGAGTGCCTAGACAAAGCGCTGCAAGGAATAAGAAACAGGTTATAAATAAACCATTACTTAAGAAAAGGGCAATTTATGTTCGTTATTCCCTAAGCTTTTTTTATAATCTAACTTTTTTTTACTATTCGCTTTTCGTTTCCCCAATTCCGACTCTACAACTTGATCTTCAATTAAAATCAACCAGCAGTAAAAAATACGTACTCTTATGCTGGGGCTTCACCTGCGTCTAGTGTCGTTATTTAGTGCTCTATTTGACGTAATACGCAAGTGTGGCCGGTCTTTGTGCGCTAATTTGCTTTAATAACATTAGACGTTAGTCGATAGCTCGGACCGCGGTAACTTTTGACACACCAAAGGGATTAAGCGGGCGTTTAGTGCGTTGTTGTGGCTACACCTACTATACTAAACATGTTAAAACACGGTCACATTCAAAAACTCTTTGTGAAATAAATGTTAAAGTGCATAGTTATTAAGTTAGGATGGAGTAGACAAAATAATAAAAGTATTGAGTTCTTGGAAGCGTTTTATTTTATTTTAAAGACACACTCCCAGATCACACGCTAACTAAGTCGTTAGACGCTAGAATCAAACGTCAAATAAGTGTGGCCACGCACTTAGCGCGTAGCTTAATGCTTTAATTTAGTTAACGCTAGTCATGCCTTTATTTGAACGTTAGGCGTCACGCAGGTGAAGCCCCAGCATTAGAGTCATGTTAAACTACGGGAGAAAAGCTCACGTGGTAATGTGATAGCACGCACAAAGTACTAATAAAATTTAAAATCTACTTTTTGTGCCGTGCCAAGTGGAGACAAATGACAAGTAAAGTAAAGGAACATCAAACTTGGGCACTGCCTTGATCATTATCAGAGATCAGTGCTGTCGCGTAGCCGCTGGCTCTTTATTATCGAATACGAGTACCCACGCGCACGCCATACGACTGGCTTTAACATTAATACGCCGCTCGAGCTCTAGTACATAGCTTGAAGTTGTTAGTTAGTAGAGCCTTGCAGTTTGCAGTGTTATTACAAAAAAAACATTTTAACACAGCGTGAACATGTTGTTAGCTAAACCTTGTTTTACAAAAGATACCGTTTAAAACATTGTTTAACTGAGAACTAAAACGACGCTAAACGCTACGAGCAAACCAACATTCATTCAGTCAGACGGCTTCATTCATTCTTATCCGTTCCGTTTTATGGGGAACCGATTATTTGTCCGAAAATTACTTATCCGAATTTTATTTGACTGAAAACGTTTGATCGAAGTCTTTTTATCTATATGCACCGTTTGCCACATTTTTGAACCATCGAAGTATTATTTGACTTATGTATCATTTTACCGAACTACGTTTTACTGAATTCCAAAATAACTTTTTACTATTGGCTGTACTTTTTACTATAGTCTCTTTTAAACTTTTTTCATTTGCCAGATGATTTATTTGCCATACTTTCACTTCACCAAAATAAAATTTACCGAATTTTATTTGACCACATGTATTATAAAGTTACCTACCTAGGTTAACGACTACTACCTCTGTGAAGTGAGTCTTCTGGAGCACACTCAGAAAAACTTGTTTACTTGCATGCATGCTTGCTTGCATATATGCTTTCATGCATACCTTCTTCCACATATATACGAAACATACCACATATTTAAGAAACCATTCTTTCCGAAAAAGATACTTCTAATGTCTGTTTCCTCTTATTTAATGATTCTAGATTATTGTAAAAAGCCATAAGCGTCATAAGGTTTGAAACAAAATAAAACCGAATTGACATACAAAACGATTTGGGAAACCCGACTTGCTATGGTCCTTTGCCGTGGTACTTGTCTGCCCAATACAAGAGTGTAATTTAAAAGCCGAAGGCGCGGAGGGAGTGCAGTCCTCGCCCCCTGTTACAAATGTCTGGCACCCGTGCGAGCTGGAGCGGCTGAGGCTGGTCGCCGGAGCGGAGGCGACAAATAATGTGGCCAGCCCACTGCCACGTAAGCTTTCTACATTTTTGGACTATGTCCGTTAATTTAGTCCTCTGCTTGGTGATCTCGTTTCGGATTATAGTATGGTTAATAAAGACGAGAAAATATATAAAATTAAAATAAGTTGTTTTACTGCCCTTTTATTGTTTAGTGGTTTGCCGTGACAAAAAGTGGTGACTGTATCTAAAAGAAAAGGGCTAATACCCTTTTCTTTATTCTTAAGTCTTATTCATTCATAAATAACCGACACAAAAGTTTGTCAAACAAAAAATGTAGTAAAAGCTTACGTATTTTAAACATTGTTTTTCCTCAAAACTGCCGGGTCAGATTTCGATGCACCTTCGCATGTGGATACAGTTGAAGTATCCCAACATAAATACCACAACAGTATCACTATTTGTTCATGGACCACTTTCGCCCAGTCTCCTTTGTCAACTGTATTAAAAGTAACCCTGTCTATTTTTATACTTCAAAATACATATAGATATTTTGCTATAGTAGAATCTTACGGAAAGCTTATCAAAATATGTAAACATCATGGTACAGTCAGTATAAGCAAAAGCACTTAATTTTGTCGGCCCACATTGCCACTGAACTCGCTTGTGTGGGTGGAAGTACGTGCATTGCACTTTGTGTTGTTAACATTTGGTCAAACTAGTGATCGTATTAACCAGTCCATTAATAGCTTTGTAGGAATTAGTTAGTAGTAAGTAAGTAGTGTTGCGAAACTATCGATAGTTTTACAATAAGTTTATAAACCCGGGTTTGTAGTACAATTCATGGGATTAACCACAAACTCTATAATAGTTACGACGTTAAACCAATGCTGCATAGGTAAACTATAATAGTTTTTAAAGGTAGAGTATAGACTTCATAAGTTACTAAACTTATAGTATAAGTATAAGTCTTATACTTAGGCCCTAGTACAAACCAGTAAAAAGAAAAACAAAAAATTAATACAATATTTCAAAATGTTTAAAAATTGATTCTAAGAAGAAGTACCTATCCTTGGTCATTTTCCTTCCTTGGCCTTTTTCATCATTATCACATAGGACGTCCACCTTGTGGGTGGACGTGTGGACTCATATCGTTTATGGATCTACTCATTTCGGATTCGATCAGCAGGGTTAGCATGCGCGCATCGGTTATTTTATCGATAGACAAGACAAATTTTGTCTTCGACGATAATTTTGTCGTTTTTCATAACCTAGCGGATTACAGACGTCTTGAATCGTTTTTCTTAATATTTTTAGGATCCTCGTTCTTCGTGGTCACTAATTTTTACGTTATAACACGGCATTGCCACGATACTCTGGTGTTTTCTTTGTTATCGTCGAAGACAAAACGACATATTTACGTCAAAATTTTATCGTCTTGCGCATGCTAGACCTGCTGGCAAAGAATCACCGAGCCTATAAGCCCTTTCCATGCTACACGCTGAGCAGTTTAGATTTATTTAAAAAATTGACAAGGTTATTCTTTCATTAGCATTTTATTGCAATATAACGGTAACAACAAGTATGTTACAAACGTTAGGGTGACCAACAGACGGACTTATTAAACTGCTCACCTGTACTGTAACGTTTTGACCGGTAATTGCTCAAAGGGATACATCGAAAATTAACAACTTAACTAAGTGTAGTGTGTAGTGTGTGTGTGTGTGTAGTGTGTAGTGTGTGTAATACTTACTTTGTAACCGGTTCAATCGAAACTCGCTCCCGTCAATGGTGTTTCATTAATCCTTAATTGTCAGTTATGTTCCCCCCTCATTCAAACCAATTACTAACCAAACCAAAACCATTAATTTTGCGTATAGTATTTATTCAAATGGATGAGTAGGTATCCATTTGAATCAATACCACGCAAAATTAATTTTTTTTCAATTTTTATTGGATAACAAGGGGTTTAAGTGTATGAATGATCAAAGAGTATAATGCGATACTTTGGGCATGTTTAATTTATACGCAACTTAAACTTGTTAGTTCAAAAGTAGTTTGCACTCAACATATAATCTTATTACATATCAAATTGATTGGCTTTTCTTTAGTTATTATTTACACCTCTTTTGCGTAGGAAAATGCTTTCTTTATCTAAAACGTCCGAGTGTTCCATGACGGGACGACAAAGAATTTATATTTGCACCCACTAAGTTTATATTTCTCGTGACTTTCGTAACTAAGCAAAAGAGGAATGAAATCATACCACGATACAAAATCGGGATGGAAATGATCTTTTATTGTGTTAAGCAGATCAATATCAGATTTATGATTGGTGATGGGCTGAAATTTTGTACAGATTCTAAACTGTAATGTTTTCGAAATCAAAATATTTGAATTTTAATATGGTCTTCAAATGGTGCAAATATGAAAGTCTTAGGTTAGGTTTAAATTTAGTTTTTTTAGCAATTACCATGCTAGGTTTTATCTTAGATTTTTTTTCTAAGACTTGAAAAAGAAATCGACCGCCTCAGGTGGGACCCGAACCCACGCCACGACCATTGCATACCCGGGCGATTGCTTTTCCAACTAAGCTCCGAGACGTTAGCAGAGCTGACGAAATCTTTCAAGTGTTTCTCGCTGTCGAAGCCAGCGTTTTTGCGATCAATATTGTGTGTGGTATCCTACCGTCAACACCCGATAGATATATTGTTACAAATATTTATTGACTATTAAGGTTAAGATCAGAAAAGCTTAAACAAATTAAATTTAGTTTCGTCTGGGGACGTATTTTTGAATCATGCGAATTCCAATTAGAATACGAAATGGCAAGATTGAATGACTTAAATCCCTATTTTTGATTTGTGAAGGCACTCTTAGAGCATTTCGGAACAAGGGGTTAGTTTGGACACAGAATGATGTTTGGGGCTTGATAAATGGTCTGTTTGTTGGGATAATATTTATTCAATTTGGTAAGTTTAGCTTGAAAACAATGTGTGAAGGCTTATTTATCTATTCGATGACTTTGGTGTGGTGGCGCGGTATAAGTTACTTAGTTTGAACACATTAGGTCTTAGGTTCATTTCCTGGCTGGGTGTACAGTTACTGATGTCAATGGCAAATTTCATTGTCTAGCACCTCCTACCACAAAAATGTTAATTCCTTACGGTGGAACTATGAGAATTTGACGCATCTGTACCTACTAACAAGTTCATAAAAATACCTACCATTGACAATGTTAATAAAAATAATTTATTTCTGCAAATAGCCCTGAAAATCTCTTGTAAACTTTTCGCTTTTTTCACCCTACCACTGCTTTGAGACAATGTTGTGGTATTTTCTTTATATTTTAATGACTTGGACACATGGGATTGACTCTGACCGTCTCAAGTCCGTGACAAATACTGTTATTTCCGAGTTTTCTTAGAAGTTTAATACTTTTGTTCTCACTTATTTTTTTGCTAAGCACATGTTCGATTGTTGATTGGTGCCCCTTGGATTCTTGGCAGGGTAAAATAATGGTAGCACAAAAACAGTCTAAATGCGTATCCGGCTACGCGCAGTAAAAGGTTCCGTACTTAGGTATCTTGTAAAATCTTGGATTTCTCTCGTTTCCATTTCCGGGAATAATTATATAAGGAATTGTGTTGATGGATAACATTTTCCGGTAACATATACAACACCGACGAAGTAAACAGTTACTGTTTTTGAAGAATTTTTTTGGCCATTTGTTGCTCTTGTAAAGGCTACTTGTATAGACTATTAAAAAAACAGTTTTTTTTATTGGGGTATGAACGTCTTCAGCCAAGCTGGCTGACCTAAAATATTTAATAACAGTAGAATAGATACGTTAAACTATGCAAAACGGCGGTTATATTTATTTACAGACCCGACCACTAGATTCGGAAATGTTCATTTCACCTTCAATATACCTATATGTATTTGAATTAGATGTGAATGTGAGAGTTTGGCGGATTTTGGTTTTTTTTTTCAAACATCCGATTTGGAATGTCGAGGAATACAGGATTCAGGAATGTCAGGCCAGTACGGTAATTGGCTTACTGGTGGACATTCCTATTCCAATATTTTTGAACCAATAAAAAATAAATAGTAAAGCTGATTCACAAACAGGTAAACAAGATTGGTATTCGAATTGGAAAAAAGTTAACTGCGCGATGTAATTGGAAATACTGCCATCTATGAATCTAAAAGTAAACTGCAGTTCCATCACCGTGGATTCAAATTAATCCTTTTATTTTTTGGATTAGGTTGAATATTGTAGAGAGACAAGTTTTATCAACCTTACCTACCAATCACGATAAAACCAAATTTTTATGTTAGACTGTAAGTTTATAAAGTCTACTTACAGGATATTCATCACATAAATACTGACACGGGATAGTTTCATCCCTTGGATCTGTGATTTATGAGATTATTAATAATATAAGAGATAATCATTTTTGAGACATCGATTTTTTCTGTTCCTTTTTTGTTCCAGCTTACCAACTTTTAAGAGGCGACATGGTGATAATTTTTTTTGAAAAATACTCTAATTCTTAAAGTTTAAATGCAAATAGAACTTTAACAGTAAACAACAAAAGCAAAAAAATTAACGTAAACACTTTTTGACAGCTGAACAGCGCAGTTGTAAACAATTTATAATTTTAACGAATATTATTGACTCTCGGCAGCTGGCACAAGAAAATGTTTAAAAAGAAGTTAAATACATTTTAAAACGCAGATGCATTTAGCTAAAACACAATTAACGGTTGTCTTGCACGAGATGTTTTTATGATAATTTAACTGAACGCTATTAGCGCATCGGTAAAACAGTACCATGCGTTCCGTTTATCGTGAAGTTCATGTTTAGTAGCGTTTATCACGCAATTATGGTCAACTACAGTAAATTGAAACGTGTTTTTGGTAAAAAAATTGGTAAGATGGCAAATGGACAATGTTATTATTAATTCACAATGTTTGTGTTTAAATTTCAACTTTAGAGTTTTCGTTTTATCAAGGAAAAAGAAGAGTTTTAATTTTATTTAGATCCTACTGTGCTGTGGTAATAGTACGTTCTGCTTATGCTGCGAAACTCTTTTGAAGTTAAACTTTTTATTTATTTTTTCCTGGCCGCCTATAATAATTTTCTTTTTAATTAACAATTTGAATGGGCATGTCTGTCATGTAAAGAATGTCTGTCCTAAAGAGAAAATGGACACTGGACAGTTGATTGTATAGTTTGATCGATGCATAATATATGGTGAAGTTCATTACTGGTAAGTTTTGTAAACTCATTTAATGTAATAAAATTGGATGTCATGTCGCTTAAACGGATCGCTCACACGATCAATAGTAATTTATCAGAGCTAATTTATCTAAGAACTAGCAATTGCCCGTGACTTGGCTTGTGCAGTTTTTAGTTTATTTTTATTTATCCGTAGTCTACCATCAATTTGTACTTCATTTTGCCGTAATGTAAAAGCTCTCAAGATGTTTGTAATCTTGGTTTTCCTTAGTATTAAGTAGGAGTGTTCTTTGTTAAAGGACCCGGTCTACGGGTTCTCCCCCCTACCTGCCGAAGCGCTAGCTTTAATAAGCACCAAATTGACCTGCTATGAGTAGGTGCTAGTTCCAGCACCTACTTGTTTATATAAGGTCCGATTTTATTAGTGTACATCCTGTTAACCTGTGACTATATAGGTGAAAAACAATAGTAAAAACCAACTTTCAAATGTCTATAATAAATACTAAAAAAGTTAAAAATAAAAATACTAATAACAACATCGACTTCATATTGCATAAACTCGTCCTATCTTCAACTCTTTCTCGCTCTGACAAGGGGAAGGAATAAGACGGATAATCAGATGGTTAAACGTACCAAAGATAGGACGAGCTTATGCAATATGAAGTCAATGTTGTTGATTTTTATTTTGATTTTTAACTTTTTTAGTTTTTATGATAGACATTTTAAAATTGGTTTTTACGATTGCTTTTCACCTATATAGTCACAGGTTATCAGGATGTACACTAATAAAATCGGACCTTATATTATCCTGTTGCGTTGGAAAGGAACGATCCTGCGCTAGCAACGACTTCTGCGAGGAAAAGAAACGATCCTGCGATAGCAACTGCAAAGGATAAGGGCGACTATCCGGCGCCGACACCTTCGTTATTGTTTTTTTACTTTTCGATAAGCCCGTTCATTGTATATTTTTATATAAATTATTCTGTTAACCGGTTTGGAATTTCATACCTCTAAATTCTGTGTAATTTAATTAGTTGTTAAATAAATAAGTTTTTTTTGCGTTCTCAATTAAAATTCTCCACGCAAGCCACACAACACAAAATATTTATTTTTGTTCTTATTTTAATTTTACTTTAATTATATTTTTTCTTTATCATTTTCATTCTGTTATTTTATTTTCGTATGCGCGTAGTGTGGCCTTAATCGGTCGCACCAAACGTAGCAGTTCGTAGTATTTTAATAATAAGACGTTTGAATGTTGTTTGTTATCAACTGTGCTGTGTGTTGTGCGTGGTATTATTGTACAGTAACGAGATGAAGTTTGAAAATTGCCACAAATCCATTGCAAACTAAAATCACGTACGCACAAAGTAACTTGGTAACGAAATACACACAAAATAATGCCACATGGTCACATTGGCCATGTTAAAAAAGTTGGCAATAAAAGATCATCATCATCAACAGCCTATATCAGTCCACTGCTGGACACAGGCCTCTCCAAAAGAAGGAATTTTGTCATAATCGCCACGCTTGGCAGGCGGGTTGGCGATCGCAGTTTGGCCAATGGTGGAAAGGAGACGTTGCTGGCCGTCTTCTTGTGGCGGTACTCCTGTAGTCGCCTCTTACGACACCCATAGAATAGAATAGAAGATCGTTTATTCAGAATCATGCATAGCATACAATATAGTTACAGGAAATTAAAAAATGATAACAGAGTTATTTACTTATATGTACACAACGGTACATGATACTGAAAAGGTATCTACTCAGCATAATATGTCGGAGCGTATTACTAATGCTACGACGCTGGTCTTCCGTAGATGCCCAGGATAAAAAAAGAGATAGGAAGAGAAGGGGTGGTGCTATTCTTTTAACGTGCCGGCACCACACGACCACATAAAAGATGGCGTCTGCTAAACGCGTTTAGCTTAGCTAAATAGCGACTCGAACTTTAGCAAGTAAGCGACTCCCCGGTCTGCTTTGTGAGCTATAAAAGGTAACTTTATTAAGGACAAGTTGCCTTGTATTTTTTTAACTTAATTAAGATATTTCAATTTAAAAGTAATGAATGGAGCCCGCTCTCGTACGGTTAAAAGGTTTTGTTATTGCCGTGTTTGATTGTACCGTTTATCAGACTGCAATATAACTTAGGTAATTTTGTTATAAGAGAAAGAAAACTTCCTGTATCTTTTGATAATATGGTAGACGACCGGATTTGCGTAGTGTTACTTTTTTTTACCTTTAACATAATTCCCGGTTCGATTCCCAGTTCAAGACAATCCAGAAAACGTTCTTTAGCTCGAGCATAAGAGTGCTGAGAGACGCCCTAGACAAAATTCGCTGCCTAGATGCTCCTAAAACAAGGTTACTTGCTTACTTCGATTCTTGCACATTTTTATTTATTTTTGTTATTATTAAGTCCCCGCTCAGTCTCCATCGCAGGCCTGCGGAACACATGTCGTCAAACACCCGACCGAAACCGACCGACCGATTGATTTATTATTTGACCACTCGGCATTTATGGCCGGAAGGATCAGGGTTAAGAGCTCGTAAATGTGTGGTCTGAGACAATATCGGGGATTCTTTTGTGTCATTTTAAACATTACCATTTTATTAGCTTCACTTGTAATTAACCGACAGCTAATAACTAACGTCTAAAGAAATGTAATCTCGGAAACCCGCCCCCTTATTCCCTTAAAATATGCAATTAGCAATAATCGCGTAGTCATCGCCCGATTGATGTTTAGTGACAAAATGTATTGGCAGCACTGTCAGTAGATTGAATTGTTTTTGTTTTTTGCTGTCAATTTGCGATTTTAAAGCCAGAATTGTTTAATTTTCGCTATCGCAATGCTTTTGCAAGATACGGAATCAGGGTACCGTTTGTGACCGACTTCTAACTGGTCGCATCGTTTTAAAACTTTGTTAGTTATGATATTCGGCTGTAAAAATTTGAGATCAGCATGCTGATCCGATAGAACTTTTCACTCATCTTTAAAAAAAAAATCATTCTGTATCCTCTAATTCTTTTTGGCAAGTGACATGCGTAATAAAAGTGTATTCTTTTAGTTAATTGAATTATAACATTTTCATTTTGGTGGAATTGTTTCATTTTCTGTGATACATTTTTTTTATTTTCTATTAAAACATGATATATCTTGTTACAGGTACCTACTTATTTTACGATCGAGAACTGAGCCAAGAAAACTATCAACATCATGTTCTTTTCAATGCTGAACACAAATAAAAATCAGAAAACAAAAAAAAACAACGCCAGATAGTGGTTTCTAATGTGATTCTGATGTTCTTTAATCTGTTTTGTATGGTTGTTTGGAAGTACTTAATTATTGAGACTTCAATGTTCGACCCATCAGATTGAACAGATCCAATCAGTCCGTACAACAACCATTTAAGGAAACGTAAATAGGTATTTTAACTATTATAGTAAAACAACATTTAGCAAAGTGTATTTTCCCAATTAAAATTCGAAGAAATGAACCATCGATGTAATTAGCATTCGTCTAATGAAGTCATCGTTTAAATAAGTAATCGACGAGGTGTCATCGATCAATTGTAATTCGATGAAACGTATTTCGAAATGGCGTAGTGAACCCCAGGGTTATAACCTTTAAACAAAAATGATCATTGAGTATTGAGTACTCACTATCTACCCCCTGCCCTCTCCTCTAGACTGGTTTTTTGTGAGTAATCAATACTCCAGTCAGCAGTTCCCACTAACTTACAAGTCATAAACAATCAGAAGTCTGGCTTGCTTTACAACATGTTAAGTACCAAAACATTTACCACAAAAGATTAAACCAAGATAAGCATCCAAAAGCAAGTACGTACATAAATAATATTGGTCTCAAGCACTCACTTTAGTGAGCATCTTTCGTGCTATTGCAGTTTATCGGTATATTTTGTATATTATATTACAAGTTCCCATATTAAGTTTTTGATTTACTTTTACAACTGATTATTAGGAGTGTTATATATATAATGTGCTCGTGGCCGATAGTGCGTCCCATTCTAAAATAATATTGCGTATTAGTAAAAAAAATATATAGACTGATGGGACACAAACGTTAGCAACTTTTTTAACGACGGTCCCTACGTATAATGACATATCTTCAAAACCTAAATTTTACAGAAGAGCGCTTTGTAGTTTCAAACATGTGTTGTTCATGTTCTTTCCTGTATTTATGAAATTTGTCACAACAAATAAATAAGTGCTATATTGTCTAAACTACACTAAAAATAGCCTAATAGGATTATTGTTTATATAATATTTAACACTTATTTACTGTTACATATAATTGTCAAACTACAAACGTATAACTAGCACTTCTGAATGATTACGGGGAATTTATAACATCGACAATACCTATAACTGCCATAAAGGCAATTTTACGTCGAATATAATATACACATACGGGATTTGTGGGTTTCCTATTTTTGAATGCGTCTTAACTAAGGGACATGCAATAAAATAATAAAAACGTTTAAATTACAAAAATATTCATAAATATATTAAAAATATAAGTCACTACTGCAATTTTTGCAAGTTACTTATTGATAATCGAATTATTAATATCAAGCGACAAAGGCCATAAATTTGAATATTTAATTAGGTTGTATTTTTTCGAATTTAAATATAATACAGAACCACTCTCAATATTTATTCCGTAAAGACGAAGTTACATTATAATATGGTGAGTTTGTGGAAATCTAAATCTAAATATCTAAACAACAGAAGCAATACAATCGTGTTTAAAAAACAGTTCTTCTAATAAAAAAAGTTTTAAAAAATGTCTTATTTTTTTAGTTAAGAGCAGTTATTGTTAGACATATAGCTACTTTAGTGTAAGTGTAGTGAACTTTTACATTATATGTATAAATTCCCTTTAAAATGGCCATTATTTCTGCCTTCATCTATTCTAACTTCATTAGTATAAATCAAGCACTAGTGAACGTCGAAGTTAACCCAACACTAGCTGTGATAATCAACAACGCTTTATTCAATTTGCCGTCTACACAATGACCAGAGGAATCGTCGCGAGAGACTGCCCTCAAGGCGGCGTCCTATCACCCCTACTATGAAATATCATGGTAGACGAACTCATTCGCAAGCTTAATAGATGCGGCCTACATACTGTGGGTTACGGTCATCTTAGATGTTCGGACAGGAGACTCTGCTCGGGCAGCAACAGTCAACCCAGCAAAAACAAAACTAATACGAGTAATTCATCATCAATCATTCACATACAAACGTAATGTCAGCCACCTAATGGAGTAGTTATAACAAACGCCCAACGCTTTACATAATCCATTCCATACAACTTCATACAATTTAGCAGAGCGCCCGAAACGCAGCACCTCGTGCGCGCGCCCCGGGCGCTTGTCATAACTACTCCCTAAGACTACCCAAGCTGTTCGATACTGACATCTCTCTGAGAGAAGAAGTTAAGTGTAATACGAGATTCTACGAGAAACTCTACACAACGTTAATCAGACCAACAACTTACGTAGCTCTCGTATGGTGGGCAAGAACAACCGCGTAAAATTACACAGCTACCACATCGTGACAATAACTTTGGAATGTGTAAAATTAAAAAAATCTAAAATAATTTACGTGATAGGATTTTTGCACTAAATTGTTACGAAATATAAATTAGAAAACAAGTATCAACTGACACAACGCTCAACTGGCAGTTGCCGGGGAAGCGGGGAGGATATAACAGCAACGTTCCGAAGTAGAAGGCCTTTAGTGCCATTACTGCCATTACAGTATTTTTACGTCAGTGTAGTTAAGTAACTTATCGTGCGTAGACTAAGGGTATTTTTAAGCATATTTTCAACCTTCTGTTTTAACTAAATAAATCTTTAGGTGAGTCTGTGGGTTTTGCAAAAATCTTTTTATTCCACAAAAAAGTTTATTCTACAAATCCCTTAAGTGCCACTTGTGGACTTTTACGTAGGGACAGTCTAAAAAGTACGTTTATTTTATTTTTTGATAGCACTTGGGATAAGCTACCTCTCAAAACCGTTTGATTTCCCCAATTTGGGAGTACCTACATATAAATAATTAATAAGTATTTTCTGTGCATTGCGAATGAGAGGATTGGAGGTGAATTAAAATATTCATTTCTTCATATAATGCCGACGCCAAAACGTAAAAGATTATACATTAGCAATATTATCGCTATTATATGTACAAAGTATGTGTTTTTGTTAATTTTCTGGCGTGTTTTAGAATATTTTCCATCCTTAGTTTATTTAGTTTTTAATGTTTTACTTCTTTTCATATTAAAAGTTTACCAATTCGAGACTTCAAGACATAAAGCAAAAAAACTACAAAAAAGTTTTAGCTGCACCATATCTTCAACGGTTCCTTTTTCTTTGTATACAGTTTAACTTATATTACAACATTGCTTAGATATAATGTAAAGAGTTCATGGTTAGGCCCCTGTACCTTGTAGACTCTATAGACTAGTAACCGACTTAGATTGTTGGCAGATCCATCGGACCGTAGCGACTAGCGACACTACGCATGCTAATTTTAGTTACTAGTGCATACAACTGTCATGAAGCTCAATACACGCATCAATAAAGGTTGTCCCCCAAAATTTCATTGTGTCAACAAGACCTCGATTCACCAATTTTTTGAAGTTTTTTTTTTATTATTATTATTTAAAACTTGGACTGTGTGTTTACTACTTACTACTTAGGTAAATGTGTCATCACATTATTGGTAACGGAGCCATTAATTTTTGAGATGGGTACGTAATCGATCAACGAGATCTTTCTGGACTGTTTCATAAAAAAAACAGACCAATATTTTTGTGTTTATTATTTTTAACAAATTTCCCTTTTCTTAATATTGTTTTTTTTGCATTTCTTCCTTAAACTGATCTTAGCAATAGTGTCATATTAACAACCTAAGTTTGTTTTTTAATTCAAGTTGCAGGCAGGCAGTGTCTTTTCTTTTCTTTTAGCATATTTTTTTTGTTTCTTATGAGCGCGCTTGCTTACTTTTTACTACGTTTTGGAGTTTCAATAATCGCAGCGACTTCCATCAGCAATCTCGTCTTTATATTTGTCGCTGGCTTTTTCTTACTGGCTGCTTTCCATAGCAAGAGTCGGAAACTACATTTCCGAAAGTTATTTTTTACACTATCAATCAATCGCATTGGCCGGGGTGTAGAGATTTTGTTAATGAGCGACTTTTTGTCTTTTGTTTGCGTTTAAGTATTGAACTCTGGTGGCCTTACTACATAAAAAAAGTTTAATAAAAAACTAAAAACCGACTTCAAAATAAAACTAAAAAGCGAAAAATAATATTGACTAAAACATACCTAATCAGTTCTTTTTAGAGTCGGTGCCAGCCATCGAGAGTTAAAATGTGTTCATTCGCACCGACTCCAAAAAGAACTGATTAGGTATTTTTTATAGTCAATATTATTTTTCGCTTTTTAGTTTCATTTTGAAGTCGGTTTTTAGTTTTTTATTAAACTTTTTTTATTTTAGGTACAATTTTAAGTGTTAAGTCCTCTATTTTTGCCCTCCTAACTTCGCCAAAAATTACTTTACAGGAAAGTAACCTTAACTAATATTGGTCCTCTATGGACCCCCCATCCAATGGTATGATAAAAATAAGGTGTTATATAGGGTCAATTTTTCGACGAAAATTTTTTGTCTTAAGAAAAGGGTACCTTCACTCCAACCAGAACGGCGGCTATTTTGGTGTCGTAACCATAGGATAAGGTCTTGCGTTAAATAACAGGTTAAATTAAGAAAGGAACTTTCAAATTTTTTTTCTTTACTGGGTGTGCGGGTACGCCCCCAGTAAATAAAAATTGGCGGTCTGGTACCTCATAAGCTCTACGTCTGCTCAACACACTGCGAAATACGTTCTGTCGACAAATTGCAGTATTATCTTCTAACTCCTATCCGTTAAGGAGTTCTGTGGCTTCCATCATCAGGTCAGCAACATGACATGATGATTACCAGACCCAAAAATCAGCATCGAGTCAGAAAATATATGCAAAACATTATGGGTGCCTATAAAAATTGAGGGTTGCCCTCGATTTCCCAGGGATCCCATCATCAGAATCTGACTTGGTGAAATGGGACCACCTCAGGAGTATACCCTTTCAAACTAAAAAATAAATTTTGAAATCGGTCCATAATTGACGGCGTAATCGCGTAACATACATAAATAAAAAAAAAAACATTCAGACGAATTGAGAACCTCTTCCCGTTTTTTTAGTCGGTTAAAAAAATATAGACTAGGTTTAAATCATGTCTAAAGAATAGCTATAACCAATTTGAAATGTTGCTATGATCAGACATTCAAGACATATTTTTCGCTGTTTTATTCGGCTTCTAGGTTATGTTTTAAGTGTGACCCTATTTACCTCAAAACAAGGCAATGCAATGTGTAATTTTATTGTCTATTGTAGGTACCTACTATTTATAGGATGTGGAAACTCAAGGGTAACTAGTTTGGATGTTTTTAAGGTGTATGTAATCCATTGTGTTTTTTTCCCACACTGCTGATAGCTTAATGGGTAGGATATTATTTTATTGTTGAATATTATTATCACCTGATTGTTCTACCCAGTAGGTAGGTATTTAAAGTGGTGGAGCTATTAAAAGTCATGTTTATATTCCTCTGCAAGAATGGAATCAACACTATCTGATAAACAGGTTTATTAAAAGAAATCAGCGCCTAGAGCTACATTGCAAACTACAACTACAAATGTAAAACATTTGGAAAAGACGTACCTAATAAAACTTACATGTTTTAAAATTCATGTACAATTACCTATTAATTAATTTTTAACCAACTTGAAAAAAGAGGTTTTATGTTCGACTGTAATACCTATACAGTGTGTTACAAAAATACCCCTACAGCCCATAGGGGGTTTGAAGGTGCCTTGTAAAGAGTCTATTGATAATATTAAAAAACCCTAATATCCCTATTAAAATTTTGATAAAACATGAAATAATCATCATTATAACACAACCCTAAAAACATAAGATCAAAGAGTTGACTACCAAGAAAGTTATTTACCTACTAGTGGTGGGTAATCAGTTTTTTAAAATATCGAATCGAAACTATATATCGATATCTGATATCGGATTCTGACACTATATATTTTTTGAAACTATATATTGGTGTCAGTCTGTATTTGGCCTATAAAACTATATACTGTATCATATCATCATATCATTGTGATGTATTTCTCAAAACTGTCTCGATTAGGTACTTTAGGCGTATTAAGAATGTTTCAATAGTATTTACTTAAGATTTTCAATACTTAAAAAAAATCGTCCACCTCAGATGGGATCCGAACCCACGTCCATCGCATACCGGGCGAGTGCTTTTACCAGTAAGCTACCGAGACGTTACCCGACTCGACTTTCAAGTATTAAAAATCTTAGATAAACCTAGCATGGTAATTGCTAAAAACAAAAAAAAAAAAAAGTATTTACTTAGTTATTTTGTTTCTATTAATAGAAATTTAAAAGAAAGAGAAATGGATCACCGAAGCTATGAGTTCAAGGACAAAGGTAAGCGAGAGTGAGTGACATAAAATTGCAAGTCGAAAATGCATCATGTTTTTGACAAAATAAGGTCTATTAAAAATGTGCCAAAATACACAAGCAAGTATTCAAAAAACCTTATTTCTTATACACTTAAAGTTTGGAATCGTACGAATACCCAATTAATGATATTTCACTCACTCACGGCCTGCATCCACCTGTGTCGTAGCCCGATCTTAAAATTAAACACTTCATGATGTGACCGGACATTTCATAAAATGGTCGTATTTCATGAAACGGCCAAACAAAACTGGCCATATCGTTTAAACGTCAATGTTTGATGATATGTCAATCAACGTTTGGCCAAATCATTAAAATAGGTATAAACACGTTTACAAGTTACTGGAATTCGTTAAATAATAATTTTGGGCAATAGATAAATAAAACATTATAAATATTTGTAATTTTAAAAGGAAACTAATAAATAAAAAGATTTAAATAACCTAACTAACCTCCAAATTACGTGTCGAACTCCACAATAATTTGACGTTGCGCCTTTTTTCGAGTGACTTTGATAAAAATCACCTAGCTTGATGTCGATGTGACGATAATTCACTGCAATTTAATCTTCTATTTACACATATTATTCACTTCACAATTCACAAGAACAGAATAATAATGGCCCGCCGCCATGTTGTACCACAATAACAAAGCGACATCAGCGCCTCTACTGGTAAATAATATAACTGTTTTACGATATGACCACCAATGTTTGGCCATTTCATGAAGTAGTCGGTCATCATTCATTGATCTGGCATATCAACATCATGATGTGGCCAGCGGGTACTGTGCCGCATCATGAAAAATTACCATTTTATGAAATGGTTGGCCACATCACGAAGTGATTAATTCTAAGATCGGGCCACGACACCTGCATCGCATCGGTTCTGTAGCCCGTATCGCGACGCGATACGGTTTGATATCCTATAACGATAAGTCTTGAATATCGAGTGAGATACCGAATTGAGACGTATTGCATCAATGCAGCAATATCGTGTTTCATCAAATGTATAGTTTTTGTACGCATCGATATCGGATATTTCGATATTGATCTAATAATATACCTACGTTTCAATATCTATACTCGTATACGATTTGTATCGGCCATTGCTATTACCATAGAGAAATAATAATACTACGTAAAACTATTACCTACGTTCTCACTTAATTTCCTGAAAAACTTTAATGACCACAACAACATCTTGACGGCCTAACCACTGATCAAATAATACTAGGCCTAACATAATATTATTTTTTAATAATCCGAGAGTAAAGAAAACACGAAATGGTCTAAAGTATTGAAATAAATCATTATGTTAATAAAAATTTATTGATATGACTTGATAATGACACCATATTTTTTCTTCAGATTTTTAAAGTCGCTAATAATTAAAGAGCATTTGATTGCCTTCTATTGAGAATCTTGCCAACCACTTAAATTAAATATTATAAAACTAGAGAATAAATTGTTATAATCTTTTGTTACTAATAATATCATGTTAATAATCTATGACAATAGGGACGTTGACAAATTCTTAGAACTGTTTTTATTTTATAGATAGACACGTAATTAATCTTTAAAATATACATTTAAAAAGTTTTATTCGTGAATTTTAAATAAAAACTCAAATTTATTTAAATTGGTGTTAAATTGCGCGCCTAAACGCTCTAAGCTGTCACGTGTTCCTGATGACGATACGAGGTAATCAATAAACAAAGTGCTGTCAAAATGGAAGGTATAATTATGTTCCCAGTGTCTGTCAAAAAAGTAATAGATTTACTTTTGCATTATACCGTCTTACAAAACTCAGTAATCAGAAGACAATACTAACTGCGTATCATGGTTATGTATGCTCTGCCTTGAGGTACGGTCTTGTTCTGTGGGGAAAATCGGTTGACGTGAATCGTAAAAAAAAGGGTCTCGGAGCTCTGTGTAGTCTGTATTTAAAAAACTAAAGTTGCTTATGATGCCTTGTATGTGTATTTAAGATATATATTAAGTAAGTATGTGTTTTCACTAAAAACAGAATTTATTTTTAGCGCTTCTAATATTCTATGCTGTGGTTAAAACATAACATTTTATATATTCACGAGTCATGTCAACATCCCCCCTATTCAACTTCAGTGACGTTACAGGTAACCTGTAACTAATAAAGTTACAGGTTTTTCATATATTTTCTAACGCAATGCAGATATTTGTGTGAAATGAAATTAAAAAATATATTCTGTATATAGGCCCTCCTCCGGGCACTTGTACATGTCCCAAAATATAACATAGCCCTACCACCGCTTCGGGACTACTTAAGTAGCGGCTGGTGATGAGAAGAAGGGGTGCAACAAACTCAGTCACCTTTGTCAGCCTGATTTTACAGAAAATACATTTTACAAGACAATTTGTAAGTGCGAGCTAGGCAGTTTAAGTCCATACACTCTTGTCGTTTAAATAATATTCTAATTTGTAATATCCTTTTTTCGGACTTTTTTAATATGGATTTTGAACTCATGAATAGGTAGTTCAACAAGAGTTTGTGGCACTTTATTGAAAAATGTTATAAAATTCCCCATAAATGAATTACCAGTTTTTTTTAATCTGAAGCTCGGAACGGCAAGTTTATTTTATTTCTAGTATTATAATGATGTAAATCACTTTTTAGGCTAAACAAACTTCGATTTATTCTAACATACATAATATTTTCAAAAATGTAATTCGATGCAACGGTTAATATGTTAACCTCTTTAAAAATCTCCCTCAGAGACTCACGAGGTCCAAGACAGTATATTGCACGTACGGCTCTTTTCTGCAACACAAATATTGATTTAATGCCAGCAGCGGAGCCCCATAGCAATAGACCATACGACAACAAACTATGAAAATAACTAGTAACTAGTCTTGCCGTTTCGACATCAGTTAAAAGCCTTATTTTCCTCACAGCATAAGCCGCTGAACTGAGCCTTCCTGACAGGGCATTTATATGGGGACCCCATTGCAGTCGTGAGTCTAATGCAATTCCCAAAAATGTTGTTGAATCGATCGACTACATATACATGATCGTCTGACATATTTATATGCGTACTGACCTGCCTTACATTGGGCATAGTAAATTTAATGTGCTTGGTTTTTTTCGCACTTAGTAAGAGGTTGTTGGCAGTAAACCAGCGTACTACTTGAGAGAGAGCATCATTCACATCGTCAAAGGTAGCTTTGCCTCTATCAGTTTTAAAAATCAAAGACGTATCATCTGCAAACAATACTATCTCACAAAGGTCTAGAGTAAAGTAATGAAGGTCATTTATATATATTAGGAATAATAAAGGTCCCAATATAGAGCCCTGGGGCACACCCATGCGTAATGGGGCTCCAGAAGAGTCAGTTCCATTAATACTAACTGTTTGCAATAGCCATTTCAAAGAGCCATACCTCACTCATAGTGAGGTATGGCTCTTAGAAATGTCCTGAATCATCGAGACACCGTAATGCCGTAATTTCATTAATAACGTTTTGTGATCTACACAATCGAAGGCTTTAGACAAATCACAAAATACTCCTAAAGCATCTTGCTTTTTTTCAAATGCATTGAAGATTGCACGATGAGTGCTACTCCCGCATCAGTTATGTTTCTACCTTGAGTAAAACCAAACTGCTTCTCATGCAATAATTCGTTAATTCTAAAATGTGAAGCGTTGGTTGAAGACAATCTTTTCAAATATTTTACTAAGTGACCTAACTTGTGATCATCATTTCTTGTTGTTGAGCTGATGTTGAAAGCCACATTCATAACTTCTTGTCGTTTGGGAGTTAGAAGATAATACTGCGGTTTATCGACCGAACGTTTTTCGTATTATATTGTGCAGACATGGCGATTACGGGGTATCTACCAGATAGCAATTTATTACCGGGGTCATAAACCAGCACTCCCAGAAACGAGAAAAATACACAAGTTCGTTTCTAAAATTGACTTAAGTATTAACGTGACCTAATGACATGATTAATACGACACCCTTTTATTTAGACCCGGCTTTTGTTCAAAATGTATCATTGTAAATGATTTCCATAATGATAGATTGCCAATTGGACTAAAATAATTACGTATTGTTAAGGACTTAACGCTAAAAATGGTAAAATAAAACAAAGTTAAAAAAAACAAAAAACCGACCAAAAATAAACTAATTTTTAAAAACTGAATTTTATATTCCTTCAGTTTTCGTTTGTCCAATAAAAGCTTGTTTAGAAAGGAGTTGTCCCAAATTATATGGACTTTCGGCCCAGAATCTATACAGTTAATAAGAGGTAGGTAATTTTATCTCTAGCACATTGTTATAATCCATTTTTTCTAGAATTGCTTCGTTTCTTGGAAGAAACAATTTAAAAAACAATAGAATAGCAATACTCAACCATGACTAAAATCTGACAGTGACTGACATTGATAGGGGCCTAGTGCGAGTCCAACAAAATTGTCGCGTCACTTACTTTTTTCGAAACGTCAATGTTAATATGTATTACTTTTCGATCGATTAAAGTGACTTGGACCAAGTCACTTGGTTGTTTTGTGCAACTCGTACTAGGCACCTAGTTTATGGTTCTTTTTTATCGTGTGACGCCCAACTTAACGCCATCTTGTATGCCTACTTGAGATTGATAATTATTGAATTGCTTTTACATTTGAACCACTAAAGTATTAATTCAATTAAGTTGGTTGTATTTTTTTTAATCCAGTAGATTTTTCTCTATTTTTTGATACCGTGTACATTGTGTGGGCCGATTACGGGACATCTCCACTGTTTTTTCTTATAATTTATTTTGCATTGACGTACTGACAGTATAGGCGAGAGTTGACATGACTTGAACACAAACTTAGTTTAAGTAAATATCTTATCTGTTTCATCTTGTAAATGTTATGTCATGTGATGTAGTATTACAGCTGAGTCTTGTTCTAAATGTATTTTTTTCGCTTTAACCTTGCGCCATCAGCTCCTGCGTCAAGTAGGACACGCACGTCTCTGCGTATGCGTTTTTGTGTTTAGAACAATCGGCCCGTTAGTGAAAACTCGGCCACACGGCCGGTCGGCGCCCGAATGTACAAGTATACAACTGTTTATGACATGGCATTATTGATTGTACGACATTCGTTAAGCACGTTCTAAGGTGATTCGTTTTGTTGAAGTAGACCTCAAGGTAAATGGTTTCTGTGAGTTTTTTATTGCGTCGTACCTATGAGTAAGTGCTTACGATGTTCTCTTGTCTTTTTGGGTCTTATCACAAACACTAACATCCCCGTATACAAAGTGATATGGGCGGTAGTTCTAACCTGTTAGGGCTTAGTGCGACATCTAATTTTTTTGACATAATAAAGATTATTTTGTGTCAGACCCCCACCCCCAATAAATAGCGGCCATTTTTTAAAAATGATTTCCGGACTGCTTAACATTTTAGGTAATAACTAAGGTTTCATGTATCGTAGAAACATGAAAGAAATATTATATCACAAGATAGCTAATAAAACAGAGTAACTGACCAACATCTTATGTTTTGATGATTAGGCTTTTATCGGCTAGTAAAAAAAAAACATATTTTATAAAATTATTTTCGAAACAACATAATTTTTGTATTTTTTGCAGATTACATAAAAATAACCAATTTGAAAAAAAAACATTTAAAAAAAAAAATTAGGCCGTTATTTATTGGGGGAGGGGGTTTGACATCCAAATTATTTTATTTGTCGATAAAATTAGATATCGCACTTAGCCTTACCGGGCTAGAAGTACCGCCCTTATCACATTGTATATGAAGAAGAATTATTTTTTGCTAGGTAACAACTTAGTGAAGTTATTAGGTACATCAGTAAAGAATGTTTAATAATAATAGTTAAATACACATATAGTAGGTAAATAAGTGAGTTCAATGTCGAAGTGTTTGCGGTTTTTTTAAAGATATATCTGATCTACATTTATTTTTAAAAGATATATACAGGATATTAAAAAAATGCATGCCATAGCTTCAAGATGAGTTCAGTACCGATAAAGGAACCCGTAAATCCCAAAAAAAGTTATAGCGTAGCCAGCCAATATCAACTTAACTCGCGTCAAATGACGCGACGCGAAGTTATTAAAAGTGAAGGACAAAATGAAACGCGTTCAATAGTAGTTAAGTAATTTAAGCATTAAACAATAACAATTTTAGTGAGTTTTGAATATATTAATAGTAGGTACCTACTAAATAAGGTTGATCTTGTAATATTTTTTAATTATTTTATTTTTTCCGGGTTCCTTTATCGATACTGAACCTACCCTTTAAGCTATGGCACGCACTTTGTTTAACTCCATGTTTACCTATAAAAACCTTTATTATTCAAAATAATAAAACGTGAACTGCTAAATGATTGGCAGCGTTGATCGTAGAATGCTCTCACAAAATGAAAAACTCAATAAATTCGCAGGCTTTTCATTTTGATACAATTAGCTGTAACAGACGCGTTTCGACAGTGACAGCCCCCGCAGGGGCGTGGGTGGAAACTGTGATGTGATTATGTGAGGGGTGAATTTTGTCAAAAAAGTATTTTATCAACTACCTATGTATTAAAACTAGCTAATTAGTTTTAAAATGTTAGTTAGTTCCTCGTTAACTGGATCCAGCGTAGCTCTTTAATCCGGACTAAAAGTAATTTCAAATTGGAATGTCGATATTGTTAAATGTTCTAATCTGCAAATATATATATTACGAATATTGTAGGAACAAGTAATTGGGTATAAGAGAAAAAAAATAACAAGCTGACCTATAAAAAGGAAATGTCAAAAGTTAAAACGCCACTCAAACACATAATTTCTCCTGTGCACCCAAATTAGAATATATTCTGATACTTTCAATTAAAAAGTAATACAGCTTAATAATCGCATATAAGTTAGACTTATTTATTTACTCATAAAGGGTAATGTAATAAATAAAAGTAAATAAATAAATATTTTTCCCTTGAATAGGGATGACGACTAACATTTTTTTCTTCGTCTATCAGGTAGATTATTGAAAATATTCGACGCGGATTTTTTTCTTTTTTCACATAATCAAAATATTATAGAGAATTATATTATTGATTTTAAATGTCGAATGACGTCACGTCTAGGTACAATTTTTACTTAGATATGACGTCACGATCACGAACGCCGAATATTGACGCGCTTTAACTTTTGTAATTTTTTAGTTGACTGGCAATAGAAAAAAGAGAGGTGTTTTGATATAAATGTAACTGTAAAAATTTATTGTGCCAAGTTGTGATAACCTGACACCGACACAATTGTTCTATTTTTAAAACTATTGACCTGTATGCTCGGAAAAAAAGATAACAATTGAATAACAATGTACCCGCGCAAACATTTGTGCGCGACCCAAGCTTAGTGCTTATGTAGGTATTTGCAAATTATTTTTAAAATATTTGTTATCACTACCATTAATATTCGCTTAACCACGAGTTTTATTGTGCCGTTTTATAGTGCTGAAGTTAAAATTCAAGTTCAACGTTCCAAATATGCTTGCTATACGATTTTTCGGGACATATTGATATCAAATACGGGAAAAGGGTTTAAAAAGCGAGATACAAGAATTTTTGCTAAGAGTAAAAAAAAACGCGACTAAGCAAGGAACGGCAGTCCAAATTTTGAATTGAGTTAACCGTACGTGGGGCAGTGGCGGGCATTGGTTTTATTTCGAGGTAGGCAGCAGGTACTTACAAATGTGTTATAATGTCGAAAATCTGTGGTTTTCATCATTAATACTAGGCATGGTTGTGCTATTTTTCATTCATTGTCATATGATGAAATGATAGATGATGATGATTTGTCATATGAAATCATCAATTGCTATTTGCTATTTAAAATGAAATATGATTTATTGTGACCAGTTGCTCCTTGCTACTTTGCTACTTTTTTATGAAATGTCATAAGTATATAGTTCATGCGCTACGTAATGTGCTATGTGTATTATTAAAGCATATTTTTTTCAAACAATTTAAAGTCCACCTGAGTCAAATTACTACAAAGTCTACAAACTAAATATTCGTTCACTATTTACAACATTTATTTACAATGCTACACTCGTCACAAACAAAACAAATTTTAATAAACATACATAGCACTCAAATTACGTAACGCACCTATCAGTCATCACCGGGCGACTAGTGAATTTGAAAATTTTATAAAATCATAATTCATACTTACTAATAACGAAATTTCATTGTAAACAAAACGAGCTCGACGTGGCCTACTACAAAATCATAACAACATAATCTAAACCTTACGGCGCTCAGCATTAAATTCAACAAACAAGAAGGTTTCAACCTGCCACTCGTAAGAAAAATCATGACAAACGAATCTCGTAAGTTTAAAGCTCTTAAAATGCTCAGTATCGTTATCGTTCGTCACCTATGATGGCATAAAAAATAGCACAGCATGTTTGTCTTTTTCTAACACGCACCTGTAGCAAATCATTCCTACTCGCTCGCGCGCTCAAGGCCTTCACTCAAGTGCGCTCGCTAGACCCGCTCTGCTACATGTCATCAACGAATGAAAAGGAATGCGCATGATATTATATGATTTCAAAGTCTGTGATTTGTAGCAGTAAATATGATAAAAAATAGCAGGTGTGACAAATGTTTTTCAAATCATATGATATTTCACCTGCTACTCATGAAATCGTCCATGCCTAATTAATACACATGTGTAAGTACCTACTGCCTACCTCATTTCATTTATCAGGTAGGTACTGCCTAATTGCCTATATACACCGCACGCCCCTGAGACGTGGGGTATCGTATAAAAGGGCTTCATTGGCTCCAGCTTTTTAATTAGGTATTTCTATAATTATAGTTTTCAATTTATGACGAAGAAAGAAAAAAAACCTTTTTCCTTTTTATAAGTATAGGTACCTATTTAAAAAACCAATAAAACCAATTTATTTTTGCAAATAGGCTTAAACTAAGCACTTTTACACGTCCCATTGTTATTTTTTTCCCTACCACTGCTTCGGGACAAGTTTGGGCTAGCGCCGAGAAGAAGCAGCGCAAGAAACTCGGTCACTATTGTCAGCCTCTTTTAAAAAGTTTTAAATATACATAACAAAATATTAAATTACAAGATAAATGCACCTGTGCGAGCAAGGCAGTATTTATATCCAAACATTTTTATCATTTAAATAATCTATAACAGTATAATACCCTTTTTTCATGAGAATCTTTTTTACATGAGCTTTAAATTTAAACATGGGCAGTTCAGCAATAGATGCTGGTAATTTATTAAAAAAGCGGATACATTTCCCCATGAACGAATTACCCACTTTATGCAGTCTGAAATCTGGAACGGCAAGCTTATCCTTATTCCGGGTGTTAAAATTATGAATGTCACTTTTCTTAGGGAACTGATCCATATGTTTGCGAACGTAAATGATATTTTCGTAAATAAATTGCGAAGCTACTGTCAGTATATTAATTTCTTTAAACAGTTGTTTTAACGAGTCACGAGGTCCAAGGTTATAAATTGCTCGTATAGCTCTCTTTTGTAATATAAATATAGATTCGATATCTGCTGCTGAGCCCCATAATAGAATTCCATATGACATAATGCTGTGAAAATAGCTAAAACATACCAATCTTGCCGTTCCAACATCAGTCAATTGTCTTATTTTCCTCACGGCGTAAGCAGCAGAGCTAAGTCTTCCTAATAGAGTCTCAATATGAGCACCCCATTGCAAACGGGAATCCAAAGTTATTCCCAAAAAGGTAGTGGAACTAGACGTATCAAGTCGTTCACCTTTTATAATTAAATGTGTTGGGACCAGTTTTACGTTTGGCATTGTGAATTTAATACACTTTGTTTTATTTGCATTGAGCAAAAGATTATTAGTAGTGAACCAATGCAATACTTGAGAGAGAGCATTATTTACATCGTCAAACGAATCTTTACCTCTTTTGATTTTAAAAATCAATGAAGTATCATTTGCAAACAACACTGTCTCACAGAGGTCTTTCGTAAAATATGGAAGGTCATTTATATAAATTAAAAAAAGCAGGGGTCCTAATATCGATCCCTGCGGCACGCCCATAGTTAGAGGGGAGCCAGAAGACTCAGTACCATTAATACAAACTTTTTGTGTTCTGCCTGTGAGATAAGAGTTTACCAAATCTAGGGCGTTATTTGAAACACCATAATGTCTAAGTTTTTTAGCAAAGTTTGATGGTCCACACAGTCAAACGCCTTGGAAAGATCACAAAAAACTCCCAAAGCATCCCGCCTACTCTCCCACGCATCAAACACGTGTTTTAAAAGTGCAACTCCAGCATCAGTAGTGCTTCTACCCTTTGTAAAGCCATATTGTTTGTTATGTAAAAGTTTATTCAGGACAAAGTGAGATAAAAGTTGATTAAAAATTACTTTTTCAAATACTTTACTGAGTACTGGTAAGATTGAAATCGGTCGAAAATTGGAGGGGTCATTTTTCTCGCCAGACTTAAATAAAGGAATAATTTTACTAAATTTCATCAATGTAGGAAACTGTTTGTCATCAATACATTTGTTAAAAATTATTGCAAGATAAGGGGCTATTGTGTATAGAATTGTATTGATAATATTGACTGACATTCCCCAAAGGTCCTCAGTTTTTTTCATGTTTAATTCCCTAAAAGTTTTTATTACTACATCGGGGTTAATATATCTAAAATGAAATGGAGTAGTACACTCATCAACACCCGCCCTGAGAAGCCAGTTCCCTAGTTGTAGAGGAAGCTATGTTTGAAAAGAATCCCTCAAAAGCATTGGCAACCTCTGCATTTGAATTAATTAGTTTATCCCCAATTTTAAGAGAGTAAGCGCGATCATTTGGTTTATGCCTACCGGTTTCTTTATTTATAATGTTCCATGTAGCCTTTGCTTTATTATCAGAACTCCGAATAATATTACGGAAATGATTTGATTTTGCAGAGGCACATACTTTTTTAAATATTTTAGAGTAACGTCTCACTTGGTCAATAATCTGTGGGTTCTGAGAGCTTGCTTTAAGACTATACAAATCATATAATGTTTTTCTACTTTTATAAATACCGGGTGTTGCCCATTCGTTAAACTTACATCTCAGTTTATTTGCTTTTATATTTTTTTGTGTAAAGATTTGATCAAATTCGTTTTTAATCAATCCAAAAAGATTCTCATATAACAAATCGACACTATCGCTATCACTTGATTTTAATGAATTTATGCCATCACAATTTTTTTCCTTAAATCGGTCTATTCTATTTACCGTTATTAGCCTACAAACAGCATCTACAATTCCTCGGACATAATGGTGCTCAAACGACGCCTTTTGTCCGCTGTGGTCAGATCTCAAATAATTTATAATTGATTTATCTATTACAGTGCTATTGCAAAAAATATTATCTAAACAAGTAGCTGTTGTGGGAGTCACTCTCGTAGGTTCATTGAATAAGTTTATTAAATTAAATGATTTAAAAAGATTAAGGAAACGATAACGATTTGCATTCTGTGAATTTACTAATTTATTTTATGATACCGTGTAATTTATTTTATGGTACCGTACATTTATATTATATTTTTTGATACCGTGTACATTGTGTGGGCCGATTACGGGACATCTCCACTGTTTTTTCTTATAATTTATTTTGCATTGACGTACTGACAGTATAGGCGAGAGTTGACATGACTTGAACACAAACTTAGTTTAAGTAAATATCTTATCTGTTTCATCTTGTAAATGTTATGTCATGTGATGTAGTATTACAGCTGAGTCTTGTTCTAAATGTATTTTTTTCGCTTTAACCTTGCGCCATCAGCTCCTGCGTCAAGTAGGACACGCACGTCTCTGCGTATGCGTTTTTGTGTTTAGAACAATCGGCCCGTTAGTGAAAACTCGGCCACACGGCCGGTCGGCGCCCGAATGTACAAGTATACAACTGTTTATGACATGGCATTATTGATTGTACGACATTCGTTAAGCACGTTCTAAGGTGATTCGTTTTGTTGAAGTAGACCTCAAGGTAAATGGTTTCTGTGAGTTTTTTATTGCGTCGTACCTATGAGTAAGTGCTTACGATGTTCTCTTGTCTTTTTGGGTCTTATCACAAACACTAACATCCCCGTATACAAAGTGATATGGGCGGTAGTTCTAACCTGTTAGGGCTTAGTGCGACATCTAATTTTTTTGACATAATAAAGATTATTTTGTGTCAGACCCCCACCCCCAATAAATAGCGGCCATTTTTTAAAAATGATTTCCGGACTGCTTAACATTTTAGGTAATAACTAAGGTTTCATGTATCGTAGAAACATGAAAGAAATATTATATCACAAGATAGCTAATAAAACAGAGTAACTGACCAACATCTTATGTTTTGATGATTAGGCTTTTATCGGCTAGTAAAAAAAAAACATATTTTATAAAATTATTTTCGAAACAACATAATTTTTGTATTTTTTGCAGATTACATAAAAATAACCAATTTGAAAAAAAAACATTTAAAAAAAAAAATTAGGCCGTTATTTATTGGGGGAGGGGGTTTGACATCCAAATTATTTTATTTGTCGATAAAATTAGATATCGCACTTAGCCTTACCGGGCTAGAAGTACCGCCCTTATCACATTGTATATGAAGAAGAATTATTTTTTGCTAGGTAACAACTTAGTGAAGTTATTAGGTACATCAGTAAAGAATGTTTAATAATAATAGTTAAATACACATATAGTAGGTAAATAAGTGAGTTCAATGTCGAAGTGTTTGCGGTTTTTTTAAAGATATATCTGATCTACATTTATTTTTAAAAGATATATACAGGATATTAAAAAAATGCATGCCATAGCTTCAAGATGAGTTCAGTACCGATAAAGGAACCCGTAAATCCCAAAAAAAGTTATAGCGTAGCCAGCCAATATCAACTTAACTCGCGTCAAATGACGCGACGCGAAGTTATTAAAAGTGAAGGACAAAATGAAACGCGTTCAATAGTAGTTAAGTAATTTAAGCATTAAACAATAACAATTTTAGTGAGTTTTGAATATATTAATAGTAGGTACCTACTAAATAAGGTTGATCTTGTAATATTTTTTAATTATTTTATTTTTTCCGGGTTCCTTTATCGATACTGAACCTACCCTTTAAGCTATGGCACGCACTTTGTTTAACTCCATGTTTACCTATAAAAACCTTTATTATTCAAAATAATAAAACGTGAACTGCTAAATGATTGGCAGCGTTGATCGTAGAATGCTCTCACAAAATGAAAAACTCAATAAATTCGCAGGCTTTTCATTTTGATACAATTAGCTGTAACAGACGCGTTTCGACAGTGACAGCCCCCGCAGGGGCGTGGGTGGAAACTGTGATGTGATTATGTGAGGGGTGAATTTTGTCAAAAAAGTATTTTATCAACTACCTATGTATTAAAACTAGCTAATTAGTTTTAAAATGTTAGTTAGTTCCTCGTTAACTGGATCCAGCGTAGCTCTTTAATCCGGACTAAAAGTAATTTCAAATTGGAATGTCGATATTGTTAAATGTTCTAATCTGCAAATATATATATTACGAATATTGTAGGAACAAGTAATTGGGTATAAGAGAAAAAAAATAACAAGCTGACCTATAAAAAGGAAATGTCAAAAGTTAAAACGCCACTCAAACACATAATTTCTCCTGTGCACCCAAATTAGAATATATTCTGATACTTTCAATTAAAAAGTAATACAGCTTAATAATCGCATATAAGTTAGACTTATTTATTTACTCATAAAGGGTAATGTAATAAATAAAAGTAAATAAATAAATATTTTTCCCTTGAATAGGGATGACGACTAACATTTTTTTCTTCGTCTATCAGGTAGATTATTGAAAATATTCGACGCGGATTTTTTTCTTTTTTCACATAATCAAAATATTATAGAGAATTATATTATTGATTTTAAATGTCGAATGACGTCACGTCTAGGTACAATTTTTACTTAGATATGACGTCACGATCACGAACGCCGAATATTGACGCGCTTTAACTTTTGTAATTTTTTAGTTGACTGGCAATAGAAAAAAGAGAGGTGTTTTGATATAAATGTAACTGTAAAAATTTATTGTGCCAAGTTGTGATAACCTGACACCGACACAATTGTTCTATTTTTAAAACTATTGACCTGTATGCTCGGAAAAAAAGATAACAATTGAATAACAATGTACCCGCGCAAACATTTGTGCGCGACCCAAGCTTAGTGCTTATGTAGGTATTTGCAAATTATTTTTAAAATATTTGTTATCACTACCATTAATATTCGCTTAACCACGAGTTTTATTGTGCCGTTTTATAGTGCTGAAGTTAAAATTCAAGTTCAACGTTCCAAATATGCTTGCTATACGATTTTTCGGGACATATTGATATCAAATACGGGAAAAGGGTTTAAAAAGCGAGATACAAGAATTTTTGCTAAGAGTAAAAAAAAACGCGACTAAGCAAGGAACGGCAGTCCAAATTTTGAATTGAGTTAACCGTACGTGGGGCAGTGGCGGGCATTGGTTTTATTTCGAGGTAGGCAGCAGGTACTTACAAATGTGTTATAATGTCGAAAATCTGTGGTTTTCATCATTAATACTAGGCATGGTTGTGCTATTTTTCATTCATTGTCATATGATGAAATGATAGATGATGATGATTTGTCATATGAAATCATCAATTGCTATTTGCTATTTAAAATGAAATATGATTTATTGTGACCAGTTGCTCCTTGCTACTTTGCTACTTTTTTATGAAATGTCATAAGTATATAGTTCATGCGCTACGTAATGTGCTATGTGTATTATTAAAGCATATTTTTTTCAAACAATTTAAAGTCCACCTGAGTCAAATTACTACAAAGTCTACAAACTAAATATTCGTTCACTATTTACAACATTTATTTACAATGCTACACTCGTCACAAACAAAACAAATTTTAATAAACATACATAGCACTCAAATTACGTAACGCACCTATCAGTCATCACCGGGCGACTAGTGAATTTGAAAATTTTATAAAATCATAATTCATACTTACTAATAACGAAATTTCATTGTAAACAAAACGAGCTTGACGTGGCCTACTACAAAATCATAACAACATAATCTAAACCTTACGGCGCTCAGCATTAAATTCAACAAACAAGAAGGTTTCAACCTGCCACTCGTAAGAAAAATCATGACAAACGAATCTCGTAAGTTTAAAGCTCTTAAAATGCTCAGTATCGTTATCGTTCGTCACCTATGATGGCATAAAAAATAGCACAGCATGTTTGTCTTTTTCTAACACGCACCTGTAGCAAATCATTCCTACTCGCTCGCGCGCTCAAGGCCTTCACTCAAGTGCGCTCGCTAGACCCGCTCTGCTACATGTCATCAACGAATGAAAAGGAATGCGCATGATATTATATGATTTCAAAGTCTGTGATTTGTAGCAGTAAATATGATAAAAAATAGCAGGTGTGACAAATGTTTTTCAAATCATATGATATTTCACCTGCTACTCATGAAATCGTCCATGCCTAATTAATACACATGTGTAAGTACCTACTGCCTACCTCATTTCATTTATCAGGTAGGTACTGCCTAATTGCCTATATACACCGCACGCCCCTGAGACGTGGGGTATCGTATAAAAGGGCTTCATTGGCTCCAGCTTTTTAATTAGGTATTTCTATAATTATAGTTTTCAATTTATGACGAAGAAAGAAAAAAAACCTTTTTCCTTTTTATAAGTATAGGTACCTATTTAAAAAACCAATAAAACCAATTTATTTTTGCAAATAGGCTTAAACTAAGCACTTTTACACGTCCCATTGTTATTTTTTTCCCTACCACTGCTTCGGGACAAGTTTGGGCTAGCGCCGAGAAGAAGCAGCGCAAGAAACTCGGTCACTATTGTCAGCCTCTTTTAAAAAGTTTTAAATATACATAACAAAATATTAAATTACAAGATAAATGCACCTGTGCGAGCAAGGCAGTATTTATATCCAAACATTTTTATCATTTAAATAATCTATAACAGTATAATACCCTTTTTTCATGAGAATCTTTTTTACATGAGCTTTAAATTTAAACATGGGCAGTTCAGCAATAGATGCTGGTAATTTATTAAAAAAGCGGATACATTTCCCCATGAACGAATTACCCACTTTATGCAGTCTGAAATCTGGAACGGCAAGCTTATCCTTATTCCGGGTGTTAAAATTATGAATGTCACTTTTCTTAGGGAACTGATCCATATGTTTGCGAACGTAAATGATATTTTCGTAAATAAATTGCGAAGCTACTGTCAGTATATTAATTTCTTTAAACAGTTGTTTTAACGAGTCACGAGGTCCAAGGTTATAAATTGCTCGTATAGCTCTCTTTTGTAATATAAATATAGATTCGATATCTGCTGCTGAGCCCCATAATAGAATTCCATATGACATAATGCTGTGAAAATAGCTAAAACATACCAATCTTGCCGTTCCAACATCAGTCAATTGTCTTATTTTCCTCACGGCGTAAGCAGCAGAGCTAAGTCTTCCTAATAGAGTCTCAATATGAGCACCCCATTGCAAACGGGAATCCAAAGTTATTCCCAAAAAGGTAGTGGAACTAGACGTATCAAGTCGTTCACCTTTTATAATTAAATGTGTTGGGACCAGTTTTACGTTTGGCATTGTGAATTTAATACACTTTGTTTTATTTGCATTGAGCAAAAGATTATTAGTAGTGAACCAATGCAATACTTGAGAGAGAGCATTATTTACATCGTCAAACGAATCTTTACCTCTTTTGATTTTAAAAATCAATGAAGTATCATTTGCAAACAACACTGTCTCACAGAGGTCTTTCGTAAAATATGGAAGGTCATTTATATAAATTAAAAAAAGCAGGGGTCCTAATATCGATCCCTGCGGCACGCCCATAGTTAGAGGGGAGCCAGAAGACTCAGTACCATTAATACAAACTTTTTGTGTTCTGCCTGTGAGATAAGAGTTTACCAAATCTAGGGCGTTATTTGAAACACCATAATGTCTAAGTTTTTTAGCAAAGTTTGATGGTCCACACAGTCAAACGCCTTGGAAAGATCACAAAAAACTCCCAAAGCATCCCGCCTACTCTCCCACGCATCAAACACGTGTTTTAAAAGTGCAACTCCAGCATCAGTAGTGCTTCTACCCTTTGTAAAGCCATATTGTTTGTTATGTAAAAGTTTATTCAGGACAAAGTGAGATAAAAGTTGATTAAAAATTACTTTTTCAAATACTTTACTGAGTACTGGTAAGATTGAAATCGGTCGAAAATTGGAGGGGTCATTTTTCTCGCCAGACTTAAATAAAGGAATAATTTTACTAAATTTCATCAATGTAGGAAACTGTTTGTCATCAATACATTTGTTAAAAATTATTGCAAGATAAGGGGCTATTGTGTATAGAATTGTATTGATAATATTGACTGACATTCCCCAAAGGTCCTCAGTTTTTTTCATGTTTAATTCCCTAAAAGTTTTTATTACTACATCGGGGTTAATATATCTAAAATGAAATGGAGTAGTACACTCATCAACACCCGCCCTGAGAAGCCAGTTCCCTAGTTGTAGAGGAAGCTATGTTTGAAAAGAATCCCTCAAAAGCATTGGCAACCTCTGCATTTGAATTAATTAGTTTATCCCCAATTTTAAGAGAGTAAGCGCGATCATTTGGTTTATGCCTACCGGTTTCTTTATTTATAATGTTCCATGTAGCCTTTGCTTTATTATCAGAACTCCGAATAATATTACGGAAATGATTTGATTTTGCAGAGGCACATACTTTTTTAAATATTTTAGAGTAACGTCTCACTTGGTCAATAATCTGTGGGTTCTGAGAGCTTGCTTTAAGACTATACAAATCATATAATGTTTTTCTACTTTTATAAATACCGGGTGTTGCCCATTCGTTAAACTTACATCTCAGTTTATTTGCTTTTATATTTTTTTGTGTAAAGATTTGATCAAATTCGTTTTTAATCAATCCAAAAAGATTCTCATATAACAAATCGACACTATCGCTATCACTTGATTTTAATGAATTTATGCCATCACAATTTTTTTCCTTAAATCGGTCTATTCTATTTACCGTTATTAGCCTACAAACAGCATCTACAATTCCTCGGACATAATGGTGCTCAAACGACGCCTTTTGTCCGCTGTGGTCAGATCTCAAATAATTTATAATTGATTTATCTATTACAGTGCTATTGCAAAAAATATTATCTAAACAAGTAGCTGTTGTGGGAGTCACTCTCGTAGGTTCATTGAATAAGTTTATTAAATTAAATGATTTAAAAAGATTAAGGAAACGATAACGATTTGCATTCTGTGAATTTACTAATATATCAATGTTAAAATCGCCACATACAACTACTTTCTTATTAGAAATACAGACTTTTTTTAAGACCTCTTCCATAGCGGTTTCAAAAAGCTGGTAATTAGCAGATGGGGGGCTGTAAACGCTTATTATAATATACTGCTCTAGCTCAGCACATGCTAGTTCGATAGTTCGTTCAATCGAAAGTGACACTATATCTTTTCGTTCCTTATATTTTAACTGACTATTTAACAATATAAGTGACCCCCCTCTAGTAGCAGACTTCCTTGTGAACGAACTACCAATTTTATAATTTTCAATGTTAATCATCAACTCATATTGGTTGAACCAATGCTCTGTTAAACACATAACATGTACATTTAAATATTGTAAGAATAAGGATAATTCTAACTCTTTGCCAGCCAAGCCTTGCATATTCTGATGAACAATATTAAAGGTAGACTTGGCTTTTGTCTGCTCTCTTAGTTTAAATTAGAAGAGATTGTCAAGGAAATAATATTTAAATTAGTACTAGTACTAATATGTTGGTCACAGTCTATTTTTTGTTTTAACCAATTATTGTTAATATTATATGCTAACAAGTTAGCAATTTGTTTTTTTAAGTTATATGGCAGGTGTAAAGAGCCGCCCGTTAATACAAATTTATTGTCGCTATTAAAAACACAAACTTGTCACTATGACGTTCTGTCAAATTAAAAAATAAACTATTCAATAGATGAATATTTTCATTTTCTTTAGTTGTTTGGTACCTACAGTATGGTAGGGCACACAAAACAACTTTTTTTACATCAAGGTTCGTTAAGATAGAAAAGTTTTGAATAATATTTTTTTTGTTGTGTTCTTACTATTCCCTATTAAAATTACAATAACTGTTTCATTAGTAAATTTACTGTGTTGAATGCGTTTTATAATTTGGTCCCATGACGCATCTGGCATACAAATATTAGTTAAATTATGATTAATAGACTTATGTAACAATGGGCCGTAACCAACTCCTAACCTATCTGAGAAAACAATAACATTACTTTCAGGCTTACATGGGGATACTCGAGTGTGAGATGCAGACATTGAACATGCAGACATTTATTTTTTTAATTATATGAAATTATTATTAATATTAACCTATTTTTTTAAAATATAGTAACTCTTGTGATTTGCAGCTTGTGGATTACGAAAAGCAGGATATTTTGCGTCCCGCACACACTTAGGGCAGGACGTGTCGTTAAGGATCTCAGAAATGGGATGTGTACTGCGTATGGCGGGACGGTTGGCAACCCTAGTTCCAAGTTCCAATTCCAATAGCAAGGTCAGCAGGTCACGGGCGTAAGGGAAAGTTTTGAAGTAGACAAGTACTAAGCATGAGTTCACTTCAAACAAACTGCCGATACATTTATGAGGTATACCTAGGTATGTTAAATAAAAGTTACGTAGGTATCAGTGCAGCATTAAAAAGTAATTATGTATGGGTTTAATTTGCTATCATTTGGGTAGTGTTTTGGTCTCTTAGCTGTGAGGATATCTTCAAATAAGTTCTTGAAATAAGCCAAATAAGTTATAATTTCAAGAAAATATTAAGGAATTATGCATTTCTTTTTATAATAAAAAAGGATATTACTGATAAATGATGTTTTTACAATTTAATTGTTTATAGTTAAATTTTCAGTTTACGCTGTTGTTACCAGATAATATATACCAACAATAGGTAGGTACTGGTTGTTACTTAACTTGTTTTTATCCATCTTTCCTAAGCTAAAAGCTTTGTAGGTACCTTTATAATTTGTATAAACCGATTCTAGACGAATCGTTTATGAAAGTATACTAGTTGAAGTTGAAGACCGCCCTCTTATACTCTTACTGTTTTGTTTTCATCAAAGTGTTGTTTACTTTTTGTATAAATACTATGCCAGTACTATTCTCTTAAAGATAAGGAAAATTATGCGATCACTGAGTCAGAGCTAGGTTTGTACCACTCTTTAGCCAGAAACCGTGTTTTTTCACTTTATGAAGGAACTTTCATTTCATAAAACATTGATCATTCTAAACAAACGATATTTAAAATATCAGCTGGCTGTCTGTCCAATTTTTACCGCCCTACCTATAAATTTATTTTAAAAGAAGTAGTAAATTGAAATTTTTTGGTCAAGACAGAACAATAGCGGAAAACGTTAAGTATATTCTATAACGGATAAATAAGTCGGTTTTGGAATTGGAGAACAACATTTACACATTCTTAATATTTCACAAACTATCATCGCTAGTTAATATTATATTTTTAAATAAATCAGAAGTTTCTAATTTTTTATTTATTTCATAATCCCTAAGCTGTAACTATATTCCGAAGTTTTGCTACAGGTACCCTACCACGGAATCCACAAAACAGCCTTAGATATCATTTTTTCTGCTGGATAAGCCTCCCCTAATGCACGCACTGAGCCCAAGCTTGGGCTATTATTTTCCACGTTGCACGCGTACCGGAGCTTAAAATAATATTTCCTACCAATTTTAAATTTTAAATTTACACAACATTGCAGACCTTCTTTATTACAGTAGCATTTAATGACACCTATCCCCAACTTAGAATCTTTTGTACGGTTCACCTTGAGAGATAGCTGAAAGTCGGGCCCAGCATAGAAATATAATTAATAAATATTCAGATTGTTTAAGGAAGATCTCTCTTCGTTCATATCGACGATAGATAAATTTGTAATAGTCGCTTCTATAATAGACTCGACAAGATTATAAACAGAACATTGTAGCTTGCGACGTTTGAATAAAAAGTTAAGTACCTTTAGGTCTGTAGCAGTTTTGACAAAATAACATAAGTACTTAAAAGCTAGATATCCGAATGTATATTAGAGTTTGTCAGAGAAATTGATCAAGTTGGTCAATTAGAAGTGCCACAGTGGTCGAACCTTCTGTATACCTAATTTAATTATGAGGCAGCCAAGAATCACTAATTGACAGGTAACGCTTTCTAATTGTTGTAATTAATAATAAATATATTATTATCCCCTTTGCCGCCATCCGAATCGATGGTTGCGATACTTTAGTACCTACTTACATCATGTAGATCAGATATCAGGTAACCATTGTTGTTCACTATTGACTGGTTTTCCTAAGACGTCACATGATAT
Organism: Anania fuscalis; assembly: GCA_950371115.1. Taxonomy (NCBI): domain Eukaryota; kingdom Metazoa; phylum Arthropoda; class Insecta; order Lepidoptera; family Crambidae; genus Anania; species Anania fuscalis. Next base: position 29,147,633 of record OX493324.1, read on the forward strand.
TGGATCCTCCATATTAATACTGTCAAAGGAGCGTCTGCCTGCGACTTTATCTACGGTAAAGAGACTTGCGACGTTATTAAAGAGTAACAATTTGTAGGGGTTCCTAGTCCTACTCGTATATAGTTGGCTCTCCTTATATTTACTGATGCTTGCTATCTTGCTAATAATTCTAAAGAAAACACATTCGGCCTTATTATAAAAAAGATAGACTAGGTTTAAACTAGAAGAAGTCTTAAGATTAGCAAACCAATTTTAAACAAGGGTAATTATTACCGAGATATGTCTGATGTGCCAACATTTTAAATTGGTTGGTTATTTTTGAGACATGGTTTAAACCTAGTCTATCTTTTTTGTAATAAGGCCAATTGTGTCAAGTTAAATAGCTTTTTCCATGCGGCTTCGCCCGCGTAGTACATATAATTTTTGTAATAATGTTGAATTGTTATGCTGATTTACTACTTAGTACTTACTTCCCCTATGAATAACCCTTCGCAGCTTAGTCAAAACCTACAGGCTTCACTTATTCAGAGTGCATTTGCTCGTCCGGGACTAAGGTTAAACCACTGTACTAACTTTCATAAATCAGTTAAAATAAAACCGTCCGTCTGTCCGTCTGTCGAATTTCGTTCGTAATGACAGATTTGAGATTGTTTTAAGATTTTCTTGGTTACCCCGCTGTTCGATAATATAAAACGGTGATGATTATCTATTCGATTAATTAAGAAAAATTCATATTAAAAATCGTGGAATACTTATTTTCTGTGAAATGAAATTCGATCTCAAAAAAATCTGTAATCTAAAATAGGTACCACTTCAAAAGCAAGCCCTTTAATTATTAGGTAAAAACCTTCATGCACGGGTGATAGAGGGCAACCACACCATATAACTCTTGATCGTACTCGGACTTTGGTATTTCTGAGTTTTCGTCCGACTCGCACTTGGCCCCTTTTTTATAATATTATTGATTGATTTTAATTCAAACTTATATCCGATCCGAAAGATCGTCAAGGAGTCTCGTGATGCGAGTAAGCAGAGCCTCCTATAGAAGGTTGACTTTAGACTCAAAGCAAATCACATCACCACAGCCCAATCAGGTCGAGCAAAACAAGCTGGAACATGCAAATAGACCGGAATTAATAAACTCTGTTGATAGATACAATTTTAAATCAGTGACCTCGTTACGACACTAATTGTTTTAAATATCAATTATCCATGTGATTGATCCTAACTATCTGGGCGGTTATCCTCTAAAAAACGTAAGTTAACGTGCCCTAAATATCAACTAAGCGATACAATAAAAACATAGCCTCTATTCCGCTGAGAAGTGGACAAATAACTCTACAATTGAAAATAAACGGTATAAAACTACACGCAGTAATATTATCTACTTTACAAAGTACAAACATCTCGAAAGAGTTATAACGATGTCCTAAGTTTCTCAAGAATTAATAAAAGTGCAATATTACGAGCGTTCTAAGAAGCTTTAAGCTTCAAGAACATTTTGCTTCAAACAGAACCCTGTGTACTTATTTTTCCTGCTATGTCACTATTTTGTATCTACAAACCAAATAGGTATTTAGCAGGAAAACGATCAACGGCCTTACTTATAAAAATAAACTAATCAACATCTTAGTAATTAATTAACTAATCACTGTTTAACTTCTTAATTATTGTTTAACTATTTTTCACTTATAATCGCTGTTTAGGCGTTAGTTAGTTAATTAACGGATAATCAACACAATTTTTATTTTACTCTGCCAACACCGAAGTCTAGTCATTATGTAAAGGAATAGTACAGAGCCATACAACCATATTATTAAGAAATCTATGTCATTTAGCAGTGATTGACACATTATTGTATGCGGGACACCCGAGATGACAGCTAGCTAGGCAGAAAACAGCTGTTGCTGCTACGCCATTTTGGTACTGGGCCATAACCATGAACTCATAAAACAATCTCAAATCTGTCAAACATTATCATTTCTGTCAAATTTTGTATGAAATGACGTACCAAAATTGACAGATTTGACAACTTTGAGATTGTTTTTAGAGTTCATGGTTACCCCGCAGTTCTGGTTTACTTGACAGTTAGTTACGAAGTCACTAAGACTTTGTTACCGTTTATAAGTAAACATATTTTTAATAAGCTGTTTAACAGTGTCTTAAATTTAATCAACGTTTATCGGATATCCTGAACCAGGCTGGTCCAAGTCTTCCAAATTGACACTTGATGTACCTAAATTGTTTTTGTTTTGTTTTTGTAGAAAATGTGTGTGTTTATATTTTAGAAATTCTGTTTTTTTTTGTGATTTGTAGTTAAGACCGTCCGTTAATCATGCCGTGTACACTTTTTATAGGTTACAGTCTAGCCGCGCGCGCGCGCGCGCGCGTGTGTGTGTGTGTGTGTGTGTGTGTGTGTGTGTGTGTGCTTAGTTTAGGGCCAGATAATATAGTATGTAATGCTTGTTGAAATATTTTAAGACTATTACTTACTTATTATTTTAACATACTGACTAAAACAAACTTTATTTTTACTGAGTGAAGGTTTTATTATTATCCCCTTTGCCGCCTGAACTTGGTTAATATAGAGACAATACGTGAGTTAAAAGCTTCGTAAAGAGCACTATTACTTCTTTTCTGAAAAGCAATATGCTTTAAAACGGTTTTCATTATATCATACCGTGGAGAAAGCAAATATAAACTAATATGATAACCAGTTTAGCCTTTATAGCAATAATGCACCGTAAGAAAGTTTTGCTCGAACGTTTGAAGAACTCATGTTAGTGTTTACACGATAGCAATTCTTAACTTTATAATATTGTAAAGAGGAAATGTTTCTTTGGATGTATCGGGTTAACTATGGGCTACTTATTCGATTGAAATAATATGTTTGTTATTAACCTCCCGAATAAGACATACATAAATTGACGACTGTCTGGTGTAGTAGTAAAAATAGTGAGGGGGTAGTCAAACACACATAATCGGTTCGGCAGTATATGTCGAACAACGAAGCCGACCCTCTATATTGCAAATTGCAACGAAGCTATACACAATATTCGGTTTTGCCGCCCAACTTTGCCGATTAATGCCGGCCTAAATTAATAGATATACACATGTGTAGCAAGAGCAACCCTTATTCTGCCGTCTTTAAGCTAAAAGACCGCTAAATGACATTTGGTTATTTTTCACTTTTGATGAGATGACAAGCGCTTGAAAGCCCTTTCATTTGATACACTACATGGTATATTAATTTTCTTTGAAGCTACATCTTTAGGTTTTTCAGTCTTAGCAACTTGTTTTGGAGCAACAATTTTGATACGGCGGGTTTGGATTCGCTTTTACCAAAAATGAAGACTAAATCAAACTCCTGGCTTTTTGCAACAGTCGCTGGTCTGTTCATTTGACTGGAACTAGGTGTTTTCGTAGAGTTTTTTCTTGGTTTTGCTAGGTTTATGTTATTATGAGCATACATTTTATGCTCCTTAGGGGTTTAGTTAGATGTATATATTGTCTTTTTATGTTTAGTTAGTGGTAATGACATGGTTACGATACGACACCAGAATAAAGTAGGCTTATTTTTAACTAGATGCGGCTTCTGTTACTAATTAAAAATTTTAAATGACTTCTCTAAAAATAGGTTCTTAATTTAATTCAAATGATGAGGCAATTTTGTTAAGGAATTAACATAGGAAATTGTAAAATTAAATAAAATTATGTAAAAAAAACTAAAAACTGACTTCAAAAACAAACTGAAAATCGAAAAATAATATTTAGTAAAACACACCTAACTTAAATGTGTACATTCACATTCATTTATTTTTGAAGTCGGTTTTTAGTTTTTTACAAAACTTTATTTCATTAGTGAAGTGAATTAATACATTCGATAAATCCTTGACAGCTTAATAGACAGTGGTTAAATCGGTCCTTGGTTAATAAATCTAATTTGCCGATCCTTCTGGCGGCGGCAGTTCAAGCCCCCATCGCAATTGTGACATTCCGTGGCGTAAGCGTGATGAGGCTATCGTGTCGTTGCCCCTCGCCATTCCGTGTTCCGCGGATTAGCAGATGACGTTTTCAATTGAGAAGAGTAATATAATGTATATGTAAGTACGCATCGTAAAGTGAGTACAGCCAACTCACTCTCCGACTTATTATTGTTATACTTAGGAAAGTAAATGTAAATACTTATTAGTTTAAGGACAGAAAAGAACAGAAAATAAACACAAAAATATAGAAACAATTACAGTAGTTATAAAGTTGGTAAACCAATGCCACGTAACTGAGAGTTAAACCGAACAAATACGTTGCGCCTAATTAATGATACTACCTTCTCGAGCGAACACCAAACAACAAGCAGCTCGTCCTTCCCATAGAATGTCAGCGACGGCTCTGGGCCTATCGATGTGTGCAGGAGGGAAGAAAGTAGCATTGACCGTTTACGAATACAAGTAATCTAAGTTAGCGTAGCAAAATCTGAGACTAACTTCGGCTTACGTACTTATAACGGTTTTAATTAATCCTTGCTAGTTTTTTGTATAATAAACACAGTGAAAGATAGAAAATATTATCACTCACAACAACAAACCGTTACAAATTGTTTACAAATACATTATAGATTCGGGATCTCAGTGTCACGAAGTTGAAAAGTTTCACGCGTATTTGAGAACATGCATGTTTGAAAGGCATTTGAGAGAAATATGTTTACCTATTCAATAAATTTAAAGTTTGACAATATGTAAGTGTTCAGGTATCGAACAGTACCAAAGTTATAAAACTTCTCTTAATTCGAATATCCGAAAAACGTGGCATATATAAGGTGTAAGTGAATTAGTGTCAGATATTTTTAGGAGTAACTTAGACTATCACATGGATCACATATAAGATAAATTTAAAATTATAGAACAATTATAAAAAAACTTTAATTCACGCACCAAGTAATATGATATTATGATAAACAGTGTAATATGATTATTGGAATGCATTAATGTAATTCTGGAGAGGTTATGAATCGGCTAGCGTTGTGTGAGTAGTCAACTTGTGGTGTTTGGGTTCATGTACAGGATGATGTAGATTCTTTATTTTAAAACTTTTTAATTTTTTCGATTTTTTTAAGTTTGTTCTATATTTTAAATTTATCTTATATGTGATCCATGTGATAGTCTAAGTTACTCCTAAAAATATCTGACACTAATTCACTTACACCTTATATAACAATGTGCCAAAACAACTCCTGTCGTCGAGCCTTCATTCCTACAGTTTCACGGTAGAGACAGCCCTAGCTCACTGCATCTAGCACTAGCATCACTCATAGAAATAGTCCTTTATCTGATCTGAGGCTCCACTGGACAGATTTAATTGCTTAGGGCTTGGGAGCCCTAGCAATTAAATCTGTCCAGTGATGCGGCATTTTAGTTTGTAATCAGTGTTGATTGCTTTTTTTAACAGCGCCACTCGGTATCTTCTCGTTCTGGAACAAATATTGACATTTCACTTTTGTCAGACATGGTCTTAATAACCAACCTAGCTCGCACTTACACTATCTTGTAATTGTATTTCCTGTAATAAAATCAGGCTGACAAAGGTGACTGAGTTTGTTGCGCCGCTTCTTCTCATCACCAGCCGATATGTTGCCCCGAAGCGGTGGTAGGGCTAAGTTATATGTTGAGACGTGTGTAAGTGCCCGGAAGAGGCCTATATACAGAATAAAGAATTTCATTTCATTTCATTTCAATGTTTTTTTAAAATTAACTGGTAGTGAATTTTCTCGGGTAGGTAATTAAAAAGTTAACACATACAGATTTCGTATCACTACGGAGCGGTTGACACTTGTCTGAGCCCCCTGTAACATTTTTTCTATCGTGTTCGTGAAATGCACTTCGGTGAGATGTCAAATTCATTTCTTAGTCTGAGCACACCATAGACTTAGGATTCGCTATGCTTAAAGACTGACAAAGCGTGCAAAAGAGACATCATATCCTTGCGGAAACCCTACAAGATGGAAAGAGATAGATGTCAATGTGTCTACATGACACAAAAAAAATATTTAACTGACTTTAGCTACCTCCAATTTCATACGTCAAACCTAATTATAATAAAATATAAAAAAATACAAAAGGAAAACATATTTTTTATATTTCTATAGACAGGGGGTGTTGTTCAATTATTATTTGTGATGTAACAAGAAAATACAACCCCAATAAACACACATTCACAGGTAAATAAATTTTTGATTAAAATATTTCGAAACAATATTGTGTCTAATTCATAATAATAATCGACAAAGAACTTAGATTTTACAAAAGATTAGTATCTTTGTTTGGGGTATGTTTGTGTATTTCGTAGTTATAGGCATAATTACAAAAAATATTAAGTAAAATAGTAAATTGCATGTTTCTACTAGGGCTTGAACTAGCGGTGACGTCATAAGTATCGATAAAATATTGACAGCCATTTGTAGGTATGGGATTTTTTTGCAATTACTAAATAAATATTTGTTATGTTTAATTACAAAAAAAGTAACTCTAATACTGTTATTTTGTGATGACATAATGAAATTTTCGTTTTATATTTGGTCTTTTAAAATAAAACTTTTTTATAGTATTATGTAGGTATAGTTTCACCAAATATTTAGTATAATTTATATATTTTTCAAGAATACCAACTTAACCGACGTACTAAGTAAATACGTGAAAGGAAAATAAGAGTTATAAACAGGCTAGAGTGATCTGCGCGAAATCACTCAAAGTCAACAGCAGTAACATTTTGAGGACAAATGTTTCTTAGAAATAAATTTTCGATGTACCTATATTAATAAAAGATTCAGTACTAACCTGCCTTATTTGTCCTTGTAAGTTAATCATTTTAAGTGTATTAAAATAGCTTTTTATAATATACTCAGACCTTTTTCTCAAAGATACGATACGTTCATACGTGATACTGGCATAGCAGATATTACGTTTAACCAAATCTTACTTTTTACAGATTAAACTTAAACAAAGAAGGTCCTTGATTGTTGTTTTAATTGACTTTTATTCATGACATCAAGCGATAGAATTACTATGTTAGCCACACATAGTTATTCTTTCTCTTGATTTAATCATGAGTTCTTGATTTCCAATCCAAATGACCACTGACAATACATCTTTTTAATAAACGTCAATTGTATTGTATAAATTTCCGTAAAACCGAACTTCGCCTCTATTTTGTTTAAAGATTAACTTTAGGTGCTTCAAGTTCCGCGGCGATTGTAAGTTCTGCTAAATCAATTTTTTTCCCGGTTGCAATTTATCGATAAAAATGTGGCTTAAACAACACTACAACACACACACATACGAGTCACAGTTTTTGTATATATAGGTACATCGAAAATTTATTTCTAAGAAACATTTGTCCTCAAAATGTTACTGCAAACTGTTGACTTTGAGTGATTTCGCGCAGATCACTCTAGCCTGTTTATAACTCTTATTTTCCTTTCACGTATTTACTTAGTACGTCGGTTAAGTTGGTATTCTTAAAAAATATATAAATTATACTAAATATTTGGTGAAACTATACCTACATAATACTATAAAAAAGTTTTATTTTAAAAGACCAAAAATAAAACGAAAATATTATTATGTCATCACAAAATAACAGTATTAGAGTTACTTTTTTTGTAATTAAACATAACAAATATTTCTTTAGTAATTGCAAAAAAAATCCCATACCTACAAATGGCTGTCAATATTTTATCGATACTTATGACGTCACCGCTAGTTCAAGCCCTAGTAGAAACATGCAATTTACTATTTTACTTAATATTTTTTGTAATTATGCCTATAACTACGAAATACACAAACATACCCCAAACAAAGATACTAATCTTTTGTAAAATCTAAGTTCTTTGTCGATTATTATTATGAATTAGACACAATATTGTTTCGAAATATTTTTATCAAAAATTTATTTACCTGTGAATGTGTGTTTATTGGGGTGGTATTTTCTTGTTACATCACAAATAATAATTGAACAACACCCCCTGTCTATAGAAATATAAAAAATATGTTTTCCTTTTGTATTTTTTTATATTTTATTATTAGGTTTGACGTATGAAATTGGAGGTAGCTAAAGTCAGTTAAATATTTTTTTTGTGTCACGTAGACACATTGACATCTATCTCTTTCCATCTTGTAGGGTTTCCGCAAGGATATGATGTCTCTTTTGCACGCTTTGTCAGTCTTTAAGCGTAGCGAATCCTAAGTCTATGGTAATGACGTACCAAAATTTACAGATTTGACAGCTTTAAGATTGTTTTAAGAGTTCATGGTTACCCCTCAGAGCTGCCCAGAAAACAACTTTTTCTACGGGAGCAACATTCAAGACGTAAAAAACTAAGTAGCTGCTTTTATACAAAAGTAAGGATTTAGCGGGGCTCCATGCTCCAGTGTGTTGATGTGGCTACTCCTACTACAATCATTGAGACGAATTTTTCAAAACACGGTCACATTCAAAAACTCTTTGTGAAATAAATGATAAAGATAGTGCATAGTCATTTGTTGGATGGGAGAAATTAGAAATATTGAGTTCTTGGAAGCTTCTTTCATTCTAAAGATCCACAGGTCACACGCTAACTAAGCGGCTAGACACTAAACTATATGGCCGTACATTTTACGCATAATTTAGTGCACAATTATTGAACGCTAATCATGCCGTTATTTGAGCGCTAGGCGTCACGCAGGTGAAGCCCTAGCCCAGCATTATGAGCACGAGCATTTATGCCCAAGTCATGGGTGTATAAAAAATGTATTTAATTAGGTTAAGATGTTTATCCGTTTTCAATAATTGATTAGTTGTTCTAATTGTTGGAATGTCTTGATTTATTTTTAGTGTCTAGAATTCTATCAGTGACAGGCCACAGCTTTGTGGTAAAATCAGTCAATTGTATGTAGTGCTAGGAATTAAAATTAGATTTTTAATCTTACATGCCTGATGAAAAAGAATTTTATCGACTTATAATACCTATCTAATAGAAACGAACTTTGTTATTCGATGAATGATGTATAAAAGAATGTTGTGGTTGGTACATTACCGTTTTATATTCAAAATGTTATAAAAATAAGAAGTTATAAAACTTCGGTTCGCACAATTAAAGAAACGCGGAAGCATTGCAAAAGAGTTACCCAACGAACGCGAACGGTATCTGCGCGCGACAGATTGACCGCTGTGTACCGTAAGCAAAACTAATCGCCCTAGGAAACACCGCTATAGTTGTGGTAGGTAATAGATTGAATTCTGAATAGTCTTGGAACCGCAGAATAGGTAGTATGATGAAAGTTGAATCTAAAATTACGTAGGCCTATAGATTTTCAGAAATTTCAAACAAAATAACCTTTTATAAGAGATGTTTGATGTAGATTGTACAGCCAATTTCATCACCAGCCTATATCAGTCCACTGCTGGACACAGGCCTCTCCAAAAGGAGGATGTTGCCATAATCGTCACGTTTATTTGTTGTTTATTTAATATGATACCTGGTTAAAGGTTAAATTTTATTGTAGCTAATTCTATTCAGTCGTCAAAGCGTGATTGAATAAAAATAATGTATGAATTCATCTGCAGTAAGTAGGTATACTTTTAATATTTCTTGCTCCAGTTATGCAGCCCTAGGCCTTATATAGGTTGAATTTTTAAAAGTGTAAAATACTTAGGGGCTTGTACAAACTCATGAAAACAATATTTTTTTTCCAAATAACTAATTACCTATCTCAACATAATATAAATTGTAGGTGTGTGTTTGCCATCCACGTTTAGTGTAAGAAACAGTTTACTCTAAGAATATTATAGGTACTAAATAATACTTATATAATAAATAAATATTATTAATAGTAGGTTGAGATACTTTTTTCTTTAGAAAAGTTGTTTGTTTTCATAAGCATAAACACTTAAGTATTTTACACTAATGAATTTTCATCCTGAATAGCATCTACATAGGTACGTCACGTACGGTGTAGTTATGTCACATCCTGAACCGCATACGTAAATTTAATTCGTCTGCGTTGCGTGACACAAGTCTAGTACGTAACTAGATTAGGAGCCATGGCCCCTAATTTAGTTAGTAGCCTGGTGTCTATCATGCCACGATAGCGAAGCAGTATACAACAAAACGCTGAGGAAACTAAAGGATGGAAAATATATTAGTCTTTCTAACTTGACTGAATCTCGAACAAATATACATTCTGTCAAAAAGCTTTCTGTGTCACACGAGTCGATTCGTACCATTTTAAATAATCAATTGGGTATGAAACATGTTGCCGCTTGGCTAGTCCCAAAAGAGCTGAATTTTCTTCAAAAACTCAATCGCAAAAGAGTCGCTGAGGACATGCTAGAACGAGTCAATTCCGACCCAACATTAATGAAACGCATTGTTACTGGTGACTGGAACATGTTGCCGCTTGGCTAGTCTCAAAAGAGCTGAATTTTCTCCAAAAACTCAATCGCAAAAGAGTCGCTGAGGACATGCTAGAACGAGTCAATTCCGACCCAACATTCATGAAACGCATTGTTACTGGTGACGTGGGTTTACGAGTTTGACATGCAAACTAGTCAACAAGCTTCGGAGTGACGCCTTCCAACTGAACCGAAACCGAAGAAACCGCGCCAAACTCGATCGAAAGTCAAAGTCATGTTGACTGTTTTCTTTGACTGTCGCGGTGTTGTGCACTCAGAATTCTTGCCAGAAGGTCAAACGATAAAAAAGAGTATTACTTATTTAAGCGTTATGCGGCGTTTAAGAGAGCAAATTAGACGAAAAAGGCCAGATTTGTGGAATGAAAATTCTTGGATTTTGCACCACGATAATGCGCCTTCCCCACAAGGCCATCATTGTGAACGAATTTTTGACCAAAAGCTCAACAAATACCATCGAGCAGCCACCTTATTCACCAGATATGGCTCCAGCCGACTTCTTTATTTTTTCTAAACTCAAATTGCCACTTCGTAGCACCCGGTTACATTCGTCAGAAGACATAAAGGAGAATTTGCGGCGAGAATTAAACTCGATTCCGGAAAAAGCGTTTAAAAAGGTTTTGATGATTGGATTATTCTATGTTTGTATCTAACCGAATGGTAGGAGCCTGATGACCTGTAACACAGGTAATTACTTACCTAGCTCAGGCATCAGTCTCACACATACTTCTAGTGATCTTTACCTCCGACATGTATGTACAATTTCAATTTGTGTGAGAAAAATAAAGAAAATATTCGTTGGCGTAACTGTATCGCTTCTGAAGGAGCATACTTTGCAGGTGATCAAATAAATTTGGATGAATAACTAACATTTTGTTTATTATTAATCTTTTCCCGGTACTTTCTTGACAGAAAAGCACAACTCTCTATTGGAAAGCATAGTTTTTGTCGACTGACGATGCATACACGCATTATTAAATGACGTCATGCGGTTAACACGCAGTGTCATAATATTTAATGTATTTGGCAGATGTCCTCGTAAACCAATCAGAACAAAAACAAGTTTTTTACAGTGATATTTTGTCTAAGCCAAGATAATCGCACTAGATCAATTGTAAAGATTTTTGTCCTAACTCGACTTTCATACCTTAAATTGACATTTCCAAAATAAATAATTAAAAAATAAACTGTTTCATAAACGATAAATATTTGATGCCAATAGTTTTAATGTTAATTCATATGAAAGTGTACGTTTAGCCAACAAACAAATCAAATGAAAAACTAACTTGTTTTTTCACAGAAATGATCTGTAAACTTTTAAGTAAAGTTATTCTTCCTCGCTTGCTCATGACTAAGGGTCGTGACTACTGGAGGCCTCTTGCGCATCAATGCTCGCCACTCCACATAGTTTACCTACCGCCTTCCGGATTGACTTCTGTAAAGTTTCCTGGCAGGCTTTTCGGTCGCATAATCTGTTTCATCTTAATAATAATAATGACAAAGGTGACTGAGTTTGTTGCGCCGCTTCTTCTCATCACCAGCCGATAATTATGTTCCCGAAGCGGTGGTAGGGCTAAGTTATATAACTTATGTTATACAACATATGTTGGGACGTGTATAAGTGCCCGGAAGAGGGCCTTTATACAGAATAAAGAATTTCATTTCATTTCATGTAATATGGCATAACTGGGGCACCTGATGACTTGATGAAAAATAACATAGACATTGAGAGGGAGCGTAGGTTTGTTTTGTTTGTGGTGGCTCGATGCAACATGTTGGCTCGCGGGTTTACACGTTGTTCCACATTAAATTGACACTTTTTACACGCCTGTGGGTGAGCTTTACGCAGCGGGAATACAGTTCCTATGTGTCCAATATAATAACGCACATATGGTGCTGTTAGGGCAGCCGCGGCATTGCATGCATACCTACTTGCAAGAGATTTTTCATGAAAAATAATATTCTTTCTTCTTTAATTAGAAAAATGAATTGCTGTTCGTAAGTCTCACTGAAAGTCAAGAACGGCTGGATCTATTTGGCTAATTATGGTCTTAAAATATATGGGGAAGTCCAGAGAGAGTTGAAACGGTGAAAAAATTATAAATATGGTAAAATGTAAAAAATTGCAAAAAAATACTAAAACAACAATCTGGGGGCACGGTAGTGCGTGTGTACGCGTACATTGAGGACATGTTAGCACACCGTTATTAAAATTATAACTGATAGCCGCAGGTGGTCGGGCTTTCAATTCATCGCGCTTGGCGTCAAGATGAGAAAGCCACCGGGATTCAAAGTCAGCGACTTTGACATTCACGCGCGTTCTCTACTCTCTACGGTTGGATGCCAAATCCTTACAGAGAGAAGGATCTATGTCACATCCCTTAATATGGCGCTTCAGCACATCTTTGTACATACCTCAAAAGTCGTCCGCTATGCTTACGCATGCCCTCCTGAAGCTCAGAGTAAAAGATGCGCTTCGCCACTCTCTCCTCCGACATACGCACATGACGACCTCCGTAGCCGAGAGGCGAGCACGCTGGACTATTTAAGGCGTCGCCATCTCTGAGGTTCCGGATTCAATCCCCGGTCGGGGCAATGTAGAAAACGAACTTTTTTATATTGTCTCGGGTCTGGGTGTTGTGGTACCGCCGTTGTTTCTGATTTCTATAACACAAGTGCTTTAGCTACTTACCTTAGGATCAGAGCAATGTATGTGATGTTGTCCAATATTTATTTATTTATACGCGAAACATGACCACGCCAGCGAAGTTGTGGTCTCATAAGATACGACTCAATGCCACCTACATTGGCTCGTCTCAAGACTTTAGTATTACGCACACGATCGGACCAATGGATGTTAAGAAAGAGCGAAGACATTTTATATGAAAACGGTCTAGTTGGCGAAAGTGGCGTCGATACGGTGTCCATGTTTCAGCGGAGTACAAAATATTAGGCAGCACAATAGCCATGTAAACAGCAACTTTAGTGGCTAACTTCAAGTCATGCGAGCGCAAGACCTTGGTGTTTAATTTGCCAAAGGCTGCTGCGGCAGCACCGATTCTGCTGTTAATTTCGGCATCAATTAATGTCGCACTTTGATGAAATGGTGCTCCCAAAGTAACGAAATGAAACGAAACGAAATCTCATCAGGTAAATTTATTTTTAACCTTTTAGTTCTGTTTATAACAAGTTAGTAATAAAAGCTTGTTTTTTTTTATTTTATTTTTAACTTCTTAGAATTTTTTACGCGAAAATCTCGCATCAAAAACACGGCATCGGTGACTACCGCGTAGTTCGTAGCGCAAACAAACTTAAATAACATTTGTGTTTTAATGGAACATTAAAGAACATTTAGCATATTTTAAAGTACGTAGCAAACATCTTATCATAGTCAGAATCCACGTTCATAACAAACGGAACGAACGAACTTATTTTCCCAAACATAATTGGGTCGCATATTCTCTCCACCAAACCATCACCTGTCACCACACTCACTTCCCATCAAATACAGTCCACCCATCAAAACGAATCAAAGTCGACGCGATTGTGTTACTTAATTACTGAGTTCCTATGGCCACCTTCCGGCTCCATCATCAGACCCTGGTTTCCAGCTTGCACCAAAGTACATGTCAAGACGAATCAAACGAGCCCAAACTCGATCGGGTTATGTCGTTTAATTACTGATTTCCTATGGCTACCTTCCAGCTCCATTATCAGAACCTAGTGACCATCAAGCACCAAAGTACTAACTCGTCAATACGAATCAAGCGATCCCAAACTAGATCGGGTTATCTCGTTTAATTACTGAGGTCCTATGGATATCTTTCAGCTCCATCATCGGACCCTGGTAACCATCTTAAAGCAAAGTACTTCTCAAGACGAATTAAACGAGCCGAAACTCGATAGGGTTGCGTCGTTTCTTTACTGAGTTCCTATGACCACCTTTCAGCTCCATCATCAGATCAGAAACATTTCATCATAATATTGAATTGTCACGCGGTTCACACATGTGTGCAAAGTTTCGGGTCAATCGGTAACGGGGAAGTGAATCAAATTTAACTTGCAAGATTTGATTACAGACAACGGTACAGGTGGAACTAACTGAAAGCTTGTAAAAATGGCCAATCAACGGAATGCAAAAGAAAGAATGGGGCATATCTTATGAAGTTATACCAAAATCCCGCAAAGTACTTATTAGGTAAACTAAATTGTCCGAAATTGTCGGCGGAGGTGGCTTTCCCGCGCCGCGGCTTCCACGCTTCCCGTCCGTCACAGAAAGGCGGACACTTTCTTCCGGGCAACCTTTGGGTCTTACTGCGATATCGCAGATATACACACAAACAACGTTTTATATAACTTACGTCTACAAAAAGAAATGAGATGCCATCATAAAACTAAACTTGTAAAAAAAACCAAGCCTCGCAACTCAGTTCTTCTACCGTGAAAAGTTGTGAGATCAATGTAATACCAAGTCGGTTAATTTTCAGTCTCTACATAAGGGACCTTCTATCTTAAGTTATTACGTAAGTAGCAAAAGCCTGAATAGTTATGTGGACCTTCTTACTTATTTCAAGCTCACATCACTTAAAAAACGCCGTAAAATTTTAAATCTCTCGTTTCTTCATAAGTTAGTCAATGGCAACATAAATTGCCCCTTAACTCCTTCAAAAACTTAATTTCACAATCTCTCATAATATCCTACGTCTCTCTAGATACTTACTGTTTAATCCGTAACGCTCTTAATCAAAATTAGGCAACTTCTCTCCTATTACAAGCCGACTTTATCAATGTTTGTAAAAACAAAGATATTAATGTATTTAATCTTAGTCTACCCACATTTAAAAAGAAATTACGCGTACTTATGCCTAACAATGTATAATTTTTCAGTAGCTTTTTAAGTAACAAATGTTTATGTATACCTACATACTTTTTTTTTTAAGATAAGGGATGCCTTATGCTCCCGAACCCAACTTTTGTTTGCTTTTTCCGTGGCAACTGTAATTAAGGCCGCACCATCTCTTGTACCACACATCTTGTAACTTTTAGCTTTTAAGGTTTATGATCTTGTTGTTTGTCCAAATAAATAAAATAAAATAAATTAACATTATGTATGACATGTAATATTTATGCCATACGGGAGATGCCAATAAATGTTATGATTTGTAATCGTTATTGTAAAAACATTTGAGTTGGTAAATTTTCTGCTGATATATCATTATTATAAAATAAGTTATGGGGAAATAAAGTATGCCTGGGCCATAACCATGAACTCTTAAAACAATCTCAAAGTTGTCAAATCCATAATTTGTCAAAAGTTGTCAAATCTGTCAATAAAATAGAAATCAGAAACAACGACGGTATCACAACACCCAGACCCGAGTCAATATAGAAAAGTTCGTTTTCTATATTGACACGACCGGGGATCGAACCCGGAACCTCAGAGATGGCGGCGCCATTTAAAGTCCGGCGTGCTCGCCTCTCGGCTACGGAGGTCGTCAATTTATAATTTATGCAACCCAACTGGACCCCCTATACTCAAAGCTTTTCCAATCTGGATGGCAGCTTTCAACCGAATGTACAATAGTGGACGTCTTATGGCTGAAACGATGATAATCATGATGATAAATACTTTTTCTCTATAAGGAGAGAACAATAATATCAGCATTAATAAGTTATAGGGGTTAAGGCCATATATGTTTAATAAGTCTGCTATTGACAACATAGGTATCCCAAATATTTTGTGTATCTGGTATAATCCAAACCCAAGTTGTGCGAGTTAAAAAACGACGAAGCGCTTCGAGAAAAGTTAGGTTGCTTGCCTTGCGCTTCGCTTGGCTCGTCTTGGCGGGGCCCCGCGGGGGCACCTACCAATGTAACATTACATATTCCCGTGTCCCCAGATTTTGTTAGTCACTGTATGGGTCTTAAATTTTACTGCACAGAGATATTGTGTTTCTAGTTTTTACAAATAATATGATTTGATAGTGTCGTGATTCGGTATATTTTAATCAAATGTTGGCAACACTAACTGGTCGACCGGGAAAAAGACATGACGTAATTGAGTTGTGGTGGGGAAACACCGCAGTAGTATCGGTAGAGATCGCTACTCGGTCAGTTGCTCGTGAGCATTTGAAGTAGGCAGTTGCTAAGCAGTTACTATGTCAGTCGAAGTAATCATTAATGTAGGGACATAATTTCTAATTTAGGAGGTGGAGAGTTTGTAATAAGTTAATATGGCAAGTCATGTTAAATAAATCCAAGTAAGATCTTCGGCAGTAGTATCATTTACCACATCTCAGAAGTGGCACCGTGATCTTCAGCCCACATAAGTCAAAGGTATGTTAAATTATTTTAAATTGAATTGTATGTAGGTACCTAAAGAAATTATAAGTTTTAAATACAATTAAGATAGGGAGTGATAAAAAAAATTCTAGCTAAGTCTGAAGGGTAATTTTTAAAATTCATGTGTGCGGTATTGTGATCGGATCATGGTCGGGGCTACTCTCTGATAGAACGGGCACAATGCACAGCACATGTGTTTGAATTTGAAATTGTGTTCGTATATGGTCGGGGCTACCCTCCGATAATACTAACATAATTAAAAAAGTATGTTTTTTAGTATATTGTGTTGAGCTTGTATATGGTCGGGGCTACTCTCTGATGATACTTACTCAATTCAAAGCACTCGTATAACGATAATGTAGATAATTATTCTTTCATAAAAACTTATTATATATTCGTTTATTCGAGGCTACCCTCTGATCATTTCAACGAAATCGGAAGCGCGATATTTGAAAGTTTTTGTAACGGGACGCGCTTGCATGTGGTCGGGACTATCATCGCCCATACTGGCACATTCTAGACGCGCTTTAATTTGAAACTACCGAAAGTGTTTGAGTACTAAAGGGGGGTACCTAGTCTCCGATACAATACCAGCGTATCTGTATATAAGTTAATTCTTCTTTTGAGGCCGATTTAGTGTGTCGATCTTTGTGTTTGGGACTAGTTAAGTGTGTTGTCCGAACGAAAATAAGAATTTATAAGCTAACTAAGTAGTCATAATCATAATCTTATATTTATTGCTTTCATTCGGTACAAAAGGTCAAAAAAAAATTAATTAACATGTCCTCAAAATGATCCCTGTTAGGGCATTACAAATTAAGGTAATAGAGACAAAAATTAAAATTTATACAATGCCCAAAAGAAACCTTTTTGCGTCAAGTACTCTTTCAATGTTCTGTGAAATTTAGTATCCTTCTTTATGTTTTTTATATATGGTGGTAATTTATTATAAACTTTTACTGACATAATGTGGAGCACCAGAACTTACTATGTGTAATTTAGTAAAGTAGGTCTGAATAACCGATTTCGTTGACAAAATTCGTTTAAGTATGTTAGTTCCTCTGCTTTAGTTTTAAAGAGTTATAGCTAAGTGGGCTATATGATGTATATGGAATTTGGAGTCAAACTGATAAGTGCGTCGGTCTTTGACCAAAGAAAAAAATTATGAAAAGAGATTGGCTAAGTATACTAATTATTATAGGAGCATCCATAACTTGTAGCAGTTGTGTAGATAGAGTAGGCCAGCTTTTGAGTATTCGATGAAAGCTACAGAGCAGTGAGACATGTAGTTATTTAACGTGTAGTTGTGGAGTGTAGCAATGGTTTAAGGCCATGTGTGCCATTATTCATTTTTTAATATAATATACACAATTTTGCAACATTTTTGAGCTAAACTAAAGCGCAAAACATGTCACATCCCTGACTAGGTTTAAAAACTCGAAGCCGCAAATAAAACAATGATGATAGTTGTTCCACAAAAAAAAAACGGCCTCCGTAGCCGAGAGGCGAGCTCATCGGACTGTCTATGGCGCCGCTGCCATATCTGAGGTTCTGGGTTCGAATCCCGGTCGGGGCAATGTGGAAAATGAACTTTACTATATTGTCTTGGGTATGGGTGTTGTGGTACCGTCGTTGTTTTCTGATTTTCATAACAAAAATACTTTGGCTACTTACCTTACGATCAGATCAATGAATGTGGTGTGTGTTATGGTCCAATATTTAATATTTGCCTTTAAAATATATTTGGATTGGGGTTAAGTATACCCTAAATTTTATTGTTAGGCAGAGCGGCTAATTGTGTCGTGCGCCAAGGGTAACTGTGCCCTAGATTCTAGTAGTTAAGCGTAGCGGCTAAGTGTGTCGTGCGCCAAGGGTTAAGTGTATCATAGATTCTTGTAGTTAAGCGTAGCGGCTAGTTGTGTCGTGCGCTAAGGGTAAAGTGTGCCACAGATTCTAGTAGTTACGAATAGCGGCTAAGTGTGTCGTGCGCTAAGGGTCAAGTGTGCCCTAGATTTTAGTATTAAAACGTAGCGGCAAGGTTTGTGTTTTGCACTAACGGTTAAGTGTGCCCTAGGTTCTAGTAGTTAAGCGTAGCGGCTAAGTGCGTAGTGAGCTAAGGGTTAAGTGAACCCTAGAACATATTACGATTTAATCTGCAATAAGAAATGTTGGTGACAGTACCTATGACGCTGTATAAACTTTTTGTTATGCTACAATTTTAATGCATACATGTAAATCATGATCATCATGAACCTTCAGTTCATTAGGCTAGGTCTATCGCACATTTTAAGCAGAAGCTCTCAATAAAAACGTATTATATGGTTACCGATGTAAATCTCATTATAATGCTTACATTAAGCTTATTAGAAAAGAGCAATTATAAAGCCCTCTACTAAATGTATTCCACTCTGCCTGATTAGGTACTACTATTTTTATTTTTTGTCCAGCAGGGACATTAGTTTATAAATCATCAAATTTAGATGTGCCTACTTACATGTTATATGGACCAAAGGTTTAATAATTAAGTTAACTACTTGACTTACCCTTTAAGAATAATGATGAGAATGAGTTTATATCTAATGCTTTTGTTTTAATTATTTTCGGGACCATGGATGAGATCTGCTGTTGGCAGAGGCGACTGCATACACGAGTGAGGTCGCTCGTAGCTACCTTCAGATCGAGACAAGATATTTTTATATTGGGATGGTTGTCGAAGGGGTCAGCCCAGCGAGATCAATTCCACCAACACCAGGATGATCCACCCCTACTCATCAATCCTTGAGGTTTACTACAGATCATTTAATTTTGTTAATTACCCCGGTCCTTCATAACAGTATTGTTGGTACGTGTTTCTAACGAATAATATTATTATTTGCAGTAGTACTTAGTATAATAGTAATATAACAGTAAGTTGTCTATATGATTGTGTATATTGGCAATTGTCTTGTTTTAAAAATATATTCATCATTAATTTTACTATATTTGTATAGTTTGCTCAATGAGGCCGTACGTCAGCTTACACATTGATCCTCATAGAATATGAAAAGATAGATTGTAAAGGCTAACGAGTGCAATAGCATTAATTAATGAATCAGAAGCAGGCCATAAATTTTGCCCTGTACAAATTAAATTAAGAAAAAAAGTTTAGACTTAAAAGCCTTTCCAATTGTTGGATATTCTCTAATTAATAAGAAAAGAGGTCCAGAGTCTCAGACTCAAACATTTCATGCAATTGATGGGGTAGGTAAAATGGGTTAAAGTAGGCTAAAATTAATTGCTACATTAGCTAGCCTTTAATCGTGAAATATTTCTTTATAATCACTTGGCAACTTCTATACACAATAGTATTTTGATAAAAAAAAAATCATTTATTGATACTAAATGCTAAGAATCACATTAGGATTTGTGTTGATATGTGATGGGGTTAAGAACGCTGTTGTTGCTAGCTTGCGTTAGAATATTAATATTTTGGAGGGGAGGACTGGAAATTTTAGTCTATTCTATTTTTGAATATAGAAATAGTCTTCCAACTAACTAAACCGAATCAATTATGTTTAGTAGAAATTCTTAAATCAGGTAATGACGAAAGATCAAGGACAGCAAAAATAACTTTGTAAAAGAAACATAAGAGTTTATTAAAGTAATGTTTACAGTTCGGTGTAAACATACAATGATATCGACATGTGTCGATTATTAGTATGTACTAATAAGTCGTTGTATAAAAAAGAAAGTAATCGTGCTAATAGTATTAGATTATCAATATATTCATGCTACTAATCTAGGTTTCTAAATACTGACACTGCGCAAGTTGTATACCTACTTGCACATTATAATAGGAAATTATTATTTACTAGCAGCCCGTCCCGGCTTCGCACGGGGAAGACAATTATCGCTAATAGTTTCGGCAGCGCATTCGACGAAAGACATTTTAAGACTCATTTTTCTACACCTTCGGTTACATTGTTCAAATTTTACCAAGGATCCCTAATTTTTTTTCAAAATGAAATGTAGCCTATGTCAAATTGAAAGAATGTAGCATTCTATTGGTAATTTTTTTTTTTTAAATCGGCCAATACTTTTTGAGCCTATTCATTACAAACATACAAAAATAGGTACAAATCTTTCCTCTTTATAATATTAGTATATAGATGACACAGGCATAACGGTACCACGTTGGCTATAATTAAATTTAATTTATTTGTACTTATTACATTATAAGGTGCATAAATATCAGAATATTTTAAATAACAAAAAGTGTGCAAGCTACTAAAAATGGTACCGAACTTCACATCTGACTAAGTAGTTAAAACTTTATAACGTTATTAATATCTTTTTGGCTACTATTTTTATTAATTTTTGTGTGCCTCTTTTGACCAATTTCATTTCAGCCGAGTTTTTATGTTCAACAGGTCTTTGATAAAAAAGTTTCGTTTATAGTTTTATTTTGAAGTACGAAGAACATTAACGTTTATCTTAAACAGTGGAGAAGGTTTAGTCAATAATTGTAGTTACGCTTCGTCAGTTAGTACGAAAATGCGTGGTCCTGTTGGATATGTGGGTGCTTGTTGCGGGGGTGATGCAAACAAAGATAAAAATGAGCGTATTGCACTTAATACTTATTAATATATTTCACACCATAAAGTTTTAGAGCCAATATTTTATAAAGGGGACCTTGTAAAAATAACCACGCTAAAATATTATAAAATTGTTCTAAATAGTTGTCAAAATTTGTAAGCCCGTTTAAGATTGTAATGTTGGAAAATTAATTGGACGACCGTCCGGTGTAGTGGTTCCTGCTCTGGACTACAAAGCCTGGCTGCGGGTTCGTATCCCGCGCGAGGCAAATGTTTGTGTGATGAGCACAGGTAATTGTGCCTAAGTCATGTACCTAATTAAATAACTTTATTCATTATCTAGTAACCATAGTTCAAGCTTTGCTTAGTTTAGGGCTAGCTAGTTGGTGTGATTGCCGAAACAATTAATTATTATTCATTTTCACCCTAGTAATTATCGGAACACGCTGATCAAGTTTTTAAAGATGACCTCACGGGCTATTTTTTTATATAATTATTAGCATTGTTGCTGCAGATAGGATAAGGCCATGGGTTTACATTAAATTTTAGAGTATAATGAATATTCTCATATTTCTAGAATAGTATACCTACATGTGATTCTAGATATTTTTTTTTAAAGTAAGCGAAGTACCTACCCTGTCTGAACTGTTGGTTGCATTGCATCCTTACGAAATCCGTCCGATTTATTTTTGTGGGAATCAAGAAAATTAACAGGTCATGTTTAATATACATTTTATTTACCTTAGTAATTATTTATTTTACACATTACAAAACAATAATATGAATAATGAATAGCAGAAAACGCATACTAGACATACGCATTCTTATTGACCCCGACGCCATTGTTAGGTTTTTGCGGAATTACCGCATTGATTCTGCCGATTCATAGGCTGAGTGTCGATTAGGCAGTACCTACCATTGAAGATTTTATTTTAATAATTCCTAAGCATTTAAATGTTTATTTTAATAATAAATTGATCACGAAAGATAGTGATAGGAACTCTAGACCAAAACGGGATCCAAATAGACTAGTGTTCTGCATTACAGTGTGTTTATAGTCATACCTACAATAGGATTCCAGATGACATAAAACAACTAGATCCCAATCAATTAAAATCTATAATAATAGTAAAAATAATCTAATATAAGTGGCTTATTGATAAATTAATACATGGCATGAAAGATATTGACTATTTAGGAATAGTAAATATTAATACAATTGACTTTACCTGACATATTTTATCTTTATTTTAATTGTATTGAGACACAAAGTCTGTCATATCACTAATTGATAATAAGTAATTAATTAGAAGATTTACTGTATTTTTTTTAATCTTCCATATTACTTGTAATAGCGAAACATGTGCACTCCCTAATCATGCAAGAACCTCAATAACTTACCATGTTTTTCGGAAATAATATTCTGATTCTGAATGAATTTTTCCTGACAATATTTTTAAGATTATTGCAATGATCTATTTGTAAAGAAAACGTTTTTTTTTTTAATTGGAAAATATTAAATGATCTAGTTCGTAAGAGTAGTATATTTAACCAGCAATGTTAAGTGTCATTAAACTCGTAAATTTTTGACTTATAAAGTCAACATATAAACGCAGATCTAGTTTAGTTATGTTTACGAATGTCGTGATTATGATTTGTTATTTATATTATTGATGTCTGAAATTGTATGTGTTATTTAAGTTATTCATATGTTTCCAATGTTGAATTTACATAATGTATCCAGAATTTAATATATAAATTAGGAAACTATAGTTAAGTCAACTAATTCAGTAGTAGACGTGCTTAATTATTTTCATTGACCACAGTGTTGTTCACAATGTTAAGTAAACATATCCCAGCCTTGTAAATTTATATAATGTACCCAGAATATAATATTTAAGGTTAAGGAACTATAGCTAAAGCAACTGATTTAGTAGCGGACGTGCACCGGGAGGTTGCACTGTGCCGGATGGCCGAATGTCGTGATTCGGTATATTTTAATCAAATGTTGGCAACACTAACTGGTCGACCGGGAAAAAGACATGACGTAATTGAGTTGTGGTGGGGAAACACCGCAGTAGTATCGGTAGAGATCGCTACTCGGTCAGTTGCTCGTGAGCATTTGAAGTAGGCAGTTGCTAAGCAGTTACTATGTCAGTCGAAGTAATCATTAATGTAGGGACATAATTTCTAATTTAGGAGGTGGAGAGTTTGTAATAAGTTAATATGGCAAGTCATGTTAAATAAATCCAAGTAAGATCTTCGGCAGTAGTATCATTTACCACAATAGTAACTACTCGTAGTAAGTAGATAGGAAATATGACGGTTAACTGTACCTTAGATTATTTTAATGACCAGTTTATTACTATATAAAGTTATTAGTGTTTAGATGTAGTGCTAACTATAGTACTATACTCATTAATATCTGAGCAACTTTAACTTTAATCAATTCAAATCAATTTATTTCTCTTTCACAACAGGACTCTTAAAACTGTAAAGCATTAAGAGTAAAAATACAAAAATCTGTCCTAAGGTGTGAGAGTCTGGTGTCTGGTTAATGGACCAAAATTAAACTCATCGATGATGGTCCAATGTAAAACTCATCAATAGATGTAACACCAATGGCTCCCAATCACTCGTTAGGGTAGCCAAATCGTTGTACCATCTTATGCATAAACTTATCAAATTAATCCTAGTCTTTCTGTCTACAGCTGCGCATGTGTGTGGGCACCCAGCAGTACCAGCGAACGCTCGTGTGTCCCTGTCTGCTGAGCCCATCATCCCTGGGACCCAAGCCAAGTATGAATGCGACGAGGGGTACGAGCTCTTCGGAGCCCAAGAGAGAGAGTGCACGTTGAGGGGAGACTGGACTGCAGAGCCCCCTTTTTGTGGTAAGTGTTTAAAAACAGTTATGTATGTAAGAATAGTTTGTTACGAGATTGCTTCCATGTACCTTATTTTTGAGTTCCCGATATTTCGGCACTGTTGCAAGCGCCATGATCACGGAGTAACATTAAGTAGATTAAGTTTTAGAACAATAAACAGTTATGTGTATTAAAAGTTAGAACTCGTCGAAAAGAATCAAACGAGCGAAGCGAAGGTTTTACTATTACTCGTACGTAAATAACTCAATTTAGAATTAAGGCTGGATTTTTTATAATAAAATCATCATCTAATATGTCATTTCTTAAAATAATTAGCGTCTCGATCATTTCTTAAAATAATTGTAAGGTCACTTTTATATAGTTAGCTTAGAAACGACAAAAATAATCAGAAATACAACTGTAAGAGGTTAAATTCTGTACTTTGCGGATATATTGTTTTTTTAGCAATGATCCTTCGTTGTCCCTCTAATAGCGGCCGGGCAGAACAACTGGAGTTTTTAGTAGCTACGCTTATCGAGTGGTGACGAGCAGTCACCACCGCTCGTTAAGGAGTCCCACATAACCTGCTGGTATCCCACGACAGCTGGTATGCGTAACGCACGCGCCCAAGGGTGCTTAAAGTCCGAGCGATAATATTATATTTTTGTATAGCACAAGTTTCGAACAGATTTTCAACGCAATTTGTAAACCAGATATTTAGTTTGTGTCAAAAATTCTGAAATACCTATGGAACAATGACGAAGAACAACTAGCAAGCCAACCAAGTAACAAGATAACATAATAATCAGGGAAAAAACCACAACGCCCGAGACCAGATTGCCCAACCCATCATCATCAATGCTCAATCCTTACAACATTATACCCGCCTTTACTTATTTTCCTATACCAGGCTCAGGATGCATATCTACTTGGCTGTGGTCGACTGGTTTCAGCCGTCCTGTGCGGCCGTTTGGCTGGTCGGCCGTCCTATCCCATCCCAGAGCGTGTCCCTCCTTATAATGTGCTACCTAGTATGCCGGTTTGACCAGAGCGGCATTAATCCTCGCTGGGCTAGCCTAGCACCTCGTATGGTATCGTAAAATTCTGAAATCCGGTGATTGCTTTGCTTTTGCGTTGAGTATAAAAATAAAATACTTAATTATGAATTACCAAAAATGCTAATCGTTTAAAAAACGCTATAAAATGCTACAAAATTTTTGTTTAAAATAAAAACTATTTCATCGTCGATCGATCGTCCATGTTGGATTGACGAGCGAAACTAAAAAGGCTTAAAGCTTTGCTTAGTTTGCGGCTTGATTTTTTTATTTTTTATTATTGGACAACATCACTTACATTGCTCTGATCCTATGGTATATAAGTAGCTAAAGCACTTGTGTTATAGAAATTAGAAACAACGACGGTACCACAACACCCAGACCCGAGACAATATAGTAAAGTTCCTTTTCTACATTGACCCGACCGGGGTTCGAAGATTAGGGTCTGATGGTGGAAATAATTATTTATGAAATGAGCCTCTTCTAGTTGATATTTTAGTACAAAAATTCTTGCCATCGTTGATACCCCTCTATAAAAATATATTACAATAGATATTAAAAACCGCCCAAGTGCGTGTCGTGCCACGCGTAGTGTAGGGTTCCGTAGTTGCCCGTCGTTTCCACAATATATTTCAGCAATTACTTCATTTAAGTCACTTTTAATGTTTTCCTCTAAGGAATTTTTGAATGACTATTACTCTTAAACTAACTGATCTATCTTAACCGTTATGATTTTCCTTAAAAGTTCATGAGAAGCTCTATTATCGTGAATTTTCCAAATTTTTAAGGCAATAGTTTAGATTTAATCGTTGCAGGACGACGCTGGATGGCAGGCCACTTCCAATCGGCCGATCTGGAAGTCACTCGGGGAGGCCTATGTTCAGCAGTGGACGTCCTGTGGCTGAGATGATGATGATGATGAGTTTAGATTTTGGAGAGGGTGGGGAGCGCCCTACTTGAACAAAAATTGGCAATTTATAGTTTAATTTTTCGCAAACGGATCCCTAAATGAAAAATAGTCTAAGCAACCCCTAAGTCATTTTAAAGGACTTATTCAACGATACCTCACACGATGGGGTAGACGATAAAATCATCCCCACGTTACATGTATGGGAGCTACCCTAAAAAAATACAAAATTTTATTCTACCACTTTGTTAGCGTGATTCACATACATATTTCCACAAAATTACAGCTCTCTTAGGTCAACGGACTCCAAGCAAAACCTCGGACGGACAGACGACATGACATGGCGAAACTATAAGGGTTCCTTGTCAGGACTACGAAACCCTAAAAACTACTTTGTGTCAAAATACAAACTAGTATTTTAATATCTATTTTTAAGAATTATTCACTGGTAAAATATCAATTTTTTTGACACTTTGATTCGGGTTCTATTGCGATACGTTAATATGAATTTTAAAACGAGTTTTTAGAATGCCAATCAAAAAACTTAGTGGATTTTGTATCGATACTTAAAAAAATATCTTAGAGAATAGCACGGCTGCTGATTAAATCAACTTCAATTACGACGTGATATGCAAAGTGTTTTGTGCATCCCAAAGCAACATTTCAAATTTAATTATTTACGTAACGTACGTTCAAAATAACTTTATTCCGGTGCCGACCTCTGCGGTTGTACAAGAATTTTCATTTCGCCCAGATAATTAGACCTGACTATCTGTGATGTAGCGTATGCAAAATAAGTAATACACATTCTGACTACTGTTAAATAAACGCCGCAACAAATATTATCGAGTTAAAATTTACAAGTTTGGGTTTTGACTTAGTACGTTTTTAAAATCACACCAAATATAACCTGTACCGAGTTAAAAAATTTAAAAATCACATAAAAGTGTACCATTGATTTAATTTCAAACCCATCTATCACTTTCCATTATGGATTTTAAGTAAGGCCATTATTTATAGTTTACTAATGTATACTGTCGAACAACTTTTAGAAAAAATATTTGAGCAGTATAATCATCCCCTGAAGGAAAGTAAGCTAGAATATTGGGGCCTTATTTATTTGGTGTGTTCAAATATTTCTTAATAAACCTAGAAAATCATGAAAATACTTGAAACCTGAGATAAGTAGGAACATACAGACAAACTGGGCCATAACCATAAACTCTTAAAACAATCTCAAAGTTGTCAAATCTGTCAATTTTGGTACGTCATTTCATACAAAATTTGACAGAAATGATAATGTTTGACAGATTTGTGATTGTTTTAACAGTTCATGGTTAGGGCCCTGATCTGATGAAAGAGCCGGGAGATAATTAGTGAAACTCTTCAACTACTGTAAAATCTTCATGTTTGCGCTTATTTGATTCGTACATATTGAATTGTGTATAATAATTATTAAAACTGATATAATAATTTTATGGTATAGTGATCTGGAATGTTAATAAATTAATTTATGTATGTTTATCCGCTATCTAGTCAAATTTACAAGCTTTGCTTAGTTAGGGGCTAGATAACTGGTAAGATGGTGAGAAGAGTCTATTTATTTAACTACCTCTTATTCTTAGGAACCAACGTTGCGTTCCGCAAGCCGGCCAACCAGTCCACCACAGTGCGTGGAGGAGCTGCGGCCAACGGAAATGATGGCGAGAGGACCACCGAGCACGACGGCAAGAGGTGTACTGAGACGCAGAGGGAGGCCTCGCCGTGGTGGCAGGTGGACCTGCTCCGACACTATGCCGTCAAAGTGGTCAGGGTCACCACGAGGGGGTGCTGTGGTAAGCGAATTTATTCTTCTCTTCATCATGACATTGGATTCCAGATTGGTCGTTGGATGAGGCCTCCATCCAGCGGCTTATATCGGCCTTTATCAAATCGTCTGTCTACTTTCGTCATTAGCCATAAGATATCCACTGCCTCCCCTAATGACTTCAAGATTGAAAGCCGCCTGCACCTAGAGGCGTCTTGCAATCTTTACCAGGTCATCTATCCACGTCTGTGGCCTACATCTGAGAAGCTAATACGCAGACGATTAGTTTTTTTGGCTATGGCAATAGTTTTTAAATTGCCGGGTTCACAATATTAATGATCTTAATAAAATATAATAAGCAGATTTTATTGTGAAGTATAATGTGTCCAACACTAGACCATAGTTAAATACTGAGTACCGACTAAACTCTCAATTACTAATTAAGTGTAAATTATTATTTATATATTAATATTATATTGTTGACCGCCCAAGTGCGTGTCGTGCCTTGCGCAGTATAGGGTTCCGTAGTTGCCCGTCGTTACCACAATATATTTCAGCAATTACTTCATTTAAGTCACTTTTAGTGCTTGTTTCCCTCTAAGGAATTTTTGAGCGACAAAGTTGAACGACTGTGTGTGTGTGTGTGTGCCCCCTTTATGTGATGGTTGTGGGTTCAGGTCCCATCTTCGGCGGCCGATTTTTTCAAGTATTATATTGAATAAACCAATAAAATGAAATTATCTTGGATAAGCCTAGTATGTAGGTAATTGCTAAAAAAATAAACTTAAATAAAATTTCTTTACTAGGTGTTTCCATAGTTTATGGGATTTACCTACACTTTATTTTGCAAAGTCATTTTGTATTGTGACAGCCAGCTTTAAAATTAGCCGAGAATCACATCACTGATGTAGGTATAATGCAAATAAAACTGGGGATCATTATGATTAACAAATTGTCAGTAATCTTGATAATAATCTCTCATACCTACTATATATATAATATATGTATATTATACTGTGTACCTACTACAAAAAAAAAAATGATTTCACGAAGAAAGCTCAAGGTGGCGCTGCGTTCTATAGAAAGGGCTATGCTCCGTATTTCAGAAAGTCAGATATTAGGAGAGCCGTAAACGAACAAAAGTAGCCGGGCAGTGTACGAGGTACTTTACATAGCACGTAATAGTACTGTCGGCCGATGGGGCAGCAATGTTCAAGAATGGGACCTCAAACCGCCAAACACAGCTTACGATGCCCACTCCCTAGGGGATAGACGGCATGGTAAAGGTTGCAAGAAGCCTAGTTATTATGTTCAGACGTCCTTTGGCTGAAATAATGACAGGCGTGCGAGGGTACCTTCTTGACGAGGAAAACTTGGTTAATCATTAAGGCTACGACTTGTACCTAATACTATGTACTGACGAGACGTTGTCAGCAAGTATGTTTATGCAAAACTAATGCACTTGGGTCATTACGTATAAGTTAAACATATTCGTTTAACTAAAAATATAGATGCTAATTCAAAACCGTTTTTGCGTAATTTTAATGTGTGCACTCAATTTTTTATTGTAAAGAGAGTTTCATGTAACTCTGCTCAACTACTTTAATAAATTGAAAATTAACTATGACACTCAGTAGGTATGCGTATGTTAATAAGTTGAAGTCTACCTGTAAACGCGGTATCGATTTCAAGCCCCTGTCTGCCGTATGTGATATTTTCACGTAATTTCCGGACAATTCGAAAGGTGTTTGAAAATTTAAAATTTAATTCGTTCGTATAGTTTGATACACATTTGCTCAAAGATATTAAAAATACACGCAAACTGTGATCATCCTATTGGTCTTACCGCGTCGAAGCCCACGTATAGAATTAAAGCCGAAATTAGCAATAAGGATAACGATCACCCACTCTGCGCTACCGATCACTCTGAAGTGTCCTACTAATAGAAAACACAACTATTGAAACCTTACCAGAATTGGTAGATAGGAGAGTTACTTCATGTTCATGAAGAATAGTGTTCCTCGTTAAAACAAAAACTTCGGGTTTCCTCTATCTGGCAGAATCTTGTTGCTCCGAAATTCTTTTGGCATAAAACACTTGGCATAACCTTTTTAAACGAACCTTATAAGGGCATAATTTTTTATTTGCATAATTATTGTTTGGCCGAATGTTTGTGTCCGAATTCACAATAGCATACTTTTAAGAGGGTAGAATTTTATAAGGCAAATTAACCTTTAGCAAAATTTTATTCTGCATAGACTTATGCAGTGAAATTTCACTAATCATATCTTTTATTTAGTGCGACTATTATTTGGCACAATTTTACTAGGCATACTACGAAGATATTGCTTTTTTTATAAATTGTATTTAACCTGTACCTTGTACCTTTAATTGAATTAAGATATTGTTTTAAAAAGTCAAGTGTAGAGTTACAAAATTCAGTGACAGAAACGAATTGGTGCAAAACCGACTCCACGCAGTCTTGTTTTCCCTACCCCTAGAGTGTAATTCAAAATCACATAGGCTCGGAGGGGCGAGACGGCCGGCAAGCTGAGAAGCAGGTGGTCAGAGAAAACCATCTGCGACGATAAGCTCGCGTGACATCGGAGCCCCGCAGCGCCGGAGCCGTGACAGAAATCATGCATGTTGCATGCTTGCATGTCATTATGCGAGCTGCTGCATGCTTAGCTGCATATTATGCTGCATGTTTGTCTTGCCAAGCATGGTATATACATGTCTGGTCAACGCCATATATCGTAGGATTAGTACATATTAAAAACGAATAGGTGTCACTACAAGGCTCATTAGGATTGGGCTTGATATCAATGAACTATAACTCTTGATAAAAACGTTATCAAAACACTTTTTTAACACTTTTGTTTTTTAAAAAAGAAATTTTAATAGAATTTTTATATTTATTTTAAAACAAATCATTTTAACTAAAATTTAAAACAATTACGGTATAATGCCATCTACCGGTTTAAACTTAAACTACCTTTTATGTAAACGCAACGTCAGCTATTGGATTGAAAAAAACTAAACACGGCATTTATGTTGATTATAGAGTTAATATGCATTTCGAATTATTTTATCAAATAATTTGAAAAAATAAATAAAGGAAAACCAAATTTTAAAATGTAAGTATATTTTTTATATGAGTAATTATATACTCTCTGGTAATTAACGGTCAAAATCAAGAAGCTTCAAAATAATGTAGCTTTCGACAACTGTCAAATATTTATTTGTAGGGCTACCAGTGTGAGTATTGTAGTTTTATAATATGGGGATTTGTTTTAATATTTGGGAAGTGATTTTAAAAATCAATTTTTAGGAGAAAAATATGGATTACTAATTTTTAGCCAAAAACGTTTCCCAAAATATCACAACCCAACTATTTTACATAAATTTTCATTTGTCAAAACAACTCATTGCAATTTTTTAGTTAGCAAATCTTTTTTTGGGATATTATTGTTTAACAAATAATTGTTTGTCATGTTTCATTTAATTAAATGTTTCATTTGGCATAACTTTCTCTTTACTAAATATTGCATGGCATACGATTTACAAGCTTACTCTCTAACTTAGAAAATATCATGCTGCATCGACGTTTGTTTTACATAAGGTAAAAAAATAGTTAAATGGCTAAAATGGCTTTAAGCGATTTTTCTTTGATCCCAAAGCAATAATTTTTGGAATAAATTCTTAAGGTTAATCTAAAAAAAGACAATTTGGTAACCCTGTTCCAATTTTATTTATCAACTTTGATAAACAATGAATTTTATTTACAGGCATTTGTGTGTCACGCACGTCCAAAGGTCACGTCTAAATGACATCAATATGTCATAAACGGTCGTTTCAAGAGTATTATTTGATCAGTGGTTTCAAGCTAACCTAATTATTAATTTCGTTATGTATTGTCAAGTATCGATGCCCAAAGTGCTAAGAATTCGGGCTAATATTCCATGGGCGCGACTTCGAATCTTAGTCGGCGACAATATTTTTATCGAAATTCAGGCTTGTATTAAAATAGTTTGATGAAAAATGTTTATTCACATTTAAAACCATTTTTAATAACTAAACTCAGTACTTTTGATTATTTTTTTTACATATATTCACAAAATAAATAACAAATAGAAAATGAGTCCGAGCTCGCCGTCATCAGTTTTCATAAAAATTAGGAACATACTCTAGTGAAATCAGCAACCGACTAAAATTAAGATAAAATATAGTACTTAATATCTTAAAAAAGTTATGGATGCGCACAAAAAGTTATTCAAGATAATATAACAACTTGAAAAAAAAAGACATCATGTGGGATCCGAACCCATACCTCATAGCAACTACGAGCGAGTGCCTTTTCAACTAAGCTACGAGGACGTTAGACCGATTATCGAAATTTGTCAAGTGTTAGTTTATATTTTTTGACAGAGTGTGCAAACAATTGTAAACCTTATGGTGGTTTGGCATTCTCTGACGGACCGAAACAGAAATTAATGTAAATTAATGTTCTATTTTGACGTAGTATAATTCTTTCTCTATGGTTCTAAGAATTTTGGGCATGGTTATCCATCATTGCGCAGATAGTGCCATCTAGTCAGAGAGGGAAACAAACGATGGCGTAGTTATATTTTAGTTCCATTTACTCACCACCTTCGCTGTCTTTCGCGCGAGTTAAGGTGGAAATTTTCAAAGTACCGAGGCTGTTCCTCTGTTTTACGTAGTATTATTCTTTCTCTATGGTATATACTAGTATTGCTTAGACAGCTTGGGTGTATACTGGAGGGAATAAATACCATATTTAAAAGATAATAATTTTCAATTACTAAATATATGACATGTATGCCAAAAGATGATTCTGACTGTCAACTTTCTGCGATATGATGGTTCTGCCCTTTATTGACTATAGATATGAATTGTATGCCAGAAGACTATTCTGGCTGTGATCTTTCTGCTTTATGATGGTTCTGCTTTTTCATTATTATGGATATTATATTTATGCCTAATAATGATTCGAGCTAACGAGATTATGAGTTTTGATCGTCTGGTAAATGAGTGAATGCGAAACGATTTACTGCGAAATGAAGTTGATGCCATCCGCTGATATGCATTATAATATTATGACATAAAAAATCTGCGATACAAGGTAGACCCCTTTTAGTAAACGTCTTCTTTCGCAGCATGTTCCTGAAGAAGTCAGTATTGATTTGTATACAGGATATACAATATACTGGGAAATACATATCTGACGCTCCAATTAAATTCACAATCTACCACCTCGACCATAAAATAAGGGGATTTATGTTTTTAGGTTTTCTATTCCCTTTAGTATTTATTTTGTATTACACTTTGTATAAACTGTATTAATCTTCTCAATATGTAAAACAAAGTCATGTTTGTTCCAACACTTATAACTCGAGAACGGCTGCACCGGTTTTCATGGTTTATAATTTGTTGGATTGTTTCCGCCCCGAATAGCAGAATAAATAATAAAATCATTGGAAAAGCTGACGATAATTTGTTTACGGGCGGTACGAAGTGCGCCGGGACAGCTAGTACTTAATAAGTTCTAACACTCCAATACTAGAACCGTCGGAAATTAGGCTTAAACCACTTTTTAGGTGCTTTACATTAAAATATATCTGTAGGTACAGAGATATTTATACTTAAATAGTTAGGGAATATCTACGTATTTTGTTAGAAACTTTAATTTTAACATCCCGAACTTACTTAATTCTTTTTCTTCTACGCAGGTCATCAGCCTCTTCAAGATCTGGAGATACGAGTAGGAAACAGTAGCACTGACCTTCAGAGAAATCCGCTGTGTGCCTGGTTCCCTGGGACGATAGGTATGTACCTGATTAATGAGAGTATTAAACTCTGGAAATACGTGGGCGTGTCGACTCCTAAGAGCCACTACGCTGTCTCAATATTTTTACACAAAACGAATAATGTGCACCACCCAGACCTAAGATAATATTGAAAAGTTCGCATTCTTTATTGACGTTATGGAATAGAATATGAAACCCACTGTTAGGTTGAAGTTAAATTGAGCAGGATAATTGCTGGAATTTGCTTGCGATTCGATATTAAGGTTAAGGTTTGACAGATCATACCGTACGTTTTGAACCGTCAAATGGATACGATTGCTTTACACAATCGCACCTCTGATTGGATCAAGTGCCTAACTAAAATATACGGTATGACACAGTCATTGATTCTAATTTCTATAAAATTAATAGCTACTTTCCTTATAATTGGGGCGATGACTGTGGGCATCCCATACATTGCTCTGATCCTAAGGTAAGTAGCTAAAGCACTAGTGTTATAGAAATTAGAAACAACGACGGTACTACAACACCCAGACCCAAAACGATATAGAAAAGTTCGTTTTCTACATTGACCCGCTATCGGCTACAGAGGTCATAGATAGGAAAGTAAACAAATGATGACAAAAAAAAATAGTTAAAAATGTTTTTTAACCCTTTTGAGATCTCAGCCACTTTCAAACCAAGAAACTTACAGCATCTGAAAATAGCTTCAAATTTCTTTTTTGCAATTTAGTCGGTTTATTTAGGGCATGTTACTTCTCAAAATACTTTTAATAAAAGTTTTAATTGACTTGAACTAAAGTTAAATTTATTTTGTCTTGGAGAGTAAGCATTATGTACTTAGTTTGCATTTTAGTATTTACACGATCTGGTCATAAAGCCGTTTTAATGTGTACACAAACATTGCAGCATAGGTACTGCTGACACAGAACTTGGCCTTGATTCACATCTGAGCGCCTATTTAAAACTTGTTTCTGCTTTCCGCTTGCGTCGCTAGATCGATAGGTAAAGGGCCGGTTTTGTTATTACTGTTTAATTTCTTCTATACTAACAAAATATGTTTTAATAACGTTAGAAATCCAAAAACATATAGATACAATGAAATGGTATTGGTAGAGCCGTGGTAAGTTTTAGTGTTGTAGTAGTTTTTCAAATGGCGCCTACATAATAGAATACAACTGTTGCAATAGAACAGTTATTTAATCAACACTCGTTCTTAAGTACAATATTTTATTTACTAGAAGTCGCTACACTATCGAGTACCTTCAAAGCAATAAGGTTTACGGACCTTACGGATCCCATAGGAACATTAACCCGGGATAAAAAGTATCCTGTAATATGAAATGCAGATCATATTCAATATGTCTGCGCATCCAAATCCATTTAGTAGTTTTTGCGCGAAATAGTAACAAACATCCATACATCAATCAAACTTATGTATTTATAATATAAGTAAGATGTACTGACGATCCCTAGGAAACATGACCAGTGGCGGGCATTGGTTTTATTTCGAGGTAGGCAGTAGATACCTACTTACTAATGTGTTTTATGGCTGAAAATCTGTGGTTTTCATCAATAACACATATTCGCAAGTACCTACTGCCTACCTCATGTCATTCATGCACTGCACGCCCCTGCCAGGTAGGCACTGCCTAATTGCCTATGCCCCTGAACATGACGGACGTATTTATTTATGGTATCCAAAAAGAAATTAAGAAACAATGGCCCAGACCACCTCATAGTTATTTCCATAGACTTAGAATTCGCTACCCTTCGGTATATAATATATATACATATATATTTATATAATTATATAGATATTATCTATTGCTATTTCAGCAGCGTTTCCAGTGGTGATATTTGGCTGTCCTGTCATAAGCGGCCTTTACATACATCTTGCTTCTCTAGTAAGTCAATATGTATGTATATGTAAGTCTATTATAGTACAAATGACTATTTTACTGATAATACATATATAAGTTACAAAAAAATGAACATTCTAGATAATAAATCGTTTTTTTTTTTAATTTAAAGCGCTTCCTCTCTCCTAATTCATATTGCGTGCCCGACAGGGCCCATAACACTGGACTAAAATTGTACTTATAAAACAATATGCACATTATGGTTCAATAAATTTTTGAGTATTGAGTATTGAGTATATGTAAAATGTTGATTTTTAACTACCCACAATAAAGTCACAATAAACTTTGCCTCATATGTTCTTTCACATTTTCTACATTTTTTTTTTGTAATTTAAATGTTTAATTCCGTAATTTTTAAAGATATTAATAGGTTACCGAATTCACATTCACTTAAAATAATTATCTCACGTGATTATTTGGCCGATTTTTTAAGGTTGCTTTTAATCACTAAATATTTTCTGTTATTGATTCGACATTTACAACAGATTTTAAAAGCGCGGCTGAAATGAAATCGATGATTTGAATCAGCCATCGCTATACCATTAGTACTTACTTGAGTGTAGTATGTAATAATAATAGATTTGTTATTCGAGTCATGCGCGATTGTAGTCGTCACTATAACCTATTTCTCGTACGAAAACCAGGCCGGTTACGAAACCTCTGTGAATTTTACACACTCGCCCGACCTCCTTTGTGTAAGCTTTTTGTAAACTTGCTATAGTTAACACGAATAAAGTAAACATCTGTATGGAATGTGTCTTAACTTTTAAATCATTTTCACGTTCTTAACCATATCCTACACGAAATTTCAAACTAAATACAAACATTTCGTTATAAAGGAAGCATAAAAAAGGTGTGTTGCAGTGACGAGTTACAGTTTCATCTTTAAAAATAAATTTACACTCCTCATGCTCTTATTGAAATGAAATGAAATTCTCGATTCCGTATATTCCGGGTATAGAGTGCATAAATCGCTTTTTACATAAAGTAAAATCTTCGTCTAAGTCTCAGACAAGGACAAAAGTCGTGAGGTAAACAGCCACTCGCGCAATTAAACTTTGTTACATAAACTTGTTATTTCATTCTATAAATAAATAAATATTGGACAACATCACATACATTGCTCTGATCCGAATATAAGTAGCTAAAGCACTTGTGTTATATATAGAAATCAGAAACATCGACGGTATCACAACACCCAGACCCGAGACAATATAGAAAAGTTCGTTTTCTACATTAACCCGACCGGGGATCGAACCCGGAACCTCAGAGATGGCGGCGCCATATAGTCCGGCGTGCTTGCCTCTCGGCTACGGAGGTCGTCATTTTTCTCATCATTTTGTTTCTTCATTTTTATACATAATCAATGTTACATAATCATCCTGAATTAATAAAACTTGGCAATATTAATGAGTTTTTTTAAGAAATATGTATTTCAAGAGCAATATGGAACTATCTATGCTAAGTACCACTGCCGCTTTTAAAAAAAGTATTTTGGCTGGAAGCCCTTATTTTTTCTTTGT
The DNA here is from genome assembly GCA_950371115.1 of Anania fuscalis. Taxonomy (NCBI): domain Eukaryota; kingdom Metazoa; phylum Arthropoda; class Insecta; order Lepidoptera; family Crambidae; genus Anania; species Anania fuscalis. The sequence goes on from OX493324.1 coordinate 29,184,898, forward strand.
GTTGTAATTTGAAATTGTTTTATACCTCCTCGTACATAAGACCGATTTTACCCTTGACTTGACTGTCCACTTCTCGGGGCCTGAAGGAAGCTGATCTCGACAAAAACAGTGGAGAAAGAGGACGAGGAAGGCCGACCCCAACTAAATTCAATGGGACACACGGTCGAGGTATATACAGGGTGTACCAGATAATAGGATACTCCTTAAACCCACGTGATCAGCTGATCATATACAACAACTTTTTCTATGGGAGCAACATCGAAATCGATAATTTTTTTTCAGCTTCTCCATACAAACTTACTCGCATACCTCAACGAGAATGTATGGAGCATCTAAAAATTAAATCACGATTTCGATGTTGCTCCCATAGGAAAAGTTGTTGTACTACTCTGTCAAGAAAGTACCGGGAAAAGATTAATAATACACAAATTGTTAGTTATTCATCCAAATTTATTTTATCACCTTCAAAGTATGCCCCTTCAGAAGCGATACACTTACGCCCACGAATAATCCAATCATCAAAACGCTTTTTTCGGAATCGAGTTCAGTTCTCGCCGCGAATTCTCCTTTATGTCTTCTACCGAATGAAACCGGGTGCCACGAAGTGGTAATTTGAGTTTAGGAAAAAGAAAGAAGTCGGCTGGAGCCATATCTGGTGAATAAGGTGGCTGCTCGATGGTATTTGTTGAGTTTTTGGTCAAAAATTCATTCACAATGATGGCCTTGTGGGAAGCCGCATTATCGTGGTTCAAAATCCAAGAATTTTCATCCCACAAATCTGGCCTTTTTCGTCTAATTTGCTCTCTTAGACGCCGCATAACGCTTAAATAATACTCTTTTTTTATCGTTTGACCTTCTGGCAAGAATTCCGAGTGCACAACACCGCGACAGTCAAAGAAAATTGACTTTTGATCGAGTTTGGCGCGGTTCCTTCGGTTTCGGTTCAGTTGGAAGGCGCCACTCCGAAGCTTGTTGACTAGTTTGCATGTCAAACTCGTAAACCCACGTCTCGTCACCAGTAACAATGCGTTTCATGAATGTTGGGTCGGAATTGACTCGTTCAGCGACTCTTTTGCGATTGAGTTTTTGGAGAAAATTTAGGTCTTTTGGGACTAGCCGAGCGGCAACATGTTTTATACCCAATTGATTATTTAAAATGGTACGAATCGACTCGTGTGACATAAAAAGTTCGACGGCTAGCTCTCTCACACTTGAATGAGGATTTTCAGTCACTATTTCCTTCACTTTTGCCATGTTATCTTCAGTAGTAGACGTTGATGGCCTTCACCGTAAGCCTTCTGTAACATTTTCAGATACTCCGAACACGAAATCCCATTGGCGATGCAAAATTTAAAACAAACTCTTTGTTCGATGTTTGTGTCCATTATGAAATTCGCAATACACACTATATATGGTCTAACTAAAAACAATACTGTATAATCTAATTATCAGATGTAACTCAAACTCCGCGCCAAAATGGAAAACAGTTGTGCCAATCTAACAACAACAAAAAATATATAATTTTGAATTTGGAACCATAAACAAACAAATCATCAATTCCCGAAACTTTTTTGACAGAATGTATATGACCAGCTGATCACGTGGTTTTAAGGAGTGTCCCATTGTTTTTTGTATAAGGTGTTTCAAAAATATCTGCCGCGGCTGCTGTGGATGAAAGTATTACTTGTATGGAGTACAATAGCCAAGAAATATTCAGGGGGTCTACAATGAATACACGAAACCCGTACGAACTCCGTATTTTCGGGCCGTTTCCTACCATGAAAATACTACGGGCCCGTCAACGGAACGAAATCGGAGTTTGACGTTTGTTGTTACGGATAGCTTACCATAAACACACGAGCCCGACACGAAAATTCGATTTTGACGTAGAGTTTTTCGTGCATTTAGCCGAACTTCTCACGAGAACTCAAGTGCTACCGTAAGCTTTTCGGATTAACATTATATTCCAGAAATAAATGAGTTATTGTTAATTCTATAACAGGTTTCGTACTTTTTTACCACTGGAGTGTACTTTTAAGTATAATATTTATACATTTAATAAACTAATAGTCAAAGTTATGGCATTCGTGGTAGCTGTCTTGGAAGCCTTAAGAGAAGAGCGCCTTGAGCGAAGACGCCATCGTCGCTACCTACGTGAGAACTATTTTGAGCGAGCAGTATTTCCTGACATTGCGTTTATAGCATCATATAGACTCAGTCGAGAGTTGTTTGAGCAGTTATGCCAAGATATTGTTCCATTGATGCGACCTAGAAGAAACCGGCGTGGAATGGAACCCGTCACCAAGGTAGGCACACATTTTTTCAACTTTTACAATATCTATGAAAAAACAATAGTTAAAACCCCTACTTCCCATAACTTATACCTACCATGTACTTATTAGAATTAGAATAGAATGTCATCGAGTACAAATGCACCAATTTAGATCTAATAAGAATGCAGTTAGTGTTTTCAATGCGTAGATACACCACCTTTTTTAATGTTTATTTATTAACGATTCTTATTACTTAGTATTTGCTTAAGTACTTGTATTGTTTTTTAGATATTAACTGCCTTAAATTTTTATGCCCGGGGATCCTACCAAGGATCAGTGGCACAGAACTTAGATGCTCCTATGACACAGCAAGCAGTGTCGCTGTGCCTTGCCGAGGTGACTGCAGCACTCAATACACCCAGTATTTTGAGGAAGTATATTCGATTTCCACAGAACAGAGAAGAAAGAAATTTAATTAAACGAAGGTAAGGAAGACCATAATCTTATGTTTACACTATGTAGTCAAAATTATTTTATTATGTATGTACCCTTACCTGCTATTAGGTATGAGAGTAAAACACATTGAAGTTGTGTTAGAGGAGGGCGCAGTTTTAGCTTAATAAATAATAATTAATAAGTATGATCCTTACCTACTTTTTTTTCAGGTTCTTTGCGAGATCTGGTATTCCTGGTGTGATAGGGTGTATTGACTGCACGCATATTAAAATAGTACGACCGGCAGAGCATGAAGAGAGATACTTTAATAGAAAGCATTACCATTCGCTTAATGTTCAAATTGTAAGTTTTAAAACTGTTGTAATCCTACTTATGTTCTAAATGTGAAAGTTTATAAGAATGTAATATTTGGATGGATCTTCATTACTTGTTCACACGAAAATGGCTGAATGGATGGAAGTCCACGCAGACAAAGTCGCTAGAAGCTAGTAAAAATAATAATGCTTTATTATTTCCATTTTCAAAAATACATACAGCTTTAACGTAGCATAAACATATTAATTACATTAGGAATAGAATTTCTAATTTTTATACATTTAGGTATTACTACTTTAAACTTTTATGTCTTTAATTTTAGATTGTGGATGACAACTGTCATATAATAAATGTAGATGCGTCATTTGGAGGAGCAACCCATGACGCTTTCATATGGCAGCAAGCTGAAGTAAGGCATCATCTGGAGAGTCTCCGTGGGGAGCAAGCTGTTCTATTGGGTCAGTGTATTGTGTGGTAATTGATAGACTATTTATGATATTGATACATTATTTATTTGGTTTAAGATACCTTATTAGATAATAGATATTATGTCCGTTTATCAAAACTCCCTTGCTTGCCATAAAACTATGAATGTTTTCAGGTGATTCAGGATATCCTTTAAGGGAATACCTAATGACGCCAATAGATAATGCTTCTGAGGACAGCCCTGAGGGTCGCTACAACATGGCGCACAAGCGTACACGCAGTGTTGTGGAGAGGACATTTGGCATACTCAAAGGGCGATGGCGATGTCTTCTTGCAGCTAGGGAGCTGCACTACAGACCGCAAAAAGCAGCTCACATCACCATAGCATGCGTGGTGTTGCACAACTTGTGTATACAAGGAGGGCTAGCAGCTCCCGAATTATCACCAGAGGAGCTGCAAGAAGAGATAAGCCAACAAATGTCCGCCACAGCACCCCCAGTGTCTGCGGCCCAAGGACTGCTTCAAGGAAGAAGAGCCAGAGATGCCATTGTTCAATTATTAAATAGAAATAGATAATTTATGTAGTATAGTATAATTATATAGGTATAGGTATTATGATAATTTAAGATTCAAAGTATAGATGAATATATAGATTTTAGTGTAGGAAACAATTTCTTTGTTTAACTTTAAAGATAATAAAACTCAATTGTTACTTATTAAAATTGTGTTTATTTTTTAAAATCAAATTATAATATTTATTGGTGTTGAGATTGCATGTATGTTTGTATTGCATCCACAATCGCCATTCTGAGCTGCCGTAACTCATTTAGAATGGCCTCTTCGTTGGCCACACGCCGCTGCTCAATATTTAGGCGTTGCTCCTCAAATGCCATTATCCGGGAGCCCAGAGAGTTGGCTGGCAAACCTCTTCTTGCCCTTAAAACTCTCCTGGCCGGGTGGGCCTGGGACTCTGGAAAAAGATTTCATTTGAGCCAGGGGTATTTACACTCGCAAGCAATTAAAAAGTTCCAGTGACATATATAGCACCAAATTACTCCTAAACGGAAAAGGCTAGCTTAATGACGCCGTCTGCAATATTGAAGTACATTTAACATCAGAATATTACCAACTAAAAACGTAAATGTTGTGTTAATCTAGGTTCTATGTCTTAGGAGATATTAAGGTGATTGTCGGCATTTTGTGGGTGGAACTTTTTCATTGCTCGCGAGTGTAGATACACATTATACCAAGGCCCGTAATCGGGTTGGGCAGAGCCCCTAGCTAGTAGGTGGTCAGGAGACAAACTGCAGCTACTTTTGGCTTTTGATAGATATTAATCAATACAGTTTTAATTATTTGTAACTTTCATTATGTATGACATTTCATACTTACGATTCTGTGAAGACAACTCTGCAGGCTGAGAGACTTGAGGTGGAACAGCAGAATGTGGTATCTCACCGAGTTGTTCTACATCTGCAGGTAGCTCCAACAGGATATCTTTAAAAAATAAGATGTCTTTGAATATCACAATAAATAAAATATATTTTTTATTAAAAAAATGCTATCGTAATCTATTTATGTAATACTTTTTATTAACCGACTTCAAAAAAGGAGGAGGTTCAGAATTCGTCTGAATGTTGTTTTTTTTTGTATGTTTGTTACGCAATTACGCCGTCAATTATTATGGACCGATTTCAAAATGTATTTTTTAGTTTGAAAGGGTATACTCCAGAGGTAGTCCCATTTACATCAAGTCAGATTCTGATGATGGGATCCCTGGGAAATCGAGGGCAACCCTCAATTTTTATAGGCACCCATAATGTTTTGCATATATTTTCTGACTCAATGCAGATTTTTGGGTCTGGTAATTATCATGTCATGTTGCTGACCTGATGATGCAAGCCACAGAACTCCTTAACGGATAGAAGTTAGAAGATAATACTGCAATTTGTCGACAGAACGTATTGCGCAGTGTGTTGAGCAGACGTGAAGCTTATGAGGTACCAGACCGCCATTTTTTATTTACTGGGGGCCTACTCGCACACCCATTGACGAAAAAAAATTTAAAGTTCCTTTCTTATATTGACTTGGTATTTAACGCAAGACCTTATCCTATGGTTACGACACCAAAATAGCCGCCGTTCTGGTTGGAGTGTAGGAAAACCCTTTCCGTAAGACTTACAAATTTTCGTCGAAAAATTGACCCCTATATAACAGCTATACATATAGCTACAACATTGATCAGAATACGCTGGCTTTGACAGCGAGAAAAAACACTTGAGGAATTTCATCTTGTCACGTGACGTCCTCGGTAGCTTAGTGGTCAAAGCACTCGCCGGGTATGCGATGGGACGTGGGTTCGAGTCCCACCTGAGGTCGATGATTTTTTTCAAGTGTTATTTATCTTCAATTAAACCTTGCATGGAATTGCTAAAAACAAAAATTTACAACCCTATAGAACACCTTATTTTTATCATACCATTGGATGGGGGGTCGTAAAAACCAACTTTCAAATGTCTATCATCAAAAATGTAAAATTTAAAAATAAAAATTCAAAATAACAACATCGACTTCCTATTGCATAAACTTGTCCTTTCTTTAACTCTTTTTCGCTCTGACAAGGGGAAGGAATAAGACGGACGAGTTTATGCAATATGAAGTCAATGTTGTTGATTTTAACTTTTTTAGTTTTTATGGTACACATTTGAAAATTGGTTTTTACGATTGCTTTAACCTATATAGTCACAGGTTAACAGGATGTACACTAATAAAATCGGACCTTATACATATTTAATTATTGCAGTTACATCCCATACAGGGTGTACAACATAATAGGGAACTTCTTCAAACCACGTGATCATGTGCTTATACGTCAATTTTTATCAAGGGAGCTACATCGAAATCAGAAACAGTCTTTGAATGCTTTATTCAACTAACGCGTTACCTCTTTAATAAAATATGTATAAATCATCTGGTATTTAAAAATTTGATGTTGCTCCCAATATAAATGTTGTTGTGTTTGACCAGCTGATCACGTGGTTTTAATTAGTGTCTTTTTTCACCCTGTATGCCGTCCCTGTGTCCAATCATTAATATTTTTAATCTTCCCAACGATAATTGTAAGTACACTCGATAAAATGAAAGTGGAAATCGTGTCTGTTCACATACTCTCTCGCGCTGAGAACCAGCGCGCGCTCAGAAAATTGCGTTTTTGCTGAGCACGTAATTTGTTTGACAACCTGGAAAGTGACTTATGAACGAGCAATTAAAATCGGAGTAATAATTGCTCATGGTGAAGTTGGTATAAATAGTTTTTTTTAATATTTAAATAAAATCAACAAGAATACCTACGTGTAATATTTGCGGGTTCATTTAAAAAGCGTTTTTTTTTCTTGTAATTCAGCTATTTAAAATAAATTACGTTTTTAAAATCAAAAACAGTAAATTGTTAGAGGATATCAAAGTTAAACTAAACAAAAAACTTCTTTATAACTTGCTTGAGAAAACGTATTTTTTTCTATTCCCGGTCTTGATTTTGCATTTGTAAAGTAGACTTAGGCCGGCTTGCACGGAAATGTTTAGTTAAATTAATAACTCGGAGTTTACTGACTCAGGGTTAGTTCACTCAGAATTTATGTTGCACCTATCGAAAATAACCCAGAGTCAACTAACCCGATAATTATATTTTTCATGATGGCAATTATTTAAAGTCAATGTCCTGATCATTCATTCGGCTAATATCCGACCAAATACAATAGAATGAATGATGAGTAATATAAGTATGCTTCTCTCTTTCACTCTACAATGGTTTGCATACGTCTATTTCTTTTTGTCAAATTTGAAATTACATGAAGTTTTGGTCTTGTAATTTTGACTGTTTTCATTCATTGTTTGTTGACAAATCGGAATTGCATGTTATGATTTTGTGAAATATTGAATCTTGCTTAAATAAAATGGAAAGGAAATCTCGTTTACGTTGGCTTAATTCTGCAAGTAGCGAAAGTTTACTTCTATATAAATAGCTAAATATAAGCAAATAATTGAAAATAAAAAAACCGATGGCGCTAACCTAGTATGTACGGACAACAGCACGTAAACCTACCACAAAATGTCAATTTTTCTCATTTGAAAATGAACTCTATATATCAGGCAAAGTTGAAAATCTATTGGAGAATTTTTGACGTTTGGGGTAGGTCGACGTGCTGTTGACTGTACAAAAACAAAAAGCTTAGTGAAAGAATTTAATCTCATCTTTGTAAATAAAACCAATATTTATAGCAAAACTTTAACACACAAACCCACAAACAAACAAGTCTGAGTAAACCCGGAGTTAGGAAGTTAACCTTTCAATTTCGAAGGGTTACATTTTTAACGATTTAATCTATGGTTTACTCCTAACTCGTATCGGTGCAAGACAAATTATTTATTTCACCGTGGTGAAGCAACTAACTCGGAGTTATTTGTGTTAACTCTAGAACGTGCAAGTGGCCCTTAGTGTAAGTTACACGACTACGTGAACTATAAAATGTATTTGTGTACGCTTTTCAAATGTTGCTAACCGATCTGTGGTTTCCATTTCATTGGTTTCAATTCCAACGCCCTACTTGTTATTAAATCATAGGTAAAGCAGAAATTGGGAGATAATTGATAATATTTGATGAATATCAATTATCTATAACGCCAATTATCTAGACTCCAAATTAAAAAAATCTTGTACCGTAGCAACTCCATAATGTATTCCTAAACGTTTATGGCTCATTTACTCATCACACTAACATTTGCCCTTCCTGGACATCGACCACGGAACCGCCTGGCTGTCCAACTATGACAGCATAGAATATTATGTTTCTATATTTATATTACATATTTATGTTATTATCTATATTACAAGTAGATTTGATAACACACTCAATCTTTAAAAAAAATTAAGACTTGACAGATAGACGTTGATTAATTTAGTTTTAAGCAAGTCTCTTAGGGCGGCTGGCACGGAAATGTTTAGTTAAATTAATAACTCTGAGATTACTGACTCAGGGTTAGTCCACTAAAATTTTAACACAGAATTTATGTTGCACCTATCGAAAATAACCCAGAGTCAACTAACTCGACAGTTATATTTTTTATGATGGCAATGGCAATTATTTAAAGTCAACGTCCCGATCATTCATTCGGCTAATATCCGACCAAAAACAATAGAATGAATGATGAGTGATATAAGTATGCTTCTCTCTTTCACTCTACAATGGTTTGCATACGTTTATTTCTTTATGTCAAATTTGAAATTACATGAAGTTTTGGTCTTGTTATTTTGACTGGTTTCATTCATTGTTTGTTGACAAATCAGAATTATCGTGTTATTATTTTGTGAAATATTGAATCTTGCTTAAATAAAATGGAAAAGAAATTCTGCAAGTAGCGAAAGTTTACTACTATGTAAACAGCTAAATATAAGCAAATAATTGAAAATAACAAAAACCGATGGCGCTAACCTAGTATATACAAAAACAAAAAGCTTAGTTGGAAGTAGTGAAAGAATTTAATCTCATCTTTGTAAATAAAACAAATATTTATAGCAAAACTTTAACAAACAAACAAGTCTGACATGAGTAAACCCGTAGTTAGGAAGTTAACCTTTCAATTTAGACGGGTTAAATTTTTAACGATTTAAACTATGGTTTACTCTTAACTTGTATCTGTGCAAGACAAATGATTTATTTAACCCTGGCGAAGCAACTAACTCAGAGTTATTTGTGTTAACTCTAGAACGTGCAAGTGGCCCTTAGCATCCTACAATAATTTGATTCGCTACCTTGTATTGCGAACAGTGAATGCCTCGCTTGGTTTGGTTTGCGTATATCGCGAATCGCGACTAATTCCTGTGAAATCATTATCTCTGTCAAAATGCTTTGGATTGGTTTTTCATATAGGTCATTGAATTAGGGGTTGCTAAGACTATTTTTTGATTTAGGGATCTGTTTGCGAAATAATAAATTTTAAAGTGCTAATCTTTGTTCGAGTAGGGCGTCCCCCCACCCCTCTAAAAGCTTAACTATTGGCTTGAAAAATCGGGAAAAATTCGTGATAATAATGGTTTCCATGAACTTTTAAGGAAAATTATAACGGTTGAGATAGATGAGTTAGTTTAAGAGTAAAAGTCGTTCAAATTAGGAAATAAAAATTCCTTAGAGGAAAACATTAAAAGTGACTTAAATGAAGTAATTGCAGAAATATATGGTGGAAACGACGGGCAACTACGGAACCCTAACTGCGTGTGGCACGATACGGTTTTTTTCTATAAATATATTTCTGTATTTCATAAATCAACAATCACATACATTGCTCTGATCCTGATAAGTAGCGAAAGCGCTTGTGTTACAGAAATAAGAATCAACGACGGTACCACAACACCCAGACCCTAACAATATAGAGTTGAATGCAACACAACCATCTACTCGAAATAAGAATCTGACTGATGAAAATGTTAAAGAATATACTAAAAAGGCTGGAAAAACTAGAAAACAACACACATTTGACATATTTATTAAAAGCGACGGTATTTATGAGAGATATTATTTTTTTAAGTCGAAATACTAAAAAACGAGTAGAAGTTTATATTCGTAAATGACAATCCTTGTTACTATCAAGTCACTATGTCATCACCTGTTATGGGATTGTCATTGAGTTTCGAATACGAAGCCTAAGTACTTTCATTTGTTCAATATTACCATAGAGAAAGAATAATACTACGTAATATTACCTTACAACTATCAACTTTTAAAATAAACGAAGCAATTAGTGAAATGAATCATATCATTATTTCATTACGCGTTCATGCCTATTTGATTTTATCAGTATTGGTATATTGTAACCTTGTTAACATCGGTCGAGATAATTAACACGGGAAACAACTTTTAACGATTTTCGTTATTGTAAATATGAAATTGAAAATGTTTCGTTCAGTATCTTGCTTACAGGCCATTAATTAAAATTAATCAAAATATTTTGTAGTGAGACGCCCCGTATGAGTAAAATAAATGAAATTAAACCGGACAAGAGCGAGTCGGACTCGTTCAACGATGGTCCTGTACACATGTTATTAAAAAATAGGTATAGTATAGGTTTTTATATATTAATAAAAAATAGTTATCTGTAGAGTCGGTTTATGGACGATAATTTTACGTGATTACGTCATAAGAGATATAGATGTGTCCGCCTAACTCGGCTCAGGCAGAACGTGACACTTTTTCGTGAGTGCAGCCAGTCATCGATTCATAAGACGTTACGACGATAATTAAAAATTACTTAGGTTTGCTGGAGACTAGATCATCCAGGTAATAAATAAAAAACCAAAACTTGATTCAATAAAATATCCTTTTTTCTATATATGTGTTACATGTTAAATAAATAAAAGTAAAGTAAAAGTAAGTAAAGTATGCCTATATACGTCCCACTGCAAGGCACAGGCCTCAACTCAACTATGAGGTGGTTTGGGCCATACTCCACCACGCGGGCCCGGTGCGGATTGGTGGAAGGGTGTTGTAAGGCCAGTGACTAAACCTTACTGTCAGATGTTATCAAGCCGCCTTAAGGCCTCTGACTAGGCTTCACGACCAACATCAAGCGATATTGGCCGGGACTAACTTTTAACGTGCCTTCCGAAGCACGGAGATGCTCGTGATAAATGTCACTAAATATGGTCGGAATGGTCACCCATCCACTAAAGACCGCGGCGTTGGTTGCTTAACTTTAGTAATCGATACCAAAGCGCTGCCACCACTGAGCTACGAGCACCTCTACAATAAATAAAAATAAATAAAAATACAATTATTATACATAAATACGTTACATTAACGCACCACTGCAACTGTCGAACGGTCGGGCTCTATAAAAAAACAACGGTTGATTCGCGTGAAAATGATTTTCATTTCTCAGAAATGAGTAGAAAATTATTTTGTGCGAATTTATGCAGACTGTTCATTATGTGTTATAACAACGTAGTAAGTTTTACAGTGTATAAATAAAACTTGTGAACTACAAACGACGTCATAAAATCAGAGCATACAATTACCTATATAAGTATATGTGATGAAGCGATAAACTATAAATATAAATATAACGAAACATCACATACATCGCTCTGATCCTAAGGTAAGTAGCTTAAGCACTTGTCTTATAGAAACCAGAAACAATGACATTACCACAACACCCAGACCCGAGACAATATAGAAAAGTTCGTTTCCTACATTGACCCGACCGGGGATTGAACCCGGAATCTCAGAGATATATAGTCCGGTGTGTTCGCCTATCGGCTACGAAACTAGAAAATAGAATCTATTTGATATTACAACGCCTCATTGGTGTTACAAACAGACAGACAAAAACTTTTAAAATATTTTTATTTTGTGTTTTGTTACTTACTGTTATCACATCGCCCACGCTCATTCATTCATTCATACAAGAAGTGTATTTTATAGAATCAGAAATCAGAATCAGAAATATTTATTTGCTTTAAACATGGTAAATACAAGATATTTTAAAATTATTATGTCCACATGTTTGGCTTAATTAGTCATGCAAATATACAAAGTTAATATCAAATGTACGTACAAGAAAATTACAACAATATTAAAGTTAGTATTACAATGTCAAAAGGTTTATTAAATTAAATTTATCAATATCATGTCAATAACTAGCTTAGCTGATACAATAATTTATTATTTGTCATCAAAATATTCTTGCATTGAATAATAACATTTATTCAGAAGCCAGGCATGCACCTGTTTTTCAAACATAACTATAGGCAGTGTTTGAAAAAATCAGGTAACTTATTATATATTTTAATAGCCATGCAATAGGGGCTTCTTTTAAATAATTGCAGTCCTATGCTAGTTAACATTATTCTATTTTGATGTCTCGTTGGCCTATTTTTATGTTGACCTCTTGTTATAAAATATTGAGGGTGTTGTCGTACAAATATACACACTTGCTTTACGTATAAGCATGGTAGTGGCAAAATTTTAAGATGTATGAATAGGGGTTTACAAGAATCCATAAAATGTGCTCTGCAAATTGCCCTGATACACTTTTTTTGTTCTATGAAAACTTTTTTTATATCGACTGAGTTACCCCACAGCAAAGTACCGTAGTTAAGTAGTGAGTATACAAAGATAACTTTACATAATTTCATGTAATATCGTTACAGACACTGGGTAAATAGTCCAAGTACTTGAATGGACATTAAATGAGTAGATTATGTATATGTAATACGATCATGTTACAAAAAAATATTCAGCTACTGTTCAAAAGCATTAAATGCATGACGACCTCCGGAGCCGAGAGGCGAGCGCGCATTGCGTCGCCATCTCTGAAGTCCCGCCCGGGTTCGATTCCCGGTCGGGTCAATGTAGAAAAAGGAACTTTTCTATATCGTCTCGGGTCTGGGTGTTGTGGTACTGTCGTTGTTTCTGATTTCTACAACACAGGTGCTTTACCCTAGGATCAGAGCAATGTATGATTTTGTTCAATATTTATTTATTATTAAGGTTTACGAAGAAGAATTTATTAATCGAACGAAATTTTTGGTCAGCGCTGAACTTATAACGAATAGTTTGTAAGCGGCGCTGCGTGCTCCGTGTCTGCTACATGCTCTATAGATATTATGGCGTCTATAGAAATCGGAAAACAATCGAAAACCACAGATAGCCGTTAGTTCATTGCATTTGTGCACAAAAAGGCTCCTAGTGGGAAAGTTTTGGGGTAGTTCTGATTTCTTCCATTTTATATGTATTTTGGGGTGCTTAATCTGAGGTTTTCTAACAAAATTTCGTGACGCAACATTGACAAAATCGCAAAAAATGTGAGAAAAATCTGCTATTTTCCGGAGTTTTCTTTAAAACTCGGATACTATTAACTTTAAGTAAATGGCCTGTTCATAAAAATTTTAATACCTAAAACTCTCTATGAATATCACTATTTACTTTTTATTTTAGAAAAACCGTTCGGTTTCAAGTGCAAGTTGAAAATTGGGATATTTCAGCGGTCTCTGAAAAACCTACTTATACTTTATATATTTCCAGCTTTTTCCTACAGCTTTGCTAACGTTAGATTTGATTTTGAGTGAAAGAATGAATGTCAAAACCAGTAAATAAAAAAAGCTTGAAACAGGTATTTGCTTATTTAGTTAAAGTATTAACCTCGCAATCTTGGTGCTCCATTCAAACTTTGAACCCCCGTTTTACCCCTTTAGATGGTGAAATTAGTAAAATCCTTTCTTAGCGCACGCCTACATTTTAATAACAGCTCTATATGTGCCCAATTTCAGCGGAATCCGTTCAGGTGTTTGAGCTGTGCGTTGATAGCATTTTAGTCTTCTTTGTTGTTGTTTATATTTAAGGCAACTGTTACTGAGAACAAAACACTGAACGGATTGCGCTTAAATTTGGCACACATATAGCTATTATAATGTAGGCATGCGAATTTTACAAAACTCACCACATAAAGGGGTAAAGCAAGGGTTCAAAGTTTGAATGGAGCACCAAGATAGCGAGATCAATCCTTAAACTAAATAAGCAAATACCTGTTTCAAGGTTTTGTTATTTACTGTTTAACATTCATTTATTCATTCAATATCAAATCCGCAGGGAAAAGATAGTAATAAATAAAATAAAAGTCGCATTTGAAGAGACCGCTGAAATATGTCAATTTTCAACTTGCACTTATGACCGAACGGTTCTTCTTAAATAATAAAAATAAAAAAGTTATATTTGTAGATAATTTTTATTACTTTAATTTCTGTAAACAGGCCAATTACTAAAAGTTAATTGTATCCGAGTTTTAAGCATAAATCCGGAAAATAGCAGACATTTTTCACAATTTTTGCGAGTTTTTCAATGTTGCGTCACGAAATTTGTTAGCTAATCTCAGATTCATTCAGAAATTCATTAAGAATGAAACTTCCCTAGCAAAAACACAACTTTACTGAACTACGTTTGGAATGGAATTTACACCACAATCGCATAACCATGTTTTAACTTTAACGCACTTTTATTCGTTTAACCTCTAAGAGGATTTTCAACTAAGGTTATAATCCTTAATAAATAGAAGACATTTAGAACCTACCTTATTCTAATCTTGTTTCTCGCCTCCTTGCCTCATGGACACGCGTTTATTTTTGAGTAGTTTATTTTTTATTTTAGGTAAGTTTAGTTATAGAAATGAAATTGATGTTTTTTATAAGTTATTAAAATAAAAATCATTCGATACTTCGTTTGAAATATTATATGAGAAAAAAAATTAAAACTAATCTTTGATATTGTATTGTTTTTTTTTAATTTCATTTTGTTATTGTTAATGTTATGGTTAAATTGACGACCAAGAGTGTAGTAGTTCAGGCTCCGGACTACAGACCCAGGCGGTTACAAAGCACGAGCATTTGTACCTAAGTCATGGACGTTTATAAACGTATTTAAGTATGTTTACCTGTTATCTAGTCGCCATAGTACAAGCTATGCTTAGTTTGGGCCTAGCTAATTAGAGTGATAGTAGAAAACGAATAAAAAAACATACTGGTTTATGATTAAATTAATTACTGTTTGATATTTCAGTAAACATATAATTTAATACTATTGTGCTGGTATTATGATGGAGCTAGAAGTTGTATAATAGAACTATTTAATGGCGACTATACAAGGTAGAAAAAATCCATGAGCCCTGGACCCCAACTACCTTTAATTCCTTTATTTAGCTCAGTATGTAAGCATGTCAACGGCGTACTAACGTGCCTTCATTGTGCACGGGAGTTCGCTGCGAAGATCGGTTACATAGGCAATCTTCGGGTGCACCAGCGCCCGTCCAATTCGGAGTCGAAGTGGTCGCCATGGCCGAAAACGGTCGGAAAGATCATCATCAGTTAGCTCATTTTAATGAAAGGAAACATTTTTTTTAAAGAAACAAAACTGCATTCAAGGACCTTCGAAAATTTGCTTGACTCAAATGGAAATCGAACCCACTAAAATAAAAAAAAAAACCCTCGCAAAATAAAATTATTATGAATCGGTAGGATAATTGTTAACCTTTTTATTTGGGCTCAGTAAGTTGATTGGTTTTGAGAAGAAAATACACATACAATTAGTGCGTTTTATATATTTTTATAAATCATGGTAATATTTTTTAAGTAATTTACATCGCCCGTTGCTATACCTACTACTCTGTCAAGAAAGTACCGGGAAAAAAATAATAATACACAAAATGTTAGTTATTAATCCGAATTTATTTTATCACCTTTAAAGTATGCTCCTTCAGAAGCGATACACTTACGCCAACGAATAACCAATCATCAAAACATTTTTTAAACGCTTTTTCCGGAATCGAGTTCAGTTCTCGCCGCGAATTCTCCTTTATGTCTTCTACCGAATGAAACCGGGTGCCACCAAGTGGTAATGAGTTTAGGAAAAAGAAAGAAGTCGGCTGGAGCCATATCTGGTGAAAAAGGTGGCTCATCATCATCATCATCAGCCACAGGACGTCCACTGCTGAACATAGGCCTCCCCCAGTGACTTCCAGATCGGCCGATTCGAAGCGGCCTGTATCCAGCGTCGTCCTGCAACCTTTACCAGGTCGTCTGCCCACCTTGTGGGTGGCGTCCTACGCTGCGCTTGCCGGTACGTGGCCTCCATTCCAGAACCTTTCTGCCCCATCGGCCGTCAGTTCAACGTGATATGTGCCCCGCCCACTGCCACTTCAGCCGGCTAATCCGTCGGGCTATGTCAGCGACTTTGGTTCGTTCACGGATCTCGGATCCTCATTTCTGATTTGATCTCGCAAAGAAACACCGAGCATAGTCCTTTCCATAGCGCGCTGTGCAACGTTAAGCTTTCTTATAAGGCCCATAGTAAGAGGCCACGTTTCTGTTCCGTATGTCATCACTGGTAACACACACTGGTTGTATACTTTCGTCTTTAGGCACTGAGGTATTTTGGACGAGAAGATGTTGCGTAGTTTCCCGAACGCTGCCCATCCGAGTTGGATTCGTCGATTGACCTCTTTCTCAAAATTGGACCTGCCCAACTGGATCACTTGTCCCAGGTAAACATATTTGTCAACAATTTCGAGAATAGAGCTCCCAACTGATACTGGGTAGGGCGCAACATGGGCATTCGACATAATCTTTGTTTTGTCCATGTTCATCTGAAGACCTACCTGTTGAGAAACTCTATTAAGGCCATCGAGCATTGTACCGAGGTCTTCCAGCGACTCTGCCATGACCACAATATCGACGGCAAACCGAAGGTGAGTAATGTATTCGCCAATAATGTTGATGCCGAATCCTTCCTATTTCAGGAGTTTAAAAGCATCTTCCAATGCGGCGGTGAACAGTTTCGGAGAAATAACGTCTCCCTGCCCTACGCCTCGCTGCAGAGGAATAGCTTTCGTAATCTAAATTGGGATGACTACCTAGGGTTGCTATTCTGAATTTTTGAAATAAGTTGGTGTGCTTTATTACTCCGATACATCAATTAGCTTATACATTCATCTTATCATACGTCCAAGCCTAAATGGGAAGACAAAGCAATATTAAGTCTCCTCAAATTGGCTTCTTCAATGACTGTCGTTTTCAACAGCGGCGGCAGCTGCGCGTTGGCTGACAGAAATTATACGTACTAACTTGTTATATACTCACATTTCAAGGTGATGTGTTTATCCTAGCAACGATAATGTAAAAATACCAATGAATAATTTAATATGTCTATTATCTTTTATTTAACGCTTACCTAATACACTGGTGTTATACCAGCGACGATATGCTAGGGAAAAATTAAAAGCCCATTTCTGCTGAATGTGCAATGAAATGAATAAATGATCGCTGTCAAAACTTATCGTTAGCTTTACTACTTACTTAACTTTACTTTACTAACAAGAAAAACCAAGAACTAGTTTTATATACCTTTCAATATCATTTGGAAATTTGAAGAACGTGTAATCACAATTTTGTGTTGTATCAAAACATCCAAACACACTGCAGCAGTAAGAAAAACGCTTATCCATTTTTTGCACGTAACAATGATGAATGCGTAGTAAACTGTCGTGAGTGACAGCCTGCTATAGCTCTATCCCCGATCCCCGAGCATTTTCAGAGACTCCGAACACGAAATCCCATTGGTGATGCAAAATTTAAGACAAACTCTTTGTTCGATGTTTTTGTCCATTAAGAAATTCGCAATACACACTAGATATGGTATAACTAGAAACAATACTGTATTTAATCTAATTAATTATCAGATGTATCTCAAACTCCGCGTCAAAATAGAAAACAGTTGTGTAAATCTAACAACAAAAAAAATATAATTTTGAATTTGAAACTTTTTTGACAGAATGTACGGACAACAGCACGTCGACCTACCACAAAATGTCAAATTTTCTCATTTGAAAATGAGCTCTATATGTCAGGCTTAAAGTTGAGAATCTATTGGAGAATTTTTGACTTTTGGGGTAGGTCGACGTGCTGTTGACTGTACTTCAGTTTTATTGCACCGACGTTACTAGATGTTACAAAGTATCGTAACACAGTTGCTCGACTATTGGTATTACAGTCTTTTGGTATTCTGTGGTATTACTAAAATATTTCTGTGGGAAAAATTTGAATTAAGTACCAATTGTTGCTGACAATCGCAGAAAACATGCCGGTGGTAGAAAGCGCAAGTTTTCCCTTCGCGCTTCGCAGTTATTCTGATGCTCGGGCTCCACCTGCGTGACGCCTAACGTTCAAATAAAGGCATGATTCGCGGTCACTAAATAAAAGCACTAAGCTACGCGCTAAGTGTGTGAACACACTTATTTGACGTTTGATTCTAGCGTCTAGCGGCTTAGGTAGCGTGTGCCCTATTAGTTAGTTACGTATTACAGTATTTTATAGAGTTTTTACGTCGTAAGGTGCTCACTTTTACGTTTCACGCGCTAAAACACTCTTCCTGTTTATTTTTCGGTTTTTCGAAGTAAAGAACGGCAGCAATTATTGATTAAACCAATCAATTATTTTACTTTTTGGTACAATTGCCTTCCAGTTAAAAGGAATGCTATAATGTGTGACTTCTAAAGTGCTAATGTTTCTTATGCTCTGCCAAAGAATCTAACCCATGGAGTTTGTCAGCTACACGTGAGTTTTTATGAATGAATAATCTGGTAACGTGTAAATATTATAAATAAAATAAGCCTGGCCCAGGCAGCAGACAGACTTTAGTATTTTAATGATATCAATAACATATTTGTTGTGCTGTGTTGTTGCGGAACAACCAGCGTCTGGAATTTAGTAGTTCGATAATGGGAAAAACTTATGAATCAAAACAAAAGACAATGCTAGAATGTTACGATGAGGTATTCAAAATATTAGAATTTGGGTGTGTGAATGTATTACCGTTTACGTTTTGCTGCTAATGTTTGGACTATACTTGAAAAGAAAAAAATGTCTCGATATAAAGTTTTGTTTATAAAATGATTGTTATTTGAAATAAAATCTCGGTACACAGTTTTTCGGTTACCAAAAGCAAATACGAAAGATTTTTCCATGAGAAATCAAAAATGGTATGAAACTGTAATGATTAGCTATTCAAAATATCAATAAAAATATAGATAAACTTATTAAAAATAGGTTTCTGTTAAATGAAATTCGATGTCAAAAAATCTGTATTTTGATAGATACCCATGCATGATCACACACATCTTTATCGGTTCAATAATTCAGAAGTTATCGGGGAAAAACCGACAAACGTACATGACATGATTGTTTTTTTTATCAGTCGTGTAAAAAGCAATCTCACATATCGTCTTTCTGCTCCATGAATATTGCGTTTAAACTCGGGTATCTTCATTTCTGATTGACACGCAATCCTTCAAACAATACGTCATGCAACAATTCTAGTGTCCTCAGTAGTACCCAGATATTTTCATTTGCGTTTGAGCTTAGTCATTTACATGAGATAATACATTTGATATAGCAGGCGTCCCGGTGCTATCAATATCCTGCATTCCATCAAGATTCTTTCCATAAACCCGGTATAGTTTCCATGTGTAGATGCTTTATCTTTTTAATAGTGCAGGCAGAGATAGTATCCGCAATATACGTATAACGATACCGATAGTACCTACCTACTTTTTTTAGCAATTACATGCTATGTTAATTCAAGATGATATAATACTTGTAAAAAAATCGCCTCAGGTGGGACCCAAAAACACGACCATCGCATACCGGGCAACAACATCGCATGCCTTTCCAACTAAGACACTAAGACGTTAGCTGTCCTGACAAAATCTTTCAAGTGTTTCTCGCTGTCGAAAATGATTTTTTTAAGGTACTTATTTCTTGAAGATCAGCTTCGGTGGACTGTAGGTTGGTAGGTGGTTGTGGATGAAAACACTTCTTTCTTCTTAGTCGTTTATTCTTGACCGTGACCGTGAGAGCTGGGTACCATTTTTTTTTTTTTATTTTTTTTTTTTGACGGACCTATGATGTTTACCTATAAAGGTATCTTCCATCTTCACCGGACAGATCGGTGTGTACGGAGAGTACTCAACCGTAAGAGCAACCGGCTAGCGGGTACCTCGTCCGCGCGCGGGCCCCGTACTAGCGGGCGCGATCGGACCGTGCCGGGTGCTGAGGGCACCCGGCCAAGTGGTGAACCCTACTAGTGGTTGCACCTTCATGGTTTTGGCCTGCGCTACAGACTGGTCTGTGAGCGCAGGCCGGGCCACGCGGGCTCCAATCTAGTGGGCCCGATCTAAGGGGGAGAGACTAGGCCTCAAGGGCGCCTCTGCAGGCTCGGACCTCGGCTTGGGCCGTCGTCCGAGGGGCGGACAGACGAGAAGCGGCCAGACACATGTCTGTGCCTGCCGAAATGAAATGCGGGGCCTCGCACTCGCCGGCGAGTGCGCTGAGCAGAACTAGTGCTTGACTGGTGTGTACTGAGGTGTTGATTGGCGAGTGCTAATTGATTAACGGTGGGGCGTTCGTCGAAATACGTAAGAATTTGTTTTGGAGGGTCTGAAGTATATGAAGTACATGGTGGGAGACGTGAGCAAACACTGGACTAGCGTATGTCATCACAGGACGAATACAGGCTTTATAAATTGTCAACTTATTTCTAAGCGACATTTTACTTTTCCTGCCTACGAGATGATAAAGCCTACTCATATAGAAGGCTGCGGTCTGACGGACGCGTTTGACGTGAGGTGCAAACGTTAATCGACGGTCAAGAGTGAAGCCTAAGTATTTGACCGTCTTCTCCCAGGGGATAGGACGGTCATAGAGGGTGATAGGATCAAGGCGGAGTTTGGGAGTTTGAGAATTGAAGTAACCCCGGGTAAAGCACACAGCGGCACGTTTCTCCGGGTTGACCTCAATCCTCCACCTCATAAACCACTCGCCTAGGGCGTTAGCTGCGCGTTGTAACGCCTTGATGATGTAGCCAGCGTGGTAGCCGGAAAAGTATAGGGCTGTGTCATCCGCGAACAGAGCGAGCTCTATTTGCGGAGTCCTGGGAATGTCATTGATAAAAATTGAAAAAAGGAGGGGAGAAAGCACGGAGCCCTGAGGGACACCGGCTCTTATGGGACGGGGAGAGGATCACTCCTCTCCCTCTCCTCTCCTTCTACGCGGTAGCGGAAGGTGCGATTTGATAAGAAGTCTCGCAAGATGTGTACGAGACTATCAGGCACATTTAGTTTGTATAGCTTGTAGAGCAAGCCATTGTGCCATACCTTATCAAATGCCTTCGCTACATCGAAGAAGAGAGCACCGATGAGTCTGGGTTTTGGTTAGTTGAGACCTTCGAGGATGTGCTCCGTTAGGCGGTGCACCTGCTCAACGCATGAGTGGGAGGCTCTGAAGCCAAACAGTTCATCAATTAAGAGATTATTTAAGAAAATATAACCTGGAACCTGCCTAGACGACTCGCTGATAGCGGTCGAGATGTGGCTAGTGAGGGCGTCGATCGCATGGTTAGTCTCGTTAGGCGAGACTATCTTGTCGGGGACCGAATCCAATACTGAGTTGGGACGGAGCTCGAGGTTTTTCTCGAGTCTATCCCAATCCAGGATTGTCTTCGTGGTCAGGACAGGTTCGGGGGAGCCTAGCTGTAAAACTACTGGCCGGTGATCTGAATAAAGGTTATGAAAGATTTCTATAGAGTGAAGGCGTAGGCCTCCATTTTTTAGAATCGCCATATCCAAGATGTCAGGTCGGTGGTTTAAATTAAAAGGGTAGTGGGTCGGGGACATTGGTGCTATAATGTCAAAAGTGGGGATCTCAGCGAGATCGGCCAACTTGCTACCGTTACCGGTGGTCGTTAGACAATTCCACTGAAAATTTTTGCTATTGAAGTCTCCGCCTAGAATGACGGAGTCTCCCATAGCAAAAAGTGCCTCGTAGTCGATCCTTACGGGAGGCTTGTTACCGGATTGGTACATGGATGCAATAATGACAGGTTGGTGGCCGGTCATGGCTAACCGACAGACTGAGGTCTCGGCATGTGTGAGCACGGGAGAGTCGAGAGGAACGCTGTGAAGCGACCTTTTATAATAGATGAGAGTGCCGCCACCCTGAGAGGGCCTATCATTGCGCACTACATTGTAGTTTGCAATCCTAGCGCTACGGTTGGAGGGCTTAAGAAGGGTTTCCTGCACCAAAAAGATCTCGATTTGGTGTTCAGTAAGGAAGTGAGAAATCTCATCCTTCTGTTTAAGTAAACCAAAAGCATTAAAGAATGTAATGGTAAGGGACCGAGGTTTCGCTCTTTTGGATGTATTATCCATTTAGAGGCGAGGGGGAGGAGGCGAAAGCGGTAATGCTTTCGATGAGATTGGCATATCTGGCCGCTATGTGGATGAGGGCGAGTCCGTTGTGCTGGTTAGCACGGACGAGAGCTGCGGCTTCCCTAATCTCGGCATAGTTGAAGTTTTTACCTAAGTTAAGGAGGACACCCATATCTAAATGAGAGTCGGCGTAGGGGCCTTGTTGGGGCGTGGGCGGAGTAGCCTTAGGGGCGCTGGGGCGGAGGTCACACAACGCAACCTGGGCCTTAGGGACCGTAGTTAGGGCCAGAGGGGCCGGGGCGGGGGCTTGGGGGGCGATTAGTGGGGCCTTAGGGGCCACTAGTGTGGGCTTAGGCATCGGCGCGGGGGCCGAGGCGGTGGTTTGGCTTAAGGCCGGGGCTGGAGCGGGTTGGACCCAGGAGAGGGGCTTACTCCAGGCGTTGAGTCCGTACGGATGCAACTCCGGGAAGACCGAGGGTTTGTGTACTGGCCGCACTGAAGGTGCAGAGGGGCGGGTGGCCATGGGAGCCGGACCCTGTGTGTTTATACGCGGGGCTCTAGGGCAACCGCGATAATTCGCGGTGTGCCCCGATTGGCCGCATAAAACACACGCAAGCGGCGTGGTTGCGGTCTCCTTGTCTCGGGAGCTGTCCGCCGTGCCGTGGTCACCCAGGCATTTGACGCATCGTGGGCGGGCGTAGCAATTACGGGCAGAGTGCCCGTAAAGCTGGCAGCGATGACACTGCCCAGGGGAGTTCCTCTTATGAGGGGGCTCTATTTTGAGCCCAGAGATATGGCAGATGGATTAGAGGTTGAAGACCTCCTTCCCTGCCGGGGTCGGATCCAGTACAATTTGTACTAAGTCATAGGGCTCCTTGGAACGAGCCCTGTAGAAATGGTGCACTTCTAGTGCCGGAAGGTTTTGGGACTGAAGGTCCCTGAGAATGAAGCCGGTATCGACTTCTTTAGGAATACCGCGCACGACGGCGCGGATTTTCCTTTCCTCGGCCGGGGTGTATGTGTGGAACATAATGTTCCTACAGTTCAGGAAATCCTGTAACTTGCGGTAAGACGCAAGATCGGGGGTGGAGACCCTAATGCCATCCGAGGCGGATTTGGCATGGGTAAACGAAATATTCTGCTGGTTGATCGCAGCCGAGATGTTAGTCCAGGCTGCCTTATCCTGGATAACGATCAGGGGCGGAAGGGGGGCTTTCCTAGCCTGTGAAGCAGGCGGGGACGGAGAGGACGGCTTCAGAGGCCTAGGTGCGTCCGGGACAACCTTGGCTTGTTTCAAGGGAGGCTGGGAGTGCCCAGCCTTGCGGGTCCTCTTTCCGTGGGTCACGGGAGTGAACCCATCGGACTCGTCAGAGGTTGTTTCCTCCGGGGAGGAGTCACCGCTGACGGAGGCGGTTGAGGCCGTCGAAGCGGCTGAAGAGGACAGGGTGGTGGAGGTTGAGGATCACCCAGATGGGGTCACCTCTTCCTCTATAGGCTCGGGGTCGGGAGAGAGGGGGGAGTCAGATGGTTGGACGTGGGCGCGCTTGTTGTTGAAGGCTTGAAAGTCCTTTTACTACTCCTTCTACTATTCTAGTACTTTAGGAGTACCTCCATTTTGGGAGGGACTAACTATAGCGCGGGTGAAAACACTACACCGATTCGGAAACGCGCCGTGCACCGAGAAGAATCGGCAAGAAACTCGGTGACGGTGAGTTGAGGTGTGTGTGGTGACAGACCTCCCTACCTTAGGTAGGTTGGTAAGTCAAGTGTGCCTACAAGGATGTGGGACACCTTACAATGGATGATCCCGCAACGATGTGGTGTCGAAGCGGAGTGAGTAGCCTACTCCTAACAGTCCTTCGGGAGGGACCGGACCGCGGGAAAGCGGCCCGGGATACGCTCCCTTAGGGATGGAATTAAGGGATAGGAAGGCGTGACACGCCCGGCAGTGAAAGAGCTGTGGGTAACGAGTGTCTCAAGGGCCAAGGAGGATCGCCTCACCCTCTCAAACGTGCCTTCCAGGAGGCCAAGGCCCACAGTCCAATATACCGGCGCGGAGGGGAATTTCAGCGCCTTGAAAAAGGCACTGTCTGTCGCTCCCTATCGAACAGAACCGCCTTAAAAAAGGCGTTAAACTCTACTAGGGCCGGTCGACACCGTTAGGTTAGCCTTAGTAGAGCCGCGGGCAAACCACGTAATCGTCGATCTCGAGATAGAAATATAGACTATCGAGAAACTCGGAGCGATCGGAGGCAGGCTGAGCGGCAGAGCGCAACGGAGCGTAGAGAGCGTCCGACCCGTGCGAGCGCAGCGAAAGGAGTGTGTTACCATTTTGCTGGCTGACGGCCCTACTCTTAATGCTATCTTACGTCTACATTATTGACTAAAGCACGGTAGTTTACAGGTTCACAAAACTAGAGACAAGGACAAATACATCTAATCCTTTTCCTTACGTTATACATTTTACGTCTACCCTCGTTTACATCGAGATTTAGAGGGAGACGTCTGATGCTGTAGTCCTATCTCTGTCTAAGGAATTTTGTGACTATCTACCTAGTGCGTTACATTTTCCATATGTCTGCCTACCTACATAAAGTTTAGCCATCATACCTTCCTAAACTCTGATATGGGGGACAGGGACAGCCTATAGACCTTTTTCTGTCCTGCAGGTGCAGGTGAAGGAGGCCTACAGGTGACTCTTCACACCCGGTACCTTTACCTTTAAACCTTTACCAAACCTACCTACAATGGCTTAAACTATATACTTTATTAAATAAAACAAACCCAGAGCTAATTTACAATAACTTACAACTAGGCCCTACATGAAAATACCTTATATTTAAAAACTTAAACATAAATTACATAACAAGATTGCGCCTGTCCGTAACAGTATTATTATCATCTTGAATTACCTACTTTATTCCATTAGTTTTTAGGATTCTGCTTGTCTCATTTTTTACTCTGGCAGCCAGCTACAGATCTTGAAGAACAAGCATACCTACTATAACATTGGTTTTAGGTATAGGTCCTCGTAAACTTTGCCGAGTGTGGAGAATTTACATGATTGTTTTTGTTCTAGACGAAGGAGTGACGAAGACCTTCACTTGCGCGCGACCCCTGATTGGCCAACATGTGTTCCTGCAACTCGTGGGAGTGGAGGGTTCCCTGTCCCTCTGCGAGGTAGAGGTCTTCACCACAGAAGGTATGAAGTATTTTATGCTATGTGATTGGCAAGCTAAACTGGAAAGGGCAGTGCTCGTAGTAACGCCACCAGAAGAATCAGATGCACGGCAGCAAGATGTTATTGGAACAAAGGAGGAGAACACCAACTAATTGAGGTCGAAGTCAAAGTCATTTATTCAGTATATAGATCCTCTTCCGGACACTTATACACGTCCCAAAAATATAAATTAGCCCAAGCACCGCTTCGGGATTACATATGGGCTGGTAACGAAATGGAACGGCGCAACAAACTCAGTCACCTTTGTCAGATTTTATTACAGAAAATATAATTATAAGACATGTAAGTGCGAGCTAGGCAGGTTATTAAGTCGCATGCAGTCACTTCGTTCAAGTAATCTTCAACTTTGTAATACCTATCCTTTTTTCATAAGGATTTTACTAACGTAGTTTTTGAATTCATAAACAGGGAAGTCAACAATAGTTTTTTAATACATTTCCCCAAAACTGAATTACCATTTTTTTTAATCTGAAGCTCGGAACGACAAGATTATTTCTAGTGTTATAATAAATAAAAACGGGCTAAGCCAAAGTTCCTATGGATTCCACTATTCATAAATGATGCTATTGTTGTCAATAAATGTATGTGCTACAATAGTCCAAACTAGCGTTTCTTCAACGCAACGCTGATACAGAATATTTAGGTACGGTACGGACAAAAGAACATAAATCTGGACCTGGACTGGACCCAGCTTAAGCGAACTTAGGTTTTTTCTAATATAGGTACATAATAATTTTAAAAATATATTGTGACACTACTGGTAATGGATTAATATCTTCAAAACCCCTCCTTCAGAGAATCGCGAGGCCCAACACAATATATTGCACGTACAGCTCTTTTCTGCAACACAAAGATTAATTTAATGTCAGCAGCTGAGCCCCTTATCTACTCATACGATAAAAACTTCAGTTAAAAGCGTTATTTTCCTCACTGCATAAACCGCCGAACTAATTCTCCCTGACAAGGCAATTATATGGGGTCCCCATTGCAGTCGGGAGTATATTGTGATTTCCAAAAAGATTATTCAATTGACAGCATCTAAGTATATGATCGTCTGACATATTAATATGCGTACTGACCTGCCTCAACATTGGGCAAAGTAAATTTAATGATGTTGTATTTTTTTTGTATTAAGTAAAAAATAGTTTGCGTAAACCACCGTACTACTTTAGAGAGAGCATTATTTACATCGTCAAAACAGCCTTACCTCTGTCAATTTTAAAAATCCAGATTGTGTCATCTCCAGACAATACTATCTCACAAATGTCTATAGTAAAGTAAGAAAGGTCATTTATGCACAACCAGGAATAATAGGTCCCAATAGAGCCCTGGGGCACACCCATGCGTAATGGAACTCCAGCAGAGTCATTTCTATTAACATTAAACTGTTTGCATTCTGTCTGTGAGGTATGACTCTATTTTCCTGAATCATTTGAGATACCATAATGCAGTTATTTTATTAATAGAATTTTGTTATCTATACAATCGAAAACCTTAGAGAAATCACAAAAAAACCCCTAAAGCATCTGGCATAGTTGCATTCTTTCAAATGCATCGAAGATAATATGCATAATTAGTGCAACTCCCGGATCAGTTGTATTGCTACCCTTGCCTTGGTAAAATCAGCTTTACATACAACATGAATGTGAAATTTCTTAAGAAGTGCTAAACACGACATATTATTGCAGAGAGCGAGCGAGCGAGTAAGGGAAGCGTGGGCTCATAGGCAACGTATAGATGCTAAACTTTCATTGTGTATCAAATGAAATAAATAAAAATATGAAAATCAGAGTATTTGGTCGAACGAATGGACGAAAGTATGGAAAGAAATTGAAGCCAAAAAGCCGTTGTAAGGATCAAATAAATTAAAAAAGACTTCCAGACGATAGGACATCCACAGCTTACCATAACAATTCCTCAATGAGTTCCAGATTGGCCTGACGGCCGATGGGGTAGGAAGGTTTTCGGTTAACATCTATTGGCAAGCGTAGCTAGGGCGTCCACCCACAATTAAGGTAGAGGTCCAGGTAAAGGTTGCAGGAAACCGCTGGATGCAGGCCGCTGCACTGACCAGTCTGGAAGACATTAAATAAGAATTCCGTCACCAATTCTGATGTCTTTTTAGAGTTCTCCAACGACCGGTGCGCGCCACCTGGAGCACCTGCTGACATCGAGCTCGCTGCCTTCTCGCGGAACTGCTATGAGTTTAACGTGGCCAAAGGTGGCTCCTTCGAGGATGCCAGGAAGCAATGCCAGTCGCATGGGGGAGACCTGATACATGGATTCCAGGTAAGATAACGACAAGCACGCTAACGACGACAAGCTTTTAAGAAAGTAAATTCCTTAACGATTCACCATAAAAACTAATGCCTACTTATCATCACCTAGCCTAGTCTAATCATATTTCTTTGCCAATACTAATCCTTTCTTGTTTAACACTTAGTCCAGTCAATTTAGACATTCGAAGTTACATAAAGTCCCAACAAGCTGAATATCGGTGAAATTGTTCAAAACATAATTATAAACAATGTCTAGAAGTTCCCCATCATTCCCGCAAGGCTGGCACTTAATCATGAATGCAACTTTAGGATAATAGTGCTGTATAGGTACGAGAAAAAGCTTTCGTAACTTTAAAATGTTGAAGTTTAATGAAATAAAAATTATAAAATTAAGTGGTTGGCGGTAAATACGTCATTAGAAATAAATCGTATAGCACACGCTTCTTCATTTTGGATTAGTGATCGAAAATATTGCTTTTTCTTTATTTATTTTTTAATTCATTGAGAAATTTTTAGATTTTATTAGAAAGCATTAAATTTTACCATTTCAACTGTAATAGCTAAAAGTTCTTGATTTTTGCCAAAATAAGAGCTAAATGTAATCTCGAATGGCTACTCGAAACGACAAGGCTGATTTCGCTTTTATAATATTTAGGTTTAAGGTTAACCAGGTAGTAGTTCAAGACATCAAGTAGCGAAAACAACGGCTGGGCATAAAACAAAACTCTTCTGTAGGTAATTAACTTTTTAAATTTCCACTCCGTGTTTTTCCGGACAAACTTGTGTCGGTTTATCTTGAAATATAATAATAATAGAGGATTCATCTAGAGTTAAAATATTCTTGTAGTACTGTAATCATGCCGTCAGCTCATAAGAATTGCTTATTGGTTTGGGTTTTCACTATGATTTAAAGTGTAAAAGAGAAACAAAAAGCTCATAAACTAAAACCTGACTACGTAATAGACTCATTTTCAGGGTTCCGTACGTAATCTACATGTTTTTGTGGAGGGTTACAAAAACATGACCGCTCTTTGAAAAATCTGAAAAAATTAATGATATTATAGTTCTTTTCATGAATGAAAATCATAACAGTAAAGGCTACCGCACACCGGTTGCGTCTGCAGCACGATGCGTTGCATCTGCGACACGCTGCGTCTTGAAGCAATTCACATTGGTACCACGGCACCGCACACGCAACGCAGCGCGTTGCGACTTGCGATGCATCTGCGATACCGTGCGTCTGCGACACCGTGTGTTCGTTTCGGATCAAATTAGTTATTTGAGCGGTTCTTATAATTTTTCTCCTGTGGATCATAAACACATTTGTATTTGCGTACAATATTGATGAACTTTTCGCGCATTTCAAAATCCATGATCCTTAGTAACTTTAAATTTGTAAATATTTACAACTGTTTGTATCTCGAGGACTGCTGTGCGACTGACGCACGCAAACGCATCGCAATGCATTTGCGACACCGTCGGTGTGAACCTAAGCGTACAAATTCATATATTACAAACCCTGACGCACGCAGACGCAATGCAGCACGTCTGCGATAATTTTTGGTGTGCGTCAGCCTTTAAGATAGATAAGTTATTTTAAGAGTAGGTAATAGTTGTTAAACATAGTCGTTCAAAAATTTCTAAGAGGAAAACATTATAACTGACTTAAATAAAGTAATTGCGAAATATATTGTGATAACGACGGGCCACGGAACCCTATACAGCGCGTGGCACGACACGCACTTGGCCGGTTTTATAGATAATGGTACGGAACCCTTCGTGCGCGATTTATTTTTATATAAAACATTTTGGTGTTCTTAATTTTTAACGAGCCCACAAACAAATGTGCTTTTAATGTCCTTTTATTTATACGGCAGCACAATATTTTTTTTAGTTCATGATGCCTTCTAGATGACGCCATATTATCTAATTTAATGTGACGTCACATAGCCGATGCTTCTAACGATAATACCTTATTAGTCAAATTGTTTTATGTAGTGTAGAAGTTACGAGGGAACAGATAAACATTAATTCATACATACTCGTACATATACCGGTTAATATTTTAACCCTCCTTTTTGCTTCGCCGTAGTCGGGTCAAAAATCAACAATTATAAACAACAAAAAATAATAATATTTTTGAGCGTTTGTTTTTCTTGGTAATAAGCTCTTAAAGAACATCGTAGGTATCTTATTCGTACGTACGTACGTATCAAGAAAGGAATTCGTCTCTAGAGCTTAACTAGACCCAGGGCGACAAGCATGGACTTCGAGCTCTTTGGATATAGCTAAAATATATTTATTAGGCTTTTATATATGTAGCAGTCTGATTGTATAATCCGCCGTATCACAAAACAACTAGCTGTTTTACAAACCGGAGGCGTTATGCAGCACGGCGGATCGAAGATACGGCGGATTGTCATTAGTATGTATGACGGATTTTTTTTTCTTAACATACTTAACGTCACATTGTTACACCAATAATTGCGTAATATTCCGCCATACATGATACTTTATAGCCAATTTAGTGGTTTTGACGTGCATTATAACCTGTAAATCTAGTTATAAAATCTACGGCTATCGGTTCAATATTGCGACGAATATAAATTATTTAGCTGCACAATCATTGATTTTGCAATCATTTAGAATATTTTATATAACACTATTTAGTTATAAACTGCCAAAGCGGCGGTTTAATGACGCGCTGAATTACAAAAAGCCTAGACGTATTGAATAAAAGCTCGTATTCAATGCAGCGGACTTTCATTCAGGCGTAATGCAATCAACCTCCGTTTTGTTAAACAGCTAGTTGGTTTGTAATACGGCGAATTATGCAATCCGACTGCGACATATATATGCCATACCTTTCGGTGGTCTTGAACGCTTTATTTATTAACTCAAATATAAACTTTCACTGAATCTGATATTATTATGATATTGTATCTCTCAATATCACCTAACGTTTTCGCCCTGTGTGTAACTACAGTACTGACCCCCTGAACTGAAAGCCTATATACTGCGATACCTGAACATAGCTAAAATCGATTGCAGCCAGACAGACGTGATTTAAAATCGATTGTACGCTACGCGCGCGATTGTCGACCTTAATAGTAGCTTAATGTTTCAATTTTCGATAAGAGCCGTATTGCAGAACATGTCACATAGTTTGACACATTCAGAATTTAATAAGGATCTTATTGTGAAAAGTACAATCAGTACTTTCGAAAATTATTTTTATATCATATATAATATTTATATATAATAGTTTTATATCAGCTACTTTGATCCTGACTGTACTATCCGTCTGATATTAAATAGAATTAATGTATTTATTTGTCTCAAGGCAGATTATTAAAATACCGATACTAAGCTACTAACAGATGTAACCTATTGATTAATTACATTCTTTAATATGTCTTCATGTCATTGTGATATCTCCATAGTGTCGCCGGCGAAGTTATAGTTATATATCTCATTGTTATACGGTGTGGGAAAGTGATTAACATAACAATGCAACAATGGGCTGATTGTGATACAAAAAACAGGTGCAACTTATTAAGGGAACGTGTTAATCAACAAAAGACCTAGTAATTAATAGCAAAAAGATTTTTTAAAACTGTAATAACGACAGAAGTTGTTCGGAAATATATATTTTTAGGGCTTTAGGCTAGTTACAAAATTTCAAGAAATTTCAAGAAATATTACACATCATAAGAAAAGGTTGTAAATAATTTATACTATGTAAAGGAAATACAGCTTTTTTCAAAAATGTTACTTGTGAAATAATTTATTCATATGCGAATACATTTACCCATAAATGAACCTTCGACTTCTCGTGTAACAATATTCAACAATCGGAAAACATTGTTTTGCATTTCGCATAACGTTTCGCTTTATTTTCTTATACAGTTCCAAGCGAATTCTAAGTCTATGGTTCTTATGGTTGTGGTGAAATAGAATTAGGAATTAGAATCAATTTCAAAGTTTAAAGAGCTGTAATAACGGTAGATTATTATTTATTACCTGGAAGTCTGCAAAAAAATACATATAATCGGTAATTTATGTGTTATCGATAAAAAAGAAATGGTGCAAGAGATCAAACAGTAAAAAAAAAGTTTACAATCAAAGATACACTGAAAGTGGGGTTACTTTGTCACCCCATACTTTGAGTTCGAAAATTTAAAGGCAACCCTTATACAACTAGCATTATAGTTGATTCGGAACATTGACTCATTCCTCTAATTTTTGCCAGCACTATTGATTGTCTTTTGTTTGCCAAACCCACTGATCAAATAATCACTACAACTGTTTGTTTACTGTTTATGCCAGTCAAGAAAAAAACGGACTACTCAAAGTTACTACTTCGTCACCATTTTGGTTTAATTCGAATTTTATATCATTAAAGATTTTATTGAATTTTAAATTTTCACGTTATTATTATATGGTGTAGTAGATAGACGGCCAGAAAAAGCCCCACTACTAAAAAGGCACTTTTTATATATCTGGCAGTAAAAATATACTGCAGCGTTTTTAGACTTAGATGTAATTTGTGAATCGTCTGCTGCAGTGGTTCGCGCTCCGGACTACAAAGCCTAGCCTAGAGGTTGCGGGTTCGAATACCGCATGGAGCAAATGTTTGTGAGATAAGCTCGTGCATTTGTACCTGAGTCATAGATGGTGTGTTTATCTATTGCCTAATCGCCATCGTACAAGCTTGTTTCTGTGGAAACAATTTATGTATTAAATATTAAACAACATCACATACATTGCTCTGATCCTAAGGTAAGTAGCCAAATCACTTGTGTTATAGAAATCAGAAACAACGACGGTAACAGGACCCCCAGACCCGAGCCAATCGATCGAACCCGGAACCTCAGAGATGGCGGCGCCACTTAAATTCCGGCGTGCTCGCCTCTCGGCTACGGAGGTCGTCAAATTGTAATGTATTTGATATGTATTAATTT
This sequence comes from Anania fuscalis, assembly GCA_950371115.1. Taxonomy (NCBI): domain Eukaryota; kingdom Metazoa; phylum Arthropoda; class Insecta; order Lepidoptera; family Crambidae; genus Anania; species Anania fuscalis. The sequence continues at coordinate 29,217,653 of OX493324.1, forward strand.
TCAGGGAGCAACATCGAGTTTCCTGGTCCAAGAGCTAGAGCGTCGGAAGTCGAAGCTCAAGACACAGCTGGTGTGGATCGGGGCCCAGAAGGAGCCAGGCCTCACCTCCAGGACCTGGAAATGGGTGGATGGTGAGTGTATTTGTAGATTGAATTATATTTCAAAGTATTGCCAAATAATAAAAATACCGTATACACAACAATACGAGTATTTAAAACAACTTTACCATTGTTGGCGCCTCCAGCCCTGCAGCCAGCTCGGGCATCTTCGGCGTTCTTCGTATGCGCGGGCGGCGGGCACACTCCGTAGGTGCCCTCCGCCGCACTCAGCCTCTCGACCACCATCGGCAACGGACGCGGTTCTTCCCTTATAGGCGCGATCAAATAAAGACGAAATAACGCATTTTGTTACCAGAATATACCTATGTGTTTACAGTCCGCGTCTTATTTAATATTCCATTAGTCTTAGGACCCTAACAACCACTCATTTTTATTTTATTTTTCGAAAAAATCCGTATGTAATAGAATACGCTAGGAGCGCGTTCAAATATCAGATTTCATAAGCTTTTATTTTGATGTTATAAACAGAAATTCCAATTGAAAATTTTTCTTTTTAGCAATTCCATGCAAGGTTCAATTGAAGATAAATAACACTAAACCTTGCATGGAATTGCTATAGACAAAAAAATTCAATTGTTTAAGCATTTCTGATCTTAACCAATAGTCAAATATTTGTAAAAATATTTCTATCGGGTGTTGACGGTAGTATACTCAGCTATAATATAGCTACAACATTGATCAGAGATACGCTGGCTTCGACAGCGAGAAAAAAAAACACTTGAGAAATTTTATCGTGTCACGTGACGTCCGTCGGTAGCTTAGTTGGTAAAGCACTCGCCTGGCATGCGATGGGACGTGGGTTCGAGTCCCACCTGATGTCGATGTTTTTTTTCAGGTGTTATATATCTTCAAGAAACTTCAAAATTTATTTGTATAGATACTGTTGTCTTTTATTTACGCGAACACGATACATTTAAATGAAACTACTTTTACGGATTATTTCGCGATTTATCAACATTTTATTTAACCTGACGTTTCGAACACTTTACAGCGTTCGTGGTCACAGGTAGACTAAGGTGTTATTCGTCTTTACAATATTTTGAAAAAACTATAAACTACCGTCACTCAGTTGATATTAATTTGTGTTCCTATCTACGCAAAAAGAGCTAACTGTATCTAGAGGTCTTGCAGTGCGGGGCCTAGCATGGGATTTCGTTAAAACAGGATCCCATGCTGGTGGTATTTTCCAACCATCTTCTCTATTGAAATTCGGGTGTCTTCTAATTTCAATTGCCTCCCGTAACATGCGAGGAACAAATCGTCGTTCTCTTGCAAGGACTTTAGGCTGGTCAAATCGTGTGAAATGGTTGGGTGTATCTAAGGCATGTTCACACACTGCAGACTTAGTATTCCGTCTATGTTTGATGTCGGCTATATTTTCTTTTACCCGCACGCCTATACTACGTTTTGTTTGACCGATATAGGAGAGCCCACAGTCACATTCCAGTCTGTACACCCCCGCATCTTGAAGAGGTATGTTGCACTTGACAGGTGGTAAAAATTGGTTAATCTTTTTCGGCGGCTTGAAGTAGGTTTTGATTGAAGCGCGCTTCAAAATGTTTCCAATCTTGTCAGTGACACCCTTCATATAAGGTAGAACAGCAGGTTGGCGTTCGACGGTGGAATACTTGACCCGGGGTCTGGAACGACGTGGTACCGGCAACTGGTTTTCCCGTAGTACCTTCCTGACATGCTGGAGCTCGCCAGCCAGGTGTTGGTCGTCACAGATACCCCTTGCTCTCTGAAACAACGATTTGCCTACGGTAGCCAACTGTCGAGGATGATGGTGAGAGGCACCATTGAGGTATTTATCTGTATGGGTGGCTTTACGAAAAACTGTATGACTAAGAGTATGATCCGGATTCCTAGTAAGTAAAATATCTAAGAAAGCTAGTTTATTGTTTGCCTCAAACATCATCAAACATAGACGGAATACTAAGTCTGCAGTGTGTGAACATGCCTTAGATACACCCAACCATTTCATACGATTTGACCAGCCTAAAGTCCTTGCAAGAGAACGACGATTTGTTCCTCGCATGTTACGGGAGGCAATTGAAATTAGAAGACACCCGAATTTCAATAGAGAAGATGGTTGGAAAATACCACCAGCATGGGATCCTGTTTTAACGAAATCCCATGCTAGGCCCCGCACTGCAAGACCTCTAGATACAGTTAGCTCTTTTTGCGTAGATAGGAACACAAATTAATATCAACTGAGTGACGGTAGTTTATAGTTTTTTCAAAATATTGTAAAGACGAATAACACCTTAGTCTACCTGTGACCACGAACGCTGTAAAGTGTTCGAAACGTCAGGTTAAATAAAATGTTAATAAATCGCGAAATAATCCGTAAAAGTAGTTTCATTTAAATTATTTGTATAGATTAATTTCATAGTAATATCAATCCTCAGGCGTGGTGGTCTCCAAGCCAACTTGGGGCAAAGACCAGCCGAACAACTATAACGGGGAACAGAACTGCGTTATGCTGGACGGCGGCCGCTCCTGGCTGTGGAACGACGTAGGCTGCAATTTGGACTACCTACACTGGATCTGCCAGTACCGTGAGTGTCACCTATAGGTACATATCTACTTTATTTGATTGCTCTGCGAAGTTGCCCCGCGATATGACAAAGTGACTTGTGAGACAGCTGTTGCGGTGACTTGAAGCCTGGCCAGCCTTCAAGCATGGCATATTGGTCATGACCAACTAAACACGATTTGATAAGATATGATATTGCGATTTAGCGACACCCAACTATCAAATATGATATACGTAGCCGCCATCATGAACTTTTATCAAAACGGCGAGCATGTACGTGCCGGTGACGTCACGGTCATGCTCGCTGTTTTGATAAGAGTTCATATCTTGACAGTTGGGTGTCGATGAATCGCTAGGGCGTCCTATTCGCTCTTCCCTCACCGTACCACTACCTCAGTGGGCCTTTCAAGAATCACACCACATCGGGTGTGTTAGCTTAGGTAGGTTTCCGTTTGATTGTGATTACTGACAAACGTTTTATCGTTGAATACACCTCGACTATATCATTTGCGTTTGGAGCTGTTGTTACTAAATAAAGAGGTACTGTACTCGTTTAACGTAATAATGTACATTACAGGCTGTCCCTGGAAGTAGGATCAAATCGAACAGGCGCATAGCGGGGGTGATTCCCCAAGTTTTTGACTCCACGAATGTAGGTTTTATTTCAGCCAAGCGACTGAATATGTGCTTATGCGATGTATGTTGTAACAAATGTGTTTTTTTATCATTATTATCGATTGATGATTTGATGTTTTGTATGAAGATTTTTTGTAGACAAAGCAACAGTCATTACGTAATAGCATTACGTTAAGATTTTTGTTCCTTTAACTCATTTATCACTAATAGAGATGTCAATGATAAGCAGTTATATTTATAAATTACATCAAAAATTGTTTTAAACTTATAATAAATATTAAATTATCATCCTGAATATCACTGAATAATCAAATAAAACACGATGACAACGCTTTGCTAACATTACATAAATTATTTATCCATCTTGCTTGACCATTAAAATGTGCACGGATAAAACATTATTGATTTTTTTTTAAAGTCAAATATTGACTGTTTGACATTAATTTGCTAGTAGGTATCATTTATTTAATCGTTTTTTACTTACTCTTGGCTAGGTTTAATAACATTTACAATCATTTTATTAGAGTATCAGCAGTAGTTTTATAATTTATTGTTGCATTTTTCAACTAAAATTACGCACTACACGGATTGGTGCAATTAGGCCGAAGACTTCTTGAATCTTCATAATATGACCAACAGAAGCCAAAAATATGGTTTCTGAAATTTTTGTCTATCTGTCTATTGTTCGCCTTTCACGCAAAAACTACTAAACAGATTTTGATAAAACTTTTTTAATGAGCTCATGCTGATAACGTAAGAAAATTTAAACACATATTTATGACATATTATGTGGAAGCTATTAGAATTTAAATTTTCTTACGTTATCAGCATGAGCTCATTAAAAAAAGTTTCATCAAAATCTGTCCAGACAGACAGACAAAAATTTAATGTACTTCACTAGCAAGATTGCTATTCTTTGGAACTACTTTCGCATTTGCGAGAATACGTAGAAACATTTGCTTGACCTTAATAAGGTATCAAACGAAAGATCTTAAACTGTGGATTTAATAAGACACAAGAAGCAGGCTTACTTTTAACTGGACCTCACTTCTGTTAATCATTTTTAGCGACCTCTATATAAGCGACCTAATCATGATAATACTTTCCTAATGATATTTTTTTGTAATTGGCTTGCCTTTAACCCTTTATAAGGCAGAGGAAACTAGAGGTGTTAGCAACATGCACGCCAATAGGAGTTGTTGCCACTGCCTGGAATTGAACGCAAAATTTTCTGAAAATTACTTATTTAGGCATAGAAAAAACAAACTATCAATCAAAATTGAACAAGAAATCACATGTAAGATCAATTTAGATATTTCTATCATTTATTTATTATTTATTCATATAAAAATCAGACTTTCAAACCAGAATTGAATCATAAAGTTTATGTCTAATTTACCCATGCTGAGGCAGTGCTAGTGAGGCAGTGGCACTTATATTGCCACCTGAAAAAAACCCATTACCAAAAAACATTTCCATACGACTGCTAAAAATATAGCCTAATATGAATCCAGAGATCCCAAGTAATCAAAATAAAATAATCGTAGTAGCTGAATTCCGAGATAAAGTTAGATTTGTAAAAATTTGCGTTTTATCCCAAATTTTTGGATTCAACGTATTCCCAAATGACACTTATGACATCTGTCATTGAAAATATTTTTTTTTCAAATCTGTCGACTTTAATGTTGCCATTTCTCAAAAACAAAACTCCTCGAACACTTCCAGTTCTGCGAAATTTTGAAAAAATGCTGGTGGCAACGCTGTTGCCACTACCTTACAAACGGCTATACGTTAATAAAATAGTTTCATAAAAACTAAAAACCGACTTCAAAATTAAACTAAAACGCAAGCAAATTGTATTAACTAAAACATACCTAATCAGTACCATTGTAATACATTTTAACACTCCATGGCTGGCTACTGACTCATAAAATAACTGATATGTCTTATTAAAAGGCTCTTTTCTTAAAAAATAGTGCTTTACGCAGTCCACAGCGTTGCTTGATATGGCAATAGTATGGCAATCATCCTGTAGTCCACGCAAACAAAGTTGCGGGCACAGCTAGTCTTTACATACAGGGTGCTGATGTCAATCCTCGCAATATTTAGAGAGTTGATTAAGTATCTTATTGTGATCACGAATCAGTAAAAAAATATACTTCGATTTTTTAAAATTAATTTTTAAATATCTACGAGTTACATAATCGACCACTTTTGATACAGAATAGTTCCCCAACTCAAACGGCTACTATCCGACGTGATAAGCGAGCGATCCGCGTAGCTCGATGGTGCCGCAATGTAAACTTATTGGAGTATTGCGAGCCACAGTACAGTTGATGTCATACGGAAAATATTCGCCATAATTTCCTTTTTGTAATTTTTTTTTTTGGTGGATAATTCGTTTATATAAGTCATAATAGGTCACCTCAAATAATATGGCGAGGATTGAAATCAGCACCCTGTATAAAATGCTTTGTCCTGAACATAGACTTAGGATTCGCTACGCTCTTAAAGGCTGACAAAGCTTGGAAAAGAGACATCATAATCCTTGCGGGCACCCTACAAGATAGAAAAAGACAGATGTCAATGTACCTATGTGACACAAAAAAATATTTAACTGACTATAAATGATTTCAATTTCAAACGTCAAAATTAATTTTATTAATATATACAAAATTACAAACGGAAAACTTATTTAAATATTTCTGTAGACATGGGGTGCTGTTCAATTATAAATTGTGATGTGACAAGAACATATAACCCAAATAAATACACATTTCACAGGTAAATACATTTTTTGATGAAAATATTTTGAAACAAATTTGTGTCTAATTCGTAATTATAATCGACAAAGAACTTGGATTTTACAGAAGAATATGAACTTTGTTTGGTGTGTGTTTGTGTATTTCGTAGTTAAAGACATAATTACAATAAATATTAGGTAAAATAGTAAATTGTATGTCTACACTAGGGATTGAACTAGCGGTGACGTCATAAGTATCGATAAAATATCGACAGCCATTTGTGGGTATAGAAGATTACATTAAAATATTTTTAATTACAAAAAAAATATTTATCATGTTTGTTTACAAAAAAAACACTCCAATACTGTTTTTTGTGATTACATTATGAGATTTTAGTTTTATTTTTGGGCTTCTAAAATATAAATGTTTATAAACAACTAAAATAATTCTGTATAGTTTAGTCAAATATTTAGTATAATATTTTTTTTTTTAAGAATACCATCTAAACCTGAAATACGCGAAAAGTGGATAAGAGTTATAAAGTAAAGTCGTTAATTTTATCTATACGGTAAGATTATTTATTTGTGATGTACCGACTTAAAGGATAATAATCGTGATAACAAACAACTTTTCCCAAAAACTTATTTCCAATTTCAATTTAATTAAGAGTTTACGACCTCCGTGGCCGAGAGGCGAGCATGCTGGACTTTAAATGGCGTCGCCATCTCTGAGGTTCTGGGTTCGATCCCCGGTCGGGTCAATGTAGAAAACGAACTTTTCTATATTGGCCCGGGTCTGTGTGTTGTGGTACTTTCGTTGTTTCTGATTTCTTTAACACAATGGCTTTAGCTACTTACCTTTGGATCAGAGCAATGTATGTAATGCTGTCACATGCTGTAATACATAGTTTCGTTTACAAACAAAATGAAGTCGTGATGGGGCGAGTAGTTTCTTGAAAAAATTTGTTTGTTAATATCAGTATCAGTATTTTAAACTCTAACAAAATTTTCTTTAAAAAAAATCATGGTATAAAAATATTCTATAAAATAATGTACATTGTATAAAAGTGTAAATATGTATAAAAATAAATATTTTGATTGTTTTTATGTTTAAATATGCCTTACATAGTTTTCAGAGTTTACAATTTTAAAATAATAATTTTTTTGCTTGATTTTATTATAAGTTTTAATTTTCAATCCAAGTGACAATTTATATAACATTTAAATTAACTTGAAATTAACCTGTTGTAACTCTATTGTTGGTCGGTTTTACATTATGTCGTTCTGTGTCAATAGAGTTAGGAATGAAACACAGGTGTCAGTTAAATAAAATAAAAGCATTTCAAGAATTGTGACATCAAGTATGTTTTAATTTATTTAGAGGATATTAAATAATTTTGACATCATATAAGGAATATGTTGAACTGAAATTATGATATGAAATTGTTTTAAATAGGTTACATATTTAATATTTGAGCAGACAACCTGGTAAAGGTTGCAGGACGACGCTGGATGCAGGTTGCTTCCAACCGGCCGATCTGGGAGTCACTGGGGGAGGCCTATGTTCAGCAGTGGACGTCCTGTGGCTGAAATGATGATGATGATGATGACATAATTAAAACGACCGTTTTCTTATTTTCCATTATATAAACTTGTTCACAATATTCAATTACTCATTTTTCGATTTAATGCAAGTAAACTTGTTTTTCAGATTTCTCACTTTCCAGACTGTGAAGTTTTCATAACGAAAATATGACCTTTTTTCGACCATATCTTAACTTTACACATACAAGCCCAGAAAGCCCCGTATCCTTTCCGTGATACTGATTTTCAACTCTTTTTTGTTTAAAGATTAAGTTTAACTTTAGGTGCTTCAAGATCCGCGGCGATTATGACTTGTGCCAAATCAATTTGATGCCGGTTGCAATTTATCGGTAAAAAATTTGTGGCTTGAACAACACTACTACACACACACATTTTTTGTATCATTTGTAATGAGCCTTTGTCTATCTTGTACATTCTATATCTATGGTCCTGAACGACTGACTGACTGACGGATCAACGCTGTCTTAAGCTGTCTTAAACCGCTGATCGTAGAGACCTGAGACATGGAGGGTGTGTTCTTTGAAGGGCAGTCTGACGAGACCCGGGGTCCAGTCAAAAGTAAGCCTGCTATTCGATCGATTAAAGTGACTTGGTTGTTTTGTGCAACTCATACTAGGCCATACTAGTTTATGGTTCTTTTTTTATCGTGTGACGCCATGTTGACGCCATCTTGTATGCCTACTTGAGAGTGATAATTATTGAATTGTTTTGACGTTTGAATTTTTATTATTATTCATTAAATGAAGTTTATTATATTTTTCGTAAATACGCATTCGTAAATACCCCGAATTTTTAATTTGTCCATAGTTGTTGTTAAAGCAATGTTGAAACTCAAACAAATGATGTGAAAACAAATGAAATACGAATTTTAAAATAATATTATATGCATTGAGGTAAAATGTACTAGCGTACTAGAGAACACATCTCGAACTAAATTTTTCAGCCAAGAATTGTAGTCCAGTGGACTACAAAGCTTCAGTCAGTGTCAATAATTAAAGTTGTCAAAACTGCTTCTTGATTGTTCAATACTACAATGCTTGGCTGAAATATTTAGTTGGAGATGTTTTCTCTAGTACGCTAGTACATTATATACCTCAATGATTATATGGCATCATTTTTAAAATTGCGAGATTACAATAAAATGGATTTAACGCAGATAATGTTTGTTGCTTGATTTTTTTACGATTTGAAGTGTAATTTGACAGCTCAGCAGAGCCTCGTTCGGCTTTGAACTGCTTTTGGCAAAGAAGCACCATGCATGGCGACTATTTTAGCTAGTTTGCAGAATTCAAACGTGATTGTGTCAATCTCCATGATGAAATTCGTGAAGGTCGCTTTATACCGCTGTGAAAAACAAAAACATTGATGCTGGCGCCATATGATCGAAACAGACAGGCATGTGACCTACCATGAGATCCGGACATCTTTGAAAGTTAGTTCCCACACGGCCAGACAGACAAATGAGTTATTGAAATCGAAAAACCTAAGACTTATGAGTATGATAAATGGCATCTTTTACAAACTAGAGGTTGAATTTACAATTGTTTGGGAACTTTTACTATAGGCTGTCACATTCAAAAGCATAAAGTCAAATGTTTTACCTCAATGGGAACGCGAGTAAAATAAAGAACCAATTACGCGATCAACGCTTTTCATCAAGAGTATGAAAATGTAACTGACGTTGTCACCACGGAGGAAAGGTTCAAATGTTTTTAAAATAAGTCCAATCGTATGAAAGAGTGTATCGACGCAAAAGGAGAATATTTTTATTTTATTTTATTTTCACGGAAAACAAACAGCACTTTTAAAACAGATGTAGACAAAAATTGTAGATTCAAGTATGCCTTTCAAAGTGTTCGCTAATAGAAACAATAAATTCATTTTCACCCTTTATTCATAGTACTTTTTTATTGATTATTGGATTATTAATCCCGGACACTTTAGTGCGCCCCTCGTATAAGACTTTGGCGTATCATTGTGGAATGAAGAGTAATGCTAATGAAATTGATGATAGCTTTCAAGGCGAATCGCTTTGCCACTTTCATTCGCTTGGTTTTTTGGATTCGATTATCAGTACGGGTCAATTAAAAGAACGTTTTTTTCTTAAAAACCATTGTCTAGTACCTACCTAGCAACTCAAGGCTGTGTTGTCTGCTGTGTGTCTTGTATATGTATATATCTTTATACTTTTTTATTTTTATATCTATCATCTAGGCTAACGTCATTTTCGAATAAAAGTCCTGTCTCCATAAACATATTATAACATTAATATACTTAATTTATTGAAACAGTGTAGTCAGAGATTGTATCTACGAATTGTTCGATATGCTTAGACATTGGAATCATTTCGTTATCACTTTCGTACATTTTATACCAAGTTCGACGGAACGAAATATATATCTGATTGGCACATCCGTTATAGCCGGCTTTTGCAGTCGGTGAATTTTATTCGATTAGGATTCCAACGCAACGGCTGGGGTCCGGCGGAAATCAAATCCACCTCCCCATTGAGCATCGAGTGCAATACAGGGTGTCTGGTAGTATTGGGCCTGTCATAGCATGAGAACCCCTTTCACAAAATTCCCTGAATCAGAAATATAAAATAGAAATATTTATTTGCCAAATCAACATATTGTGAATAATACAGATTACCAGTGGTTCCCACACTAGGCTAGGCCTGTCTCGTGAGTACTACATTGAATTTACAGAGAGGTTAAGTTTTTTGACGTTAAACGTATTATAAATCGATGACCGGCTCTAAACGCACGAAAAAATTTCACGTTCCGCGTGAGAGATAAACGTAAACGTAAACGTTCCGCGTAAACGATAGAGAGGCACGATCGGCCTAAGCGTTCGGCTTGTGACACATCTATCTCTCTTCACTCCATTGGCCGATGCGTCCGAGTAGCATCAGACGTTGTTATCACGTAAAATTAACGTTCGTAAACCGACTTTACAGACAACCATTTTTTTTTCAAATTAGGGGAATGACGGCCATATCGTACTACTTAACTTTGACCCAAGTTTAGAAACAGAAAAAGAAAAATATTTAAATTATGTTTTATTCTTGTGATACAATGACTATCTAACTGCAACGTGACGTAAGACATATTTGGTAAAAGCTAACCATTTCGTTACCTACATATTTATTTTTTTACGGTTCCGTAGTCCTGACAAGGAACCTTTATAGTTTCGTCATCTCCATCTGTCTATCTGTCCGTTCGAGGTTTTGTTTGGAGACAATATATTGTGGTATCGACTGGCAACTACGGAACCCTACACTGCGAGTGGCACGACATGCACTTTTCTCAGTCAGTAGGTGCATAGGTCCCTTAAAAGCAGTCATTGTAAAATATCATTAATTCATATTTTATTACTTAAGAGTTTTATGTAGAAAGAACAATATAAGTTAGTACCGAGTAAGTGATAATTTACAAACGGGGCTCCCATACAACAAACGTGACTATGACGTGATAATGGTACGGAACCCTTCGTGCGCGAGTCTGACTCGCACTTGGCCGGTTTTTTTGTAGATATTTTTTTTAATTTCTATTTTTTAATTTTTGACTGTGCACATATTATAAGTAATAGGTGCTGATAGCCCCATTTAATTTTGTTGAACTACATGGCTAAAAACTATTTCTGCAAACGCTATACTAAATTTAATTGAAAAACGTATGGGAGTTTTTCAATTAAATTTAGTATAGACATCTCTTTCTCTCTCCCAAAATAAAAGATCAGTTTTAAAAATAAGCTACATAACCCAAAAAAAATTATAATTTTTGAAAGAAATCACAAAAATCGGCAGAAGTTTAATCTTACGTAGCGAATCCTAAGTCTATGAATTTCACAACCACAATGAATTCTGCCACTTCTTTTATACAGGTAAAAGGACATAGACATAAATTTAAAACCGTGCAATAGCTTAGTTTTAAAGCTTACATTGAATGTGACACTGCTAACCTTTTCAACTCAATAATAGCTCTGTTGGTCTCACAAACAATTTTATGTTGCCACTCACGCCTTAATTGCCGGAGAGAAACAAACAACTGTCAGCGTGTATTGGGTGTTGCCAACAATACGTTGGTGTTGCCAGAATGAAAAAAGTAATACTTCTAGTATGTAGGATTTCTTCAAACGACCGGTACGATATAGCCGTCACTGCCCTACTTTTATTGCACACCATACAAAGAGTCAGATCGAAGACGTGACTCAGGAGCAGAACACAATATTACTGGAATATGCTTCTAAAGGAAGTGATAATATTCGATATAAATCTAAGCTAGAAAGAAATATTTAGCTTAGGAGACGGAGGAATCTTTCAGTTACGATCTAAAAATAATACTGCAATCTGTGTGAACTTTCAATTGAGATAGGTTCTCTTATTTATTGAGTATTTAAATATTAATGTTTCTTATATGAAGTAAAAATCGGTAACATGTATGCTGTATTCGCAGATCCTATGTACTCTCCGTGGGTTATTCGTGTCTGTGCCTTGCTGTCATAAACGCCAAAACTTTCCATTGAGTAATAATAAATGAATCAAAATTAATTTAAAATACAATGTTAATGTAAATTACAAGAGGTAACAACCTCTAATTTATTTTAAAATTTTCAACAGTATAAACCTATTTCGAGCACGTAGTAAAAGTGATTTATCAATTTAAGAAATTTGGTTATTGTTGAAAATAATACGTATTATTTTTCTGGCTAGTTTTCCTAAAGTATTATACGATTTTAGAATCTTGATACATATTGCGTCAATTTAAAAAATAACTTACCGTGGTAGTGACCATACTTTTTTTTTATTTATACTACGATCAGTGCAATTTCAGTGAATGTAAAAATCTCTCCAAATTTTAGGGGAAAAAATATTTTGATAGATTTTTTGTGTAAAAACTACTAGCATTTTCGGATATTTTTAGGATTGCGGTGAATATCAGTACTATTTAGGTTGCCGATAGAAAAAATAATAGAAATATTTGAAATATTGTGGGCATGGCATGGTAGTTATAAATGTCATAAAGGGTGTCAAATTTCAAGGATTTAACCTTTTTGTTTGTAAACTAAAAAATAAATGAGGTACTTATATATTTTTTTCTATTTTTACCCGACTACGGCGTAGCCAAAAGGAAGGAATGTATGTATGTGTATGTTCCACCGTAGCGCCTAAACTACTGAACCGATTTTAATGAACGAGGTGTCAATAGATTCGTAATAATAGCCCGGGTAAAATAGGCTGTATAAATTTTATCAAAATTGAAATCAAAAATCAAAATCAAAGAAGGAATTTAAACGTCAGATATAAACCTAAAAAAACTTAAATTGTAATAATCATCACGTGTTTAATATCAAAAGAAAGGTCTTGGCTAGCGCATTACATTGTCATATATACATTTAAATGCTTTGTCCTGAAATGACTGCCTGACGGATCAACGCACAGCCTAAACCGCGCTGATCGTAGAGACCTGAAACTTGGAGTGTGTATTTTTTGTATGACGTAGGCATCCGTTAAGAAAGGATGTTTCGAAATTCAACCGCAAAAAGGGTGAAACCGTGGGTCAAAGTTTGTATGGGACAACGTGATTCCATAGTGTGTATTTTATTGAACTGCATCTCCTAGCGGGGTTAAAAAGGGGATGAAAGTTATTTTGGTGGTGTTTTCAAAGTTGATATCAACACTCCTTAGTGCTTTAAATGAAGAATTAAAAATAATTTATTTTAAAAACAGTTGTCATGTCATTGTCATGTAGAGTCAAACATGATTTTGATGTAAAAAAAAAATGTGTTCGTAATATTTATATAAAAAACAAAGTCGTGTTTGTTACAACATTTAAACCTCAAGAACGGCTGGACCGATTTTCATGGTTTATAATTTGTTGAATTTGTCTCCGCCCCGTATAGTAGAATAAATAATTAAAAAATAGAAAAAAACAAAAACGTTAATCAATACTTTATTGGTACTTACATAATTGGTGTTACTGAGTGTGGCAGTAAGTTTAAATTAATTCATTAGATTTTTCTTAGATTGCCATCTTTGCGTCAAATAAAAGATCGAGTTCGTTTATTACCCTGTAAAATTTAAGTTTTCATTACCTGAGTTGGTTCTTTAAGGCAATAAGTAAGATATTATTTTTTGTTTGTTTTTCATAATTCTTTATTACCTACATATAAGATGGTTCATAACGTTACATGCCATTATTCTATACAAACCCTATCGTAATGAGCATGAACAATGATAAAACACAATACTTTGTCAGGTTTTAACACCTATCACATAAGGTTTGATAAAATCCGCAGACACCTCGCACGGCATAATGAAGCGTGCGACCGAGTTCAGCTGTCAGATAGTATTATGGGTAAAATGAAAATAAAATAATGGTTTATTTACAATGTATTTGCGATGGTATTCATTTTGTTTAAATTTAAAAGATGTGGAAACTGGTAACAAAGGAATATGAAAGGTTTTGTTATCTACGGAACGCCGATAATGCGACATTTTTAGGCATAATGTTAGATTATCATTTAAACTGAAAGAGTCAAAAAGAGAGGGTTTACAATAAAATAAATGGATTTTCTTTTGCTCTCTATAAATTGACTAAAGTTGCAAATGAAGTTACGGCTATTACTGCCTATTACGCTTATGTGGAGTCGGTTCTCAGATATGGTTTATTAATTTGGGGAAATGGAACTGATATTAAGAAGCTATTTACTGTCCAAAAGCGTTGTATTAGAGCCATGTGTAATATAGCGCCTGATATATCCTGTTTGCCGTACTTTAAATTACTCCAAATACTGCCCCTACCATGCCTTTATATATTAGAAGTGGGTAATTTTGTCAAACAAAACAATCATAAGTTTGTACAAGCGAAGGACTTATACCACCGGTCAACGTGAAATCGCCATAGGCTAGTATTAGAGACAGTTCCAAAAACGCAAAGATTTCAAAATAATAGCTATGCTATGTGCAAAACTATTAATAACAAAATACCAACTCGCATTAAGGACCTCCCAGTCAATAGTTTTAAATCATCGTTGCGAAAGTGGTTGTTGGACAAGACATTCTATTCAATTGATGAGTTTATAAAACATACAGAACCATAATAAATGTGGTCGATGCATGATTTGAAAAAAGAAAAATGAATAGTTAACTTATTGACATTATATTGATCACTTAATTGAATGCTGTGATTGAATTGACTGAGGTATTAAGATCATTTAGGTATTCGAAACTGTTTTCTATAATATTTGCATGCTTATTGTATAGTTAAGTAGGCTAATGCACCATCTCTAATAATATCACATGTACTGTACCCTACTTAATAGCAAATAAATATTTGAATTTGAATTTGAAGATATTTTCATTAATATAAAATAAAACTATTCGAAATTGTCGCAGAACGGTTAAATCCCCAGATGTTTTAATGTGCAGCAACCAAACAATCACTAAGAGAATGAATGAGGCTTGCTGCATTCATTCACTCAGTAAAGCAAGCTGGTAGCTGGAGGCGTATTTTTGAACCGTTTAAATTTCAATTCGCATACGAAATGCTAAGAATCGTATACAATTTCCTAGGAGTTCGTATGCGATTCTTGTGAATTCGTATGCGAATTGGAATTCGATGGTTTCAAAAATACGCCTCCTAAACAAATATCAAAGTGATAGTAACGAACGTGAGGTATTCGACTGCTACAGCCCAGTGTTTCTAGCCCTACCTGCGGGTCCGTGAAAGTAATAGTAAAAAATCTTATAATTGCCCTCGACCATTGCAAGGTTTCATGAATTGTGTCCCGATTCAGTGCTTCCATCTTGCGGCAGAAACGTGATACCTACTATGTGAATACTTTAGCAAGGTAGTCTTCATAAATGTCTCGCTTTCAGTGCCTCCGTCTTGCGGCAGTCCGGACAAACTGTTGAACACCACCATCGAGGGCCACGACTACAAGGTCGGGGCCACTATCCAGTACCGATGCCCTGAGGGACACATGCTCCTGGGTGACCAGACCAGGGAGTGCAAAGAAGACGGGTTCTGGTCTGGCTCCGCGCCTAGTTGCAAATGTGAGTTAGGCTTCAATATTGCAAGGATACTTTTAAAACATTTGGTAACTGGAATAAGGACGCGAATGTATTCATTAACAGAAACAACTTTTTCTGTGGAATCTACAATTGTAATGGCGATATTTTAATTATTTTTTTTATGATCTTTATATTGACTTCGTAGTAAAGTTATAATATGCATTGATTGATCTACAATTCATATGCCTGTCTTAAAAATAACCCTAGAAATAAACTCTATAACATCATTTTTTAGTCAGCCCAGCCCAGGGTTAGAGATTTAAGCGTTAATCACTCGCACCCAGATTAAAGTTGTTTAGTATTTGTTGTTTAATATTAGTTGTTGCCGTCGATATTGTATTTGATATTTATTTCAACTTGAAACCTCTCCTTCTTCCCAAGGGGTCTTGACAAACGGACAGACGGACAACAACGTGATTTATTTTCGTATTAAAGTACAATTTGGAGTAATAACTATACTACGATTGTGGAAACAATTTATTGACTTAATTATTATTTGATTCAGACGTCGACTGCGGCGGTCTAACCCCGATCCAAGACGGTGAATTCTCACTAGTTGATATCAGGACAACTCATGGAGCCAAAGCAGTGTACACTTGCCGTGAGAATTATACCCTTGTCGGGGACGCAGAGAGGCAGTGCGGGGATGAAGGCGTCTGGAGCGGGGAAGCCCCAAAATGTCTTTTCGACTGGTGTCCAGAGCCGCCGCCGGTGACTGGCGCTGTGGTTTCCATTAATGGGCACAAAGCTGGCTCCTTGGCAACTTATACCTGCCAGAACGGATTTATACTGTTTGGACCTCCGGTGAGTAAACAATGAGGTGTTAATTGACTGATCCAATACAACTACATTTTCTATGGGACCAACTTCTAAATCGCAAAAAAATACTTCCCCATACTAAACTACAGACTATCTGACATAGGGAACCTATCCATCTGGCAGAATCTTGTTGCTCCGAAATTCATTTGGCATACTTTACGATCGCAGAATTTTACTAGGCATAATAACCTTTGGATAAATTTTATTCTGCATAATTTCACTTAGCATAACGTTTATTTAGTGCGACGATTATTTGGCACAATTTCACTAGGCATACTATGAAGATAGCAGAATTTCGTTTAGTACAATTTCACTTGACATACTATAAAGGTGGAAATTTTATTAGACATTTCTACTAAATACTACCTAAGATTTAATTAAGATGCCAAAAGACGATTCTGATTGTGAAATTTCTGCGATACGATGGTTCTGCCTTTTAATGACTATATATATGAATAGTACTTATGCTACAAGACGATTCTGACTGTAAACTGTCAGCGATAGCATGGTTCTGCTTTTTCATTATTTTGTGGATATTAAATGTATGCCTAAAGATGGTTCTGGCTTACAAGATTATGAGGTTTAAAAGTGTGATAAATAAGTGACTGCCAAATGATTTTCTGCGAAATAAAGTTGATGCCATCCGCTGATAGGCATAGTATTATGATATTAAAAGTTCTGCGATACAAGGTAGACCCCAGCTGACATCAGTTGTATAGAGATTATTTTTTTTTGCTATTTCGATTATGGTCTTATAAAAAGAGTTGCTATATTTCAGCAGTAGAATCACCCCCTAGAAGAAAGTTAACTAATTAACAACTTGTAACATACAATTGTTAACAAAGAATACCTACGGACGCGCTGGTTAGTTGGCAAAATATACAGTGAGTGTAGTAGGCAGACGGTATTTGGCGTGAAAATAATATTTTGAGGCTAGGTTAAGAATCTGCCTCTCATACGAAGTGAAGGCATCGCTGTTAAAGTTAGCCTGTGACAACAACAATAAACACTTTTCCAATATAGATAGAGCAACGATAATATTATATCTCTAGCTAGTTTGCTATACTACCATTATTAATTGATCCAGGCATCTGGCAGCTGTTAAGCGGTGGAGGTAAGAGTTGACAGCTTATAAAAACGTATGTCAATTGATTGGTGATGTCAACTTTCCTAAAGTGATTACTAAAAAAGGATTTAATTCCAGAGCGTAACTTGCACCTTGGGCGGGGTGTGGTCGGGCACGCCGGCGTCGTGCAAGTACGTCGACTGCGGCACTCCCGCGCAGGTCCACAAGGGCTCGTTCCGCCTGCTCAACGGGACCACAACGTACGGCTCGGTGGCGCAGTTCACCTGCGAACAGGACTACTGGCTGGCCGGCACGGAGACCTTGACTTGTAACCGAGATGGAAAGTGGTCTCATGATATACCATCTTGTGAACGTGAGTATCAATTGCTTTTAATAGACATGTACTACTAGCGGCAGGGATATTGAGCGCTGAACGAAAGATGCGCAGAATATCATTACGATCACGTGATTGGTTAGGTGGGCCGCACTGCATCTGCCCCGCTGGCCGTGTTTAGTTGTTAGCTCCGCGCACCGCACAGATAAATTAAAGATGCATACATTCAGGCTGCATAACGTTTTTTGGCATTCTCTTCGTTTCGCATAACGTTCATACAGAATAAATCATTACGCATAATTTATTTCCTTATTTGATGAAATAATACCACTGTTGAATCTCACTGATTTTATTTTATAAGAATATAATATTTATTTAGGTAACTCACAAATTATGCTAATTGTATTTATTATAATTGATATTACGGCAAACAGAGTTTCCTCTTATCTACCGCTTGGTTCGAACGCTGACGAGCAACTGACTGAATAGCGATCTCTTCCGATACTGCTGCGGTGTTTCCCCCACCACAACTCAATAACGTCAAGTCCTATTCTTGGTCGACAGTTAGTGTTGCCAACATTTGATTAAAATACGATCGAATCACGACATTCGGCCATCCGGCACAGTGCAACCTCCCGGTGCACGTCCGCTACTAAATCAGTTGCTTTAACTTTGTTCCCATACCTTAAATATTACATTCTGGATATATTATATAAATTTACAAGGTTGGAATATGTTTAATTAACATCGTAAACAGGTCAATAATTAACCACGTCTAAACTATTATGGTTTCTTAAGCTCACATATTCAATTCTGGATACATTATGTAAATTTACAAGGTTGGACTATGTTCAACATTGAGAACACGTCAATAAAAGTTCTTAATAGTTTAAACTAACTTAAATAACACATAACATTTCAGACACTTAATGCTGTGCACATAACAAATCATATCACGACATTCCTAAACATAACTAAACTAGATCTGCGTTTATTTACTTGACTTTATAAGTCACAAATTTACGAGTGTGGTGACACTTAACGTTGCTGGTTAAATATATACTACTTACGAACTAGATAATTGAATATTATGCAATTAAAAAACATTGCAATAATGTCTAAAAATATTGGCTGGGAAAATTCATCTAGAATCAGAATATTTTTTCCGAAAAACATTGTAAGTAATCTTGCTTGATAAGGGAGGTAGTGCACATGTTTCACTATTACAAATATGGAAGATTACAAAATAACAGTATGTAAATCTTGTGATTAATTACTTTTTATCAATTAGTGATATGACAGACGGTGTCTCTTAAATTAAAATAAAATAAAGATAAAATATGTCAGGTAAATTCAGTCGTTTTAGGAATCTTTAATAAATAAAATAACTCATGTTTGTTGCAACACTTATAACAAGAGAACGTCTGGACCGATTTTCATGGTTTATGATTTGTTGGATTTGACTCCGTCCCAATAAAAATATAAAAATAAGAACATTAAAAAGTTGACGGAAAAAATAATATTTGGCGGTACGAAGTTCGCCGGGACAGCCAGTAGTCAAAATCTTTTATGTCATGTATTAATTTATCAATAAGTCAATTATATAATATAGATTTTTATTGGTTGGGATTTAGTTGTCTTGTGTCATCTGGAATTCTATTGTTAGTATATATTTAAGGCAGAACACTATTGTCTATTTGGATCCCGTTTTGATCTCGTGTTACTATCACTAGCTTTTATAGTCAATTTAATATTAAATTAAACAGTTTAAACGCTTAAGAAGTACTTAAATAAAATATTATATGGTACTTTAAGCACGAAATATAACGTTATTTAAAAGATTGGTACTGCCTAATCGACACTCAGTCTATGAATCGGCAGAATCAATGCGGTATTTCCGCAAAAACCTAACAATGGCGTTGGGTTTAATAAAAATGCGTATGTCCATTTAGTGTTTTCTATTTTTAACTAACCATATTGTTTTGTAAAGTTAAAATAAATAATTACTCAGATAAAATATATTAAACTTGCTCTGTAAATTTTCTCGATTCTCACAAAAATAAATCGGACGGATTTCGTAAAGATGCAATGCAACCAACAGTTTAGACAGGGTAGGTACTTCGATCACATTTGGAAAGAAACTATCTAGAATCACATGTAGATATTCTATTCTAGAGAAATATGGGAATGCTCATTGTACTTTAAAATTTCATGTTAACCCATGGCTTTATCCTGTATGCATCAATCATGCTATAATACGAGTAATAACAAATAGCCCGTGAGGTCATCTTTAAAAACTGAAACAGCGTGTTCCGATAATTACCAGGTAAAACTAAAAATGAAAACGAATAATAATTTAATGAATTGTTTCGGCAATCACACCAACTAGCCAACCCAAAACTAAGCAAAGCCTGTACCATGGCTACTAGATAACGGATACATTACTTATGTACAAATGCTCGTGTTCATCACACTAACATTTGCCGCTTGCGGGATTCGAACCCGCAACCACCAGGCGTTATAGTCCTGAGCGCGAACCACTACACCAGACGGTCGTCAAACTTTTTGTGGAACATACATAGCTCTTGAACAGCGCACATGGCCGTTTAATTAATTGTGGTGGAACATACAAAGCTCCTTAACAGCACACATGGCCGTTTAACTAGTTGTGGTGGAACACACATGACTCCTTAACAGCACACATGGCCGTTTAACTAGTTGTGGTGGAGCATACATAGCTCCTTAACAGCACACATGGCCGTTTTACTAGTTGTGGTGGAACACACATGGCTCCTTAACAGCACACATGGCCGTCTAACTAGTTGTGGTGGAACATACATAGCTCCTTAACAGCACACATGGCCGTTTTACTAGTTGTGGTGGAACACACATGGCTCCTTAACAGCACACATGGCCGTTTAACTAGTTTTGGTGGAACATACATAGCTCAGTAACAGCACACATGGCCGGTTAACTAGTTGTAGTGGAACACGCATGGCTCCTTAACAGCACACATGGTCGTTTAACTAGTTGTAGTGGAACATACATAGCTCCTTAACAGCACACATGGCCGTTTAACTAGTTGTGGTGGAAACCACATGGCTCCTTAACAGCACACATGGCCGTTTCAACAGGACCACGCATTTTCTTACTAACTAAGAATTTAAGTATATTTAAGAATTTCTACTAAACATATTTAATTCAATTAATTAATTAAAAAACTATTTCCACAAAAAATAGAATAGCCTAAAATTTCCAGCCCTACCCCCCAAAATAGTAATATTCCAACGCAAGATAAAAAAAAACAGCGTCTTTAGATCCTGAACCCCATCATATTAATGTCAACACAAATCCTAATGTGATCCTTAGCTTTTAGCATTAAATATCAATACATATATATATATTTTTTCAAAATTCTATTGTGGATAGAAGTTGTTAAGTGATTATAACGAAATAATTCACGTTTAAAGGCTAGCTAATGTGGCAATTAATTGTAGCATAATTTTACCCATTTTACCAACCCCATCAATTGCATGAAATTATTGAGTCTGAGAAACAGGACCCTTTTTTTTAAATCAAGAATATCCAGCAATTGGAAAGGCTTCTAAGTCTAATCTTTTTTTTAAAATTAATTTGTGCAGAGCAAAATTTATGGCCTGCTTCTGTTGAGCACCAATATGTAAGCTGACATACGGCCTCATTGACCATACTATATAAATATAGTAAAATTAATAATGATATATGTTTAAAAATGGACTATTGCCAATATACACATATGATAAGTACTACTAGTAATAATAAGATTATTTCGTTACAAACATGTATCAATAATATTGTTATGAAGGAGCGGGGTAATTAAATAAATTTAATAATCTGTAGTAAAACCTGAATGAGTACGGGTGGATCATCCTGGTGTTGGTAGAATTGATCTCGCTGGGCTTATCCTTTCGACACCCATCCCGATATGAAAGTTTCTTGTCTTGATCTGAAGGGAGCTACGAGCGATCTCACTCGTGCCTGCAGTCGCCTCTGCCGACAGCAGATCTCATCCATGGCGCGGAAAAAAATTAAAACAAAAGCATTAGTTATATTTTATACTCATTCTTATCATTGTTCTTAAAGAGTCAGTCAAGTATTCCACCTAATTATTAAACCTTTGGTCAATATAACATGTAGGTCCATCTAAGTTTGATGCTTTATAAATTAATGACCCTGCTGGATAAAAAACAAAAATAGTAGTACCTAATCAGGCAGAGTGGAATACATTCAGTAGAGGGCTTTATAATCGCTCTTTCCTAATTAGCTTATTGTAAGCATTATAATGAGACATCGGTAACGATATAAAACGTTTTTATTCAGAGCTTCTGCTTAAAATGTGCGATAGACCTAGCCTAATGAACTGAAGGTTCATGATGATCTCGATTTACATGCATGCATCAAAATTGAAGCATAAATGGTTTATACAGCGTCATAGGTTTAGGTAATGTCATCAGCTTTCTTATTGCGGGTTAAATATTAGTATGTTAATATCATAAAACGACGTCAAATAGTACCTTTGATTAAGTGATCTAGAACTCATTTAACCCTTAGCTCACTACACACCCAGCCGCTACGCTTATCTACTAGCTTAAATCTAGCGCACACTTATCCCTTAGCGCAAGACACAACTAGCCGCTACGTAAAGTAGTATAAAACGAATATTAATGATTTACTTCTGTACTACTCCTGTACCATACATAAGCTTTGTGATTTGTTGCTCTTAAACGCCGCATAACGCTTAAAAAATACTCTTTTTTATCGTTAGACCTTCTGGCAAAAATTCTAAAACAGTCAACATGACTTTGACTTTCGATCGAGTTTGGCGCGGTTTCTTCGGTTTCGGTTCAGTTGGAAGGCGCCAATCCGAAGCTTGTTGACAAGTTTGCATGTCAAACTCGTAAACCCACGTCTCGTCACTAGTAACAATGCGTTTCATGAATGTTGGGTTGGAATTGACTCGTTCTAGCATGTCCTAAGCGACTCTTTTGCGATTGAGTTTTTGGAGAATATTTAGGCCTTTTTGGGACTAGCCGAGCGGCAACATGTTTCATACCCAATTAAATCGACTCGTGTGACACAGAAAGTTCGACGGCTAGCTCTTTCAAACTTGAATGAGGATTTTCAGTCACTATTTCCTTCACTTTTCGATGTTATCTTCAGTAGCAGACGTTAATGGCCTACCAGAGCGAGGCAAATCTTCCATCACATCTCGACCGCTTTTGAACGCTTTGTACCACTCATAAACACGTGTTTTTGATAAAATCAATTCACCGTAAGCCTTCTGTAACATTTTCTGAGACTCCGAACACGAAATCCCATTGGCGATGCAAAATTTAAGAAAAACTCTTTGTTCGATGTTTTTGTCCATTATGAAATTCGCAATACACACTAGATATGCTATAACTAAAAACAATACTGTATTTAATCTAATTATGAGATGTAACTCAAACTCCGCGCCAAAATGGAAAACAGTTGTGCCAATCTAACAACAACAAAAAAAATATAATTTTGAATTTGGAACCATAAACAAATCATCAATTCCCGAAACTTTTTTGACAGAATGTACATGTAGAACCCTATAATATATAAAATTGGAATATTTAATTTATAACACATTTAGAATATCATTTCAAAGTTAAAGTTTACAAACTTTGCTGTGAAGATATGCCTAGGGATTTTAAAATAATAGTACAT
This sequence comes from Anania fuscalis, assembly GCA_950371115.1. NCBI lineage: Eukaryota > Metazoa > Arthropoda > Insecta > Lepidoptera > Crambidae > Anania > Anania fuscalis. The sequence goes on from OX493324.1 coordinate 29,241,324, forward strand.
TATGATACAGGTGTGCTACGTTAGTCATTACACACGTGTTGCATACGACATTTTTCAACACAATTGCGAGGAAAAAATAAAACTAAAATCTAAAGTACCTTCTCCGAAAATAACTTGGCGTTTTTGCTGTTTTTCTCTGGATTTTGGCGACAACAGGCTATCACTCGCGTTTCGTGCCTCGATAAGTATTTCCGACGGGGTTGAATTAACATTTTACTAGTCTTCACTATTTAAAGTAGACATTTTTGATAGTAATTAGCCACACAGCAACAACTTTACCAAATATTTACGGAAAATGGCACGTAAGTTTTGTATTTTTCGCGCGCCGCACTTTCGATGCGCTCGCAGGTTCAATAATGGCACAGGAAAAACCAGCTGTTTAGCCAGAGTAGCAGCAATTTCAAAAATAAACTAAACTTTAAATTATTGTTTCTAAAAATGACAGTTAAGTTAATTTGTGTTTCGTCGGCTTATTGCAAGAACTTATTGCAAGAAGTGATCAAAATGAAATGATCAGAAATCAATTAATGAACTTTTGCAAACTTAGAAATACAATAATTTTATACAATTAGAACAAAGAAAAATAAAGCAGTGGAGTTGTATTATTTTATTATTATTAAAACCAACAAATAATATTTATTCCCTGGTATTTTTTTTTAAAGCTAAATAAACAAGTTAATGACTTCTTGCAGTAAATTCTTTAGTACTAATCTGCAATTAATGATTTCTGAACATAGATTTCAAAATCATTAATATCATTTATATTTATGGAAAATAATTAAATATTGTTTAAAATATAAGTATTATGATAAAAAATATATCTTAAAAATAGTAAAATAGGATATAGAACAATGAAAACTGCGCTTGCCAACTAGCCTGACAAACGTGGCGAGAATTGGCAACCGCCCCCGATGACATACACAGATGAAACCAAGCCCCCAGTCTGGTGGTCCCGCTTTTCCTAGCTACGGTAGCGGTCAGAGTGACGGCGGGCATGGGGTGCAGGTCGAAGAGATTATGAAGAGAAAGGATGCACTGGAGTGTCATCAGAATATCAGAAGTCCGACGAGAGGGCAAGGACACGGTGATCCTAAAATCTGGCAACCTACTCTATTACCAAGAGGGCGACCAACTGTCCCAAGGTGGTGTCGGGTTTTTTGTCCTTTATTAACAACGTCGTCACCATCAGAAGTGTGTCGAGCAGAGTTGCATACCTGATACAGAGTATCAAAAAGATACTCGCTGAATGTGATACAGGTATATGCACCAACCTCTACACACTCTGATGAGTAAGTAGAGGCTACGTATGAGGACATCATAAGCGCCACACACACCACTAAAAAACCTTGGCCAATGTTGTTATGGGGGACTTCAATTCGGAACTGGGCATGCGAGACGATAATGAGCTGAAAGTGGACAATTTGGGCATTAATGGGCGACGGAACCCCAGGGGACAAAGGCTGGCCAAATTCTTGAAGATGGAGGACCTATTTGCGATGAATCCCTTCTTTCAGAAGCCACCTCAGAGAAAATGGATCTGATGATTCCCGTTGGGTTCACAAAAAATGAGATTGACTTTATCATGACCACAAAACGACCAGTGTACAATGATGTCTCCGTGATCGGCAGGGTGACTAATATCCATATCTACTGCCCCGAAAGTTTTCGGCTTGAGTTGTCCAATCGCTCTAAATACCTAAAGAACTGCGAGTCAGTGAACGAGATTAACAATAGGATTGTTTTGCCAGTCCAAGCGGTCGCGTCGATTCGAAATTTTTCAAACCGACCACACCGATCGGTAAATTAGTGAGGCAGGCCGCACAAATTTACCGACGACACCCTCAAACTCATGGCAGAACGACATTTAATTGCACTGCAGACCTCCGTTGATGCTAAGGCTCATATATCTGCAGGTCAATAAACGTACATGGAAGACCTTGATTAATAATATGGTATTAAAGAGGCGATAGAGCGGAACGAAAGCTCCAAAGTGTTTGCCAGAGACATGTATATTGCGTAAAGCCAGTTGACGAAGCTGAACACGGAGGATGGTAGTATATAACGTAGACAAAAGCCGAAATTTTGAGGGAGAAAAGCTGACCCCAACTTTAGCGAAAATATCCCGCACATCAGCCTAAATGAGATTAGGATTGCTCCCAAACAGGTTAAGAACAACAAGGCGCCGGGTGATGACAGAATCACCTCAGAGATTCTGAATGCGGGCGGAAAACCAATACTGAAAGGCTTTCAGAAACTCTACAACTCCGTCAGGCATAAAACAGAGTTGTGGTTGTGCTTTTCTTCAAGAAAGCAACCAATTTTTTGTTTGTCTTTTATACGTTCTGAAATGATTTATCCGAAATTATGTATAAGTCGCGAGTTTAGTGTATTAGGTATGTACATTTTCCGGTTAAATTACCATAAATTGTGATGACAAGTGAAATAATGGAGATTAATTAAAAACAAAATACCTATATAGATTTCAAAAAAAAAGTTTTCACATAGCATTATTGGCTAGTTATTTTTTTTTTAATACCAAGTATGTATTTTTGGTAGTTTTCGAAGACGAAGGGTTCGTTTTTGCACTCTCTGTGTCTGTGTATAGGTACTGTGACATTGACAAGATAACTTTCTTAACTATTTTAACTATAACGACCTCCGTAGCCGAGAAGCGAGCACGCCGAACTTGGCGTCACTATCTATTAGGTAGGTTTCCCGGAAACGATTTTGTTTATACCTACTGTCTCGGGTTCGGCAGTTGTGTGTGCCGTCGTTGCTTCTGATTTTTATATAACAAGTGCTTTAGCTACTTTAGAATCAGAGCAATGTTACATTGATGTGTCCAATATTTTTTTATTTAATTATTCTGTCCTGTTTTAGTGATAACCTGCCCCGATCCCGAAGTGCCGTCTGGCGGGTACATGGAGGCGTACGACTACAACGTCCACTCAACCATCGACTTCCACTGCGAGAGGGGGCACAAGCTAGTGGGGGAGCAGAGCCTGGTCTGCCAGGGCGACGGAGAGTGGTCAGGGGAATCGCCCAAGTGTGAATGTATGTCATCATCATCATCATAATATTTTCAGCCACAGGACTCCACTGCTGATCATAGGCCTCCCCCAGTGACTTTCAGATCAACCGATTGGAAGCCACCAGCATTCAGCGGCTTCCTGCAACCTTTATTAGGTCGTCTGTCCCCCTTGTGGGTGAAAGTCCCACGCTGCGCTTGCCGATACGTCATCATCATAATTAGTATATGGCAATCTACTGCTGGACATGGAGCTGCTGCTGCTGTTAAAAGAACAGCCCATAATCATTCATGGGCTGATCTTTCTTTTACATCCACTCTCAGCAGCTTGGCAATGCACTGAATGCACGCCCGCCACTATGTAATATCCTCGAATGACTTTTAATTTATACGATGCCATGTTCTGCGTATATCATCGCACAGTGGCGGGCATTGGTTTTATTTCGAGATAGGCAGGACACTTATTTAATGTTTTATGGGTGAAAATTAGTAGTTTTCATCAATGACACAAGTTTGTAACTACTACTACTGCCTACCTCATTTCATTTACCAGGTAGACACTTAGTTGCCTATATGTACCGCACGCCCCTGTCATCGCATCCCATTGTCTGAGGGCGCTAAACGCTACGATTGTCAGGTGGTCTCTACTCATTGACGCAATTTCCCATCGGTCATCGGTTCTACGCCAATTAATGTAACCAGCTTAAATTAATGTAATTTCAGCTTGTTATTCCTTGAGCTATATTGTTGTCAGCCGAATTTAGTTTGTCTTTGAATTAACTCTTAATTTGACGAATGATGAATGTATTTAAAGTAAAGGGCCTATATACACTGCCACAATATACGTACGTACGTACCATACGTTCTGACGACTAGATTGGCGTCGCAATTGAAAGCAGATGGTCTCGGGTTCGATTACCGATTCAGATATACTTAAAAAAGAAAAAAAAAACCTTTTTAAGTATTTATTTGAAAATTCTCGTCAAAACGAATCAAACGAGCCCAAACTTGATTGGGTTATGTCGTTTAATTACTGAGTTCCTAAGACCACCTTCCTGCTCCATCATCAGACCCTGGTTACCATTGAAATGGTATGAAATTATTTATTCAGTACAAAGGCCCTCCTAGGCACAAAGACAAACTACTTCAACTTCATTCAAACGAGCCCAAACTCGATGAGATTGTGTAGACTCATTGCGAAGTTCAGATCAGCACCATGCCATTATATTGCACTGTCACGCGATTTACTAATGTATGAAAAATTTCAGTTCAATCGGTTACCGGAAAGTGGATCAAATTTAATTTGCAATATTTGATGACAAACATCAGGACAAGTGAAACTAAATAAAGCTTGTAAAAACGAACTTTACCAAATTGGCTAGGATTGCAATGTGCTTGGAAACGTTGTCATAAGCATATTTATTAATCTTTTGCAAGTCTAATCGGTACTATATCATTTTACTAAATCCTGTAACAAAATAATTTACCATAGCTATTTTCTACCAGACGTGGACTGTGGGAAACTCCCGCCTCTGCCTTATGGAGCATCGGAACTCCTGAACGGTTCAACCCACCTCGGCAGCATCATCCAGTACTCATGCACCACCAACTACAGGCTTGTGGGAGCCGTGCGACGCGTGTGCACCAAGGACTACCAGTGGAGCGACTCTTCGCCGAGGTGTGAAGGTACGGAAAGCACGTTGAGAGTTTCCCAAGACTAACCTTTAAAAATATTCTATCTAAATAAAATCATTAGCCGAGCTCTTGTAACTCGAAGTGACTGCTTTTTTTTGTGTTTATGATATCTTGTCGTAAAAATCTGGAGAAGTTTCAAGAAAAATTTTATAAATCGGGAAAAACTAAATGTTTTTTTTCTATGACAGTTCTGCTTCTGATCAACTGATCAAATTTGTTGCAAATGTCGCTTTACATCTGTCCGTCAAAAAAGGGGGATCACGCTTAAATATATTGCACCCCCATTTATCTTTAATTTTTACGGGTGAATCGCTAGCTATTCTTGTGGCTATTTATTATATTGAATCACACAACTTATCTTCTGAAGTCCGGTCTTAGCAGCTGTTCTCCTGTTTCACTTCACAAGGTTAACTTTCATTTCCTCGTATTGCTTGTTAAAAGAGTAAATAGACTCCCTGAATTCCGTTATGCATTCATTTATTGTTCCAAATGGTAGGGTGACCAGCTTTCTAATTTTGTATTCGATCATGCTTGCAATTGGCAAGCATGATGATGCCATGATGCAGCTCAAGACATGAGTTTACTAAGATGACTAAGTGAGTTTTCTGTCACGTAACGGACATCAACTAGATTCGATTGCGATAGCTGTCCCTGTCGAGCTCTTATGGTAAGGTGACGTTGCCGACATCGTCAGCAGTCAGCCCAAGAAGCTCGCCACTAAGGCCTGGTTCAAAGGGTTGTGACGGTTTTGGTGCAATTGTGTGTTGAAGTTGTCTGTCTTCGGCTTCTTATTGTGACTTCGGGACAATTCCAGTTGTGCCTCATTTCGTGGCTCATTAAGACTATTCCTTCCTAAGACTAAGACTTCCTAGATTCACCGACTATGCCAACGTTGGCGCACAAAAGATAGAATAGAATAGAATAATATTTATTTAGCAAAAACAAAAATGGACATAGATACAGAGAAAAAAAAAACGAGGTGTGCCAAAGAGGACACCCACTCAGTATTAGTCGTGGCAACTGAGGGCTGCCACGACACTGATATTCTGCGGGGGCCTATAACACTGAGGTAAAACACATTAAGAGTACAAAAAACAATAATAAAATAAAATAATAACAATAATAATAATAAAAAAATAAAAACATCAAGCATAATCAAAAATAATCTAATTATATTGTTTTAAACTTTCATGGTCACTAACATTAGAATCGTTTGTTACGGGATTGCTACCATGTACCAAAAAAAAAAAAAAGTACATGGTAGCAATCCCGTAACAAACTATTCTAATAATCTAAATACATTAAAATAATAACAATAACATTCATTAATTCAACAACATGGAGACATTATTCAGTCAGAGCCCTCCACAGACCAGCAGAACACAACTAGGTAGCTCGTATTTAGATGAGCTAACGGAACACACTAGAAGATCTTTGGGCTCAAACACAAAACTGCGATGCGATGTCGCATCGTAAGAATCTACGCACGAATGCATTTTAAATCTATGCAGTTTTCTGCTTTGCGAATCCAGTTTTGTGTTTTTGGATCCTTTACTAGTTATGATGTGGCAACACCCATCGCATTTATTTGCTGTAGGACTAGGCGCCATAGTTCACTATACCGCTACGCTTAAAATGATTGTAATTAAATAAAGCGTCAAAGCGACGAAAGCGCTGCAGCGGTCAATGGCACTGTCTGTCTGTTGGCGATGCGTATGTGTGCGTAGATGCATGCGGGGCAGCCGTGACGCCGCGAGTTACCCTAGGCTAGGGACGGCAGTTTGATGAGTGATTATTTTTAAAATGTTTATTGTATTGATTTAAAATCACGGACTGAATAAAATACATATGTTTTTGTAGTAGGTGGGCGACGATAACGTTATGTTACCTGCACCATTTTTTCAGGACAAATACACAGATCGATAATGCAAAAAAAAATGTAAGACTGCATTGAATAGTAATTTTCGCCAAAATGGTGGTTACGCTCTTTGAGCCCCTAAGTATCGATATCTTATACTTATGTCATAGTATAATAATGAGTACTGTTTACGTGATTCCTCCTAAAGCACATTATTTTTGCGTTTATTTGTCCAGAAATTCGCTGCCCAGACCCCGTGGTGCCAGAGAACAGCATTGTATCCGTGACTGGCAACGACCGTATGCACGGCCGCACTCTCATCCGCACATCTGTCAGCATTACCTCTGGCAATACGTATCGCATCGGCGCCCTTGTGAAGTACAGATGCGAGAGGGGGTATAAGGTCGTCGGCGAAAGCTTGTCGACCTGTGAAGACAATGGCCAATGGAGTGGGACTACACCACGGTGTCAATGTGAGTATCCTACTAATTCATCATTTCTAATACTAGTTTAAAGGATGGATTCTTTGTAATTCTTTCCATTAAACTTTACAGTAATATAGCACGCCAGACAATAAAATTATGGTGTCGCCATTTCTGAGGTTCCGGGTTCGATCCCCGGTCGAGTCCATGTAGGAAACAAACTTTTCTATATTTTCCCGGGTTTCTGGTTTCTATAACACAAGTGCTTTATCTACTTACCTTAGGATTAGAGCAATGTATGTGATGTTGTCCAATATTATATATTTATTTATTATTACTATAGGCGTAATTCTACATGCCGGTTTTTTTTCTTCTAAAATACAATTTTGTGTGGTGGTATTCAAGCAAGTCCAGCTCGCACTTGACCATCTATTCATGAGACAAGTCTATAACCCTTCCGGACATTTTAGACGTGGACTGCGGCAACCCTGGCCGGATAGAGAACGGCAAGGTGACCTTGGCCACGAACGCGACGTACTACGGCGCGGCAGCGTTGTACGAGTGCGAGGAGCACTGGCAACTGAACGGCGTTTCGCGTCGTCTGTGCCAGGACAATGGCACTTGGAGCTCAGAGCCGCCGATGTGCAAAGGTGAGAATAGAAACAGAGTGACCACTTGTATTTATTTATTTCTATTGTTTTTCGCATTCACGGCGGTGGAGTCGCCAGCGTTTGGCAGTGATTCAATTTATTTATTTATTTATTCTTCACAGTATCATAGTTGCATACCATTTAAGCTTTTACCAAATAAGAGCATCTTACTCCGCGGTTTTGAGTCGATGGGTGACCATTCCGACCATATTCTCTTAAAAAGTTGGTCGTGGATATTAATAGCGATTGATACTAGTTGTGAAGGATAGTCAGAAGCCTTGTAGGCGGCTTATTACATCTGGCAGACAGAAGGGTTTGTCACTGGATTTACAACAGACAACACCAATCCGCACAGGGCTCGCTTCGTGGAGTATGGCCCAAACCACCTTAATTAAAGATAAATTAAGTCTGTGCCCGGCAGTTGCTAGATGTGCCAAGCCAACCGTCAAACTTTAATTCGGCATTGTCCCCAGAAATCACATGCCCTGACCCCTCGATTCAGATAAAGAACAGCACAGGGCTGGTGGTCGCCACCTCGACCCTGAGCATTGGGGGCGAGGCCCACTACCGCTGCGAGCGCGGATACAGCATCAAGGGGAACCAGACCAGGGCCTGTCTGCTAAAAGGGCAGTGGAAGGGGGCGCCACCTGTTTGTATACGTGAGTGTTTTGTACACACACAAATACTAACTGAAACGCACCCACAAACACACACACATAAAACTTTCATATGTTACATGAGATAAATTATTAGTGTAAAATTATAGTTACGTGGTCAGGTGGTCTAATGCTACCGTTTCGGCATCCGAGTCGAGTACGTATCTAATTTAACAAACTAACGTGTTTTTTTTGCAGCAATCGACTGCAGGTCGCCAGCTATGATTGAGAACGGACGGATAATAATATCGAACGGGTCTACCTTGTTCGGTAGTTCTGTCGAGTACCACTGCCTGCCGCAATTCCAGCGCGTCGGGCCTTTCCTCAGGAAGTGCACTGATGATGGCAAGTGGTCCGGCGAGGAACCCAGCTGCGAACTGGCAACCAACGAGGCAGCAGAGAACGGAACCCTGCCGCTGAGCGTTGGCGTCGGCTGTGGGGTTGTGCTGTTCCTACTAATGCTGTTGGGAGTCATTTATTTGAGGCTGTAAGTATTTCTTTACTGTTGTAATAAATTTCAAGCTAGACAGACCTGGCCTTGACCTGGTAAAGGTTGCAGGAAGCCGCTGGATCCAACCGGCCAATTAGGAAGACAATGAGGAAGGCCTATATTTAGAAGTGGACGTCCTATAGCTGAAATGATGATGTAATAATAAATTTCTTTCATCCTTGGAAAAACTACAACAATACTATGGATATCGCAATATTATTAAAAATGGCATTGTTCAATAGTGGTAACTCATTTTCTGTTTGGTTGTAAATATTTCGTACGGTCTTAGTGATAAATTTGTGTTATGAAAGATTGCATGACTTACAACGGGTCCCTATATTGTACTATGCGTAAGTGTACATCAGCAACTGATCATATTGGCGTCAAAAGTAACGAGCCGTTATAGTCGTTCCTATAAAATTTGACGAAGCGTCAAAGCGTTCCTATAAATGTATAGGAACGCTTTTGAGTATGTCAAGTTGACAATTCCTACCATCCGTTAGCAAAACCAACCGTTTCTCGGATATAGGAACCGGGCTTTAATATTAATGGAGACGACATTATAAACAGGGTAATCTTTAGTCATGATTTTAATCACAGCGAAGCGTAGCGTGTAGTAGGTACCTGTTCTGTGGTTTTAATCTAGTCGATAGCAGTTAGCGTTACTGAGACCGGTTTCGACTACTTTAAATTACACAATTTTGGCTTCTGACTTCCGTTACTTGCTCGTCATACTTTCTATACTAAATTATAGTCGTAATCTACTAGGTTTTCGGAATGACTAGACATTAATCAGATAACAGGGGAACTATTTAAGCACAGTTACAAAACAGAATTAAAAACAACATACACAGTGTCAATAAGGTCCCGCTCAGTATTTGTCGTGACAGCCAAGCCACGACACGTTGGTTTTTAGCAGAAAGAAATAAGCCGCTTCTGCATCGGCAGCCGATTTCACTCGAGTTCTAGGAATCGCAGAGTGCAGCTTTTGCTAAAATCAATAAGTTAAGCTTTAAGGTGAAGAGCGTCGTTACCACAATATACTTACTTATTTCAGCAATAACTACATTAAAGTATGTCACTTTTAATGTTTTCTTCTAAGGTTTTTTTTTATTGTAAGAAATTTTCTACTCAACAAAAATTACCGCTTTAAAGTTATATATTTCGCAAACAAATCCCTAAATCAAAAAATAGTCTTAGCAACCCTTCATTTTAAAGGACCTATTTAACGATACCCCACACGATAACGGGGTAAACGATGAAAAAAAATCATCCTCATGTTACACGTAGGGGAGCTACCCTAAAAAATATAATTTTACAATGTTTTTTATTTCTTTTTATCAATATATTACAGGCAATTTTAATATAATATTACGTTATGTAAATATAAATCCGACACTACTTAGAGCATGTCTCATTTATTTTTGTCATAGAGGGGGGTGAAAAGCAGCATGCCACACGGACCAAAACTATTTAACCTCGAGCTACGTACTTTAAATCCCTAGCTACGTTCAGGACTCTACTCTAGAATACTTCACTTCGCTCCGAATTCAAATAATCGCTCTCGCCCTAAATAGATTATTTTGGTCTCTTATCACACTATCTACTATTTTTCCGATGTCACATAAGCAAACCTTTTTATTTACTTTTAGCCGGAAAGCGACACCAGTGAAAAACACAGAGAACATCGAAGGCGCAGAAAGGAAGGAAGACCAAAACGCAGCGGTGATGAGCTACGCCACGTTGCACGACGCGAACGGGCGTCACATCTACGACCACGTGACCGACAATGTGTACGACTCTCCTTACAGCGAGAGGATAGCTGACAACGTCGCGTACGGCAGACGCAGCGACACCGACTCCGCGTACGAGCCCGAACCGACCGGCCCTAACGCAGTCGTCACCATCAACGGGGTCGCCGTCCGCTGATCAAAAACGAAACACGCACAGCTCAAACACTGAGCTATGCTATCCGGACGGAACATAGTTTGAATCGAAGGTAACCAACCATCTAGTGTCATATCAGTCAAAACTTTATTGGTGAACTATGTTCCTGTGTAACGAAACTTTTTACCCTTGTAACGAAATTTCTGTCACAATGGTTACCATTTTTCCTTAGAGTTGTGTAATGACGGAATAGGTTATTAATGGAATAGTATGTCAGAGTCGAGTTAGGTAGGAGTCGAGGGTTACAAAAATATCATTGTTTCGCTGTAGTCACCAACCCTTACTAGGTATTGAACCAAAGATGTAAATGAGTTGGAATTGCTATAATAATTATTTTATAACAAATTGTTTTTTAATTTTATTTTGTCGTAAAGTTGCAATTTTTTGTTTTGTATTAAACTGCCGAGAAAACTTTTTTTTATTAAATCCCATACTAAATTAAATGTACAACTACTGAATGTGCCTGTGATATCTTTAAAAACTCTAATTGGGAAATTGCAGCTTTACCAACAACTTATTTTAATACTTTCTGTTCACATAACAAGAATAATAATCGAATAACTAGTCAATAAGAGACTAGCAACCACAATAACAGGTTTTATTTTTGTTTTGTTACTGTTTTATTAAAAGATATTCAAATGGAACCGAAAGTATTACAAAACAAACAGCATAATATTTAGAAGTAAGATAATAAAAAAGTGTATTTATTGTTGTATATCAATGTAGAGTTAGGAAAATATAGGATTTGATGCCAAAATAATACTGTATTGCTTTTTTTATATGCTATTTATAAGGTAAAGTGTAGATTTACTAAATTGTTCCTTTTTATTAGATATTTATATTTAACAAACCTAGACCGTGTCATAAACTTCGCTATAGAGAGCATGTGTAGAAATTTCATTTTCTTTTTTCTCTCGAAGTTTTTATTTTTATTTTGTTTTTTAGCGATGTTTGTAACTTTAAAAAGTGTCATTTCTCGTAAAGTTTTAGTTGAAATCCGTCTACAGTAGGTAACTGAGACGGCAAAAGAAAAAAGAGAGGTAGAACAAAGACTTATTTTGATGATTTTTAACAAACTATTTAAATATTACACCTCTCATTTGACAATGTATTCTAAGTATTCATGTAAATAGATAGTAATTAGTTTACTTAGTTATAAGCCTATGAATAAGATTTAACGAAATTTTGCCAACCGGTCACTGCCTAATGGACTAACGATTTTACCTGACTGTAAGAATTTTATTTATCTTTAATTTTATTGCCTGTATGTACAGTTTATTCGAACGTCAGCTGTGATAAAGTAAATCAACTAGACTAATATAGTTTTAAAAATATCAGCACAATAGATACAATATTTAAATAGGGAATGCTTCTAAATCAGCTGATACAAAATTACAGTAGTATATTTTTTAAGAAATTATCATTTTGAATATACTTGTTAACTAGCAAAAATCTAAACAGATAAAACAGTCAAAACAATTTAGTTATGCAAATAAGCCATTATGGTGAGTGGTTCCCCTAAATTAGCGAACTTACTAAGAAACCGAGTCGATACGCATATCTTTTGAAATCCGCAAAAATACGGTTGCACGCTGTGCGCAATATAACGTTGCTGTTACGACATTCAAAGCTGCCTGTTTGAAAATAGCGAAATATGGGAAAAATAATATTTTTTTGCACGGACGTAATTGTTTGGTAAAAAAAACCTCTTGTTCTATATAATTGTATTAGTGAATTAAATCGGTCCAGCACCAAAAAAAAAGGTTTAGCAACTTTTTTGATATATTTTTTTCTGCTCGAGCAAATAAATGCTACTTAAACTTACTTACCTAAAATATGCGGTTTTGGAAATTATTTTATAAATATCTACAAGTTGAATTGATAAAAAAAACTTTTGATACTCCGTGAGATTCCCATAATGCCGCTTATACGTGTTTTTGACGTGCAACTGCCTTTTAGTAATTTGTAGGCAAGTTCCGAAAAGAAATATATTTACCTATTTTATGTTCTTGCCTTTTACAAGGAATCTTAGAAATTGATTTACATATTTAATGCCTTTTGCCTGCTACGATACCATGAAACTTAGGAGGATAGACAGGTAGTCAGTAAGGCGGAAACTTCAAGCCCGTTTGTAAACTTACGTCATATAATACTAGTAGTGTTTGCTCGTTGTTAATTTTAGAAATAATTATATCAGTACTGGTAAAAAAAGACTAGCTTTTCACGGTATATTATCCTTTCTGTAATAAAATCATATTTTTTGTTATACATTGTATAATAATATACAATAACAACTTTGTATTTTTAGTTTGATTCGTTAAATATACTATAATAAAAAGTACCTTCTTTATTTGAAACCCATTTCCTGTCTGTGACCACCGAGTAATAGTATAAAGTTAGATCTAGCCGAAAAATCCTACTTGATTTCAAATGAATTTTCTTTGTCTGTATTTTCGCATATTATTCCCATAAACATACTTTAAGACTCGTGACGGAAAAAGAGGGGTGTTATAAGTTTTTAGTTGTGTATCTGTGTGTCAGTGTATCTGTATTTGTAAAGCTGGCGGTGCTGTGGCGTCATAGCTCCCAAACGAATAATAGACCGATTTTGACTTGGCTTTTTTGTTTGAAAGTTAATATTACAGGGATGGTTCTTAACTATATATTTTATGAAGATCTGTTCAGGCGTTTGAAGGCTATCAGCTAATTTCCTTCTTGATGAAATAATTATTACTTCGTTACAAACTTTCACAGGTCTGTTTGATTTGAAATTAAATTTCACTGTTATACTTTAGCAGTATTCTAAAGACATGTAAAACCATGAACTGATGCTGCAGCATCAAGGAATCTGCGAGATTCTCAGTTCTTTAGCAAATTAAAGCAAATACAGTATGTTTGGCTCATAAAAATCGTCTTAAGGAGTAAGTGTTAAAAAAATGATAATTGAGTGCTTGAGCTATGCTGCACATCAAGAAGTCTGCAGGATTCCCAACTCCTCAGTTACAGCCGATTTAGCGTGTTTGGGCTCAACAGAATGGTCCTGGTGAATAATTTGTGACAGAATGATGATTATCCGGGTATGATGATGGAGACTGAACCAGGCTATAGGATCTGAGATTCCAGTTGCTGTAAACCTATCGTGTTTGGGCTCATTAAAATGGTCCTGGTGTATTTAATTTGTGACAGAATAATAATGATCCGAGTATGCTGATTGAGACTGAACCTGGCTATAGGATCTGAGGTTCCAGTTGCCGTAAACTAATTGTGATAGGGCTCATTAAAACTGTCTGTGGTCCTGGTGAATAATTTGTAATATGATGATGATAAACCGGGTTTAATGATGAAGACCGAACCTGGCCATAGGATCTGAGGTTCCAGTTGCCGTAAACCTATCGTGTTTGGGCTCAATTGAATGTCCTGATGAACAGTTTGTGACGAAATGATGATGATTCGGGTATGATCAGTATGATGAAGGTATCTGTACCTGGCCATAGGATCTGATATTCCTATTGCCGTAAACTTATCGTGTTTGGGCTAATCAATATGGTCCTGGTGAATAATTTGTCATAGGTTGAGGATGATCCGGGTCTAATGATGAAGACTGAACCTGACCATAGGATCTGAGGTTCCAGTAACCGAATACCTATCGTGTTTGGGCTCGTTAAAATGGTCCTGGTAAATAATTTGTGACAGAATGATGATGACCCGGGTATGCTGATAGAGACTGAACCTGGCTATAGGATCTGAGGTTCCAGTTGCCAAGAACCTATCGTGTTTGGGCTCAATTAAATGGTCCTGGTGAATAGTTTGTGACGAAATGATGAAGATCCGGGTATGATAAAGGAGACTGAACCTGCAGGGCTAGCATGCGCGCATCGTCGTTTTCCCTAACCTAACGGATCACAGACGTCTCGAATCCTTTTTCTTAATATTTTTAGGGTCTCCCGCTGATCATAGCCACTTATTTTTACGTTATAACACTGCATTGCCATTTTATTTTGGTTTTTTCTTTGTTAGCGTCGAAGACAAAACGACATATTTACGTCAAAAGTCGATAAAATGCCACGACAAAATTTTATCGTGTTGCGCATGCTAGCCCTGCTGGCCATAGGATCTGATATTCCCGTTGCCGTAAACCTATCGTGTTTGGGACTATGGGCTCATTAAAATGGTCTTGGTAAATAGTTTGACATGGGATAATGATGATCCGGGAATGATGATGGAGATTGAACCTGGCCATAGGATCTGAGGTTCCAGTAACCGAAAATCTTTCGTGTTTGTGCTCATTAAATAGGTCATGATATTAATAAGTAGTTTGTAATGGTATGATGGTGATCAGGGTCTGATGATGGAGACTGGATTGGATTAGTGCTTTATAATTGACTTAATAAAATTGAATTTGGCTTAGTGTATCATGTTCGTCGTCGCAATCGTGGTTTGTTTGTTAACTAGCGGCACTGATAAGCACAGGCGAAAGATGCGCAGAAGACCATTACATTACGTAGTTAATTAGCCAGTCGCGTGACGCGCCTGTACCGCCGGCCGTGATTGGTTGTTAGCTCCCCGCACACGCGTCTCTAATACGATGATCGTCTCGTAAGATGCGCAAAGCGATCCCCACTCTTTGCCCCGGCGCTCAACATCAGTGCCCGGTTCTGTATTAATACCATATTTGATTATGTATGTCACTATAGGTACCAAATGTCTATTAAAGATGTTTTTTTTTGTATTATTGCAAATAATAATGATTTCAGAAATAGCAGGCGTTTTACTTTTTAGAAAAAATTAATAAAAATACGTTACAAGCTTTCAATTTTATTAACGTAAAAGTATAAAACAAGAAAGGTAAGTATTGGCAAATAAATATGATTGGACTAGGCTAAGTGATCATAGGTACGCATCTGTTTTCATGGTGAATCGTTTAGGTACTTCATGAAAGCTTGTCGCTGACCTACCTACCAAGCAAGATAATCTCTAGCGTACTTTGAATCTCGTGCATTGTTATGAAATACCTATTAATTGAAAATAATCTAACCTTTGCTAGTATAGCAGCGAGTACACTACATCACTACGGTAAATAAAAGACAAGGTTTTGCTTCAGCCCCCATCGTGTACGCACATCGACACGAAACCTAATCCGTTATCATCACGTCCTGCGTATTCCATTTACTTTGTAAATTGATTTAATTTGATTACAATTAATATCAAGAACTTGTTGCCGTTTTTATTTCTTAAATCTAATCACGATGGAAGAAGACGTAGACCTGCACCCTAGCGTTGAAATAACGTCTGTCAGAACAGCTGATAATCTTTCGGGCAGAAAGGATCTCGAGTGGCGACCACGAACTGGAATACGCAGCGTAGGCATTCCCCCTACGCGCGCGGTGGACTGACTACCTAGTAGGGTTGTGGGCAGCCGCTGGATGCATTCTGTAGGGAAGGCAGTACGGCAATCAACTTCCAAGAGCTGATGATGATAAACATACGAGTAAAAACCCCGATGATAGCTTAGTGACTATTATGGTCCTTAAATTAAAATCAGAGCAAAAAAAATAAGTTTTGATGGTATGACATTGGTTTCGCGGAGGATGGGTCGGCTCTTAGTATGGGATGCAACCTGTGTTGACACACTCCAACTCATATTCCACAAACATTGGCACTGCTGCTCCATCAGCATAGTCCCACAAATTTCGCAATATGCAGGTATTTAGTTTAGAGGCGTAAAACTATTTTACTTTTATTTACTTTAAATATTTTAGTCAAATAAAATCTAGAACCAGCCCCTCTAGCATGAGCCACAAAACAGGATATGATATGATTCGATAAAGCGATTAATCCCAACTTTCAAAATATGATAACATAGCCGCCATCTTCAACTTTTATCAAAACAGTGAGCATGTCCGTGCCGGCAACATCACGGTCATGCTCGATTTTTCGATAAAAGTTCATATTTTGACAAATAATATGCAATAAATCGCTATATCATATAATATCGTGTTTTATTACTCATGCTAGAGGGGCTGGGGGCCAATGCCCGTATTTGTCATTCATAGGGGAACTTAAGATGATTTTAATATTATGGGATTATGATGTAACTAAAAATTTGTATTCTCGTCGCTATTTAAACGTCAAAGGTAAACGGGCAATTTGTTCGGACCTGTGACCTACCAGACCACTAACGAAACTAGTCGGAGTAAGTTAAAGACCATGGAAATGCATGCAAGCAAAGCATGGTAGGTACAGTTTTTTTTAGCAAAACTAGAATCAATAGAAAAAATGAATTTTCGTATATCTATCTATATGCTTATAAATGTATAAAATACTTACAAAAATGGACAATATCTTCCTAAAATGGAACATGAATGTTAGGAGCTTTTTTATCTTGTTACAAAGCCGACTAAACCTAGCGGTCGTGGGTTGGAGTCCTCGGAAAGAAGCCTCAGAAGGCCTGATATATAAATTTATCGACGTATTTTCTTGGGTTTTTTTATTAACTTCATAGGTAGTTGAATATGATATTGATTGACACATCTACGAAAACCAGTTAGATACCTACGTAGGGAAGTGCTATGAAAACTGATACTCTATTGTCTATATGAACGACTCCGCGATAGATCAACTCTACTTGTACGTTAATTATCTCTCGTTACATACTTAAATCTTTAAGTCGAGGGTTTTTTTAAATTATTTTATCTTTTTTCAATAACTTTTTAAGCATCGTGGGTTTTTTCAAAATTATTAATTTTGCTTTTTATTTCAAACTTTTTATAGAGCATAGGTGTAATGTACATTGCCAGTTTCAGCAATACCAGCGATACAACCCTTGGCGGGATTTCTACGGCGCCATTCTCTGCCATTCAAAACAAGGCAAGGGATAAAATTAAATACCTATAGTCCATGTAAACTTCGACTAATAGGACGTAGGTAACCAAAGGATAATCGTCTGGGGCATTCATCAATTTATTAAAAATCGGGGGATATGAATGAAAAACTTCAATAATTAACAATTTTACCCACTATAATAAGATCCCGATGGTGTACCAGAACCAGCGCAAGCGAAGCGACGCTCGTTTTTTTTGCGTTTTTAATCGTATTAAGCTATGTAGGTATTTCACTACAATTTAACAAATGTAGTGAAATACTATTTTTATGTAACCGGTAAAACTGCAAGCGCGCATACGTATTAAGTTATTATGCATTTTTACACAAGAGGGCACGGCCACGGCGTCGGCATTAGTGAATTCGACTGCAGCAGCGTCATTTAGAATGTATGAAAGCCGTGCTATGCTATTGCACTTTAATAAATTTATACCTCTACCCTTGCCGGGTATAACAAGCAAGCTCTTTTGACAGGGATGACGCGTAATTAATATTTATTTTCGAAACGTTTCAAGAAACTGGTAAAACATTTTTAACGTGAGTTCTTCTTCCTTTGGTCTAAGGTTCTTTGGTGAGACGTAAGTAAGTATGTTCGCGCCGTCATCTGTAGAGTAAATTCTATGTAGTAAAAATACAATTCGCGAGCGAAGCGAGCGCGAAAATTTTGCGAATGCTACAATGTTTCTTCTTATGCTGCCGTTCTTTTGAAGTAATCAACATTTTGTAAGAGAGAAAAATGACGCCTACTTAGTAATAAACAATAACGAATTCTAGGGAAGGCACTTGCGCGCCCCTTTTTAGAACTCTTACTAATCAACCACAACTCCATTACTGAAAGCTGCATGAAAATCGGAATAGTAGGTAGTTTTGGTTTTGCACAAACAAATACTGCAGCGCCCCCTGGTGAGTTGTCACTGTAACATCTATCTAAGAACATGCACCAATCAAACTTGAACCCAGCACTAAAAACCGCATCAAAATCGTACCTACTAGTAGTTTTGGTTTTGCACAAACAAATGTTTACTGCAGCGCCCCCTAGTGAGTTGTCACTGTAACATCTATCAAAGAACATGCACCAATCAAACTTGAACCCAGCACTAAAAACCGCATCAAAATCGTACCTACTAGTAGTTTTGGTTTTGCACAAACAAATGTTTACTGCAGCGCCCCCTAGTGAGTTACTACCGTAACACCTATTTAAGAACTTACACTAATCAAGCACAAATACATTACTAAAAACCGCATCCAAATCGTACTAATAGTTTTGGTTTTGCACAAACAAATGCTTACTGCAGCGCCCCCTAGTGAGTTACTACCGTAACACCTATTTAAGAACCTACACTAATCAAACACAAATCCATTACTGAAAACCGCACCCAAATCGTACTAGTAGTTTTGTTTTTGCGCAAAAAAATGTTGACTGCAGCGCCCACTGGTGAGCTGTCACCGTAACACGTTTTTAAAAGAACATGCAACAGTCAAAACTAGACCTATCACTGCAAACCGCATTAAAATCAACAACATTGGATTCCACAAACAACCTCTCACCCCAAATGCATATACCATCTCCGTTCCGTTGTGGGTAAAAAATAAACTTGAAGGGGTAAAAAGGGGATGAAGTTTTGTATGGAAGTTGGTCACTGTCGAAGATAAAACCAAGAAACTTTGAATTACGGGACTTGGTTAAAAAAAATGCTGTAGCGTTTTGAAATTTCGACCTGTTTCCTTAGTCCCCTTAAGTCAATAAAAAATACAAATGCTGCCAAAAGATACTATTCCAAGTGTACAAAGTCGCGGGCAAAAGCTATTTGATCGTATTTTGACAAAGGTTTTCCACAACGAGCATTTTGAACCAGTCACAGAAGTAATTTCGAGTGGAGTATGAAGTGAGTAAAGACCCTATTGTTTGAGTGACGCATTTAAAACGTCGTATCATCGCCCCTATATTTTGTTTTCCAGCACAAAATAAGTTATTTATTAAAACACAAACGTCTTTTTACCCACGACGGAACTGAGATGGTATATGCGTTTGGGGTGAGAGGTTGTTTGTGGAATCCAATGTTGCCAATTATCTCCAAAATTAATAGTCCGATTTTGATGTGGTTTTCAGTGATAGGTCCGGTTTTGACTGGTGCCTGTTCTTTTAAAGGTGTTACGGTGACGGCTGACCAGGGGGGATTCAATAAGCATTTTCAATAAGCATGTTTGTGCAAAACCAAAACTATTACTACGATTTGGATGCGGTTTTCAGTAATGGATTTGTGCTTGATTAGTGTAGGTTCTAAAATAGGTGTAACGGTAGTAACTCACAAGGGGGCGCTGCAGTAAACATTTGTTTGTGCAAAACCAAAACTACTAGTAGGTACTGTAAGAGAAAAATGACGCCTAGTAATAAACAATAACGAATTCTAGGGAGGGCACGAGCGCGCCCCTTTTTAGAACTCTTACTAATCAACCACAACTCCATTACTGAAAGCTGCATGAAAATCGGAATAGTAGGTAGTTTTGGTTTTGCACAAACAAATACTGCAGCGCCCCCTGGTGAGTTGTCACTGTAACATCTATCTTAGAACATGCACCAATCAAACTTGAACCCAGCACTAAAAACCGCATCAAAATCAGACTAGTAGTTTTGGTTTTTCACAAACGAATTATATTTACTACAGCGCCCCCGTGAGTTGTTGCCGTGATACCTATTACCAAAAACATTCACCAATTAAGCCCTAACCCATCACTGAAAACCGCATCAAAATATCTCCAACTATTTACGTTTATTTAATGGCAGCCCCTGACGTATTTTCTTGGGTTTTTTTATTAAGTTCATAGGTAGTTGAATATGATATTGATTGACACATCTACAAAAACCAGTTAGATACCTACGCAGGGAAGTGCTATGAAAACTGATACTCTATTGTCTATATGAACGACTCCGCGATAGATCAACTCTACTTGTACGTTGATTATCTCTCGTTACATACTTAAATCTTTAAGTCGAGGGTTTTTTAAAATTATTTTATCCTTTTTGAATAACGCTTTAAGCGTCGTGAATTTTTTCATTATTTGCTTATTATTATTACACGAAAATCTTTGCAATTGACCTTATTAGAGGACAGAGAGAACGACCTCTTGGCATCTGTGGTCCTCTGAAGCCTTACGTTTACCAATACTGTCTCAATGGGCCTATTATGAGTCTATCTGGGGGCACGGTAGTGCCCCCTTCCAAGACGAGCAAAGCGAAGTGCAAGTGCACCTAACCTAACCTACCTATTCTTGAAGTAATTCGTCGGTTTTTTGAACCCTTACAATTTGGGATTGGATAGTACCAGACCAACGAAATTCTCGGGATGTGTTGCCAATAGCAAACTTGATAAAAATATAAAGTTTCAATTTCGTAGCTCTACTTTAGATTTTATTGATATCTAAAAAGCCTAATTTCGTCACTGACTCACTGATAGTAATCGAAATTCTTAGGGTACTTCCTAATGTCCTAGAAAGCTAAAATTTGGTATGTAGCCTAGTATTAGTACACACACAACATAAAAGTATAAAACTTGTAACTTTTATCCCCAACCCCTTAAACTAGGGGATGTAAGTTTGTATGAGACTTCCGCAATTTTGACTATAGGTCTGAAAATTGGGGCCTACTGTTGAGAAACTCTACTAAGGCAATCGAGCATTATGTCGAGGTCTTCCAGCTATTTTGCCATGACCACAATATCGTCAGCAAACCGAAGGTGAGTATTGTATTCGCTGCTAATGCAGATGCCGAAGCTTTCCTATTTTAGGAGTTTAAAAGCGTCTTCAAACGCGGTGGTGAACAATTCCGGAGAAATAACGTCTCCCTGCCTTACGCCTCGCTGAAGAGGAATAGCCTTCCTGCTCTGCTCATTGAGGTATAATGTACTAGCGTACTAGAGAACATGTCTCGAATTAAATGTTTCAGCCAAGAATTGTAGTCCAGTCTAAGTCCAGTCCAAGACTACAAAGCTTCAGTCAGTGTCAATAATTGAAGTTGTCAAACTACGTAAAAAACAATAAAAGAGAAACTATTTTAAGATTACACCGGCTTAGTGTAACTCCCGGATACGTGCCTATTGGGATATGATGCGCCTCAATTTTAAAAACTCCAACATTAAAAACCAAATATCGGGATGGTATTCGGAAGCGCTAGCCGCCGGTCGCCGCCCGCCGCTAGATAGCTAGTACACCGCGAGCGACCTTGATGCACGCACGCATCTACGTTCTGCTAATGACAGAACAATTTTACGCGCCAAAGTTTGTTACGGAGATGTCCCAAATCTCATTTTTTATTTTATTTTAGAAATCGTTACGGCTAAAGTTAGGTGTGACCACAATGGCTAAACTTAAGTTTATCTTCGAGAACCAGCTAAAGTTCGATATCATTTTATTTGCTTCGTGATTTTGCATGTCTAACCGGCTAATGTAATCAAAAACGAAACGGCTAAAAATGTATTCGATGGATGCGTGGGGGTGAAATGTCGCTCGAGTGGCTGAGGGGAGACGCAGAAGTTTTATTTTGTCATTTTAAATACAGAAAGAAGTATCTGAAATGAACAAATGGTTCTTCATTATTTTATTTTAATCGATACATTTATTATAATTATAGTTTTAAATAATGAACAATTCAGAAGTGTTATTTCATTATTTTAAATAAAGAAGTATCTTTAATGAACACTTAATGGTTCCTTTTAGTTTTATTTCAATGAATAGATTCTGGTATAGTAAAATTGTAGTTTTATGTAAGTAATTAATACTGCAGAAGTTTTATTTTCCAATTTTGAATACATAGATCTGTAATAAGGGTGATATTTTTTTTAAATATAAGTTTATGTGTCGAGGTAGTGAACAATATTATTAATTATTGTTTTCTTTTTCATTTGTTTCTACATTTTTAGCCAAGGGCCTGCGGTTACACTTAAGTTAATCCGGCTTATGATAGAAGAAACTAACATTAACATCTACTTGAAGATAAACCTAAGTTTAGCCGCCTTATCTTAAGTTTGCATTCACACCTACCTTTAACCGTAACACGTTTCTATGAAATATAATATTTTCTACGCTCACTATCTCCCTATCGAGTGGTCTATAAAATATATTTTTAGCCCACAACGATTTTCTTAAAAACTCGGTAATTATCGACTGAAATATTTTGTTATTCTTTATTTCATTAGTGATTTTGTTTATAAATAAAAATCAGTCGTCAAATTACTTTTTGTTCTAAAAGTTTTGTAGGCGTCCATCATTAAAAACTCAGTTATTATCGACCAAAATATTTATTATTTTTTAGTTCGTTAATTATTTTGTTTACAAATAAGAATATTAATAAAAATACCAACAAATAGAATACCTACAAGTTATTCAAATAAATACATTGACACTTTCTTATAATCGAAATATTTAGTCTTACATTAACGTATAAGTATTATTTTGTGGGTTCTGTATTGTTATGACGTCATTTTTATTAAGTAGTAGTTTATTGTGTATTTATTTATATCTGCCTACTCCTATAGTTTTGCAATAATCTTGAATAAGTGAGTAATTGCAAAAAATAATAAATATTTTAGTTAATAATTAATATTAATAAAGACGCCTACAAAACTATTTGCAGCCAAATATGTTAGCCATCCCATAGCGAGTACTTAAAATATTATTGTAAAATATCCTCTAAAAACTGAGATACAAAACTTTTGCGCCGGAGCTGGGTTATTATTCGGACATTCTCTTTGTAGATACATTTTGCTGTGTTGGAACGTTTTACCGGTACCGGTTTTACCAAGGTAAGGATTGTTGAAAACTATTTTATATTGAAGTAAGCACTTTACAGAAAACGTTTTAGTTATCTGCGGGTCTAAAACGGCCGCATTGGATGTTTCATTTTAATCTGATGATTTAGTGAAATGTAGCGGAAATGCTTTGCAAACCCTAAAACGGCCACATTAATAAATGAATCATATGCAATTCATTTCATCAAATGGATCATATTTAATGACGATGTTGCTACGTTAAAAAAATATAGTAACGCGTCCAATCTCACTTTACGTTTTTGTGAAAATGATTTTTTTTAACAACACAAAGGAACAAAATTTTTCAAAATACTAAATTTTTGTGTGTTCTACAAATATCAATACAAAATAATCATAAAAATAACATTAAAATGGTGGTTCATCAATTTAACATTTAATATTAATTACTCATTTCATAATAAGTGGACCATATTACGAATTTCCATACAAAACTGTCAAATTAGATGAACTGCAAATATGAAATGTTCGAGGCTCATTTTATGATTTCTCAAATAACTTGTCATTTTAAGATTTGCTAAATGAAACATATTATGAACGAAATATGAAACATACAATGCGGCCGTTTTAGACCCGCTGGTTAATTGATTTTTCGCGCTTTGTTTTTTTTTAAAGAGTTAGGCAACTATCCTCTAAAATATCCGGCCAAGTGCGTGTCGTTGGTGTGTAATATTTATTATAAGTACTTTTGATCTATCATTTAGGTGACATAAATTTATTTAATATATTTTTATATGATATAATAGCTCATTTAATGTAATAAACGTTTAATATAAATTTATATTATCTAATTTCATTTGTTATATCAATCAATAACTCTACAGTTCATTTTATCTAATTTTCAAATATTATAAATATCTTTACATATAATAAAATCGTTGAGACTAAAAATTCTGTACATTAAAGATTTAAACAAAAAAAAAACCAACCAGGGTGACTTAAAATGAGAAACCGAACATATTACAATCATTTTTAAAATTTTTGTCTGTTTGTCTGTTAGTTTGTGCACGCTCATATCAGAAACGGCTTATTCGATTAAGATGGGGTTTTCACCAATATATTGTGTTGAGATTCACTTAACATTTAGTGTTGGTTTCATGTAAATCAGTTCATAATTTTTTTTTAAGAGTCTCGTCGAACTTCTCTTACTATCTTTATCCGTTTATTCTTTCTCTGCTCAGTAGCATTTATTGAAACTTTACTAAACTTCATAATTATCTGTACTGATATATTTGGATACCATATATTCCGTAGCAAAAAATCACATTTGTTGTATGGGAGCACCTTTAAATGTTTATTGTATTGTCTTTTTTAGGGTTCCCAATACTAAGGCTCCGCTGTCCGTCTGTCTGTCATCAGGCTGTATCTCATGAACCGTGATATTCAGAGAGTTGAAATTTTCACGGATGATGTATTTCTGTTGCCTCTATAACAACAAATACTAAAAAACAGAATACGTTAAATATTTAAGGGGGCTCGATACAACAAACATGAATTATTTTTAGTTTTTTTAGATAATGGTACGGAACCCTTCGTCCGCGAGTCCGACTCGCACTTGGCCGGTTTTTTAGTTAGTAATAACAACTGTTACTTCTTTCTTGCGCACGAAGGGCTCCGTAGCATTAAAACCAATAAAGCCAATTTATTTTTGCAAATAAGCTTAAACTAAGCACTTTTACACGCCCCAAACCAGTGCAAGCGCATTACCTACAAAACCGGTAAAAACACGTTTGTTGTATCATTTATTTTATTCTGATTGTAAGTATTTGTTATTATAGCGGCAACAGAAATACATTATCTGTAAAATATTTAACTCTCTAACAATCACGATTCATGAGATACAGCCTGGTGACAGACGGACAGACGGCAGACTGACAGACAGACAAACGGACAGTGGAGCCTTAGTAATAGGGTCCCGTTTTACCCTTTGGGTACGGAACCCTAATACTAGGTTTAAATAATCATTTTTATCTCATGAACCGTGATAGATAAGTTGTAGTTTTCACTGATATATTTTGGTAAGGTTCCCTTAACTTTTGTGTTGGTTTTATGTAAATCGGTTCTTAAATAAAAAAGTTATGCCAGTTTAAAGATCACGACTAATATTTGTTTCACTATCAATCTATACATAATAAAACTATAGAGAGAGTAAATTCTGTGCATTGAAGATAATTTAAAAAAATACTACTAGGGGTCTTCATATGACCAACAGAAGCCAAAAATATGGTTTTTGAAATTTTTGTCTGTCTTTCTGTCTGTCTGTCTGTTGTTCGCCTTTCACGCAAAAACTACTGGACGGATTTTAATGAAACTTTTTTTATTTTATAGCTATTAGTCCTCGGCAACATATAGGCTATAATTTATTTTGAAGGTCTGAATACCTAATGTGGAACACCAGTGGGCCGTCTAATTACAAGCTTTTATTTAGTTTTACCTGTCCCGTTGTCTGTAATCAAATCTTGCAAGTTTAATTTTATCCACTTCCCGGTTACCGATTGAGCTGAAATTTTGCACACATGTGTAAACTGCGTGACAATGCAATATTATGATGAAATGGTTCTGATCTGATGATGGAGCTGGAAGGTGGCCATAGGAACTTCACAATAAAACAAAACAACCTCATCGAGTTTGGGCTCGTTTGAATCGTCTTGACGAGTAGTTTGTCTTTCAATGGTAAGCAGGGTCTGATGATGGGGCTGGAAAGTGGTCATAGGAACTCTGTACTAAAACGACGAAACTCCATCGAGTTTCGGCTCGTTTGATTCATCTTGACGAGTACTTTGTTTTAAGATGGTTACCAGGGTCTGATCTGATGATGGAGCTGGAAGGTGGCCAAAGGAACATTGTAATGAAACGACGAAACTCCATCGAGTTTCGGCTCGTTTGATTTGTCTTGACGAGTACTTTGATACTATATGATAACCAGGGTCTGATGGTAGAGCTAGAAGGTGATCATAATAACTCCGTAATTAAACGACGCAACCCTATCGAGTTTGGGCTCATTTGATTCGTATTGACGAGTATCTTGGTTGGCGTGAATATGCATCTCCAACAAAGGTTAACTGGCATTTTGTATGGACCTGTGACCCACCAGCGACCACTAACGAAACTAGTTGGAGTACGTTAAAGACCATGAATTCTACCCAATGAGATGTCACATTCCTCAAAAGCATGGGAAAGTTTTTTTTAGCAAAACAAGAATCAATATATAAAAAACTAATTTTCGTATCCAAATATGCTTTTGAATGTATAAAATGCTTACAAAAATGTACAATATCTTCCTAAAAGGTTACACGAATGCTTAAGAGCTTTTCTATCTTGTTGCAAAGCCTGGCGATCGCGGGTTCGAGTCCCGCAAGGGCAAATGTTAGTGTGATGAGCACGAGCGTTTGTACCTAAGTTAGGATGTTTAAAAACGTATTTAAGTATATTAATCTGTTATCTAGTCGCCATAGCACAAGCATTGCTTAGTTTTGATCTAGCTAATCGGTGCGATTATGGAAACAATTTATTAATTTATTTCATTATTATTGGTATACCGTGGTAAAATAGGGGCCTCTAAACTCTTTATTGTAATGTAGATTGCGCCTCGTATCATAATTATTGAAATCAAATTAGGCAAAATATACGTTTTGCGTTGAAGCACATAACTTTTTTCTCCTATGCATTAGGATCAAAATAAAAACATTCCGCGAAATGTTAAGCCTAAACCTTCTAGAAAAACCCTACTACCCTACCCCTACCCTTTCAATACTGGTCGTAAACTTTGAGGTACCGGGTCAAAAATGCCCAATATGACCTTTGGGAAAAAAGTTCGTTCCGTTTGTTATGAATGTGAATTATGTCGGATTGATTAGATGGATGACCCAATGCCAAGGTGAGCACGTGCCAAGGGCTGAATGTATGTATAAACATATACTAAAAAGTGACAAATAAAATTTAAAAAAAAACTTTTTTAAAAACAGGCTTTTATTATTTGTTAATAAAAATGAACTAAAAAGTTATAAATAAATTTATCTGATGAGAAAAATACCATTATATAGGTGGCATTTTGTATATTAAAAACGTGCTACATTTTGTAGAAACATTAAAGAACATTTAGCCTAGATACTTATTTTTTCTTCTGCAATCAAAATGTAACACGCTTTGTAACATCTATATAATGGTATTTTTCTCATCAGATAAATTTATTTATAACTTTTTAGTTCATTTCATTAACAAATAATAAAAGCTTGTTTTGAAAAAAGGTTTTTTTTTCTTTAATTTTATTTTTAATAGGAATTTATAGTATAGCGCCTAAGGAAAAGTTGGTTAACGTCATCAGCACTTACTGTTGACATAAAGAAAAACGGTCTGGTCTACCTGATGTGGAACCCTAGCAGACCAGCTAAACTTTGAGAGCTATTAAAATAACGTCTTAGGATAGGTTGTTCAGCATAATGAGCTTATGCTGATAACGTTAGAAAATTTAAATTCTATAGCTTCGACATGTTTATGACATAAATGTGTAGCCAGATTGATATTCTTTGGAATTACTTTCGCAATTTTTATTCTTTGGAAATATTTACATGAAATTTCGTATGAATTGAGTACAGCAAAAATGATGGTTATATATTTCAGCGTTTTCTAAAATTCAAACCCTAAGGGAGTAAAATAGGGGATAAAAGTTTTACATAAACGCACAGGCCAAATCCAACTTGAAATTTCACACACGTATTCTTCTTATGACGTTGGCATCCACTAAGGAAGGATTTTTCAAAATTCACCCCCTAAAGTGGTGAAATGGGGAACTAAAGTTTGTATGTAAGTCTCTCAGTTTTAAAGTTAGGATCGCCAAATTAAGTGTTTACGGTTATAAGTATATAAAAATTATTACATGGATCTTAGCGTTTTTGATAAAAATAAAATAAAAGGGGGATGAAGTTGTGTATGGAAAGTCCTTCGTTTTCAAAGTAAAAATTACTAAAATGATTATTTAGGCTTACGGTTAGGAACTCACTCAAAGTATATAGGTGTTGTTGGAATCATAAACCTTAAAAAGGGTGAAAAGCGGGTAAATTTTTGTATTTGAAGTTCATTATTTTCTAAGTATAGGTTAAACAACATCTTTCTGTAATGGCCACATCTGTCGCAGACTCGCAGAACCGATGAAAGGTGGGGTAAACGGGTTCTCGAGTGGAGACCACGCCTAGGCAAACGTAGTGTAGGACGCCTCCCAGCTCGATGGATCGACGACCTTAGGAAGATGGCTGGCAGTAGATGGATAAAAAAACGGGATATTGTCCTCTTTGGCGCTCTTTGAGGGAGGCCTACGTCCTGCAGTGGACTACAAAAGGCTGAGATGAGATGATGATGATGAGATTAAACAATAAAATAAGAAGTATTTTTTGCGATTAGATTTTAATGAAATTCCCAAAAAGTATATAATGACACTGTTTTCGAAGGAAATATGAGTATATTATTATAAGCATATTAATATAAATATTATTTCAATCACGGTTAAGGCGGCCGCTGCCGCGGCACGCTCACGCTCACTGTGGTCACTGTTCTAACCTAACCTAACCCAGACGAGATTTTTATCATTATTTGACTTATTGACATGTTGGCCTTCCGCGCCTCCGCTTTATTAAATTAGGGCAGACAAGTACCCTAAAATAAAAATAAAGTTCAAGTTTTTATAGAAATTAGGTATGATTATTATATCACATTATAACATTAAGGCATTATATAAAGTGAATTGTATATTATAAGAGTTGTATACAATAGTACATTATGATACAAGTGTGTAAAGTTGATTATTACACACGAGGCACTATTGTAAGCGCGAGCCGCAGGCGAGCGCGGTATGGAAGCCGAGTATGTAATAATTAATGCACACGAGTTCCATACGACGTTTTTCAACACAATTGCGAGGAAAAAACCAAACTAAAATCTAAAATACCGTCTCCGTTTTTGCTGTTTTTCTCTGTATTTTGGCAGCAACAGGCTATCACTTTCGTTTCGTGCCTCGATAAGTATTTTCGTCGGGGTTAAAGTAGACATTTTTCACTTTACCAAATATTCAGGGAAAATGATTCGATGCGCGCGCAGGTTCAATAATGGCAAAGGAAAAACTGGCCGTTCAGCTGGAGTAGCAGCAAAAATAAATTATTGTTTCTAAAAATGATACATAAGTTAATTTGTGTTTATTAATATACAATTTGATAAAATGAAATATTTATTTGTCATCTTTAGTCAAAGTTGTCAAATATTTATTTGTCATCATTAGCCTTATTACACCATTATTACAGCACAAGTGCGTAAAATAGTCGTTATATAACGATATGAGTTCGCTTACATTACAAGGGATATGAACCTTGCTGAACGCGTTTGTAAATGCAAAGTCTACACATAATTCTCAAAGCTTGATTCTCATCCTGAATTGAAAAGTTAGCATAGTTACAAGGATATTTGAGTGCTCCTTGCAGACGGTATAATTAGCCTTAGCGGTAGCCTTCTAAAAAAGTTTGTTTTAGGTGCTGCTTGCAATTGATTAAAGAGGGAAATGATGGGATACAAGAAGAGCTAGATCTTATCGCAGCGCTTCAAATATTGCACGCATTCGACTTGAAACTTCTTCCTATTCAAGGTATAATTGGCGACAATTTATTAACATTGCTGGTAAGTAAATTATTTTATATATTTTTATTGTTTGAAATGTCCCTTTAGTTCGCCTGTGTGAAGATCGGATGGCGCTGATAGAAGAATGCCTAAAAACGGACCCCAACGCTTATTTAGCGAGTCACAAGCTGCTCAAACTGGCAAAACTACTAAGGATCTCCGGCTACGATGAAAATATAAGGTACTGTGTAAAAAGACGTATCACTCATACGAAGACCTTAAGAGTAGGAGTAGTCAATTCGGCTATTTAATGGAATCCAATAGGGTTTTTAAAGGGATGGTAGAATTAGAATGGTGAAAGATTGATGAAGATTTAGACTCTACTAGTGTGACGGTACAAACCAAACGAAATCAACTGTTGATCTGTTTAATCTAATTATTAAGTCTTCTATAAAAAACAAAGATTTTTTGATATTTGATAAAAATGTATTAAATCTTTGGCGCTCTTTGAGGGAGGCCTACGTCCTGCAGTGGACTACAAAAGGCTGAGATGAGATGATGATGATGAGATTAAACAATGAAATAAGAAGTATTTTTTGCGATTAGATTTTAATGAAATTCCCAAAAATATAGTATATAATGACACTGTTTTCGAAGGAAATATGAGTATATTATTATAAGCATATTAATATAAATATTATTTCAATCACGGTTAAGGCGGCCGCTGCCGCGGCACGCTCACGCTCACTGTGGTCACTGTTCTAACCTAACCTAACCCAGACGAGATTTTTATCATTATTTGACTTATTGACAAGTTGGCCTTCCGAGCCTCCGCTTTATTGAATTAGGGCAGACAAGTACCCTAAAATAAAAATAAAGTTCAAGTTTTTATAGAAATTAGGTATGATTATTATATCACATTATAACATTAAGGCATTATATAAAGTGAATTGTATATTATAAGAGTTGTATACAATAGTACAGTATGATACAAGTGTGTAAAGTTGATTATTACACACGAGGCACTATTGTAAGCGCGAGCCGCAGGCGAGCGCGGTATGGAAGCCGAGTATGTAATAATTAATGCACACGAGTTCCATACGACGTTTTTCAACACAATTGCGAGGAAAAAACCAAACTAAAATCTAAAATACCGTCTCCGTTTTTGCTGTTTTTCTCTGGATTTTGGCAGCAACAGGCTATCACTTTCGTTTCGTGCCTCGATAAGTATTTTCGTCGGGGTTAAAGTAGACATTTTTCACTTTACCAAATATTCAGGGAAAATGATTCGATGCGCGCGCAGGTTCAATAATGGCAAAGGAAAAACTGGCCGTTCAGCCGGAGTAGCAGCAAAAATAAATTATTGTTTCTAAAAATACATAAGTTAATTTGTGTTTATTAATATACAATTTGATAAAATGAAATATTTATTTGTCATCTTTAGTCAAAGTTGTCAAATATTTATTTGTCATCATTAGCCTTATTACACCATTATTACAGCACAAGTGCGTAATATGATGAATTATGAAACTCAAACAATAATTATACGTAATAAAATTAGAACAATTGTATTTAGTTCAAGGAAAAATTATATCAAATGAGCGTTTTATCGGTTAAAATTAGTTCATTTGATTTTCCAACAATTGAACCGCACCCGCGTGTCGTGCCACGCGCAGTGTAGGGTTCAGTAGTTGCCCGTCGTTACCAAAATATTTTAAGAAATTACTTCATAAGTCACTTTTAATGTGTGTTACACACACACACACACACACACACACACACACACACACACACACACACATACACACACACACACACACACACACACACACACACACACACACACACACACACACACACACACACACGCGCACGTTACATTATGGGGGCTACCCTAAAAAAATATTTTACAGAATTTTATTCTACCTCTTTGTCGGCGTGATTGATATAATACTAATATTTGTCACACTTGGGGCCTTTACAATAATGTACGGATAAAGTGCCAATTAGTTATGTAACAGATGAAAATTGTAGAGGATAAAAGTGCTCGAAATAATGTGTCATATAGCGCTATTTGACGGTGGTGAAACGCAAAAATTGCGTTTATCCTATAAATAAGTAGAAAATAGCTTATTAAGAACTTCTCCGTACATTGTGAAATAGGCCATTAGAATAAATAATTAACTTAATTTATGTTTTAGGTTAAAAATGCCGAGTAAATACAAAAGAAGAGACAATGCAACAACGCATTAGACGTTGGACAACTGCAGAATAGGCGGCTTCATTAGTGGATATGGAATAAAAAACAATGTCAGTCAACAAACCAAAGAACTTACCAATCCATTATTTTGTTAACAATTTTTTTGATGAGGTATTTGATACCATGACAACCTCTGTTTTATTTGATTAAAACAATTTTAAAATAAAAATGATTAACTATATTTTACTATTCTTGATTTATTGTATCTACCTACTCATATATTTTCATTATTTTTTGCAACCTTATTATTTTTATTACTTTAGGAAAGTAACCTTTGTTGCACCAATAATAGTGTTAAGGATAGACGCCCAAGTCAGAAAATAGGGTGCAACATAGATGCCCAATCAGGTGACCTATCCTACGAACTTTTCATTATCATCGTTAAAGTTACAACAATTGACTTATATATTACTTCGTACAACAGTCATTTGGATAGGAAGCAGAATGGCACGTGAAAGATATTATTCAAATTAGAAAACATTCAAAATAATGTGCATTTCGTTTCGAGGCACATTCATCCAGCTCATTTTCACTCAAAGGGCACCTATCCGGTAGTAAAGGCATATATCTCCCAAAATTTAGAGGTATATAATAATTGTCATACCTCCATAATTAATAATACATCTTGCTAAAAATTTTACACAAAGCTTTTACTGTCTTAATCAGAGTGCATTTGCTATTCCGGGACTAAGGTTAATTAAACCACTGTTTTAACGTATAAAAATAAGTGGTTTAACCTTAATCAGGACTAGTAAATGAGCTCTGAATAAGAGAGTTACAGATTTAAGACCGAACTACATTTACCTGTAAATATAACTTCATCTGAGTCTACAGGTTTTTTTTTTGAGATGGGCTTACTCTTGACCCCAATCTTGCTCTTTATTGTTATTTAGTAGGATTATAAACTTCCGCCTTTTTTAAAGTCGGCTGAAAATAACTAAGTCATACATGCATACCGTAGGCACAGACTACAGTATAGTTTCGCGTTTTTTTTTCACGTATCTTTGACTGCATGAAATACCTAACATTTAAATAGTGCTGGCATACAATACGTACCTGTTGCTTACGGCCCGGGAGACCTTCAAGTACAGGGCTGCAGTACGCAGGTGCAATGGGTGGGCGGCGGGGTTGCAATGGTTTCAATGTCAATCAATACTGCATGTAGGTCAATATGTATCTTATTTTAAGTTATGGTGGTTTTTATTTTTATTTTCACACTTTCAGTCTAACAAATCAATAGAGCATTACTAACTGTTGCAGCCTATATAAAACTGATACGTTTCGTTGCATTCATTGACGAGACAAGACGTGTTTTAATCGTGCCATATAGTTTTATGATTTTGCTCGGACAAACTTTGATCAGAATTATGTGAATTGGGGAAGATTAAGGTTTAGGTATTGTGTTATTTACTGTATTCGTTACAAGTGCCAAATATGCCACATGTAGATTTAGTATCTCAAAAGAAAATTTTAAAAAATTGCACATTACGCTATGATTCAGCTAGGACACTCAAATGCTGTCGGGATATTCACATCCGTAAAACCTTGAAACGGCTACTACGCTTGATGTCGATAGTTCATGTGGCGAGGAGATGGCACTAGAGGTAAAAGGAGGGGCAAGAAGAATCGGGAGGGGAGGTCTTGTGGCCGCCCCAGGCCAGCCCCCATGCAGACGACATTGACCCTGCATCAACGCCGAGCAAATGTCAGCTCCAGGATGCAGGAAGCGTGTAGCAGCCTCTGATGACCTTGACCTTTTCCACGCATGCTCATATCTGTAAAGTAGTGCGCGGCCCGATCGATGAAAACGAACGTAGCTCGCTAGAACTGTATATGTAGTTATCAAGGATATATAATATATGAGAAACTTCTAGAGCACCATTTCTGTTAAATATTACTCAAATCGGTTTCACATAAATACATTTAGGGAGTTAATAAACCAATAACACTGAAGCCTGGGTGTGCTTCGAGACCCATGGCAATTTTATTATAAATATTGTGAACATGTTCTGTTGGTGTACCTTTTGAAATAAATAAAATAAAAAACACAAGGTGTTTTTGAGACTAGGCAGGCAGTTGGTTTGTGGTCAGGAAAATATTCATTAGAATTTTAAAAGTTTTTCCAATCTTTATCTCGCTACATTAAAGAGTGTAGGAGAAAGTTTGTTTTTTGTGACAAATCATTTTATTTATTCTTGTATTATAGACACAAAGGAATCTCTATTGTTTTTACGGTTATAGACGTGAAAAGCGAGCTTTTTTAAAAGCTAAATGACATTTTTATTTTTAGCATTTGCCAAGAAGTTCATCTGTCATTGCCTATTATGATAATAATTTGTAAAAGGTGTAGATATAATTTATAAAATATCTGATAATACACGAACAACATTTATTTTTCAAACATTATATAAGAGAAGAATGTAATTATAAAATAACGTTGACTTTATAAAATTCACTTACTAAAACTAGATAATACACAAAAAATACAAAAAAGTACCTCCAAATAAAAGTAAAAAATATATAAATCATGCAAATATTATCAACACTAATATATTTATTAAAATTATCTGCCTATCTATACTATAATAAATCTGTAACGGGTCGATGCCTGTACATTGAAGATATTTTAAAACTTGTTTTTGGAGAGCACTCTATAATCGATACTGAAGCCAAAAATGCAATTATTTTAATTCTTGTCTGTCTTTCTGTCTGTCACGATGTATACGCTAATCTCCGAAGATACTGCACGGATTTCTTTGCGGTTTTTACAAATAGATAAAGGCAAAATGACACTGGAAGGATTGATTCCAATATAGAATAAGAAGGAACCAAAAATCTATTACTTTATTAAACCGTATTACGAGTACCTACATTGAAGATATTTTTAACCGACTTCAAAAAAGGAGGAGGTTCTCAATTCGTCTGAATGATTTTTTTGTATGTTTGTTACGCGATTACTCCGTTAATTATGAACAGATATCAAAATTCCTTTTTTACCTACTAAGAGTATACCTACTTCCGAGGTGGTTCCATTTTCACCAAGGTAGGATCTGATGGAGGAATTACCCGAAAATCAAAGAAAATTCTCAAAAAATGTAGGCACATAGAGTGTGTTTGTCAACTTTAAATAACTTATTCAGATCTTTGCTTCTGTCAGTTATCATAATTATACTGCTGGGCTGAAGATGAAAGTCACAAAAATCCTTAACAGACGTCGACAGATAATATTTTGCAGTGCATTGGGCAAACGTGGCGCTTACGAGGTACTGACAAGAATTTTCAGCTCTTTTCTTAATAAATAGTGCTTCACGCAGTCCAAAGCGTTAAATTGCTTGATATGGCAATACTATGGCAATACGATCATCCTGTAGTCCACGCAAACGAAGTTGCGGGCACAGCTAGTTATGGAATATGAGTACCGTCGTGGCAGCAACGCGGCACAAGCGGCACGCAACATCAACGACGTTTACGGAGTTAACACTACAAACCAACGCACCACCTGTTATTGGTTTGCTCGCTTCCGTTCTGGAAATTTCGACCTGAAAAATGAACCTCGCGGTCGTCCGAAGATTCTGGTCAAGTCAACAATGACGAATCAATGGCGATTGTGGAAGCTGATGATACACAATCTACGGCTGAATTAGCAGCAGCTTTCAACTTTAGCGTCAAAACAATAGGGCATTTCTTCAGAGACGCCGTTTTTTTGTCCGCTTTCCTAAACCACATAAAATGACTTGTTGCATTTTTGGTAAAAAACATGAACAATCTATGTACTATTGGCTAACTGGAGAGCCTACTAAAAACGACAGCATTTTCTCGTTTTTTTCAAAATAAATTGGTTAGGTTCAAAAATTAAGAAATTTGTCGATTTTTTGCGTGTCTCTTTTCCAAAAATTAGCGTAAAAGGCGTCATACCTACCTTTTTTGGTAAAGTTTTCATTATATTATTAATGTTCACGTATTTAAGGATATTTGATGATTAAGATTTAGTCAGTAATGTTAACCCGTGTGAATGTTATAGTTTTATTGTATCGAGGTTTCAAACATCTGTCCCACGCTGGAGTATCAATTCCGTGTATTCACATTTTGACTCCATACATTACTACTACGCGCCATTTAGTTTAAAGTGCTCGATTACTACAATCTGTCATTTCATGTCATCAGCAGCTTGCACATGGGGATTTTACTTTTTTGGAGACCATAACAAAGGAATTTTAAGTTTCGGTGATTTTCGCTCCCCTTGTTTTCTCAATTCGGCGAGGCAAATAAAATATGTACCAGTGGTTTAATTAAACTTTGCTATTATCTAAAATGTGTATTTGATAATGATGTTATTAGAAACATTGTCAAAACTTACAAATGAAAGCCGCAGAGTCACTCACTCTGCAGCACATCCATAAAAATAAGATATATTTTTCAAATCGGTGAGTGGTAATTTGTTGTTTTTTTTACCGAATTGAGATTTCTTCCCTCGAATTGAGAATCTTCCAACCGAATTGATATTTTCAGCAGATTATTATCTTTTTTGTGGCCATTTTTACCGTTTAAAAAAAGAGGTTCTCGGCTTGACCCGTATGTGTGCATTTTTGTCCACGATTATATCGCGTTTGGCTTAACCAATTTTGATGTACTTTTCAGAAAACATATTAGCAAGGCGGAAGGATGCTTAATGTGTTTCATTTGATTTTTAAGACTACTTATGTTATATATTTGCGTCTGGTACTCTTCCTCCGTCACTGAGCTGATGATGGAAGTCGTATCGAATAGAAATCGAAGTTTGCATATTATGATTGCAGTATTGTTTTAAGAAGTATAAATCAAGTAGATTAAATCAAGTATTTTATATAGCAAATGTACATTTTATCACATTACTGAAAAACTGATTACTTCGTCCATTGCCAAAACAAAATTTTCCGATTTCGAAAATAATGTCTGATGATCATGTTATTTTTTAGACTCGTGTAGTAAGTTTAATAAATTGATAGTTATTAGAAAGCGATAATATTGATCTAGGATCGTTAATATTAAGTCTAATGGTACCAAGTAAAAATCACTTTCTTATAATACGAGGCATGATAACAATGAAAAGGTAAGTCTGAGTTTGAAGTTTCTATGTTAAAATTACGGTCAAATATCACTGAAAGTACAAAAACAATAAATTGATGAGAAAAATGACTACCTAATAGTATAAAAAACAATGTTGATTTTACTAAAGTCACTTATTAATAAAATAGTATTTTATTATTTCCTTCCGTCTTCTATAATTCATCTTCTCTTTGAACCCGTTTTTTTGTCACAAATACTGTATTTTACAATTTTCAATACCTTCGGTACTACGTTTTCTAAATTCGGTGGTAAATTTTTAAATTCGGTAGTACTTATCCTAAATTCGGTGTTACTATTGTAAATTCAGTGATTCCATGTCTTAATTAAGTGGCCAAAAAACTTTAAACCAAAATATTTCAAGAAATATGGCAGATTTTTACTGCCCTTTAGAATGACTCGCTTTGGATAGTAATGTATTTGCGATTCATTGTATTAATAATATTTTTAAAGCAAAAAAAATGTTTTTCGCCGACTTGAGAAAAATCTACCCATCCCGGAGAAATGCCCAATATTGGTCCATTTGCGTTAAATTGGCAAGGTAAAAAAACTTGACAAATGGGTGCCCCACGAACTCAATGATCGCCAGCGCGAAGTACGCGTCGACAAGTGCCTGGCACTGCTCAACACATGACACATAAATGAAGGAATTTTGAACCGCATTGTTACCTGCGATAAAAAAGGATTCTGTTTGATAACTGCTAGTGCTCAGCAAGTTGGTTGGATCCTGGTTCAGCGCCTTAACAATGCCCTAAACGAAAACTTACCCCTAGAAGAGTGATGGTCACTGTTTGGTGGTCTAGCGCCGGTGTGATTCATCACAGCTTCTTACCAATCGGGGTGAGCATTACTGCAGATGTGTACTGTGAAGAACTGAACACAATGTTGGAAAAGCTGGCACATCTCCAACCAGCATTGGTCAATCGCTCGTCTCCGCTGCTCCTGCACGATAACACGCTCCATAATGCACAGCAGACGGTCTCCAAGTTGCAAGAACTGGGGTTG
Source organism: Anania fuscalis (assembly GCA_950371115.1). Lineage (NCBI taxonomy): Eukaryota > Metazoa > Arthropoda > Insecta > Lepidoptera > Crambidae > Anania > Anania fuscalis. Next base: position 29,279,739 of record OX493324.1, read on the forward strand.
AAAGCTCTCCGTCATCCACCCTACTCACCAGACCTTGCGCCTACAGACTACTTTTTCCAGAATTTGGATAACTTCTTGGCGGGAAAAAAAATCAATACTCGAGAGGCAGTACACAATGCCTTTGAAGAATTTGTTGAAGGGCATCAATAGACTGCTACTGCGTTGGCAAAGATGCATTGTTTGCATGGGTGATTACTTCGATTAATACAAATAAAAATAAATGAAAAAAAAGAATTTTTTTTGGGCGCAAAACCTTCTCTATTATTACATGAAAGGTAAGAACTTAGATTTTACAGGAAGTAGGTATATATCACTCTTTTTAAATCATATTCTATTAGGTACAAAAATAAAGTTTATTTATTAAAGTTTTTTTTTAAATAAAGTTTTATAACATATCTAAACATGGTGAAACATTGTTTAATGATTTATGCAAAATTTCATTTATTAGCTAGACTTAATCCTTGTTAGCAACATTCTCGATATGCAATAAATAATACAGTGTCAATGTTTAAAACTGAAAATCAAAGTTCGATTTTCGTACAAAACAATTAGGTATTTAAATAAAACATTCATTTTTGTCGTTATACAACAGAACCTTTCATGTCCTCGTGAAGATTAACAAGGCTCAGTAGCTTTGGAGGGCACCCAATGTTTATGGTATGGTAATGAGTATGGAATAATAAACACCTAACCACAAAAACCAAGATGATTGTCTACCAAACTTGCGTTCTGAGCATACTCTTGTACGGAGCTGAAACCTGGATATCGTACGCAAAACAAGAACGTCGATTTAATACATTCCACATGCGCGTCAGAAGCATCTTGCAATAACTTGGCAGGACAGAGTCACAAACGAACGGGTTCTGGAAATTGCGAAGCTGCCTAGCTTCACCGCCCTGCTTAAACAGAGACGATTGCGGTGGCTAGGGCATGTGCATCCAATGGAATCTTCTCGACTGCCGCGGCGTGTTCTGCTTGGAGCTGTGGCAAAAGCTAAAAGAGGATTGGGGAGACCTATGCTGCATTTCAAAGATTGCGCCAAGCGGGATATGGCTGCTTTTGACATCGATTTTCAAAGCTGGGAGAAGCTCGCTGAAGAAAGGGATGAATGGCGAAAGCGCGTATTCGATGGGCGTTAAATTCACGATGAGACGCCTGGTTCTCTGATCTCGCTAACAATAAACAAAAACAAAACAGCCACTTAGCAGTCACCAACTCCACCTTCACTTGTAGAGCGTGCGGAAAATCTTGCCGCTCCCGTATTGGATTATATAGCCACAAAAAATCCTGTCTCAGACACTAATTAAATCGTCTCTCACAGACGTATGAGGCTTATGTTTCATTTCTGTCACAAACATAATACTTTATTTACTTTAATAACATCATCTATATTATAAAATTTAACGAATTCCCATAGGTACCTATATACGGTCCGATTTTATTAGTGTTCATCCTGTTAACCTGTGACTATATAGGTGAAAAGCAATCGTAAAAACCGATTTTCAAATGTGTACCATAAAAACTAAAAAAGTTAAAAATCAACAACATTGACTTCATATTGCATAAACTCGTCCTATCTTTGCTACTTTTAACCATCTGATTATCCGTCTTATTCCTTCCCCTTGTACAGAGCGAGAAAGAGTTAAAGATAGGATAAGAGAGACAAGAGTTTATGCAATATGAAGTCGATGTTGTTATTTTGTAATTTATTTTTAACTTTTTTAGTTTTTATGATAGACATTTGAAAGTTGGTTTTTACGTTTGTTTTTACCTATATAGTCACAGGTTAACAGGATGAACACTAATAAAATCGGACCTTATATATATACGTAAATATATAGTTATCTAAAAATATTGATGTTAAAAATCTAAACTGGTTTTTACTAAATCTACGTACAATTTGTAATATCAATTAAGAAAAATTTTATAATAATTCAACATCACGTAATCCTAAAAGATTTAATATTATATCATGATTAAAAGTTTAAGCCTAAATTTTAAAACGACTAGATTATTTTTAAAATCCTTAAATACGAGAGAGATCTAAAACATCTTAATAGCTACATAACATCAATTATAATGCAACGTTTATAATAAAATATTGATCAATTTTATTTAACATTAAACACTTACAAAACCTTCTGTAAAAATAGTCAATTTTATATATTAAAATAAATTTAAAAAGTCATTTAATTATATACTTATACAGACTTTGACATGATAGTTAAACATTGTTTAATGATTTATGCAAAATTTCATTTATTAGCTAGACTTAATCCTTGTTAGCAACATTATTGATATGCAATAAATAATACAGTGTGTCAATGTTTAAAACTGCAAAATAAAGTTCGATTTGCGTACAAAACAATTAGGTATTTAAATAAAATATTCATTTTTGTCTCAAACATAATACCGACTAATAATCTTAATACCGATTTTATTTACTATAATAACATCATCGATATTATAAAATTTAACGAATCCCCATAGGTATATACGTCAATATATAGTTATCTAAAAATGTTGATGTTAAAAATCTAAACTATTTTTTACAAAATCTACGTACAATTTGTAATATCAATTAAGAAAGATTATATAAGAATTCAAAATCACGTCATCCTAAAGGATTAAATATTTTATCATGATTAAAAATCTAAGCCTAAATTTTATAACGACTAGATTTTTTTTAATTTTTTTAATCCTTTAATACAACACATCCAACATCAATAACAATGCAACATTCATAATAAAATATTGATCAATTTTATGTATTTGTATAAATACTTTATTTGTCAATAAAAATAGATACCTAACTCAGCCTTAACGGGTTAGAAGTACCGCTCTTAACACATTGTATATATTTTAACTTAAAGTTTGGCTTTTAGTTTGGCATTAAGGTATGAAACAAAGTTAAAGAACTGTCATTATATATTTTCTTAATCGCTTACCGAAATAAATGCCGAAATTCTAAGTGGAATTATCAAATTGTACTGAAAATAACATATAGCCTTATAGTAGCATATAGTAGCTACTATGTGAATTCTTAGACTTCTTATAATAACAAAAAACGACTTGCTGGAACTTGCTGTCAATTTTAAAATTCCGTTTCTTGGCGTGTTGACGAATCACGGCGAATGGTGCGATTTTGTGCGCCCCTTGACGTCCTAAGGCTGTACGATGGAAAATCATCACAGGTGCAGCGATAGTCGTCGGGGCGTATTGACTTCTGCATTATTTCATCGGCAGTAATGTAGAAAAAGCTGTTTAAGGCAGAACGGCTGAATCCCAAACTAATAACTACATAGAAGACTAAATCAGACGCATCAGGGGAGATGTATACAAAAATCAAACATGGGCACCAGGAAACCACATAATAAAGGAAGGCGGTCAGATTTAATGTGCAAGTAATATAATCTAGGGTGTAGTGGTGGCATCGGTTGTAAGTAGAGCCACTACACCATCGCCGAAGGTAAACGATTGTCGAGTACAGTAAAGGTCCCGAGAGAAATGCTGGTATTAGCTGAAACAGGCAAGCTGTTATAGTCCTGTAGCGGAGGTTGCCATGATGGCGCCTTTCGCAGTAGTCATAATCTAAATTAAAGCCCACTCCATTCCCAGCAATGGCGGTGCTCACAACCAAGACAGCTAAAATGATCATTGTTTGGAGAGTTGAGTTAAACAGGACCATAGATTTTTTTATGCGAAAGTATTCGCCAATGGCCAAAAACTGTGAACAAAAAACAGTATTATTTTATGACATAAGTTGTTGAGGCCTCAATTCCGGTGGACTGACGACCTAGTTGATTTAAAAAGGATAAGGTGATGTTCTCAAAAACAAATTGGAGAACATCACATACATTGCTATGATCCTAAGGTAAGTAGCCAAAACCTAAGTATTATAGAAATCTAAAACCATGAGGGTACCACAACACCCAGATCCGAAATAACCTATCATAAGTTTCTTAAAACAGGTAAATAAATATTAATAAATAAATATTGGACAACATCACATACATTGCTCCGTTCCTAAGATAAGTAGCTAAAGCACTTGTGTTATAGAATTAAAAAAACAACGACAGTACCACAATACCAAGACCCGAGACAATATAGGAAAGTTCGTTTTCTACATTGACCCGTCCGGGGATCGAACTCGAAACCTCGGAGATAGCGACGCCATATATCGGCATATATCGTCAACGGCACAACGCGTTGTGCCGTTGACGAGAGACGAGCACGCCGGACTATATATGGCGTCGCTATCTCCGAGGTTTCGAGTTCGATCCCCGGACGGGTCAATGTAGAAAACGAACTTTCCTATATTGTCTCGGGTCTTGGTATTGTGGTACTGTCGGCAACGTCTAAATAATAATTGAAAAGAAATAATAATAAATTTAAGCTAAATAAGTTTATAAGAAAATGTTTATATTGTAGGTAAATATGATTGTACTTACAGCAAAAAAGAGACTATAGCTGTAGAAACATGATTCAGCAAGAAATTGCATTAAATAACAGATTCCCGCGGTATCTCCACCTTTAAGCAACAATGCGGCCGAAAGTGGCATCACAGCTGCAGTCATCAATAAATCGGTATACCCGGTGCAAGATAAGAAAATGTTTCCTGAAACAAAGACAAGCCGATAGCACGTTAAGCGCCTAAGTGACAGGTGTCATCACCAAAAAAACATAATATTACCTATCGTGTCTAGTTTCGTAACAGTCGTGGCAGTCAGATACTCTAGTAGGTACAATAATGTATGTATTGTAACAGTGTCATAAAATAAATTGACCTGCAACGAAAATCAAACCCGAGACCCTTTACGTCCAAAGCAAAACACCGCGCCACTAGGCCAAAAGGATCGGCTAATTATTGATTTTCATGTCGCCATCTTTTTTATATTATTATTTTTTTCTTAAAGAAATACACTCTATCTGAACTAATACTACGAAAATATCTATGAAACAGACTTTGTATATTCAGTTTTTATAATTTGCTCTAGTTTAATCAAAAGTCCTCCAAAAGTAAAATCATTTGAGTCCAAACAAAAGATATCTATTATGAAGGATGTCGCAGTCGGATTGTATAATCCGCCGTATTACAAAACGCCTCCGTTTTGTAAAATAGCAAGTTAGTTTGTAATAAAAAAAGTTTAATAAAAAACTAAATACCGACTTCAAAATGAAACTAAAAAGCGAAAAATAATATTGACTAAAACATACCTAATCAGTTCTTTTTGGAGTCGGTGCCAGCCATCGAGAGTTAAAATGTGTTCATTCGCACCGACTCCAAAAAGAACTGATTAGGTATGTTTTAGTCAATATTATTTTTCGCTTTTTAGTTTCATTTTGAAGTCGGTTTTTAGTTTTTTATTAAACTTTTTTTATTTTACAATTTTAAGTGTTAAGTCCTCTATTTTTTCCCTCCTAACTTCGCCAAAAATTACTTTACAGCAAAGTCACCTTAACTAATATTGGTCCTCTATGGACCCCCCATCCAATGGTATGATAAAAATAAGGTGTTATATAGGGTCAATTTTTCGACGAAAATTTTTAAATATTAAGAAAAGGGTTTACCTACACTCCAACCAGAACGGCGGCTATTTTGGTGTCGTAACCATAGGATAAGGTCTCGCGTTAAATAACAGGTTTAATTAAGAAAGGAACTTTCAAATTTTTTTTCGTTACTGGGTGTGCGGGTACGCCCCCAGTAAATAAAAATTGGCGGTCTGGTACCTCATAAGCTCCACGTCTGCTCAACACACTGCGAAATACGTTCTGTCGACAAATTGCAGTATTATCTTCTAACTCCTATTCGTTAAGGAGTTCTGTGGCTTCCATCATCAGGTCAGCAACATGACATGATGATTACCAGACCCAAAAATCAGCATCAAGTCAGAAAATATATGCAAAACATTATGGGTGCCTATAAAAATTGAGGGTTGCCCTTGATTTCCCAGGGATCCCATCATCAGAATCTGACTTGGTGGAAATGGGACCACCTCGGGAGTATACTTTTTCAAACTAAAAAATAAATTTTGAAATCGGTCCATAATTGACGGCGTAATTGCGTAACATACATACATAAAAAAAAAACAACATTCAGACGAATTGAGAACCTCCTCCTTTTTTTGAAGTCGGTTAAAAAGGCAAATTATAATATAATACATAATAAATATCGGACAACATCACACACATTGTTCTAGTCCTAAAGTAAGTACCTAGATAGATCACTTGTTATAAAAATTAGAAACAACGTCGGTACCACAACACCCAGACCCGAGACGATAAGTATAGAAAAGTTAGTTTTCCACATTGACCCGACCGGGAATCGAACCCGTAACCTTATAGATGGGGACGCCAAATCCGGCATGCTCTCCTCTCAACTACGGAGGTCTTCGAAAATTAAACGATTCGATTGCAAAATATACAATGATTTTTACCCTTATAAAACCACCCCTGAAATAAACTGTATTTAATAAAAAAAGTAATATTAAAATTTCATGAACTAATAATGATTGTCAATTGAAGTTATTTATTTGATATTAAAGCATTTCGCTCGTAATAAACATTTTTAATACCACATCAAATTCTTCCGACAGTCATACAAATTATATAGCCCCAAGCCAGCAAAGCTGTATATCCGAGTGTTATATTAAAAAGGTTGGCAAGCCTTAACTACCGACATGCATAAGTGGAGAGGTTTGCGAGAACCTTTGACCCAATAGTAGGACGGAAAAGATTAAGTTAAAAAAAATAGGCATGAATGACTTAAATATGTGTGTGTATTCACAAAACATTTACTTCTTACGGAATTCGAACCGCAACAACCTTCGTAGGTCGGAACGTGACTCACTAGACCATACGGTCGTCAAATGTTGACCACCACTCAATCAAAATTTCATTTTTCTATAACAATTTTATTGTTTCCCTATCACATGTAAATCATTTACATTTAAGTTCTTACCAACTCGATTCCGATAGCCAACAGCGAGAGCCACGTTGGCTGAGGTTCCGAGGCTCGAGCAGATCATCACGAAAGCGAAAATAATGTGCGACCATTCGTGAGGTATCATGCTCCCGGGAGCGAAATAGCGGCCGGTGTTGTTTATTTCACTATTTAAGCCGGACGTACTATTCATCTTGGCTACCTGGCAAAAGAAAAAATATTAAAAATTAACTCATCTGATTTTTATAAAGAAGTATCTTATTTCAAATACTGTTCCAAGTTTAAGCGTGTTTTACGGCGCGGCGTGCGTGCTTTTAAAGTTTAGTTACTTCCTCATGTTTCAGGGGATAACTTGAGTGTGTATAGTGCATTTTGTTACGACGTGTTCTTGTCACTTTTTAAATTATATTTTAGGTAGTTACTAAATTATGATTTTAAAATTATTTATTGAACCGTAGAAACGACAGCTTTTGCATTAGGGTTCACTGAAAATATTTTCGAAACTGCTAACGTCGTAATGCACTAGTTTTTTTTCAAGATCAGGTTTCATTAAGCGTTGTCCTTGGCGGAAAAATATGTCAAAAACCGCAGAAATTACAGCTATTCCGCCTTCAGGGGTACTCACGTCACGCGTCAAAGGCGGTTCTGTTTTCTTTAAATAGTTTTCAAATTTGTGAATTTTTCAAATCCGAAGACGCAATTTATGGCGTCCGCGGCGGTGGCTGGTGTCGAACTGAGTGCATGCATTCTGTTATATGCGTGGCGCATCCGAAGGCACAGAGATAACTACACTGGGCCCTGGAAAGTTCAAGGCCGCGACCGTGGCCTATTTTATATCGCAAAACAATGTTTTAAAGCTTTACGTCGAATACATTTAATATTGGAGCTTCATTAGGTTATTTAAGGATTCATAAGACAAATAAAAAAGTCAATAGTCGATTTATTTCTAAGTAAAGTAATAAATTACGATATAAAAATAAAAAATACCCTTTAGGCATAGGCCGACTGCCAGGGCAGGCCGGTTTTATTATGGCGTTACTTTACTACTACTAAGTAGTTTGTTATGCAAAATGAAGCAAGTATTTATTTATTTACATAAATAATAACCAATCCGCAGGACGATATATTTTCAAATCTGTATAATAAAATACTATCACCCATTGCAGCCATGGTAGATATTTTTGAAACACTTTATAATTTATGTTGAACTCTTGATTGACAAAGATACATAATGCACCCAGGACACCTAAAGAATCACTTTGGTGTCTGTCTGTTAGTCTAACTTTCATCAGGAACACTTGGAGATATCATGTTGAAGTTTTTTATCATAAGCTCAGGTCTGCAATCTTCTGGAGGTGTGAAAAATTAAGCATATGTGTTTTAATAACTATCTTCTAGAGATGATTCTACTGCTGATATACAACAACTTTTTCTATGGTACCAACTTCGAAATCTCAAAAAAAACACATATCTCCGTACAACTAATGTCAGCCTGATTTGCGGTTTTGGATAGGGAAGATAATTTTTTTTGCAATCTCGAAGTTGGTCCCTTTGAAAAAGAAGAAAAAGTTGTTGTAATTGAGCAATAGAATCAACCCATAGAAAATAGTTAACAGATTTTACACCTTATAATGTATGTGACGTTTTATTTAACTACTATTTATTTATTACAAGTCAAGCAAATAAAAAATAACTATGAAGAAGAGATAGATATAAAACCGTGAATTTGGAGTTATAGCAAAAAACTTTTTTTTAACATAATTACTCTTAAATTACGGTAAAAATTGTCACAACTCGATTCCAGTTTTATAGACGGACCATTACATATTATTACATAAAAGTTTAAAAAAGAAGGTTTAATACTTTTATGCATAAAAATAAAAACCTTATTTAAAACAAGACGCAAAAATTTACATTGACGTGGTCTCGTAAAAAAGCGATTTCTTTCAAACAAACTATGGGGGGGGGGGGGGAATTAAGGTTAAAAGGTGTGAAAACCACATAGATTCAATTTTCCTCACCCCGACATAGGATAAATCATATACATTGCTCTCATCACAGAACAAGTAAGACTTGCTATGTTTTGTGGCTCTGATCATAAGCTAAAGCACTTGTGTTATAGAAATCAGAAACAACGACGGTACCGCAACACTCAGACCCGAGACAATATAGAAAAGTTCGTTTTCTACATTGACCCGACTGGGGATCGAACCCGAAACTTAGGGATGGCGACGCCATATTAAGTCCGGGCTACGGAGGTCGGAGGATATACATACTTATTACGTTTACGATTGACTTAGGTTCTCGTACTTATCACAAAAAAAATCCCATTGCGGGATTCGAACTTGTAACGTCCATGCTTTGTTTAAGTCGGAAGCGCGTATAACACTAGACGGTCGTCAAATAAGTCGCAAATAGAAAAAAAGACAAATAGAAATAAAGATATTAGTTACGAAAAGTTCTCGGCTCTGCGGCTCTAGCAATCCAGAGAGGTAATGCTTATTAAAACAAATTATTATAAGTCTAAACTCTAGCAGTGGCGTGCGGTGCATATAGGCAATTATGCAGTGCCTACCTAAAGAAAAATCCTACAGGACAGCTAACCATCTTTATTTGCCAAATTGACAATCTATAATAAAGTCTAAGTTACCATTTTGTCGTCTTTATTAAACTTTCAAACTAAAGCGCGCTCGTTTCAATACTTTCAATACAAATGACCCACAGTAGGCGGTCGCGATACCGCCTACTATTTCACGCACACTTCTATAATCTGTGCGCATACGTACACAGTTACAAAACACCAATTTTTGGTAAGCATTATGCGGCGCTTACCTGCTCAGCTCCCAATAGATGGCGCTCGATTTCCGCCTCAAATTTAAAGACTTATTTTACGTAAACTTTACATTACAACATGTTAAAATAAAATTTCAAACCATAAAATCCTAATTATATCTATAGTAAAAAGTTTTAAGTTTTAAAACGAATAATTGATTGTTTGCTAAAACTATCCTAAAAATAATGTAAACAGAGATCATTTCGATCGGCCATATTTTTTTTCTTTAGTTTGCTTTGGCTTTCATCCCGCGAGTGTTTTGAAAAGTTGTTTTTACTCTTACGGATCATAAACTGTTTCTTTTGAGTGCTATTATAGTTATTTTAGAGTTCAGTGTTGTGTTATTGTGTTCTATAAAATGGAGAAACTACAATGTACAGTATGTAATGAGAATTCTATTTGTTTTGACAAATTACGCGCCAATCCCTTAAATCAATTTTCATTTGTGGACAAGGCAAAAATAGTATCATTCTCTAGACCTACTCCTAATTTAACGTTAACGCAAAAAAGGAATGCCTCATACGTGAGACATTTCAATTTGAAATATAACGATACCTACGGTTGGCCCGCCGGGTGTTCTCATTCAAATTCCTTGTTTTGTTTGCCGTGCATGTTATTTTCAACTATTAAAACTGTATGAAATGATACTGGCTATGTCGATTTGGACAATTTACCTAATCTTGCCAAAAAACATGATCAGTCTGAAAAGCACATTCAATCGTGTATGGCCATGATTTCGGTTGGAGTGTAGTAAAGGGTGTGCAATGCGTTTGGGACTTAAAAAATTTTTCATTTAAAATATAAAATATAATAAAACTCAAATCTTTGTTTTTCAATGTATAAGGGGGCTCAAATTAAATGCTTTTTATACTTGTGACTTTTACTTTCCGACGCATGGTTTAACCGGAAAATGCGATAAAATATAAAGTGGTCAAACAAAAATTTTTTGTGATAAAATTATAAAACTTCATAAAATTCAAATCTTTGTTTTTCGTCGTAAAGAGGGGCATAAACTAAACGCTTTTAATACTTGTGACTTTTTCTTTCCGTAGCATGGTTTAACAGGAAAATGTGATAGAATATTGGAGCCTCTAGTCACCTAGTTTTTTTTCTCGCTAACAAACTCTACTTTACTTTTACCGAATTTACCTAGATGGCGCTAATAAGAAACAGCAAAGCATAGTGAGTGTTGGTATTGCGCATGAACACTGGACAAAGTCGTCTAGTTTGATGCTTGTCGAGTCAAGCGAGAGCGGCTTATTATGCGACGTTTTATTTTTAATTACGTTAATCTGCTAAAATTTTAAATAAGTGACACATTGTTTGTTTTTATTCGCATTTTGGTTTTACCTAGATTTGTGTGTGAATAAAAAAATATTTTTAAGGTAGATTTGGTATAATGGGTTTTAATTTAAGTTTTACGACTTTAGGCTGCTCTATTTAGGGGAGGAGATTGCGAGATACAGGGTGCTAATTTTGGTCTAACAAAAATAAAAACTTATTTTTCTGTACCGACATTACGATTTTTTTTTAAGTTAACATCGCGATTTAAGCTAACTTGAAATTTGTCACTGCCTACCAAAATCTCAAAGCTATGCACGCCACTGAACTCTAGCTAGACCATTCAATATAATCGTTAACCTACATTGTGCTACATTTGGAAATAGAGAATAATAAAAAAATATAAAGCTGTAATAAAGCTTATTCGTGATAGAATTACAGTGATAGCTATTTGGGATAACATAAAAATTAAGCACTTAAAAGATAAAATCCTAGCCTATCATCAAATCAATGTTAATTTTATTTTAGTTGTTTTGCGGGATGAATCATAATTTTAAACAATATTAACACCAGATGCGTGCCTGCCTACAACAGCTATCGCCTAAGGTATATCTGTAGGATTACGATGATTACCTACTGGCCGCACATGCCAGAAATAAAAATGTTCAAAGGAAAATCTGTCACGTCTGTGAGCTGAATAATACTTTACTAACATCTGAATTACCTGGGCTCAGAATGCTGTGATTCCCAACTTGCATATAACAGGTAACGAGGGCGCATGTGCTGTGCACGGGCGGGTGCAGCGCGTAGCCTCTCCGCCATAGTCCTGCTGTCACCGCTCCCGGTGTTCCACGATCGTCCCAGACCGGGCGGGAAGACAATCGCGGCGAGTCGACTTTAGGCAACTTCCTAATTGTGCTGTTTAAAAGACTGTAGACCACTTCAGTGAAAAAAATCGTACAGTGTCTTGAGCTCTTAGATGAATCGTTACTAAATTGTGTGCGTGAATTTTATAAAATTTCAGCATTTATATTTAAACGTTTGTGTTAGCCAGTGAGATTTTAAGTGCTCCAAATATTTTATGAATTAAAAAGTGTTTCTTAAAGATAACAAGTTACTAAATTATGTGCGTAATAAGTATTCAGTAATGTTTGACCGTTCAACATGAGTCGTAGACCTACCTAACGAGATCTCTTTTCGCGAGTGCTTTAAAATATTCTAAAAATTTCAAAGTGTACTTGTTAATGATTCTAGCTTGCTAAATTTTTCAAAGTTTTGTGAGTGCGTTGGAGGATCCGAAGACTTAAGAAGTGTGCCATAGTATTTAATTTATGGCACGCTAAAGCAGACTTTCCTGTTTTAAATATCTTGTCAGCATCGTTGGATCTTTAGGTAAGATCATTATTAATAATTCCTCAAGGAATTCACAGGCATTATAATTATGTTTTTTTTATAATCATACAGCGTTATTTTTGAATGCAGACAATATTTAATAATAAACATGCCTAGAAGAACATAATTATTTGTTGTGTTACTCAAAGTAGGTACAATGTCTTTGCCTAACTTACTACACAGTACACACCTGTGGAATGTGGGTGGTAGTTGAATACATAGTTTTTTTTTTGTAGGAATCTATATGATTTATTTCTCAGTGCGAATTTTTATTTTTAGCTGCAAATTAGGATTTTGTCACTTTGATACTTAACAAAGGAGGAATAAGGGATGTGTCTGTCTCATTATGACCTGTCTGTAGACAGACAGCTTAAAAGATACGGCAATTGTAGACGACTAACTTTGTGAGAAGATGAGTCGATGTTGCGAGTTTCCAGTAATTTTTTAGGGATTATGAAATTTTTTACGGATACATAAAATCAGATCTCCCGCACGGTGGTTTAATAATAGGATAGCCGTTGGATATAGCGGTTCATTCAGATGCTTCCTGTAACCTTTGCGAGGTCGTCAGTCCACCTACGTTCTACGTTTGGCTTGCCAGTACGTGGCCTTAATTCTAGAATCTTCCTGACCATCGGCCGTTGTTTCTATGCTGTAACTAGCCACTCAACAAGATACTGTTAGGCGTTTTGCAAACGGCGGGGCGGGCCAGGCCGGTCAATTTCACCGCGAAGGATAGCGCAAAGGGAATCCTATACTACCAACGCTCCCGGAGGACAAAAAGACCGCGCCGCAGGTGCCCGGCGGACACTGGCGGCGCAGCGGTCTGCTTTGTGTTCGCGACGAGGGCAGCCGCGGACATCGACAGACCGACGCGGTCTTTATTGCTTCGCGGTCAGACCGGCCCGGCCCGCCCCACCGTCTGCAAAGCGCCTTACTGACAGCTTAGCACTTTTAGCTACTTCATTGCATCGCGTTATTGTGAGTCTATGTGTGAACTTTAAAGTACAATTGACCTTAGAACTAAAGTTAGTAATTATACAACACCAAATACACATAGGCAGACAGACAAACACACATACATTATTATATCTCCCTCCGCTGCCAGCAACGAATCCATCGAGCTAGCATCGACGAGTCCCACCACGGTCTGCAAAAGCGCGCAGGATACTGGTAAAAAAAAAGAATAACTTATCTTAAATGTCATATTAAGGATATGAAAACGGATCTCAAGTTCAAATTCGCTTTTAAACCCCTTTTAATTTAAAATTATAAAAAATAAAATTGAATCAATTAAATTCAATTCAAACAGATAAATTAAATTAAATTGTATTATTTAATAATAAATATTTATTAATATTATACTATACAAGGTCGCTTTTTATAAACTGGTAAAGTTTAAAGGGCAATTATAAAACCATAAATGAATTATGTTTGTTAAAAAAAAATACGCTAGTTTTTGAGAAAAACGCCAAAAACTATTTTGATTTCAACGTAAAAAAAAAAAACCTCGTGCTGCTTGCTAAATGAAATGAGAGAAATAAGAGAGACAGAGGCGATGACGAAGAGATGTCTCCGACTAGACAGGATGCTCTTAAAAATATTTTCTTTTTTTTTGTTAGGAAAAATAAAAATGAAAACAAGCCCGTTTTTAAGAACCAAAATGATATGGCCCGATTTCTCTAAAATCATTATAAGTTCTGTTAAAGTTTCACCAGTTTATAAAAAGCGACCTTATATATATATTTAGGGCTGTTTCACAATGTACGAATAAGTTATGTATAGGATAAGATAAGATAAGATAAGATAAGATTTTATTTCTCGCCATAATTGTTACAATATAGTGATACAGTTGTGAACTATAGCTAGTGATATTAGCTTAACTTAATTAGGTAAAAGTCATCAAATTGATAAATAAAAACATTGTAGTTGCACAAGTAAGATACACCGGAGACATTATGGCGGGCTAACACCTGAATTAGGAAAGCTCCTGTCGTTCAGGTTGCTAGCCTTCCACCCCGTATGAAATCACTAGAATCTTTAGAAAAAGCAATTAATTACATGTAAATAGAAGCAAAAAATATATAGTGTAAACACTAAATACATAGAACAGCAAATGGAGCATAATACATATAGATCTATTACAAGGGACAACGCAGACATATCTTAAGCCGAGCCGCTTTTACAAATAAATAAATAAAAAATAATATAGCACAATTTGAAGCCAGAGTAACAGAATTAAAAACATTAACTACTAAATTTATAAATTTATAATAAGGACTTGTTCCGCTGTAAGATATGAAAGTGCATGTAATTCCTTTTTAAGTACAGATTTTAGCCTGGATCTATTTAGATTAAAAATTTGGTGGATGTCATTAAAATATCTGTAAAGAAAGGGTCCGGTAAAGATTAATTGACGCCGAGCAAATATCGTCCTAAAAGAGGGTACATGAGTACGAACTCGTCTTTTGTGTCATAAAAATATGTAGAGAATAAAAGTGCTTTAATTGATGTGGCTTAGAGCGCTATTTGACGGACGTGAAACGCAAAAATCTGTTTATCCTTCATATAAGTAAAATATACGTACCTAGCTTATTCAGAACTTGTGCCGAACTTATCCGTACATTGTGAAACAGGCACTTAATCATAATAATATTATAATTCAATCCAGTTTCAGCGGTATTTTAAAAAAACATAAAATCTTTAAGAGTACATACCTGTCCACAATGTCAGCCTTAGTAAAGTCTACGAACGGTGAATACTCTGTCACCATATTTTTTCTTGTCGCCTAAGAAAATTGCAAATCATTTTAAATATTAAACCACACAAGAAACAGTTATTATCTGCTGTTAAAATATTCTATGATGATTCAGTTTCATTAAAGTGACAGGTAATTAGGGTTGTCACTTGGCTCTCTTAGGTTTATCAATAATTTATTTTTCGTGGGGAATTAAGTAACACCTCTGTCTGTTACCTCTATCTCTGTACAGAAGTATATTTTTGCTATTTCTCTACAATTGTAGATTCCGTACAAATGAAATTGCCGATACACAATACTGGCAACTTGAGAATTAAATATCTTGCGTTTGATTAGGAATTCCAATTTCAAATTTGTTTCGAAATGGGGCCAGTAAAATATTGTTTTAAAAATGGTATTATATTAATTTATTTTCACATCATTTGTTTGAGCTTCAACATTTCTATAACAACAACTATTAAATCAAGGACACATTGAAAATTCGCGGTAGATTTCGAGTTCCACCGTGGCACTAATGCTGCAGAAACGACTCAAAGATTTCGACGTGTACGGACCAGGCACCGCTGAAAAACGAACGGTGCGTTTTTGGTTTCAACGTTTCCGTTCTGGAAATTTCGATTTACACAATAAGTCTCGTGGACGACCTGATACTCAAGTAAATAACGAAAAATTTACGGCGATAGTGGAAGCGGATCCACCTCAAACCACTTCTAAATTACCAGCAGCCTTCGGCGTAAGTGACAAAATGATACTTATCCATTTGCGCCAAATCGGAAAGTCAAAAAACTCGAAAAGTGGGTACGGGACGAATTGACTGAAGCAAACCAACAAACACGCGTCGCTTGTCGTTTCTTTGCTTAATCGTCACAATAATGAAGGGATTTTGAACCGTATCGTGACTTGTGATGAGAATTGGATCCTGTACGATAATCGGAAGCGATCATCACAATGGCTTGACCCTGGAGAACCGGCAAAACCTTGCCCTAAGCGAAAACTGGCCAAAAAGATTCTGGTTAGTGTTTGGTGGACCTGTGCTGGTGTTATTCACTACAGCTTCTTGAGATCAGGCCAGACGATTACTGCAGACTTGTATTGCCAACAATTCCAAACAATGATGGAAAAGCTCGCCATTAACAACCGAGACTGGTGAATTACTCTAGCCAACTGCTCCTTCAGGATATCGCTAGACCACACCCTGCACCACACTCAAACGGTCGCCAAGTTAGAGGAGCTGCGACTGGAACCTCTCCCCACCATACTCTCCAGATCTTGCCCCAAACAATTACCACTTTTTTTTAAATTTGGATAACTTTTTACAAGGAAAACAATTCAAATCAGATGAGGCAGTAAAAACCTCCTTCAAACAGTTCACAGGCTCTCGCTCCTAAGAGGTTTTTTCCCAAAGGGATCATTGATCTGCCTTTAAAATGGCGGAAGTGTATTGATAACAACGGCGCATACTTCGATTGATTAAATAATAATTTCATGAAAAAAGTGTTTAATTTTTTGATACCTACTGAACGGTAATTTCATATGTAAGGACCTAATATTGTTTTTTTTATCTCTCCACGATTTTCGTGGAGAGATAAATCCGAAGATCCTCAACTAGGTATGCATAGGTCTTTATTTAGTGTTTCGTTTGTTATTTAAAATATGGCGCTTTAATTAAGTACAATATTGATCTTTTACGGCTCTGAAGTTTAGTTCGAACTATTTCGTGATTCATATTGTCCGTCTTTTTGCTGTCTCTTTTACTTTTTTTTCAAGGCTGATATAAACTTGTCTGAAGTGAAAAGCAAGTAATAAATAAGTTTTCTCCTTTTGAAATTCTAGTTACAGCG
This sequence comes from Anania fuscalis, assembly GCA_950371115.1. Taxonomy (NCBI): domain Eukaryota; kingdom Metazoa; phylum Arthropoda; class Insecta; order Lepidoptera; family Crambidae; genus Anania; species Anania fuscalis. The sequence goes on from OX493324.1 coordinate 29,296,787, forward strand.
CCCTCACCGACTCCTAGAGGTACATTTTAGTGCATTAGCTAAAGGACTCAAATCACACTTGTCAATATTATTTAATCCCTTTCATAAAATTGTTTTGTTCTTGAACAAAATACTTTGGTGAAATTTGGTCGACAATACAAACAATATCAAATATAAGAAACAAAAAAAAAACTTTTTTATTTAAGTACACATAAAATTAAAAATATCTCGCTGCAAATAACTTTGAGTTTTGATGCTGACAGTAGGTACTTTGTAATAATTGAGGGTTGTAAAAACATTAATAAGACCAGAGTGACGGCACGGTGCTGACACCTGTTGATCGTAACGGATCGCTCCGCAAGACACGCACACTACCGTAATGTGCATGTACACGTTTATCCACAAGTAAACCTCATTCGCCTTCGTGAAATGCAATTGTAAAATAACAATACTAAAAAAGTAAAGTTAAAAGCTAAGACAGTTAAAGAAATAAACGTTTAAAAATAATATTTATTTATTTGAACACATTGTACAATTTACATACATGCATACATTAACAAACAAGTAAAATTATAATTTGTACAATTCTATTCTTATTATATAATTTCTCGTCTATAATACGATATAATGTTATATAATACGCACATCGTTCTTGTTGCAGAAGTGACAGGCAGCACTTCAACCACTTGAAATGGAAGAACAGAACAGCCAGCAGGGGAGCAACAGGACTGACAGCAACCGAACAACCAGCAACAGGACCGACAGCTCCTCCATAACAGCTCTGCCGAATGAATTCGACGAAGTATTTGGTGGTCCTTGTTGGACCGAGTCTTGCCCCGGCCCAAAAGAATGCTTTTCTCTAATTTCATGTACATGTGGATCAAATAATGAGAGTCAAGCGGACCCCCCAACTCCTTGCTATTGTCGCAAGGAGGTGGATAATTTCAACCCTACCTTTGCTTCGGTGTCACATAATACCACAAGCCCTGCGAAAATTCCAGAACCCATCAGTTTAAGTAGAATTCCACCTCGGACCACCACCATAGCAGTAAGCCACACACAGTCATTTATCTGTACGGCAGGAGCTTCCCAATCTACCGTATTTGAGGAAATCCCGGAATCCGAGACTACTCACGACCCCGGTAAACCACCTAAGACTACTCCCTCACTTCACTCTAGCTCGTCCGCTCACCATTCTACCAAACATATCGAGCAATGAATTTTCACACCATTCAACTCCATTTAATCAAAACAGTTTGAATCCCATTCGGAAAGAGGCTCCAGGTATAGTTTAGTTGCTCGTCTCTCGCCTCAACAGGACCACCAACACAGTCGACATAGAGCTATAATTCTCTTAATCCCCAATAAAAAGAAGATAAGTTCATGGACGAACTGTTTTCCTAGTTCGTCTACTACAATATACATTTAACTAAGGATAAAAAGGTACAGTTATTACAACAGTTTTATTAATATTTATTTGGTTTTGTATCCAACTATCATTTAATTTAAAACTACTTACAAATAGGTTTTTTTTATTAATATATATTTTTTTATAAAAAAAACGATATTATACCTTCAAAAATAAGTTGAAAAGCGAAAAATAATATTTAGTTAAATATACCTAATCAGTTTATTTTTTGAGTCAGTGCCAGCCGTGGAAAAACGAGAAAAGATACAGAACAAACTTGTATCTTTTCTCGTTTTTGGGAGTGATTAACGCCCCCGTAATAAAATAGCTGTTTGGTAACTCGTAAGAGCCCTGTCTGCTGAAAATACTACCAAATACGTTGTGTCGACAAAGCACAGTATTACCTTTTAACCTCTAAGGAGTTCTGTTGCTTTCACTATCAGCTCAGCAATCTGAGGTGAAGATTCATCACATCAGCCTGTTGCAGTCCACTGCTGGACATAGGCCTCCCCCAAGGAGCGCCACAGCACACGATCTCCCGCCCTTTGCATCCAGTCGCTGCCAGCTGCCTTCTTCAGGTCATCGGTCCATCTAGCCGGGGGGCGTCCTACACTACGTTTGCCTAAGCGTGGTCTCCATTCGAGAACCTTCCTGCTCCACCTCTCTTCGGTTCTGCGACAGACATGGCCAGCCCACTGCCACTTCAGCTTGTTACATTTTTGGACAATATCAGTCACCTTAGTCTTATGTCGTATGACCGCGTTCCGGATCTTATCCCTTAATGAGATCCCCAACATAGACCTTTCCATAGCACGCTGAGTGACGTGTAGTCGGTGGGTCAACTTGACTGTCATGTTCCACGTTCCGGCCCCGTATGTTAAAACTGGTAGGACGCATTGGTTAAACCAACCCGGCTTTTCAGGCACTGCGGCAGTGTCGACGTGAAGATATGACGCAATTTCCCAGCCAAGCTGCACTCTTCTGGCGATTTCCCGCTCGAAGTGGTCTCTACCGAGCTGTTGTACTTGTACCTCGAGCGTAGTCCCCTCGACGGAAATTGGGCCCGGGATGACATGTTCGTTGAACATTACCTTTGTCTTGTCCAAATTCATCCCAAGCCCCACACGTCTCGAGGCAGCATTAAGCGATTAAGAAAGGTGAATATTACCAGACCCAATATCAGCAATGCGTTAGAAAATATATAAAAAACATTATGGTATGCCTATAAAATAAGAGTTTTGCCCCCGAGTTCCCAGGGATCCCATCATCAGATTCTGACTTGCTGTCGAAATTTCGTGATACTTTCGGCGGCAACGAGTGCTACGACACTAAAAGCTTGCTACGCACTTTGCTACGATTTGCTACGGACTGACACAGTTTCAACAGCTTGCGAACGTTGCTCGGCACAAACTGCTACAAAGTTATACAAAATGAATAGTCATTCAATGAATAAATCTCACTCTGATCCACACCTGGATCTCACTGGGCACCTCGTTGAGAGTAGTACCCCACCTAACTTTGGCGCACTGAGCAGCAAAAGAAGAAATGCCGGGAGGATGATACGAAGGCTGACCGATTTGATGCTTTTTAGAGAGGAAATAAGGACCATGATTAAGTCGAAGTTTTATGCACAAGAATGCGAATACAAAAAAAATACTCCAACGCTATTAGAAATAAGGGATACGAACACTAGCATTAGAAAGTACAACATCGTTCCTTGCTTCACAAAATGAAGAAAAAAAAGATGGAACAACTAGAGGGCCAATGCAGAAAGGATAAAGAACAGATTGCACTTTTGGAGCAACGATTGGAAGATATGCAGCGAGGGTCGAAAGGCCAATTTTGAGATTAAGTACGTACTTACCCAAGTTGGCTGAAGAAACAACGAAAAACTTGATAGACATGGTGATGAACTTGGCAAAAACTGTAGAGTGCAAGTTTAGTGAAGGACATATTAGGGATATCTATAGAGTAAAAGTAAAGAAGGGCACAAAGAGCGACTCACCAATAATAGTAGAGACCTCGTCTTCAATCTTGAAGTCAGAATTCTTGACTAGGTTTAAAGCCTTTAACAGCAAAAATAAACAAAAGCTCTGTGCCAAACATTTTGGCTTGAAAGGGAATGAAGACACCCCTATTTTCGTGTCGGAGCAGCTAACCACCAAAGGCGCTCGCTTGTTCTTTTTAGTACGGGTACTCGCTAAAACGAATACCTTCAAGTATTGTTGGACTGCGTATGGCCGAGTGTACCTTCGATAGCACGATACGTCTCCTGTGATCACAGTGAAAAGTGAAGACCAAATAAATAACTTGATGCAGAAAACGTGACTGACTATACGTAGAGCCTTATCCGTATGCGGTAGGCATTAAACAGGACTTCATAATTAATACGTTGTTTATTACAACTTGTGTCTCTTTACCAGTTTCAACTATATTAACATGTAAGCAAAGCTCCGCGCACAATATATACACATACATTCACAACTCAAACACAAATACAACACACATACTCACTATATTTACATATTTTCCCAACCTAAACAAGAGTAAAACTAAAGACCTAGTAGGAATAACAGTACAACATCAATTAATTATGGAACCATTGACTTATATATTACTATGGAACAATTATCCAGCTCTTTATATAAAAGTAATTATGAAAAGTAACATGATAAATTTGGAAGTAATAGACTCCTGGATTTTATCTCGTTAAGGAGGTTTTATACTTTATACGTCTTGGCCGACTACACCTGGCAGGCCAGACGATTATAAATGGCTTCAATAACTTAAATCGAAAATGGAATTGGAACGTAATCCAGAATCTTCTAGAGCGCCCAGATATCCTTATAAAAAGAGCCGCTGACGCAGCTCGATCAGTTTACGACTAGGTTCTAAGACAGAACCGTCGAAGTGTGGAGAGTTTACGTCCAGGTTCTGAGAAAGAATCAACGAAGTGCGGCAGTTTACGTCAAGGTTCCGAGAAGGAACCCTCTAAGTGCGTGAAGTTACGTTTACGTCACGTTGCCGTGAACGTTAGGGACGCCGCGGCGCTCTGACGCGCTTCCCACCATCTCGACGTGCAGACATCCAGGGGCTCCACTAACGGATTCGCCCGGGATCTCCATTCCTACTACACTGTGAAGCTTGCCTGACGCCAGAACTGCGGAGCTTGCCCGCCGCCGGTGCTTGGAAAGCCTTCCCTTCTCCTATACTAACAAATACTGTATCCTCCCTCTTAACCTCTCAGTAATATTATTACAATGGTTAAACAGCTAAACTGGAAAAACCACATTGAAGAATTAAGTAAAAAAATAAAAAAAATTGTATATGCTCTTAGAAGTCTCAGGAAAACGACGTCGCGTATTATTTTATGGGGCAATAGCACATATTTTAACAAGGCCTTCGTTACACAAAAAAAATGTGTTAGAGCAATCTGTATGGCACATCAATTACAAAGCTGTAAATCTTTATTTAAAAAATTGAATATGCTGTCTTTGCCATGCTTGTATATCTATGAAATGTCATGTTTAGTAAAGCAGCACATGTACCTTTTTAAAAAGCTGCAGAAGTATACCCTAGGAATATAAGAAATCCTTATAGATTAGTACTTAGTAAAATCCCGGCCAAACAGACGCGTGCGGGGTGGCGTGCATGGTGGCGTGGGCGTGGATCGTGCCATAGCATTTGTATCGACGAGTTCACACCGGCGCGGACAGCGGCGGCGTGCATCACGCGTGCAGCTTGACATTCAGCTTTTGCACGCGCGGACATGACATTTGACGTGACAGGCTCAACAGACAGATGGTGCGCTACTACGAAATATAAATAAATCGATTAAAGCTACTATACTTTTTCCAATAAGCAATGAGTGAAGCCAACTAGATTTTTTCTTTCCTACATCTTCAAATAGCTTCTTCTTCTAGCTTAGAAACTCAGTAAAAAAATAAATTAAAAGAACGGCGTGCTCGCTTCTTGGCTACGGAAGTATATGTCAAAAATAGATGTCTCGGCTTTTTTCCAGGTTGACCGCCAAATGCTGCTGCTGCCGACTGTGCTATCATCGTCGTCATCATCAGAGATGCCAGCAACGCAGTCATCACATACCGCGGCAGTAGTGTACTATGTGGTATGTTAATCCGTTTAATACCATTATATAAAACATTACTCCAAAGACTAAATGATATCATTCTACATTAGCTTTTAGATATTTAAAAAACTTTGTTTAATTAATAGAAAAATAATGTTTTTAAATATCTTGTATTTAAAAACATTTCCGACTTATTGTTTCAAATGTCAGATTTCTTTTTTTCCACTTGGAACAGGCTAAGGTCTACGGCAATGCTGCCTAGTCATAAGTTATTTATAATTATATTATTTGATTTGTTAAAATTTATGTCATTAGTATTTAAAAGGCAATTTTTTTTACACAAAAAATTATCGTGTGTCCTTATAATGTTGTTATTTTAGAAGCAAAAACCGAGGTCTTTAAATTATTAAATCAGCAATCAATGCATTCATAATAATTTATTCATCCAACTTTTACATATCAGTATTAATTATGAACCCTGTAGTAAAAATACATTTCTTTACTTTCTTACAGAAGTAAAATTACACTGTGGGAACCCCCTTTTAAGTTTTGCAAGAACATGTGTTAGGAGAGGCCCGCTCTTTCGTTTACATACATAGGTAGTATATTCGCAAGCAAAGGGAATAAATTATTTTTTTAAAGAAATTTAGATACGCTTTTTTTTACTTTTCAGTAGATGTGTAGATTGTGGATAAGTGTGCAAGTGTGTGTATGTATGTGCCGTGAGTAAATAGGCAAATTAACTTCCTGCTTCGATTAGGCACTAAAGTTAGTTGAGATTACCGACCGAGATAGATTTTTATCAGGAGTCACGCTTAGATATTTAATTTTTTGGCAGTCAAAGTTGCTACGATGTCTATTAACGCATGTGTGTGCAGTTATCGTTAAATTACTGGTTGATTAGAGTAAAATAGATAATGGAATGTAGTTAGTTTAATTCGTGTTTATAGTTAGTAGGTTAGTATTTAACCATTTTACGACTTTTTGTAATCCCATTTCAGCTGTATAAAAAAACTTACGGCCATTTGTTATCTTATAAACCTCTACAGTACACAGCGAGTAATGCTCGATACAAACATCTTTGGCAAATGATAATTCTAACCTCTGACTATGGCGTGCCGCAAGGCAGTGTACCTACCTTATTTTTGATTTTTATTAACGACCTCACTAACCTAAATTTTAATAACGGAAAAAATATATTGTTAACTGGTGATAATGCATTACTATATAACCGAATAAGTAAAACCTCTACGTCTACCAAGGTATGTTCGAATTATGAAAGCTGCTTTTGAATATTTTTCTTTGACGTAGAAGAAACATTTGTTTTCGGGAGGCATTCAAATAACTGGAGTCCTAGAAATACTGAAAATGTCATCAACTAAAATATTCTTCTTCCACAACAAGTATACTCTGATCTATTTTGTTCTTGTTAATTTAAATTATATCTTTTACATCAGATTTTTCTAGAGCTAGACCGAAATTTTCGAATAATATACAGATTATGGTGTATGGATCCTTCTTTGTTTTTTCGCCATTTAACGGTATGTTTTTTATTTCTATGTTTGATTTTCTGTCTTTATTTTTGGTTTTCTCTATTTTGTTTTCTAAAATTATTATTTGCTCTTTGTCGGCTTTAGATTGGTTTTTAAAAGCTTCGATCTTTATTCTAAGGGATGTGGTTTTTTCACATTAAAACGTAATGGTGGTCTGGACGTTGTTTGTGACCTATTGAATTTCTTTTAGGGTAGGTAAGATATTTTTGGTTTGGTCTATTTGTGATTCAGTAAACAGCCTAAAGGAATCTTCTACTTGTACCTTAAGTTCCTTTTTTATATCATCTGATTGAGAATCAGCTTGTTCGGTGGATCGCTTCTTTTAAATCGGGTCATAATATTGCGGGAAGAAGCGCGCCGGGGTATTGTCACTCAAAACGGACACATCTGGCGCCGATCCATATTTCTCAGGAGTCCGCATCGTTTACTGTTAAATAAAAAATGTTCAACTTTACAAATGGTTTATTTTATAAAAATAATTTACAACAAGAACAATTTGGTATTAATAATTCTAGGTTAATTTTGAAATTATTTATATTCTATGGCAAGAAATTTTAAATTCAATTAAAAATAGCCAGTCGCACTTATCAGAGTTTTAGTCTTTGGGAAAAGTTTTAAGCTTACTTTGAGTATAACTCGGTTGAGCGGATAATTAAGACAAAATGGGCACCATACCCTTAAGGTGGTAATTCCAACACGTTACAAAATAATAAAATTAGCTTTTCTGTTTGTCGACGGAAGCCGTTTGGCTCGGCACACCTTCACTCTGAATCTCGAACTAGCACGGGAGGCAGACCTTCCCAAGCTACGATAAGTCATCAGGACATCAAGACAATATCAACAAAAAAAACCTGGAACGTACCAATTTCTAATTAAGAACCAGAATACACCCCAGTATGAAGTTATCGAGACGGGTTGATAAGAAAATAAATTAATACTTAAAATTTCAGTTGTGATTAAAAAAACTTTTTAACAAAAAAATTAAACCGCCAAAAAACTGAAAAGCAAAAAAAAATGTTTTTATTTAACCTTAATAACTAATGTAATTAACCTAATCAGCTCTTTTTGGAATCGTTGCCAGCCATTGAGAGTAAAAATGTGTTCATTCACACCGACTCCAAAAAGAACTGATTAAAAAGTTTTTATTTAATGATTTTCTGTGGATATAAGATCAGCATTAAAATCTGAGAGTGAACGATAAATCACCCCTATTTTCCCACCCTTAGGGTAAGTTTTTTTCTTTAAATTTATATGGTATACCCTATCTAATAAAAAAAGAATTATCAAAATCGGACTACTCTGTAAAAAGTTATGCGTGATCATACATAAAAAAAAACAAAAAAAAATACGCGTCGACTTGAGAACCTCTTCCATTTTTTTCGTCGGTTGAAAAAGGTTTTAATCAATTAAAGTAGATAAATTAATTATTTATGTTGATTACTTGGGGACACACCCTGGATAATAGAACTACCCTCTCCGAGAAAAGAAGTTATAAATAATGCAAATAATTATCTTAAAGGGGTTGAACCCCCTTTAAGGTAATTATTAGCAGCTTGCAGGGGCACTGGAGCGTCGTTACAACACGAGTCTCACCGTGTCACCCGCAAAAACTTGCACCTACGAGCCAATTTGGCAAAATTTATAATCTATCGATTATCACTACAAAAATTTACAAAAACAGCAATAATCTTAGGACAATGATTGCACCGTACTCACAATTTTCAAAACAAAACAGGGGAGAAGCTCCTTAAGGAGAAAACCAGCAGCAAACAACTAGAAAAAAAAAATATTTTGTTGCACCGCCCATACCATCTCTGTCTGGCCCTATGGTTGACTGGTAAAGAATGCTTTTGGCATTAAGTCCGCCATTTGTACATGTTTTTTTGTCTGTGCATAAAGTTTAAATAAATAAAATTTACTCAGTTGGCAGACGATGTTCCTCGGCAAGGAACTACTCCCCGACCTTGTTGACTCCTGGGCGCCGCTATTTATCGCCCACCGATAGAAAGTTCTCGCAATTTTATACGGATTTCCGCCCCTGTATGCCCAGCAAAATTACCCTATTCTATGTTTTTTTTAAATCCATCCTCCCGAAGTCACACACAACTTGACATTTGACAGATGCTCTTTTTAAGGCTTCGTAGTCCTGACAAGGAACCCTTATAGTTTCGTCATGTCCGTCTGTCTGTCTGTCCGTCCGAGGTTTTGGTTGGAGACTGTTGAACCTAGAGAAATTTTATTATTTTCTTAAAAAGTTCGTAAAAAGCACTATTATTATAAATTTTTCTAGATTTTTCAAACCAATATTTTAGCTTTTAGAGGGGCGGGACGCCCTACTCGAACAAAAATTTGCAAAAGTTGAATATTTCGCAAACGGATTCCTAAATCGAAAAAAAGTCTTGGCAACCCCTAAGCAATTTTATAGGTCCTATTGAACTATACCCCACGCGATGACGATGACGATGTAAAAAAAACATGCCTACGTTACATTTATGCTACACTAAAAAAATATTTTTCACAATTTTATTCTACCACTTTGTCGGCGTGATTGATATACATATCTTCACAAAATTACAGCTCTCTAGGGTCAACAGTCTCCAAGCAAAACCGCGGACGGACGGACAGACAGATAGACAGACGGACATGACGAAACTATGAGGGTTCCTTGTCAGGACTACAGAACCCTAAAAAAGTAAGGTCTATGCGGAACTTTCGCAAGATAGAAAACAAAACTGTCACAGGTTATGTTTACTTGTAGTTTAGTTCTAAACTTGTAACAAAAGAAAAAAAATGTGAAAAGTACAATAAGTAAATGTACCAAGTGATGCTAGTTAAAATATGTGACTATCTGATTAGTTAGAAGATAGGTAAGTTTCGTTCTGAAATTACTACGTAACATTACGTTGATCGTAGCTACTCGTAGTACAATACTCGGTCCGTAGCACAGTAGCCGTAGCAGTTTCGTAGCGTAGTAAGGTTTGTAGCGTTTCTTTAGTGACGTCACGCGCTACGACTACGACAGTATGCCGCTTTAAGACACAAGGACAGCAATGACAGACAGAGGGGTGTAAGGGGGCACACACACATCTTCTGCCCCAAGTGCCAACCTCACCTGCCCGTAGTGCACCCTGCTGGACAACGGACGAGGCTCTGGCGACCGAACCGTTGGCGGTATAACCGACTAAACGCAGAGCCAAATATCTCTGGCCAGTGGCGGGCAGCAGCGTCACTGGTGCGAGGCTCTGTGCTGCGCTCACCAACCCGCTTGCCCAGCGTGGTGAGTACGGGCATATACCCCCCATGAGTAGAGGACAAAAACCACGGCCCCTTGTTCCCGGCCGCCCTACTATTCTGGATCACGGCAGCGGCCTTGGTTACGGTAGGACAGGGGGTGCGAAGAATCCCCGGGCTACGGACGGCTGCCAGAAACCACTGACCTTGGCAACGTATAACGGACGCAGTCTATGGCTGGATGAAGACCTGGTCGAACTCGAGGAAGAGCTTAAAAACATCAGATGGCATATTCTAGGGTTGTCAGAAGTTCGAAGATAGGGATCGTGTCCTCCACGATGACCCTTGAATCTGGCCACATTTTCTACTTCCGAGAGGGAGACCAACTCTCCCAAGGTGGCGTAGGTTTTCTTGTCCACAAAGATCTCCGTGACATCGTGCTTGAGATATCCAGCGTGTCGACCCGGGTAGCGTACCTTGTACTAAAACTGACCGAGAGGTACTGCCTCAAAGTCATACAGGTATATGCGCCGACGTTGACAGGGCATTCGGATGATGTGGTCGAGGCCATGTATGAAGATATATCTAAGGCCATTCATCATACAACCAAGACCCACTTCATCGTTGTCATGGGCGACTTCAACGCCAAAGTAGGAGTACAGGAACGCGACGAATCGTGTGTAGGACAGCACGGCTATGGAACCAGGAACCACAGGGGGCGAATGCTGGTAAACTTTCTAAGTACGCATGGGCTCTTCTGCATGAACAGCTTTTTCCAGAAGAAGTCCCAGAGAAGAAGAAGAAGAAGAGACCTGGCTTAGCCTTGCTGGTAAGACGAAGAATGAGATAGACTTCATCATGACGGACAAGAAGCATATATTTAGGGATGTCTCTGTGGTAAATAGGTTTAACACCGGTAGCGACCACCGACTGGTTAGAGGCACCCTAAATATTAACATTAAGCTGGAAAGAAGCCGCATGATGAGGTCGACTCTTCGTCCGACACTGGTCCAGGCCGGTCAAGACTCCAAAACTTTCCAGTTGGAGCTCCGAAACCGATTCGCTGCTTTGGAAACTACTGAGGACGTGGACAGGGACCTTGATGGTGTGATTGGAGTCATACGCGAAGTGGGAAACAGGCACTTTAAGGGAAAGCGAGCGTGCCGAGACGCCAAACTTTCGGACGGGACTTTGGAACTGATGAAACGTCGACGAGAAATGCCAGAGGAAGCTTTGTCTGGCACCAATAAAAAGATCCGGAGATTGGTAAGGCGCAACCTCCGCAGCTACAATACTCGCCACATAGAGGAGGTGATTGAGCAGAATCGGGGTTCGAAGGTCTTCAGTAAAATACTGGGAAAAAGTCACCTGACAAAGCTAAAAACCTCTGATGGCAGAATCGTCTCATCGGTTCCGGAGATTCTGGCCGAAATTGAAGGCTTTTATGGCCGATTGTACGCATTGCATTCCCTACAGCCGCAGCCCAACGCGAATGATCCAAGAGCCAAGCTTACCCGCCACTTTACTGAAGATCTCCCAGATGTAGAGAAGGATGAGATTGAGGCGGCCTTCGGACAGCTAAGTAATGGGAAGGCTCCCGGCGCAGACGGAATCACATCTGAACTCTTAAAAGATGCAGGACAACCTGTGCTTGGCGAACTTAAGAGGCTCTTCAACTCCGTCATAACGAATGGGACAACTCTGGAAGCGTGGAGTGGGGGCGTGGTGGCATTGTTTTTCAAGAAAGGAGGCAAAAGTCTCCTGAAAAACTATAGACCAATCACGCTCCTGAGTCACGTTTACAAGCTGTTCTCGAGGGTCATCACAAACCGTCTTTCCGCAAAACCCATCCAGCTGCTCTGAGGTGTTAGACAGGGAGATGTTATACTCCGAAACTGTTCACCAACGCACTGGAGGATGTGTTCAAGACGCTGGATTGGAACGGACTGGGCATCAATGTAAATGGCGAATATCTTACGCATCTTCGCTTTGCTGATGACATAGTTATTATGGCAGAATCGCTGCAGGATTTGCAAAAAATGCTGCACAGTCTTAATGCTGCCTCGAGACGTGTGGGGCTTGGGATGAATTTGGACAAGACAAAGGTAATGTTTAACGAAAATGTCATCCCGGAACCAATTTCCATCGAGGGCACTACGCTCGAGGTTGTCCAAGAGTACGTCTACCTTGGACAAGTACTACAGCTCGGTAGAGACAATTTCGAGCGGGAAATCGCCAGAAGAGTGCAGCTTGGCTGGGCAGCATTTGGGAAATTGCGTCATATCTTCACGTCGACACTGCCGCAGTGCCTGAAAAGTTTTACCCTACGGAGCCGAAACGTGTAACATGCCAGTCAAGTTGGCCCACCGACTACACGTCACTCAGCGTGCCATGGAAAGGTCTATGTTGGGGATGTCATTAAAGGATAAGATCCAGAACGAGGTCATACGACATAAGACTAAGGTGACTGATATTGTCCAAAAATGTAGCAAGCCGAAGTGGCAGTGGGCTGGCCATGTCTGTCGCAGAACCGACGAGAGGTGGAGCAGGAAGGTTCTCGAATGGAGACCACGTTTAGGCAAACGTAGTGTAGGACGCCCCCTGGCTAGATGGACCGATGACCTAAAGAAGGCAGCTGGCAGCGACTGGATGCAAAGGGCGGGAGATCGTGCGCTGTGGCGCTCCTTGGGGGAGGCCTATGTCCAGCAGTGGACTGCAACAGGCTGATATGATGACAGCAATGACTATCGCGTGTGAATTTTCCGCTAGAGGGCTTAGTGTCGCGTGAGGTCTCTGAATGTCGATGTCTTTACCTCGAAGGTTTACTAGCTCGGTGGATCGTTAGCTCGAAAGATCAATAGCTCGAAGGCTTATTTGCTCGACGTGTCAATAGCTCGACAGCTCGTATCGTCGATAGGTTATTTACTTGACAAAGTGTTGATAAATGAAATGTACATAATTTAACGATGAATTAATCAATACTTAATAATTGCTTGGTTGGTAACAAAATAGATTCTATGCTTGTTTGTACTGCTAAGTTGACGCACTGTCACTTCACTCATAGCAATATTACTAGTATTGTCAACCCACTTCTAAGTGAAAAAGAAGCTATAATTTGTTTGCATTGTTCAGGGTGATTTTTAAGGCGTGTTTATTTCTGTTTTTTTAGAGTATGGACAGTCTGGTTCGGTGCTAGATGATTAGTTATAGTGTTGGAAGAATAATTTTACTAAACTATCATAACCGAACAAAGGCAATTCGATTTCTTAGAATAGTCATGCGGTGTGTTCTACCCTGTGTATTTAGACTCAAACTTAAATTGTATACCTACTTATCTACATTTGTCTTGTTACAGGAAATTCAGTCGGGACTTACTACCTCTTTAGTGGATGGAGAGTGTAATTAAAACGTAAACTATAGTTCTATTGGCTTTATTAATAATTGTCATTTTAGTTTATGCACAATTGAATGATATTAGACGCGCGAATGACAGACGAAAGGAAAAAGCGCGGGGCGTGTGACAGACGTCACTCGGCCGCGTTCCGTATTGCACATCCATGCCAGAGAGGAAGATCAATGATAAACTTTAAATATTGTCATAGGTGGGATAGAGACAGAAAAAAATAAAAGTGAAAATAATAAAACTATAGTGTAACCAGTGTCTTCAACGAGAGTGCGAGACATCCAGTGGGCCCTTCGAAACTGACATCGTGCCAAAAAAACAGAATTGTATCAATAAGTCTTGCGTCACGCCCACAAGACTGCTTTTCATTTATGTATTGGTATTGCACCCTAAAAGATACGAAAGGTGAGCACTTTTTGGCCCGAAAATATCTTACACAGAGGTAGGAAGCATCGTAAATATCGTAATGCTTATGCTACACGTTACAATACTTACAATGTAAATGCACTAGTTACATTACACTAATCTACTTTAGGAGTTTCATGAAACAGTCCAACTTAGTACTAGTTAGAATACTGAAATCTTGCATGGTGATAACATAAGCATTAGGTATAGCTCTTTGACCTAAGGCAGGAATATTAATATAATTAAGTAGTTTTCCTAGATACCCTTAAGATGGATTCTTTAAATATTAATGGGAACTGAGATAAACATAGGATGTAAGTTTCTATGCAACTTTGTCGTTTTGAATTGGTATGTTAACTTATTGGTTTAACCCTTCACAGACATCATATTTCATTAAAACGAACACTAATAATAGGCCTAATGACCCGCTACGTTATCATTTATTAGTAAAAAATCCGATTTTTCATTGCTTTAAAATAAAAGTAAACGTAGAGGCAGTTTAATTTGTTAAACAGTGATGTCATAGTTCGCTATTAGCATACAAATTGTAAGGAAGAGATGCGATTTGACAGCTAATAAAAAGACATGTTAATTGATTGGTGTCAACTACTTGACTGACGACCTCCGTAGCCGAGAGGCGAGCACGCCGGACTGTATATGGCGCCGCCATCTCTGAGGTTCCGGGTTCGATCCCCGGTCGGGTCAATGTGGAAAACGAACTTTTCTATATTGTCTCGGGTCTGGGTGTTGTGGTACCGTCGTTGTTTCTGATTTCTATAACACAAGTGCTTTAGCTACTTACCTTAGGATCAGAGCAATGTATGTGATGTTGTCCAATATTTATTTATTAACTACTTTAAGGTCATGAAAATCGGTGCTCGATCGGTCGGAACGGAAATCTGTGATTTGTATTGTGAAGATGATTTTTTCATGTGAAAATCACATGTTAAATAAGTTATAATGATAGGCTTAGGATAAGTATTAGAAATAAATAACATGTTTAAGTAAATTATTTTTAAAGAGTGATGGATGAGAATATTATAAAAGTTTTCGTTGCGTACACGTGATAATTTAAATTTAGGTTTCGATAAATGACAAATTATAGATGACATACTCTTGAGGAATCATTCCTGCAGGTGTAATAAGTCACATCTTTTGAACGCTTTTATGTGCTTATTAGATCGGCCTTCATTAGCTGTTGTTGTAAGATATCTCCAAGTTATAATGATTAAATTCAAACAAATTGTATGCTATTAACATAACTGTACCAAAGTAATGTAATGCTAAAAAACCGGATAAGTGTGAGTCGGACTCGCCAACCGAGGGTGCCGTACAAATTTGTAGTTACGTATTACTTTTAAGTAAAAAGGGGAAAAAGTTTATTTTTTATTCTTTGTCTTACTTCAAACTATAAATGATAAAAACAATTAAAAATCTGATGCTTGTGCCAATACAACCCTTTCATACGGTAACCCACATGACACGGTTATCAAAATTAAAAATTTTGACCGCTGTTCCTTGCATAAAGACCCTGGTTTTTACGATTTAATTACAAATGTATACATAAGGAGTTTTATATTTTTTTTCATATACTTGTAGTATAAGATGGTAATACTTGCAAAATTTCATAGCTTTAGATCAACGGAAAATACCAATACAATTTGATTCCCTTGAGAGTGTCGAAATATACTTTTTTGCGGCATAAACGGCCGTGTTATAAAAGATGTATGTCAGTGTGATAGAGGTTTACATCTTCAGAGACGTACCCTAAGAATAAAGGGGCGCCTTTGATTTGATTGGAAGAACTACTTTATCGGACTTTCATTGATCATTAAGTGTTCTGTTTTTCCTTTTTAGGTACGAAACCCTAAAAATAACTATATTTACAAATTAAAATACAAATAAAGATCTATTCTATTTACACAAAATCTATATATCTGATTAGATAATATATTGGATAACGATACCATATCAAAAATTAAAGTACAGACACAACTCTTCAACCTACCTACCACAAAACGTCAAATTTTCGCTATTTGAAAACCAGTCGGATGACCTTTAACTTTTTGGGTAGGTTGGCCGGCCGTAGACTGTACATAGGTACACATACATAGATCTAGTTATATTTATAAATTTAAGATAGAGAAAATTTACTTACTGTTTTAAGGATTAGAAATTGTTAAATAAGCTAAAAAAATATTTTTTTAGTGCTAAGGTAGGTAGGTATTGTTTTGATATCCACAGTTTATATTAAATTTTAAATTATTGGGACCACTTCCATTCCTATTTTTATAGATGACTACACTTGTTACTTACATAATACTACTTGCTTGTTGTTACACTACTTTTGTTGGTTACCGATTTATAAAATATTATACTATGTCATAAAATTTTATGAACAAGACATCATTCAATAATAAATTCATTTGGTTAAACATTAAAAACGAAGTACATATATACATTTTAATTAGGTACGTCGCGAAATTGAAATGAATATAAATTATAATACCAAAATAAAAGTTAAAAACGTCCTCAAGCCACGCGCAAATAGACCATATTTTCAACTAAATGGTAAAATCAAATGTTCAGGGTAACTTGTACTTTCTTGGCAAACGATGATCAAACGATACCTACACGAACTGGATTTTTTAAAAATAAGGGTAGTAAATAATATTGGTGATTTACCTTTATTATTGAAATAAAGTGAAAAATCCCTTCTATCCACTTGCAAGAATAAGAACTGTTCGTTCAAAATCAGGTGCAATTTTATTTCAATTATATTTCGTGTCTTTATAATCAGAGAACAAAATGTACCGAATGAGACGATTTCTGGTTGCGCTAATTTTTGAAGACAAGATTGTAAACTGCACTGGCTTGTGAAGCGTGTTTGTAACATAATATAAGTATAGATTTACATATGTTTATAAGACTAAGACTGACTGCGATTACTTGTATTAAATATATACTGAGTAATTTCTACAGGAATGTTACTTCAACTGTACACCATGGATTTATAATTTGAGGCAACAGAAAAGACATGCATGCATAGCCACGGACGTAAAAAAAAACGGACGTAACCTAGTCTTACCATAAGTGAAGCATAATAATGGCCGCCCGTTTAGGCTGTGTGCGTGATTTAAGGGTTGCTATATAAACCATCAATTTCCCTGCTGTTTGGTGGTACCAATCAATCTCGGTTAACTTATGTAATTTACATATATTTTTTAACAGAAATATAAACGGTTGATCTATGTTGACCTACCAAACATATTTTTTATGATCACTGTGATAGAAAATAAAACGCAGGTTACATATAAAGAAATATATTTTTACACATGACATTATTAGTGATAAGGCTATGACTATCTTTAAAATAAACCGCTTAATAACAAAAAGTAAAATTGAAAAATTTTGAAAACCCCACGACGCTTAATACGTAATTGAAAAAGGATAAAAATTCTACTAGTCAGCCCAAAAACTGACGAAATCTGATTTCAGAGAGTCACATACACGGTTTGTTGCATACAAATATAGATTTCCCCACCTTTAGGGTAATTTCTCCGTAAATAAAGTGACAACACTGTTGCATTTTACCTCTAGAATTCTCGGCAAAGTATTTAAAACATAAAATTTTTTTTATCACGAATCGTAATAACTTACGTAATGATAGGTGATTCCATGTGACTTTTTACGTTTACTCATGTAGTTTTTACATGATTTAACAACACAAGACGGCATTTTTAAGAAATAAATCGTTGACGCAACGAACGCATTTACTACATGTCACTAGCGCTGTCACTCGGGGCGAAATGGCGGCGGGTTGTCGTACCTGTGTATGTGTAAGTGTAGATCATGTACAACCATAGATAGCGTATGTGAAGTCTATGTGTACAACAAACGAAATTGTAGTAGGTACCTTGCATGCTTCACATTTTTTAATGTGATGTTACGTCCGTATTTTTCGTAAAAAATCTCAAAAAATATGTGTGAGGAATAATGTAAACCGTTATTTGTCAAGTGTCAATGTTGGCACATTCCTACTTTAACTGTATAAATCAAAATCAAAATCAAAATCATTTATTTCTGTAAATTGGCCATAAAAGGCACTTTTACATGTCCCAATTATTTTTTTCCCTACCACTGCTTCGGGACTATTGTGGGCTAGTGCCGAGAAGAAGCAGCGCAAGAAACTCGGTCACTATTGTCAGCCTCTTTTAAAAATAAATATATATTTTTCAACACAGTTGCTCGTAAATTGACTGTTATAACACCGTTTTTAGTTTCATAATGCATCATATTACGCACTTGTGCTGTAATAAAATTATCGCACTAGTGCGGTAATGTAAACTTTTTTTTAAAAAATCCAGCAAAAGTTTGTGTCTAAGAACATTGAATATTTTACCAATATTAAATTATTTTAGGGTTAAGATGACAAATAAATATTTCATTTTATCAAATTGTATATTAATAAACACAAATTAACTAACTATCATTTTTAGAAACAATAATTTATAGTTTATTTTATTTTTTAAATTGCTGCTACTCCGGCTGAACAGCCAGTTTTTCCTGTGCCATTCATTATTAAACCTGCGCGCGCATCGAAATTGCGACGCGCGAAAAAAACAATACATACGTGCCATTTTCCATTATTATTTGGTAAAGTTGTTGTTGTGTGGTTAATTACTATCAAAAATGTCTACTTTAAATAGTAAAGACGAGTAAAATGATATTCAACCCCGTCGGAAATACTTATCGAGGCACGAAACGCGAGTGATAGCCTGATGCCGCCAAAATGCATATAAATACGGCAAAAACGCCAAGTCATATTCGAAGAAGGTATTTTAGATTTTAGTTTGTTTTTTCCTCGCAATTGTGTTGAAAAACGTCGTATGAAACTCGTGTGCATTGATCATTATCACACTCGGCTTCCTTACCGCGCTCGCCTGCGGCTCGCGCTTATAATAATGCCTCGTGTATAATGACCAACGTAGCACACTCGTATCATAATGTACTATTACAAGATTAGTTGTGAGCTTAGCAGTTTTAAATCCACACATTTTTATTATTTATATAATCACTAACGGTGTTATAGCCCTTTTTCATTAGAGTCCTTTTAACATGCAATTTGAATTCATATACAGGCAATTCAACAATGGATTGTGGTAATTTATTAAAAAAACGAATACAATTGCCCATAAAAGAACTTCCTACCTTGTGCAATCTAAACATTGGAACGGCAAGTTTATCTTTATGCCTGGTATTATACTTATGTATGTCATTTTTCTTAGTAAACAAGTGCAGATTTTTGCGGACATACATAATATTTTCAAAAATATATTGTGAAATCTGTGATTGATATTTTTAAAGTTAAAAAAAAATCTAATATGGTAAAAACATCTCATGAAACCATAACCATGAAGACCAACAGAAACCGATCATACTCGAAACAAAGATGAAAACGACTTCGTAGTAGTTAAGAAGAGGACAAGATGGCCGCGTATCAGTCAGAATCGTTGCGGTACGATACGAGACCCAACTTTCTCATTTGAAGTTGAGACACACCGCGAGTTAAGGATTTCGTTGTGTTAGTACTAACATGCAAGCTGGACATAGGTATTCCTTAAAAGGAGTAAGAGTAAGCAGCAAAGCTCTTATGTGCTCGGGCGTTTTAATTTAATAATAATAATAATCATAGACTACATGTTTGCGCCATTTGGCGTAGAGACGTTTGGACCGTGGGGTCCGAATGCTAAATTACTTTTCGACAAAATTGCACCAAAATTAATATTCATTTCGGAAAATAAAAATGCTGGTTTGTTCCACGCACAACGGCTTAGTTTAGTCATTCAGCGAGGAAACGCTGCTCCCAGCTTCCTTGCCTCACGGATAAAGCTTTATGTTTGAGTAGGTATTTAGTTTTAGGATAAGTTAGTTTTATTTAATGTTTTTTTTTATTCTAGTGTATTTTCTTATCGAATATTGTGAACAAGTTTAGATAATTATCTCGTGATTACTAAGTTACCATTATAAAGAAACAAAAAACAATTACTTATAGCGTGAGGTCTTATATTATTATATGCATAAATAAATATTTATATGCAAATGTAGAGTGATCCCTTGGGGTCAATTCATTTATTCCTTCCCACCTATGTAAGATAAAATAAAATTAATCTGTCCCTCTACCTCTGCTTAAGTAAAAGGCTAAAGGAAAAAAAAAGTCTGTTTAAATTTTTATTTTTCAAAAAAATATTTTTTATGCTGATGGTGCGGTTCTCTTGGCATGGAAATCTTTCAACAATGTTCGCAAACTTTATAAGAACGATACCGCCCCCGTCTAAGAAAAATAAGACATTGGCCTATTGGAGTGGTCGGCAGTATTTGGGACATTTTGTCGAATCTTTTCATCGCCAATAATTCATTGCAGGCTGAAGACGAAAGTTATAACAGTCCAAATTGTCTTACGTAATAAATGAATGGCCCTAACAGTGCTAACAGCTAAATTCCTAATATTATTGTAAAATCTCATTTCGGTTTAAGTTTTCTCAATTAGATGCTCCATTTTCCATGGAATCGAGATCCACGGATTTGAAAAAATAACACATTCATGAAATTACTTAATGATATTATAAATTACAAAAATTTCTACAAAACATACTGGCACAAATCTCATAAATACTCCACAGACCAAATTAATGTCGTTGTAAAATGGTCTTCAATGCGTCAGGCAGGTCCACACTGTCGGCCTCAACCGCAGTGTGGCGGGGTTCCGTAGAGTGCGTTCTTACTGCGCTAAGGTAGTGATAGTAAATTTCACCGATTTCGGACAAAATTAAAATGTGTTACTTTATTAAAAATTTTAATATGGTTTTATTATCTATCTCTTGTTATGTAAATGGGGGAATTATAATGAGCAAGTTATTATTTTATAAGTCATGAAATAATAACGAGTAAATTATGAAAACTGGACACTCCATTTTAAGCCGAATTCTGGCCGTTTTAAGAACTTTCCGATTTTTTTGGCGATATGTAAATCCTGGCGGTCTTCTAGATATGCTCTTCATCAGGCTAAAAGACCTATAAATACGTGTGAATTCGCTCCAGTAGAAATGCCCATATCCACTTTGCACTATTAAAACCTCGTTATTTTAAAAGTCGACTTTTAAATACAAGGAACCGCAACACTCTTTGTCGGTAACTAAGACTAGTGGGAGGGGCGAAGGGCGGGGACCGCGGGGCACGCCTGCTGCCGCTTAAACATTAACGCCCAGCTACTGAAATGGTATTTTGGGTTGAAGTAGGTTAACATATTTCTAACTCAGGGTCGAGGCTATACGGCGAAGAATGTTTACAAAAATACATTGCAGCTGTTTATAAACAACTTCTTTTGCTGGGCTCGGCAGTATTTGGGACATTTCGTCGAATCTTTTCATCGCCAATAATTCATTGCAGGCTGGAGACGAAAGTCATAACAGTGCAAGCTACTTACTTTTGCCGAGACGTTGACACTCTAGGTACGAATACGACTATTATAGCCTACAACTAGGTAATTGCTCGTGTGCGTTCGCGCAGCAAAAAGTATCGCCTTTTCAAGGATTGGATGATGCAGATAATTAGTGCCCTATATCGTGTAAATGTGCCCGAAATTTTATATTTGTAAATAATAAATTACAAATTATAGTGTATTATTAGGTACAAAAATAACAATTCCCATTTTATTTCATGTCCCAAATACCTATAAACTATTTTCCAACTTTACAACTCTGTACGCAACTGTACTATTTAAATTTCGTTACAACGCCATCAAGTGAGGAAGGATAGTTTGATGTATCGTGCGGCCGCTTTTTGATGTTCACTACAATTTGGTCGGATAATCTACCAAAAATATTTCGAATGGTTTTTAATCGTTGTTGTCTAAAGTAATGGGTATATACATACATGATTTTTTGCATACGTATTCTTAAAACAGCGCTCATATTATTGTAGAAGCATGTAATAAGCCAGCTCACAGGAAACTAGTGTTTTCGTATTCTAAGTAATGTCACTCAAGAGAACCTCAATAAAAAGACAAAATCGTTAAGAAATCGGCAATGATATGTAGTAGGCCCGCGAAACTTTACAGGATCATGTGAATATATAATGGGTACCAGTCGGCACTAACGCGAAGTCCTTGGTCTTGTTCGTTCGGCAGCCAGAGCATTTTTCCGTTTTTTAGGAAATAAAAGAATTGGATCTGAACGATGCTAGTCATGGTTATGAAAATTCCGGCTATGCTCGGGATTTTCTAGAATAAAAATAAGTTTTACAGGTGGTTTATTCTCAAAAAAGTGGCACTGTAACCTGTCGGATGGATTTCAGTAAAAATGTATAATTGTATATAAACCTATTACGTTATTTAGTGTAAATATTCGCTTCAAGAGACTTTTTACACAAAGGCTGAGGATTATTAAGTATTCAGGTCGATCTATTTTCAGCAAAATAAAATTGTAACATATCGGTTGCTCAATAACTTGTCGTGTCCAAACACTACAAGCCACACATTGATGTTTTGTAAAATATTATGTTATTTCAATATGCACTGAAAACCATTAAAATATTAATCAGTATACTAACCAAATAAACTTGACATAATCGTCACTTGAAATAAAAACGTAATGTTCAAGCAATATATTTTTTAATTATTTCCATAAAAAATGTATCTTTGACCTGCCGCTAACACTCTTGCGCCTCACACAGACACTTCAATATACTTGACCTGCACCCCTCATGTAAAATGTCCAGGCAGTAGTCGGTTATCCGCCAAGATAACATTTTTTGTGAAAATTGGTGTTGTTTTTGTACAAATTACGTCGAAGCACGACAATCTGATTTAGTAACGGGTATGTGATCTTTAATCATACCTCTTTATTATTATTTGTAGCCCAATATTTTTGCGAAAGATAATCTTAAAATATGTAATGGCAGTACATTGATTAAATTTACGAGTAATACACCAATAAACGTAGCCATTTCGTTGTTATCACACCATAACCTTAAATGTCTGATTAACCTGTGACTCTTTACCCTGTTCTGAAAGCAGGTTAATGAGATTGAACCTCCACTGCTGAACATAGGGCTCCCCCAGTGAATTCCAGATCGGCTGGTTGGAACTAACCTGCATCCAGCGGCTTCCTGAAACCTTTACCAAATCATCTATCTACCTTGTGGGAGGATGCTTCACACTGCGCTTGCCGGAACATGGCCTACATTCCAGAACCTTTCTATTCCTTCCGCCATCAGTTCTAGGTGCTATTTTGTCCCTCCCACTGCCACTTTAGCTTGCTAATCTGTCGGGCTATGTCAGCGACCTTTGCTCTTTTACGGATCTCCTCATTTTACACTTGATCTCGCAATAAAACACGAAACATAGCCTTTTCCACAGCGCGCTATGCAACTTTGAGCTTTCTTAGAAAGCTCATACTAAGAGGCGACGTTTCTGTTCCGTACGTCATCACTTTCGTCACTAGGCACTAGGGTATTTTGGACGATAAAATGTTATAAAGTTTCTCAAACACTGCCCAGCCGAGTGTAATTCGTCGATTACCCTCCTGAAAATTGTGATTACTTGTCTCAGGTTAACATATTTGTCAACAATTTTAACGATAGAGCTCCCAACTGGTACTGGGTGCAGCATGGATATTACCTTTGTTTTGTCTACCTGTTGGAAAACTCCATTAAGGTCATCGAGCATTGTGCCGAGGTCTTCTAGCGATTCTGCCATGACCAAAATATCGTTAGCAAACCGAAGGTCAGTCATGTATTCGCCATTAATGTTGATACCGAATCCTTCCCATTCTAGGAGTTTAATAGCGTCTTCCAATGCGACGATGAACAGTTTCAGTGAGATAACGTCCCCCTACCTTACGCCTCACTGTAGAAGAATAGTAGCCTGAATAGGAATAGCTTTCGTGCTCTGCTCCTCTACTCGGACCGACATGGTGGCGTTTTTATATAAACACTTCAGCACCTCGATGTACCGATAGTTAATATTGCGCAGTTGGAGAGACTGTAGCACTGCCCAAGTCTCGATCGAAGCGAATGTCTTCTCATAGTTCACAAACGCCAAGCATTGTGGCAACTTATACTCTTCAGTTTTTTGTATAGCTTGTCGCAGCGAATGGATGGGGTCTAAAGCCTTTTTGGAAACTTGCTTATTCGGGAGGCTGGAAGTCTTCGAAACTACGTGCGAGACGATTCGTGATGACCCTCGAAAACAATTTGTAGATATTGCTCAGAAACGAGATTGGTCTGTAATATTTCAGCAAGGTGTTTCTTCTTTCCCCTCCCCTTTCTTGAAGAAGAGCACCACCACACATCTGTTTCATGCCTCTGGCGTTATCTTCTCGAGCAAGACGGAGCTGAAAAGATTCTAAAGCACTTTCAGTATCTGTGTTGTATTAGTTGTATTGAATCGCTGAGGTAATTCCACCGTCACCCGGCGTCTTTTTTTGTTCCTACGCTGTTTGTGCATGTCAGGTTGATAATAAAAAGTCGATTATGCATGGTTAACTGTTTTTTTTTCACTTACCAGTTCAATTTTCTTTAACTTAGTACCTTTTCTCAATAACCTGTACAAAAGCTCTTTAACCTGTGAGGCAAACATTTAAAAAGGCTGTATTTTCCATATTTATGTCTAAATTACGTTCCCTTCAACTAATTATGAACGTAAAGTATACATTAATTCGATTTACATTCATAATACTCCATATTTGACACTTTTTTAAAATCGTTTAAATAATTCAAGCGGTGCCACTTTTTTGATAACGACCCAAGTCCTGTTGACTCCTTTGCTTTAAAATCACGATGTCTTTGGCTGTATCATCTATCGCGCAGGCAGAGATAGTATTCGCCAAGTAAACATCCTGACTAATCATCTTATCTCAAAGAGTCCAAGGGGCCTCTTCGAGTTGGATATTTAGTTAGTAGGGATACACGAACGCCTTTCAAAAGAACCGGCCTACGTGCCGTTGTACTTACATATCCCGTGGAAGAAAATATACAATAATAAAATACTAGCAAAGTATAAATTTTAATGTCAAATGTATAAGGTTTTCTAATGATTTTCAGAGCATATACGCATCGATCACCTGACAAAGTTTCGACAATAGCGTATTTTCGTTCGCTCTTAGGTACTACGTACGTACTACTTTTACGTACCTACTTTATGTAGCCATTAACATACTGTTATTATAAACGTGTCCCCAAGTCCTTACAACGTCTAACCACGTCGCCACGACAGACAGAAATGACATAAGTAGGTGTCTCATTCAGTGTAGATAATTAATACCTACTTATTTCGAGAACACACAGGCATACCTTACGTAATGAGTAACACTGGTCGGGTACTTTAGTACCTCACTTAAGTACCTACACGCTAGCCTTATTGAATTACACAAGAGGATTACTACGTCTTTGATTAAGTGACTTAGCTACGCCTAAGTGACTTTGTATTTTTTTTTTCTCTTTATATGGCTCGCGCGGTGTGCGCATTACCAATGTCGGGTAAAAACGAGGAAACGGGTATTTAGGATAATAATAAAACGGTAAGCGGAGTTATGGAATTTGGAAAAGGATAGATCAGGAAAGTATAAGAGGATACAGGATTATATATTAATTAATAAATATTTATGTACGGTATGTGTGTCACAAAAATATGTTTCAAAAATACAATATACATACATTTTAAAGTGTCAAATTATTTAAATTAATAAAATTGCAAATTACTTTATAAACATTAAGATTATTTGAATGCAACAATAAAGATATACTGGTAGGAAGTGGAATATTACAGGAAATTAGATTTTCAAGAAATGACGTGTGATCATTTAAGGGACAGGAGAAGAAAATGTGATTCAAATCACCCTCGTCCAATCCACACTCGCAAATGGAGCTATCCAATATATGAAGCCTGGTTAAGTGCACCGGGGTGCACGTATGACCAAGCGTCATTCGGATCAACATTGAAGTAAATTTTTTGCTGAACTTAGCTTTAAAATACCATGGTTTACGCGGGATTTCGGGTTGAATTAGGGAATATAATCTGCCTTTAAGTTGACTAGAGGATTTCCATAAACTTGACCAGGTATCATAAAGATAACTTTTTGGCAAAGATAATAAGTCGTGACTGTAATTTTTGTAAGAAAACCTATCACCACAGTGTACCGCCTCATTGGCGAGGCAATCTGCAGTTTCATTCCCAGGAATCCCACAGTGACCCGGAAGCCAAGCAAAATGAATTGAAGTTCCATTCAGAGTACATTCATAAGTTATCTTTCTTAAATCAAAGATAAATGGATAAGATGATTTGAGATGAAACGGAAATTTTTCCAGGGCCTGAAGGGCACTCATTGAATCTGAAAATACTATAGCCCTTTTCAATTTCATAAGACGGATATATTCTACAGCTTTAAATAGGCCGCAACATTCTCCAGTAAAGACCGATGACTCGGGAGGGAGTTTGACTTTTTGAACTATTTTATACTGAGCATGATACATTCCCACACCGACACAGTCAGAAGGGGAATGTTTAGATGCATCTGAAAAGATATAATGATAATCGTTGAATTCTGAATCTAAAATAGACGTAAAACGACACTTAATGTTAGGGTCTGATTTGTCAACTAAATTGTAATGGACAGCTGGGGAAAAAGTTAAAATTTCATAAGAGTAGGAAAACAAGGGTAAAAGATTAGAACGATGAGTGGGAGATGAAAGTGATAAGAATTTCTGATCACTTATCAATAAGCATGGTAATGGTTTATATAACCAATAATTATGTTATCATCTCGTTAAGAGACTGAAGTTTAGGAATAAGGGGATGATTTTTAAACTGGATGACTCTAAATAAAAACCTTTTAGGATAAAATTGCCGCCTGAGATGCAGTGGAGGGTCACCAGTTTCAACCTGAAGGGCGTTGATAGGACTAGACCTCATCGCTCCAGTAATAATTCTTAAAGCTTTATATTGAATAAGATCAAATTTTTTAAGAGCTGAAACATTAGCGGGTTCTAAGAGGAACGTTCCATAATCTAAAATACTACGAATTAATGCGTTGTACACTAATTTCATTGAGTAGAGGTGGGCACCCCACCAGACACCAGACAGGCATCTTAACATATTCAAGAGTTTTTCACACTTGATCGAGACCAAGTTACAGTGCGAAACGCCAGTTAGCTTTAAATCCAGTACTACCCCAAGGAATTTGTATTCATTAACTATAGGAATGACTTTATGACCATAGCATAACTGTATGTTTGGCAAAATACGCTTTCTCGAGAAAATTACAACAGCACTTTTTGACGCTGATAGGGTCATGCCATTTTTATCCATCCAAAGTTTTAAAAGATTGAGAGAAGCATTAAGTATATTTTGAGCTTCTGTTATAGACTGGCCAGAGTGGTATAATAACAGATCGTCTGCATATTGCAGTATCTTAACATTGCCCTTTAAAGATGATTCCAAATCATGAGTATAAATATTGTACAAACGTGGACTCAAAACTGACCCTTGAGGAAGGCCTTTAAAGATGGAACGGTTTTCTTTATAGTCGGCAACAGGAAGTACAATACATCGGTCAGCTAAAATTCGTAAAATAAAATTGCTTAATAGGCAGGAAACCCCCAACACGTCTAGTTTCATTTTTAAAATTGATAAATTAACGTTATCGTATGCAGCATTTATGTCCAGAAAGACAGCTATGACAGATTCGTTAAGTGTAAAGCTACGTCGTATATCAGAAATAAATAAACTAATACTGTCCAATGTACATCTACCTTTTCTAAAGCCGAATTGACTATCTGCCAAAAAACACTTATTTTCTACATACCACTCCAGACGATTTTTCACCAAGTGTTCAGCTAACTTAAGTTATACTGATGATAACGCTATTGGACGGTATGCAGATGGATTAGTGGGGAGTTCACCCGGTTTTAAAATTGGCAATATTATCTGGGATTTCCAAGATGGAGGAATGACACCTGTCAACATTATGTCATTGATAATGGCTAAATAATAACAAAGAGTATCATCAGAAATATTTACAAAAAATGAGTATGAAATGCTATCTGCACCAGGGGCAGAATCCTTGGTATGACGAATGATACCTTTGAGTTCATTAAGTGTGAAAGGAGAGTTTAAACCAGTACATTCCTCTGCTGAAGGCGAAGGAAACATATCAATGTTTTCTGGAACATATGGTGGAGCTAATTTATTTAAGAACTCATCAGCAAGGTATTCTGGGATGGTGTTAAAAGACGAATTGGACATGGCCGATCTAAACCGTTTAATGTTTTGCCATACTAAAGTTGGAGGAGTATTTGGTGAAATAGAATCACAAAATTTCCTCCAACCCTCAAATTTCTTCTTCTTAAAAAGTTTACGTGGGTCAGCATTAACTTCAGTCAGTGTTTTAAAGTTGTTATCATTCATATTATTCTTATAGGCCTTTTCTGCCTCCTTGCGTTTCTTAATTGCTGCTGTACAATCTTTATCCCACCATGGTGGGGATGGAATTTTTGCTGGAGAATTGTTTTTTTTAGCAAAAACTTTATTGGCAGCCTCTAATAAGACTTTAGCAAATGCCTCTACACATATATTTTGGTTGCTTGAGTTTAATGCTGGTAAAGAAGAAACTCGTCTTTCAACACAATTCCTATATTTATACCAATTATCATTAGTCCTGTTAGAAAGATTATATCTTAATCGAGGTTTGTTATTGGACTTAGTGGCTTTACTAAATGGAAATGTAATAATTATTGGGAAATGGTCACTGCCTAAAGTAGACATAAATGTTTCCCAGGACAGTGTAGTGGCTAAATTGGGTGTGCATACTGAGAGGTCAACAGCACTTATATTTTGTCCTGGTGGTGTACGACGGG
Organism: Anania fuscalis; assembly: GCA_950371115.1. Lineage (NCBI taxonomy): Eukaryota > Metazoa > Arthropoda > Insecta > Lepidoptera > Crambidae > Anania > Anania fuscalis. The sequence continues at coordinate 29,325,766 of OX493324.1, forward strand.
TGGGCACTCCTGTATTTAACAAACATATATTATGTTGATCAAATATTTCAATTAAGTCTTCTCCAAAACTATTAGTGATAGAGCTGCCCCAAGATTGATGGTGACAGTTAAAATCACCTAATACTAAAAAAGGCCTAGGAATGACTGAAAATAAATTATTAATTATGTTTAAAATATGTAGAGAAGGGTAGGGTATGTACAAAGAAACTATACACATGTTATATACATTAATAGCTACAATAGAAATATTTACATTATGAGCAGGTAGTGGGACTACAGTAAATGGCACTGAACTTTTGACTAGCAGTGCAGCACCACCATACCCATCCGGTCTGTCATCTCTGACAGATGTATATCCATGCAATTTAAAATTATGGATGGGTTTGAGCCATGTCTCAGCAAGGGCCAAGACAAATGGCTCATATTTGTTTAGCAAGTAGATTATTTCGCTTTTTTTACTAATAGCACTGCAACACTTCCACTGCAGCAGCTTAGCTTGCATTACCATCTTGAATTACTCTCATACATTTTTCTATAATATAGGCAGCGTGGGACGGTGAACTTAAATTAGACTTTGATACAATATTAATTAATGCAACTATTAACTCTTGTAAAGAACACTGTGAATCTTGATGTTGTTCTGATAAATTTAAGGCACAGCCATTAGATGAGGAAGGCATTGAGTTTTCCCTTATTATGGCCTCATGAGCCTCTTGGTCATAGCCCTTGCTGAGCCTAGGAGGAGAACGTGGTTTTAAAAATACAGTTTTCTTATAAGATACACTAGAATTAGGTGACATTTCGGAGACAACTTGCTTATCAGGTTTTGAAACTAGTATGTCAGCATAGGACTTTGATGCTGGTGGATGTATTTTGGAAGCTTCAACATAGGACATGGAATTTGTAGCCATTGAAGTTTTAATGTTTTTCTGCCTTAGAAATTCAGGGCAAGTTTTCCTGGTGGCATAATGATACCCTGAGCATAAGCAGCAGGCAGCTTTGATTTCATCAGTTTGACAAGAATCACCAGAATGATTCTGTCCACATTTATAACAACGGGGTTTGAACCGACACTGTAATTTGGTATGACCAAAGCGGCAACAGTTATAACACTGAATGGTAGGGAATATGTACAGTTCAACCGGTAAGGCATTATAACATATAAATATACGTTTAGGCAGGACTTGGCCATCAAAAGTTAGCACTATAGACTGTGATGGTTTCCAAATTGGAGCACCATCAACAAATGTTTTATAATTTTGCCGCCTGACTTTGATAATTTTTCCACAGTCATCTGGCACTGTAATATTTTCAATTATTTCCTCTGGGGACCAATCAGCTGGTATACCTCTAACCAAACCCATCCTTGTGACATTAAAGGTTGGGATAAAAGCTTTGTAATTATTTGATACTAACGTATAATTTTTTCTCTATGGTTTTACGTAGTATAATTTTTTCTCTATGATACTAAGCTGTTGTGTGTCAAAAACAAATTAGCATGATTGAAGTTAGAAAATGATATTGATATTTTGTTACGGCCTATTTGTTTCACACTACCATTAACTATGCATTGAAAAGAATTCTGTTTTAGAAACTTCCCAAATGTAAGTGAATGCATAGAAGAACCCTCATTAGGATTTGCTTCGATTTTCTGAACATGAACTACATAGGGTGCACTGTCGGATTCATTGTAAAGATTACGCGCAATTGGAGTAGGATTAGAACGAGGCAAATCTGAAACGTTGGCAGGTAAAATCTTGTCTTCTTGTTGTGGGGACATAGGCGAATCGACAAGTTCACAATCATTAGACCTGTGTCTGCGTTCAACTTTCTCTTGATGCTTTCTACTTTTCTTATTTCGACTACGTTTGCGTGGGGGAGCAGACCCTGACGTTGAATACGTAGAGAAATCTGTTTCTGACTCATGGGATGGAACAGTTACAAAATCGGCTGCTGGGGGAACATCAGGATCCCCTAGATCAGGTTCATCGGGTGGGTCATTCATAGTGGACAAGTTTGTGCAAACTTACCGATATGCAGCAAAATATATACACTAACTAAATAAAATATATACACAAGACGATAAATTTACAAGAAAACTATACAATACTGATCTAAACAATGTTAAATAAGTTTTTCTAAAACACTGAATCAAAAAAGGCGCCCGTCGCGTCCAACGTTTCCCGCGCTTTTCGACTTTGTATTTGTAAGTAGACACAGTGACATTAATTTTATACTCATTACTGTCTTATTCAGAGTGCATTTGCTAGTCCGGAACTAAAGTTAAACCACTGTATGCTAGATAATAAGATGAAGCTGCATTTTGATGACAAAGCGTAGCCCAGAAACGGTGGACTGATTATGATAATTATCATGTTTTACTGACAATTGCTAGTGCCAAATGCAAGTGGCAGTGCTTAGTTACTACTTAAGCCTGCATTTGCGATTTTTAAGCCAGAAATGCTCAATTTTTGTTATCGCATTGCTTTTGCAAGATACGGACTCAGGGTATCGATTAGCTTCTCAACTGGCAAGGAACCACTTCCGGGCTCCGTCATAAAAATTCGCGTCTGGCGCCAGGCCCGAATCGGGCTTGCTTCATAGTCGCGCATTTCGCGGGAATTTCTACAGGCGCGGCTGTTCTTATTCCTTTCGCACCTATGTCGAGGAAAGAACAGGCTAGCTAGCAAGCCAAAGAGCGAGGTCACGTGTCGAACAAAATATTTGAACAATTGTTAGTGTTCGGGATTTCGGGATCGGGAGAGGGATATTTCGCTCTCCTTGTAAAAGGTGTAGTGTAAAATTACATATAGACATAGTATTTAACAATTGGATTTTCTAAATAATAAATATATAAAATAATAAATTCTAACCGCGCTCCCGGCTCATTCTTACCTATATACCTACCACTTCATGTTGCAATCTGTAAGTGTGTATTAGGAAGATGTCCTCAACAGTTATTATGTGTACCCATGTGATTTATTGATAATAATAAAAAAAAACTAATTAAATACTGTTTCATTTTTAATATTATTAAGAGTTTAATTGGCAAAGATTTTCTATAAATACAAAAAATATAATGTACAAGCGACGGCACATAAGTCTAACATAAAAATATTATACATTTTATTTCAAATGAACATTGAACTCTATTACTAAATGTACAACAGACATTAAGTTGAAAATCGGTTAAAGAAAATTTATAGATTTGTATAGTCTGTCGTGCTGGCGACTGTTAATTTAGTGTTTCTGGATTTATCTTATTTTGATAAACGATAGTTATTGATCTCTGAATTATTACAGTTACATAGTCTTATATTTTGAATAGCATCGATAATTATGGAAAAAGGCAATATTATAAAAAAAGAGTGAAAGAGACTACCTATTCATAGTATTGATAATAACAAGGGTACCTATTTCTGGTATGAACAGCAATATTATCAATGCCATCGGCGGTACTATTAATGGTATTGACTAGTATGATCAGCAATACTATACTATCAGTAATATACTACCGATATTAAAGTACTAATCACAGCTTAATATAGGTCGAAGTGCAATAGTATCAATGGTATCAATACTATCCTTAGTATTTCTGCGTATCAATAGAAGATTTAACCTATCGATAGCACTAATTCTATGCTATATATTTTTTTAAATAGAGTTACCACGCTGTTGTGCATATCATTATGCCCATTTATTGATTTTATGTGTACTTCGTTAGATATGCATGACACATAAAACGATGTTCAATTTATTTTATTTGTTTGGTTTACCAGTAGTTGATACACTAAAATTTTCAAAACTCAAAATGCTCTAAGCACAATATACATTCTAACAAAAAAGTTTCGAGAATTGATGATTTGTTTATGGTTCCAAATTCAAAATTATATATTTTTTTGTTGTTGTTAGATTGGCACAACTGTTTTCCATTTTGGCGCGGAGTTAGAGTTACATCTGATAATTAGTTTAAATACAGTATTGTTTTAGTTATACCATATCCAGTGTGTATTGCGAATTTCATAATGGATAAAAACATCGAACAAAGAGTTTGTCTTAAATTTTGCATCGCCAATGGGATTTCATGTTCGGAGTCTCTGAAAATGTTACAGAAGGCTTACGGTGAATCGACTTTATCAAAAACACGTGTTAATGAGTGGTACATAGCGTTCAAAAGCAGTCGAGATGTGATGGAAGATTTGCCTCGCTATGGTAGGCCATCAACGTCTGCTACTGAAGATAACATCGCAAAAGTGAAGGAAATAGTGACTGAAAATCCTCATTCAAGTTTAAAAGAGAGCTAGCTGTCGAACTGTGTCACACGAGTCGATTCGTACCATTTTAAATAATCAATTGGGTATGAAACATGTTGCCGCTCGGCTAGTCCCAAAAGACCTGAATTTTCTCCAAAAACTCTATCGCAAAAGAGTCGGTGAGGACATGCTAGAACGAGTCAATTCGGACCCAACACTCATGAAACGCATTGTTACTGGTAACGAGATGTGGGTTTACGAGTTTGACATGCAAACTAGTCAACAAGCTTCGGAGTGGCGCATGGCGCCTTCCAACTGAACCGAAACCGAAGAAACCGCGCCAAACTCGATCGAAAGTCAAAGTCATGTTGACTGTTTTCTTTCGACTGTAGCGGTGTTGTGCACTCAGAATTCTTGCCAGAAGCTCAAACAATTAAAAAAGAGTATTACTTATTTAAGCGTTATGCGGCGTTTAAGAGAGCAAATTAGACGAAAAAGGCCAGATTTGTGGAATGAAAATTCTTGGATTTTGCACTACGATAATGCGCCTTCCCACAAGGCCACCATTGTGAACGAATTTTTGACCAAAAACTCAACAAATACCATCGAGCAGCCACCTTATTCACCAGATATGCTCCAGCCAACTTCTTTCTTTTTCCTAAACTCAAATTACTACTTCGTGGTTTCATTCTGTAGAAAACATAAAAAAGAATTCGCGGCGAGAACTGAACTTGATTCCGGAAAAAGCGTTTAAAAAATGTTTTGATGATTGGATTATTCGTTGGCGTAAGTGTATCGCTTCTGAAGGAGCAAACTTTGAAGGTGATAAAATTTTGGATGAATAACTAACATTTTGTGTATTATTAATCTTTTCCCGGTACTTTCTTGACAGAGTAGTAAGGCCGAAACGGCCTTACTTAAATAGCATTTTCTTTCGGCAATGCAGTAGTACCTAGTAAATTTAGGAGCACAAAAGAACACATGAGGTCTTTTGTGTGTGTTGCTACTTCGCTTTGTTCGGATACGGTGGCGTTGTAATGCAAGGACGTTTTCGTTGAGATACAGACGAAGTAAATTTCAAATTATTAGTGCTGGATCTGGAATTCTTTGTGTTTGTATTAATATTTTTTTCTCCGATTTCTTTGGTGTCGATGTAGTTAGCGGTACGCGCAGGTGGCATGTTTTAATTATCAATGATAGGTCTGGGACTGACATTATTTTGCTTTTATTTTCGTGTTTATTAATTAGTTCGTTATCCAGATCAACTGCGATTAAAGTGTCTGTAGGATCTTTCACCAATAAGGACGTAAAGGAATTTGCGGTAGGGACGTAGAAAAAGATTTTTTCATTTCCTGTTGGCGTGATTCGCTCTTTTTTTATAAACAGTCTTAGTCTTCGCTAAATGAGGTGTTAAAGAACTCCTATGTCCGTGAATGCACTTCCAATGTTCTCGATTTTCTTTGATCAACAAATAATACCTTTTTATCGAAGCTTCAGTGCACTCAATGTCGTTAATGTAATTTGTTGTTTGTTGCATTGTAGGTACTGTCGGGTTTTTATTTCTTTATTGCAATTTTTGCAGTTTTCTGATCGGTTTCAGAATTCACATCAGAATTTCAATGAGCGCGCCCTCTATATGTTGACATTGTAATTAGATTATTAACTTCACTGCGCGTAGATAGAGCGTTGGTTTTCGGAAATAGGAAGGAACGCGCGTCGATAATTTGAATAACAATACCCTGATCACTTCACACAAGAGGTTTAAAATATAACTATTTTATTACAATGTCCGTTTTCACCTGTTTTCATTGTTTTTAACACTTTTTAATCTCCAAAAGTCAAATAAATATGAATTTTTATCAATATTACACTAACGCCTTGGTTTTACACATAGGTAACACTTGTGATTATTTAATGCGAACACTACACAAAATTGTACTTATTTAAATGGCAATAAATAATTTTTAAACCGATATTATTCGGAGCTAATTGTTTACGCGATGGCAGCACCATCTTTTGAATCATGTTCGAATCTATTAGTGCTTTTTTAGTTTTAAAGTGATGATAGTAAAAATGTAACTTTAAATAAAAACTGATTTGTTTAAGAAAAAAGTACACTTTGTGTACCTATCTTTATTTTTTTACTTTACGGCTATCATACATTGAGTAAATTATAGATTGTAACGTCCATAGTAAAAATTGTCCTCCGGAAGAAAGCCAAAATTACAGTGCTTGTCTTGAGGCCCAGCCGAAAATTGTCTAATTTCCGTACATTTTATTCTCTGACTGTAAAGACATGAAATATAATTGGAATAAGATTGCACCTGTTTTTAAAAGAACAGTTCTTATTCTTGCATGTGGGTAGATGGGATTTTTCATTTTAATTCAATATTAAATCACCAATATTTAATTTTACTAACCTTATTTTAGAAAAATTATATGTTAGAGTTACGTTTGACCATCGTTTGACAAGAAAGCACAAGTTACCCTGAACATTTCATTTACCATTTAATTGAATATAAGGTCTGTTTGCAGCTGGCTTGAACACTTTTTTTTACTTTCTTCCTAATATAGCATAAAAATAATGTCAATATAACGTAATCTTTTAGAAATTTCCATTTAAATATCAATAATTTTCTGTTATCACAAGCAACAATTATTGTAAATTTGAAAAAGCACACAATAATCTACAGGTTGCATTTTAAAATAATGTACCTATTGTTTATTTTATAAGAAAATGAAAAATTTCATTAGTAAACCATTGAGGTATAATGTACTAGCGTACTAGAGAACACATCGCGAACTAAATGTTTCAGCCAAGCATTGTAGTCTAGTCATAGATAGCGTAGCGAATGCTAAGTCTATGAGTCCGTCCAATGGACACATAGACAAAGCATCAGTCCGTGTCAATAATTGAAGTTGTCAAAACTGCTCCTTTATTGTTCACCGTTCAAACTTTGTAGTCCACCGGGCTACAATGCTTGGCTGAAACATTTAGTTCGAGATGTGTTCTCTAGTACGCTAGTACAACCCTTCAACTGCAAAACAGACATAATATTATGTCTGCTGTCAAAATGGGTCACAACTGCGGAGCAGACATAATCTGTCTGTTTTTGTACGGACAACAGCTCGTCAACCTACCACAAAATGTCAAATTTTCTCATTTGAATATGATCTCTATATGTCAGGCTTACAGTTGAAAATCTATTGAAGAATTTTTGACTTTTGGGGTAGGTCGACGTGCTGTTAACTGTACTAAGACTTAAAACCTTGGCAGTTTGTATACAAACCTTATCTTTAATATAATGTTTTGTTTCATTCTGACGAACAAATTCCTTTAAAAATATATTTTTAATTATATTAAAGATAAGGGTCGCGTAGCAACAGGAGGCCCGCCGGCCCGGCCGCCATACTTATTTTTGTCAAAATTCATCAAGCTTTGCGAACTGTTGGCTGAACTCGTATTTTCTCATGCTTGTAAAATAAAATTATGGTGTAGACGGTAACTTTTTATATTAAGATAAGGTAAAATGATGGTTGTTTAAATAAAAACAAGACTATTTCTTTAAAATTGTGTTTCATTTTTTAGAATTAATGGTTTAAATACAAACTCCAAGAAAAAATTTCAAAGCTACAAGTTCAACTTTGCATCTCAAATGTTTAGATTATTTAACAATGAGTTAGCTTGTTTCAAGACGAACCCAGCGGTATAAAAAACATGGGCCCGGCCCTTATCGCTTCTTCGAAATGTTTGTTATTGTAACCCGAGTAGTCAAGTGGCCGACACCCGCCGCCCCTCCGCCGCAGGTACGCCAACTTGAATCTTACGCCCGTCTCAGGTGAAGGGTACCAAACCTAAGTCGAAATGAGTTTATATTCAAACAAAACCGATCGTGCGCCTTGATTTTGATGTTTTCAAAAATGTGACGATTCGTAGAACTACGGCGTAGAATCGCGTTAGTTATGGTGCTTCTCTTTTCGTCGTATAATGCTATCGCGCGCGGGGTGTAGACGCTTTAGTGGCATTTTACTTTATCAATGTTGATTGCTTTTTGTAACAGCGCACAGTGTTTTTTTTTACCCGAAAAAGTGACATGCTCTTTTTATCAGTTCTATCACAAGTTTAACTCATTAATAATGTAAGACTAAAAAAGCCAGGTGACAACTGGCCATAGTTTAAAAAAAATGTTTTTAAAAAGTTGACCTTGCACTGGGTCAAACTATAATTTTATTATTATTTCAAGAAAAGTTCACACTTAGCTTTTCTTAGTATTACAGGTAGATACGTTGGTTTACGGCAAACATTATCGCACACATAGTTATTTAAAAGTAGTTATAGAAAAGACAATAAAATTTATTTTAGAATTTAAGAAACTATTATTTTCCTCTTTTTCTACGCCAAACTAGAATCTCTGCTTAGGCCAGATAAATGTCTTAAAATAAGCTCTACCGCCCATAATTTTGCTGTATTCCAACCCCGCCAATGATCGCGGAAAGAAAATTAACTTTAAAATGTTAGGGTTGTCACAAAATTGACCTTACGTAATTAAAGAAATAAAAATTAAATAATAATTTAATACTCTTTTAGACTCAGTATAATATTTTTCATTGTATGAATTTGTAGCTTTTGATTTATTTTAAGCAGCGTTCAAAAAAGGTATTTGTTCGATGAAAGGTTGTGTGTAGAACGGGAAGAGGTCCACCCTTAGGCTTTAGCTAAACCTCGTGCTAATACACGCAACCTGGAGGAACGGGGGTGAGGCACCATGGAGCCGTTACAGACCCATGGCGCCACTTTGCCTCAGCAGGGGCTTACCCAACTTGCATGAGGGATGTCCTTCTGGGCATCGACCGGCGGACTTCATGCTAGAGGGGCATGACGGTTACTATCCATAAATTTTTGTTGCATGGTCATGAGATTATCGAGGCCAATTCTGTTCCGATAGGAATGCTCTCTGAGCAGGCCGCTGAATAGCGGAACAAGTTTTGGCGCAGTGACCGAGAGCATCTTGCAACTTGCAACTTGAACGACAAGAGTGCATGGACTTAATAGCCTGCCTAGCTCGCACTTACACTATCTTGTAATTGTATTTCCTGTAATAAAATCAGGCTGACAAAGGTGACTGAGTTTCTTGCGCCGTTTCTTCTCATCACCAGCCGATATGTTGTCCCGAAGCGGTGGTAGGGCTAAGTTATATGTTGGGACGTGTATAAGTGCCCGAAAGAGGGCCTATATACAGAATAAATAATTTCATTTCATTTCATTTCATTTCATCATTGCCGCAAAACGGATCAAAAAAAACGATGATCGATCTATTTCATCGAGCGTTAGAGTCCTCGGATCCTGCTATCGCAATGCTTCGGGTCAATCGCCGTCAAAGATTTTTAAAGTGACTCCCACTGCCAGTTACTGTGGTAAATTTCCAAATAAAGTAAATTAACCAAAGACAAATTAAACATAAAATTAGGTCAAATCATCATCATCCACTTTTTGAAATCAAATGCCGATGAATGCAGTTCTATTCTAAATTTCAGTCATATAAATCCCGAAATTATTGTTAAATCTTTTAGACAGCTAAATATGACAAAAACGGTATTTAAAATATTATAATCCACCATATGATTTAGATAGTATAGCAACACATCTTGCTTTTATATTTAATCAGTGTATAGGTTCAAAAACCACGTATTGAAAATCCTTATGGGAAAAGGATATTACAAAGTTTAAGATTACTTGAACGACAGGAGTGCATGGACTTAATAATATGCCTAGCTCGCACTTACTTTATCTTGTAATTGTATTTCCTGTAATAAAATCAGGCTGACAAAGGGGACTAAATTTGTTGCGCAGCTTCTGCTCATCACCAGCATATATGTAGTCCCGAAGCGGTGGCAGAGCTAAGTTATATTTTCGGACGTGTAAGTGCCCGGAAGAGGGCCTATATACTGAATAAATGACTTTGACTTTGATTTGACTGCTGAACAAAGCCCTCAAGCAAGGATCAATGGGAGATTGATCTCCAGAGAGATCTCCGATTAAACTGAACACGATATTAAAACCCTAAATTTGAATATTTACCTTTACTTTTAAAGTAATGTTTCTCAAAATTACGGCGGAGTCGGAATTGAGAAAAAATATGGGTGATAGAGCTTGTTATATGAAATTTATCTGACCTATGCAGAGATTAGGAAAGGAGAAAAATAATAGTTTGTCAAATTCTAAAATAAATTTTATTGACGTTTCCTTTACTACTTTTAAATATAACTGTGTATGCAATAATGTTCACAATACACTAACGTACCTACCTGCAATGCTAAGAGAAGCTAAGTGTGTTCTTTTATTGAAATAATAATAAAATTGTAGTTTGAACCAGTACAAGGTCAACTTTTTAAATGTTTAAAAAAATATATATATGGCTAACTATCACCTGGGTGTTTTAGTCTTACATTATTAATGAGTTAAACTTTTGATAGTACTGATAAAAAGAGTATGTCACTTTTTCAGGTAAAAAATACAGTGCAGCGCTACTCTGAATCTCCTCTCATACTGGAACTAGGTAATTTTGACATTTCACTTTTGTCAAACCAAATGGACGTCTGACAGATTTCTAATCTAATCACTGCTTAGATTAGAAATCTGTCAGACGTACTTTATCTAACGAATCTGTGTTTAGGAAGGCCCCTTAAATCGAAAGAAACAGATAATCTTTCTCTCTGGATATAGAATAGCGAATCCTAAGTCTATGGCTTGTAGACTGTTATGCTATTTCCGCAGCGCTAGTGTCGCAAAGCATGCTTTTGGCCGTTAGTTGAGCAAAAAATATAAAGATGACGCTTTACAGAAATGTATTATTTCAACGATTAGAAAATTGAAATGCTTAAAAACATTATTATAGATAATCAAATATATTATACGAATCTCAAACGGGACTAACGGGAGCAATACAAAAACGTTGAAAACTGAAATAGTTCTGAGGTTACACTTACGTCATGTTAAAAAGCTAAATGTCCATAAAACTGGTGTTTGACGGACACCGGTGGAATATTGTGTGTATTGTAGAGTTTTTAAATGTATAACATTTCAATACCTATCTTTATTACGAGTAGGTAAGGTAGAAAATTTGCTATCAAATCTGATATATTCAAATCTTATACTAATTAATGTTGTCAATTTCAACTTTCTAAACTTAATTATGGTATTAAATACTTTTACAATTATTTGTAAGAACTTTTTTTTTTATTTAAGATCCTTATTTTTTATTTAAAAAGTCTGATTGGCAAAAGTGAGTGAGAGTTTTCAAGTGTTATTATCTTCAATTAAAACTTGCATGGAATTGCTAAAAACAAAAATTTACAATTATAGGAAAGTTTATTTTTGTTAACAAATAAAAATTGATGTTTGTTTAACTGCACCTACCTCTTAATAACTTAAATGAATAAAGCTTAAGCTTACATAAAACGTATTTTATTTGCCCATAAATTATGGTAACCCTAACATAAGAAGCTTGACGAAACGTTTAAGATTATAAGCATTATCAATTTGCCGTGTAATGCCAAGGCATTTTACAAAACAGCGAGCGTTTGCAAACGGACGACGCCGTTTGTATAATAACGAATTATACAAAATGACTGCGACACATATAATTTCTTTGATGTAGACCATAAAGTTAATATACCTTCCGTAGGTATATTAACTTTATCTGGGGGCACGGCAGTGCCCCCGCCAAGTCGAGCAAAAAAAAAGCGGCACGGCGGCCGTACTATCCTTTTCTCGAAGCAGTTCGGGCCATTTTCGACCCCCTATAACTTCGTTGTTGATTTAACTAGAAGCCTGTATTTCTTGTTACCAGGCAAGCATTGTATAAACACGGTATATTTCAAATTTCATTAAATTTGAACCAGTAGGGTAAGAATTATAACAAGTCAAAGTTCTTAATTTTGTCACTCACTGACTGACCGATCATCAAAACTCTGAGGCACTTCTAGTAGTAGCTAACCTAACAACATCTTATAGTGACCATATCAATGTTAAAAATATTTTATGTTTAAGATAAATAGATTGACTTAGCAATCGAAAATAATCTAATTTCATATAATAAGTATTCTTTGTGAGATACACTGTGTTATCATGCGATTGCCAAGTCGATTTATTTATTTTAAACATAAAATATTTTTGATATTGATATGGTCACTATAAGATGTTGTTAGGTTAGCTACTTACGTAATAACTTAAGATAGAAGATCCCTTATGTAGAGACTGCTTAAATTAACTGACTTGGTATTACATGGATCTCATAACTTTTTACGGTAGAAGAACTGAGTTGCGAGACTTGGTTTTTTTTACAAGTTTTGTTTTTGATGGCATGATGTAGACAGAATCAGAAGGCCTAATGTGAGTGCCACAAAATAACCAACTCGTATTTTTATCGATCGAAAAGGAAATACTAACCTTTCGGTCGACGTAAGTGAAGAGATTGTTTTGTGGCACTCAGAAAAGGCATGGCCGCCAACATAAAGAATCAAAATTTCAATGGTTACTTCTAATCAACTAGATGGCGCTAGTAGGTTATCTTTCAATCACTGATTAAATAATACTTACTACTGACTGACAACACTGATCAAATAAACTACGACCAGACTAGGGAGGTATTCCTAACTTACAATATTATAGCCTAAGCAATAAAGTTTAAATTATTTCTTTGATATTAACATGTTGAAAACCCGGTCCGAACTCCGAAAGAGAGGCCTGTTGTGTACCGTTTTATCCTTTCTAAGGCTGGGTCTATATGCTGCCGGAATCCGTTAGCATCCGCAAGAATCCGTAAAAAAAATGACCTTATTGCTTACGCGATGGAATTAATCGGTTCGGTTTACGGCTGGGTATAGACCGAGCCTAACATGGACCCCAGAACAGAATATTTTGGTGTTATGGTGACATTTCTTCAGGTTGTGAATAGGACTAAAGCTACGGCCAAACCAACGTAGGGGCGTGAGCGTGGGCGTGGGCGTGCGCGGTGGCGTGGGCGTGCGCGTGCAGGCCAGTTCACACCAAACACGCGGACACTAGGCGTTAAGAAGGCCTAGCACGAAATTATATCTTTCGCTCGGATGTATAAACCTAACAAGAAAGAGATTAGTGATGAATAAAGTCAAAGAAGATTATGAATGTTAGTAATAATTAAGGTATCTAATGATGTTGTAGAAATTATGATTTAACTATAATTGTTTATCAGATTATATGCCGAATATAAAAGCTCAAACCTTTTACCATGTCTGGTCAACGCCCTATATCGTAGGTTTAGTACATATTAAAAACGAATAGATGTCACTACAAGGATCATTAGGATTGGAGTTGATTTCAATGAACGATAACTCTTGATAAAAACGTTATCAAAACACTTTTTTAACACTTTTGGTTTTTAAAAATGAAATGTTTATAGAATTTTAACATTTATTTCAAAACCAATCATTTCAACTAAAATTTAAAACATTTACTGTATAATGCCATCTATCGGTTTTAACTTAAACTATCTTTTATGGAAACGCAACGTCAGCTATTGGATTAAAAAATCTAAACACGGCATTTATGTTGATTATAGAGGTAATATGCATTTCGTATTATTTTATCGAATAATTTATAAAAATAAAATAAAGGAAATTCAAATTTTAAAATATAAGTATTTTTTTAATAAGTAATTATATACTCTCTGGTAATTAACGGTCAAAAGCAAGAAGCTTTAAAATAATGTTGGTTTTGGACAACCGTTGAAGTATTGTAATTTTATAATATGGGGATTTGTTTTAATATTTGGGAAGTGATTTAAAAAATCAATTTTAAGGAGAAAAATATGGATTACCAATGTTTAGCTAGAAAATGTTTCCCAAAATAACACAACCGAACTATTTTACGCAAATTTTCATTTGGCTAAAAACATTTATCAAAACAACATTGGCAATTATTTGCATTATTATTTGCATTCATTTGGCAATTCTTTGCATTTGCAACTCATTGCAATTTTTTAGTAACGAAATCTCTTTTTTGGGATATTATTGTTTAACAAAGAATTGTTTGGTCATGTTTCATTTAATCAAATAATATTTAATCAGATGTTTCATTTGGCACAACTTACTCTTTGCAAAATATTGCATGGCATACGATTTACAAGCTTACGATCAAACATTGAAATTATTATGCTGCATCGACGTTTGTTTTACCTTGGAAAAATAATTTACAGGTAAAAAATGGTTGAAATGGCTAAGAGGGTTTTAAGAGAGTTTTGCTTTGATCGAGAGAGAGATTTGATCCCAAAAGCAATAATTTTGGAATAAATTCTTAAGGTGAATCTAAAAAAGACAATTTGGTAACCCTATTCACGATTCCAATTTTTTTCATCAACTTTGATTTATTTGAAGGCATTTGTGTGTCACGTCCAAAGGTCAAAATGAAGTCTAAATGACGTAAATATGTCATAAACGGTCGTTTCAAGTTAAAACCTAATTAGTAATTTCGTTATTGATTGTCAAGTATCGATGCCCAAAGTGCTAATAATTCGGCATAATATTCCATGGGGCGCGACTTCGAATCTTGGTCGGTGACAATATTTTTTCGAAATCCAGACTTGTATTAAAATATTTTGATGTAAAATTGTTTATTTACATTTAAAACAATTTTTAATTACTAAAATTAGTACTAAACTTTTGCATATATTTTTTTACATAATATTTACAAAATAAATAACAAATAGAAAATGGGTCAAAGCTTGCCATCATCAATTTTCATAAAAATTAGGATCATACTCTAGTGAAATCAGAAACCGACTAAAATGAAAATAAATATAGTACTTAATATCTTTAAAAGTTATGGATGCACACAAAAAGTTATTCAAGCTAATGTAACCACTAGAAAAAAAAGACCGCAACAGGCGGGATCCGAACCCACACGTCTCATTACACTACGAGCGAGTGCCTTGCCAACTAAGCTACGCGGATGTTAGAACGATTTTCGAAATTTTTCATGTGTTAGTTTATATTTTTTTGAAAGAAGTGTGCAAACAATTGTAATCCTTATGGTGGTTTGTCATTCTCTGACGGAACGAAACAGACATTAAAATGTAAATAAATTATGCTCTATGAATTATGTGCAAGTTATCTATCACTGCGCAGATAGCGCCATCTAGTCAGAGAATAAACAAACGATGGCGTAGTTAAGTTTTAGTACCATTTACTCACCACCTTCGCTGTCTTTCGCGCGAGTTAAGGTGGAAATTTTCAAAGTACCGAGACTGACTCTCTGTAATACGTAGTATTATTTTTTCTCTATGCTTTTACTAAATAAACAAAGAATTTTTGTAGAGTTTTTAATTTATTTATTTACTGAGTTTCGCATTAATTAATATCAACGCGGTTACCTGAGCGAAGCTATTTGAAGATGTAGGAAAGAAAAAACCTAGTTGGCTTCACTCATTGCTTATCGGAAAAAAATGTAGCTTTAAACGTATTTATTTATATTATCGCAGTAGCGCACCATCTGTCTGTTGAGCCTGTCACGTCAAATGTCATGTTCGCGCATGCAAAAGCTGAATGTCAAGCTACACGCGTGATGCACATAGATATAGAAAGCGAATCCTAAGTCTATGGTGATGCACGCCAGCCTTATGTCAGTGCCTATTCAGATTCCTATGACAGCCAAATGTCAGCTCGACTTACTTTCGATGACGCCATGACAGATGTTTTCTACCCCTTCTATGGCTTCATAAGCGTAGCCAGTATTGTTAATAAGATCTGTCACCTGGCTGAATGAATAAAATTAAATGATGTAAATGAATTAACGAATTTTTGTGAACGAGTAAAAAGTCTGGAAGCTCCATCCATAATTAGCACAATTTGATAACGTAATCTATCTTAGCTGCAAGGCTCGGATTATAATAAGCTGTTTCCCGCCGATATTTTATAGAACCTTTTTAAAAAACGACCTTAGGCTCGGTCTATACGCTGCCAGAACCGTAAGCATCCGCAAGAATCCGTTTAAAAAACGACCTTATTGTTTAAGCGATGGATTGTATCCGCGTTTACCCGGTCCGGTTTACGGCTGGGTATAGACCAAGCCTAAGCCCGGATGCAATACGTCGCATAAGCATTTAGGCTCGATCTATACCCAGCCGGAAACTGGACCGGGTTAACACGGATTTAACACACTAATTCAATTACTAATACTAATACGGCACTAATTCAATATAGAATTGTTATAGTATTATTTGATACCATATATCTTATTACACTATGTATAGTAATAGATATTTCGTAGTGGTTTCGCTGGAAGGAAACTCCGCAGCGCAACCACTTTCGATAACAAAATACCCCTTTCAGCACGACAGAAAAAAAAAATGAAAACTGAAAAACCTTCTAAAATTTGATCGGTCTGAGGAACAGAAGCAATCAAGGCATCAGCAAGATCCAGTCTGAACCACAACAAGTCCTTAGCCTTAATCCTCTTACTATCGCAATCAATTTTATATTGCCTCCATGAATTTGTAGCCGCCAGATCCACAAAATGCATTAAAACCTTAACAGTCCATTTTTTTGTTTTTTGATATGTCCGATAATATTCCAAAAGCTGGTCCAGGACATCCACACCGCCCATATTTTGGTTATAATTGAGAATAATTTTTGGTGCTGGGACTGGTACATATTTTTTTTCCTTTTTATCCCATCTAGAAACTTCTGTGGTTTCATCTCCACCTGTGCAGTTGGAAGCAGCGAGGACACCTTTGTTGTCTTTCCACTTAACTAGTACAACATCTTGTGAGGTAAATTGTACTACATCCCCACGTTTCATTGAAGAATCCTTCTTGAGATCTAAATTTTTGTGACCAGGAACTCTGTTGAGCATGATAGTTCCAGTACCATGCAACTGCATTTCTGAAAGGCGATCTAATAGAGGCACAGTAGTAAAATATCTGTCAAAATATAAGCAACTGGTTGGAGGTACGTTTTTAGCCAGCGCCAAGATCACTGCTGGTCCTTCTCCTAATTGTCTCTCTGTAAACGATGGATTATTCGGGAAGTATATCTCAAAATCTATCATAAGACCGTCATTTGTTGTAATCACGTAATTTTTGAGTCCAAGAGGCCTAGGCTTGTTTTTAATAAGGACACGCAACTTGCATTTCCCTGTAAAGGGAATGATCTGCTCGTCTATAGAGTATCTTCCTGGAACTCGTGTGATTCTCTTGCATGCATTTTTTACAGCGTCTAACATTGGCTGAACTTTCCATAGGGGATTAGTATTTCCAGGCGCAGGTTCATCCGCGTCTACAACATGCAAGTTGTTTCTCAACAAAAAATAACGATCTCTTGATAGTTTATTAGCAATTACGTCGAGTCTTATGCCGCTTCGCCAATACATGTGAATACGAGGATATGGAATGCAACCCATGACCATGAATATGCCAAACAATTTGCGTATTTCCTCACTATTAGTATTCAAAATCGATCCTGTTTTACGCATGTGATATGTATTGGTACAATGAGCTACATTTTCAAAAAAAATGCTGTCAAAATATCCTTCAAAATATTGTAAAGGAGTCTTTACCTCGTCAGCTGTTACTCTAGGTGGAAAATCATGACATTTGTTTTCGAAGTTAGTTGCGCGCCAAATTCTGCGTCTTTCTTGTATTGGTTGACCGCTAGTAGACGCTTCTGGGTTGTTCTCTGACGCAGATGTGTCCGCCATACTTTGACGCAGATGTGCTATGGGGACACCCATTTCCTCATCGGACTCACTCTCTTCTCCGTTGTGTGGATTTTCGGCATCATTTTCCAATACCCGAAAAGCTTCGCACACCTGTTCTTCGTCAGATTCCTCTTCCAAGTCAGATAAACATCCATCTCCGAGCAGTTCTTCAATTAAATTCTGGTTTAGGGCATAACCTGTTGACAAATGTAACATGTTAGTAAATATTAAAATTTGACCTTAAAAGCACAACATAAAACGATAACGCACGATCGTGCGCTCGTAACTCAATGACTGTTTTTAAATGAAATTATTAAAAAATGTTAAAATATTTTGTTGTTTTATAGTAAAGGGATACCTAAACAATTGAAATATATACGATTCATGACATAAATAACACATTAAATATAAAAACAAAACACTCACGTCTTCCTCGGCCGTCGGTAAACATGACTCCTATCTTGCACGAGTCCTGACGCGTCACTGAGGCGTGTTTACCCCCGCGCGAATATTTTAACGGTTAGCGTAGGTATTGCACGAACGATCGAGCCCGTTTCGACGCCGCTAAACAAAAATCTGCTACCTCTAGATTTTTTAAAGTGCCAACGCACGTTTAGTACAGTGCGTGCTGAAAGGGATACGGCGAAACTTGATACATAGATTTTTTTAAATAGAACTAGAATTCTATAAACATTTCATATATTTTATTGAGAAACTTATACTAGTTAAATCAAACGTGGTTCCACCGTAAAGCATGACGTAAAAAAAGGAGGTTCTCTGTTTGACCCGTATGTATGTATGTATGTATGTAAATCGCGGGCAAACGTCCTCGGTGTTCTCGTGTTTGGCTCATCTGATTTTGATGCGGTTTTCAGAAAAGTTATTGTTACATTCTGGAGAAGGCTTTAGTATGCATATCATACTGCTGAGCTGATGATGGAGGCCACAGAACTCCTTAACGGTTAGGAGTCAACTGATAATACGATTTGTCTTTTCAGAACGTATTTCGTAGTGTATTAGGCAGAAGTAACGCTTACGAGGTACCAGTCAGTTATTTTATTTACTGGGGGCGAAAACCAGTACACCCAGAAATAAGAAAAAATGCTAGTTTTTTTAAATGAGGGTCTTCTGAAATGACGCTTACTAGGTGGCAGCACTGAGAGGTCAGGTCCAGAAACCTGTCAAAAGTTTCAGAGTCCCCTATATTTTCGTGTCTGAAGTTCTTGTATTTCTTATTTAAATACAATAAATATTTTATAAAAATCGAAATGCCACTCTGTTTTTCAGTTCCTATGTGCCAAAAAAAACGGGAGGTCATGTTTCCTAAAGATAAAATACGTTTATTAAAACAATGCCTTGTAGCCATTCGTAGAGAACGTTTGCGCCAACTGGTGGCGTAAATTTTCGCGAAAACCCTCAATGAGGGTACTTAGGCATTGAACGCAGGATCTTATTCTATGGTTACGACACTTCTGTTAATAACGATATTTATAAACGATTTCTATAATGATAGATCCTCAATTGGAAGATAAAGTATTGTTAAAGTCCTAACACTAAAAATGGTGAAATAAAAAAAGGTTTAATAAAAAGACTTAGAACTCCACTACTGTTCCACTTCTGATCGAGCGTTGAAGGCGTAAGCAATTGGTTACGTCACGTAATAGGCTTCTAGGTTTTGCTTATCAGCTTAGGTCATAGTGTTTGTGTTTTAGGCTAAATCATAGAGCTATGTATTTACTAGTATTTTGCCACTAATTGTTGAAATTAATTTTATAAAAAACTGACAGTGTTTTTGAATTGTGTTTATTCTTTTTTGTAATTAACCTAAGTCTTGGACGTTAATAAATGTATTTAAGTATATTTATCCGTTACCTAGTCGCCATAGTACAAGCCATACTAAGTTTGAGGCTAGCAACTTGGTGTTATTCTCCTGATTTTAATAATTGATTGATTCTTTATAACACAACAGGCATAATTATCAAGAAATACGTTCATATTTAGACGTCAGTACAATCCTTAATAATATTATAAATATGAAAGTAACTCTGTCTGTCTGTCTGTCTGTTACGCTTTCACGCCGAAACTACAGAAGCGATTTTGATCAAATTTGGTACAGATATAGACTAAAGCTTAGTTAAGGACAAAGGCTACCTTTTATTGTAAAAAAAGCCTGAAGAGTTTGAGATGAAACTTTGTACTAAGCATATTAATAAGGGATAAAATTTCTAAATGTTAACCTATTCTATGGCGATGAAAGGTTCTAGGTCGTGTGGAAGTCCAAACAGAGTCAAACTTTTACGCCTGTTTGTCTTTTGATTAATACAACCCGAGTGTTTCAAACCCAAAGTAAAAACCTCATTTTTGATGCGTGCTGCAGCGCAGAGCACAATGTTGCTGAATTATGAGACACACCAAAGATCATGTAGTCCACGCGAAAGAAGTCGCGGGCACAGCTAGTAAATTATTAATGTTTACTATCAATAATACATATTTTTAATAATATTAAATTACAAAAGGTTACGACTAAACCTTTGTGGTGTCTAAAATATCTTTATCGAGATGCTTGTAGCTCAGTGGCAGCAGTGCTTTAGTATCAATAATTACTATAGTTAAGCACATAACGCCGCGGTCGTGAGTGAATGGGTGACCATTCCGACCATATTTAGTGACATTTATTCACGAGCATCTCCGTGCTTTGGAAGGCACGTTAAAAGTTGGTCCCGGCTAATATCGCTTGATATTGGTCGTGAAGCCAAGTCAGAGGCCTTAAGGCGGCTTGATTACATCTGACAGCAAGGTTTAATCACAGGCCTTACCTACAACGACCCCCCGCACTGGGCCTGCGTGGTGAAGTATGGCCCAACAAACCACCAAATAGTTGTGGAACTTTTCTGAACTAAAAACAACGTTATTGACATTAAACTCGTGTTAGGTATAAACGTCACAGAATAAGCCGCGTTCGAAAAAGATAGTGATTTTAATTTATTATTTTTAGTTTAATAGTTTATATTTTATTTGTTGTAATAAATAGTGAAAACGTTTCTGGTCCGCCCTTCGTCTGTGCAGTGCCTTATATCACCGAATTATGGTTGACTTTACAAAAAAGTTCCTAATGAACAGTACCTACATACTGTTTTATAAGATTTTAAATACATACTCCTTTGTATTTTTCTTCTGTCCAAAGGTATTCGCCGTGTCATTCACGTCTGTCAAGTGCGTCAAGTCAATAAATTAAATAAAATTTCTGAATTGAATATTCACAAAAAATATTTTAAATAGTATTTGATGCTCATACAAGTTTTATAAAGTTTTATAAAATTAAACCAGCAGAAATATTTACACTCTCCGCCATTTTGTTACGGCGGCCATCTTGGACCGATTTTCATCAAACATAGCTAAAAACACTCTCGACTAATTAATCATTCAAACGAAAAAAACTGAATCAAAATCGGTTCATCCGCTCGGGAGCAAAGATGCCACACACACACAAACACACACAGACACGTCAAACTTATAACACCCCGTCGTTTTTGCGTCGGGGGTTAAAAATCAAAAGTACGTTTACATCATGTATCATGTTACTGTTCACGTTAATTAAATACCAAATAACTCTTCATCATTTGTTTATTCTATATTAGTCATTATCAGTCTGCTTACTTGACCTTTTTCTTTTATTACGTTAATTCTTAGTTGACAACAAATCATTCCTCTTGCCGCCATTTTTTCCAGTTCCCCCAATAATTAATAAACTACAAAGGTCAAGCGCACAACTTCTTAAAATCACAAATGACTTTTATATTACATTAATAATTACTTTCAAGCCATCATATTTCTGTTTTTTATCATTTATTACAATATTAAATTATTAAGTATTTTTAGGCGACGTAATTTTACTTTAACATTACATTTTTTAAGTTAAAATCTAAAGCGGTCTAATAAACAACTAAATGCTATCAAATCAATCACTTCATAGACATTTAAACGGAAGCAAAGATAAAAAGTTGTTATTCCTAACAATCCTACATTTATTTATTATCAATTATTGTACATAAATAATCGAGCTTATTAAATAATTTTCTAATTTTACACAGATATTATAATAGCTCAATCTTATAATCTAACAATCATAATGGTATAATAATAATGTTAAGTACGTATATTATTATTATAATTAATAAAAATGCGCTAAAATCCTTATCACTATTATTGTCATGTGTAAAAATATATTTCTTTATACGTAACATGTGTTTTATTTTCTATCACAGTGATCATAAAAAATATGATCGGTAGGTCAACATAGATCAACCGTTTATATTTCTGTTAAAAAATATATGTAAATTACATAAGTTAACTGAGATCGATTGGTACCACCAAACAGCCTTAAAATAAATACAAATAAATGTAAATTCAGTGACTGGGCTACGACTGGAATTCATAAAAGTAGGAGAAACTTATATGAATTGTATGACCTAAAAGCGCAAACTCAAGACCCTAAAATTATTGAACATGTCAAAAAATACTCTAAAATCTTTAAAAAAGTATGTTCAGTGGCCAAATCAAATTACATTCGTGATACTATTGCTAGCTCCAAAAATAAAATAAAAGCCACTTGGAACATTATTAATAGAGAAACGTGCAAAACTAAACAATTAGATCGCACATTTAGCCTTAATGTTGATAATAAAATTATTAAATCCGACAACGAAGTAGCAAACGCGTTTAAGGATTTTTTTTCTACTATACCTATTGCCACAACTAGTAAATTAAACTCTTCACAAGGTCTTGCAGAAACTTTTTTGAAATTAAATATCGAGGAATGCAGTTCTATTCTAAATTTCAGGCATATAAATCCCGAAATTATTGTTAAAACTTTTAGAGAGCTAAATTTAAAAAAACAGAAGATTTATGGGGCATTTCAATTAATATAATCAACCATATAATTGATAGTATAGCAACGCATCTTGCTTGTATATTTAATCAGTGTATTGATGAAGGCTCATTTCCTAATTTAATGAAATACAGCAAAATCATACCCATATTTAAATCCGGAGATAAAAGTGATCCCTCTAACTATAGACCGATATCAATACTACCAGCTCTTAGTAAAATATTTGAAAAAATAGTGTTTAATCAACTGTTATCACACTTTAGAATGAACAGTTTATTGCATGAGAATCAGTTTGGTTTTACCAAGGGTAGAAGCACAACTGATGCGGGAGTTGCACTCATTAAGCATATCTTCGATGCGTTTGTAAATAAGCAAGATGCTCTAGGGTTTTTTTGTGATTTGTCTAAGGCTTTTGATTGTGTAGATCACAAAACGTTATTAATGAAATTACGGCATTATGGTGTCTCAAATGAATCAGAAAAATTGTTAGAGTCATACCTCACGGATAGAACGCAAACAGTTAATGTCAATGGAACTGACTCTTCCGGGGCCCCATCATGCATGGGTGTGCTTCAGGGCTCTATATTGGGACCTTTATTATTCCTGATATATATAAATGACCTTCCTTACTTTACTAAAGACCTTTGTGAGATAGTATTGTTTGCAGATGATACATCATTGATTTTTAAAATTGACACAGGTAAAGCTGGCTTTGACGATGTGAGTGATGCTCTCTCTCAAGTAGTACGATGGTTTACTGCTAACAATCTGTTACTTAATGCAAAAAAAACCAAGCTTATCAAATTTACTATGCCCAATGTGAGGCAGGTCAGTACGCATATTAATATGTCAGACGATCATATAGATGCAGTCGATGCAACAACCTTTTTGGGAATTACAATAGACTCCCGACTGCAATGGGGTCCCCATATAATTGCCTTGTCAGGAAGGCTCAGTTCGGCGGCTTATGCTGTGAGGAAAATAAGGCTTATAACTGATGTCGAAACGGCAAGACTAGTATACTTTAGTTATTTTCATAGCTTGTTGTCGTATGGTCTATTGCTATGGGGCTCAGCTGCTGATATTGAGTCGATCTTTGTGTTGCAAAAAAGAGCTGTACGTGCAATATACTGTCTTGGGCCTCGCGACTCTCTGAGGGAGGTCTTTAAAGATATTAAAATATTAACAGTAGCGTCACAATACATTTTTGACAATATTATGTATGTTAGAAAAAACCTAAGTTCGTTTAGCCTTAAATGTGATTCACATCATTATAATACTAGAAATAAACATAAACTTGCCGTTCCGAGCTTCAGATTAAAGAAAGTGGGTAATTCATTTTTGGGGAAATGTATAAAAATCTTCAATAAAGTACCACAAACTCTTGTTGACTTACCTGTTTATGAGTTCAAAAACCACATTAAAAAAATTCTTATGTAAAAAGGATACTACAAAGTTGAAGATTACTTGAACGACAAGAGTGCATGGACTTAATAGCCTGCCTAGCTCGCACTTACACTATCTTGTAATTGTATTTCCTGTAATAAAATCAGGCTGACAAAGGTGACTGAGTTTCTTGCGCCGTTTCTTCTCATCACCAGCCGATATGTTGTCCCGAAGCGGTGGTAGGGCTAAGTTATATGTTGGGACGTGTATAAGTGCCCGGAAGAGGGCCTATATACAGAATAAAGAAAGAATTTCATTTCATTTCATTTCAGCAGGGAAATTGATGGTTTATATAGCAACCCTTAAATCACGCACACAGCCTAAACGGGCGGCCATTCTTATGCTTCACTTATGGTTAGACGAGGTTACGTCCGTATTTTTTTTACGTTCGTATGTGAGTCAATAAAATTTATTGGAACTATCCTTGCCTTCTGTTTATTCATGAAAGTTCCTTTTTAGCTACAGTTACAAGAGAACGAGAAGATAATCTGAGACTAGGAATCTGTATTTCTGGGACTGAACTAAGTGTATTTCTTATTTTGAAGTTCTTAAATATACAATTTTCGTTTAACTACAGTTTTTATTGTAAAGTACCCATTATTATTATAAAGGCAGGTTCTGATAGCTACTATACAGCGCATACTACTGACCGAATATAAAGTATCGATTAACGATTATCGATTAAAGTGCATTGATATCTTGATTATGTCTAGATCTATGCGATTTTATTTAGTCTGTGGACATTTACGGTCATCTGACATCACATCACTATTAGGTATCTCACTCTGAGTTTTTTCTTTTCTTTTTTTTTGTCACTCGACGAAAAAGTTTCCAATCAATTGAAGTAAGTGACGTTTACTTTTTCGATATTCCTAGCCCGCTATCAGGGATATTGACCACATTCATAAATTATTCTAAGGCATCATTTATTAAAATAGACACTTTATTTTAGGCCTAATAACTCAGTACAATTTCATTTACAAGACAAACTGATTTTTAATTGCTTTAAAATCGTAAAAAAGTAAGGCATAATCATAATCATAATCCGATATCGCCATACAAATTATAAGGAAGATATCCGTTTTGACAGCTCATAAAAAGTATGTCAATCGATTGGTGGTGTCAACTAGCCTGGTAGTAATGTTCCTTGGTCAGTGCACAGATTAATAATGTTAAGAGTCAGTGTCAAACACTCTGACTAATCTGTGGTGTCAAAAATTCGAAATAAAAAATGCCGTGTTGTGCGAAAAGCTTCAAATTATTAAGTTTTAAAATAAAATGCTTTAAATAAAAATGCTTCCGAGCATTGGCTGTAATTTTTTGCATCGTACGTGGCGATCGTTTACTTGACTCTCGCTTAATAAGTGTAGTAATTTTGGTGAGTATAATTATTTCCGTGAAGTTTCGACCTCGGCAGTGTAAATCATGAGTAATTTGGCGCCACAATTGATTTGATTCTGTGCCCGCGGTAGTGACCCCTCGCTAAAACGATTGTTTAATCGAAGTAGCAGTCTTTTATTACCTTCTAGTGACCTTGCTCTAGCTAGACATTGTGTCTACGTTTTGGTTCTACACTTTTAAGAAAAGAAACAAGTTAACGTTATTTTTTTATAGCTCATTTATTTTAGACTACATAATACTAGAGAAAATATAATTATTTATTTTCTCTAGTATATTCTCTTACTATACATTTGTTCGAGGTTATTGGAGACACAATTAAAATATACAACATAACAAATAATTTTAGTTACAGTACAGTAGTTTAGTACAGATTGTCAATGGAAACATATATTTAATACCTTGAGAACATTATAGGCATCTCCAATCAAAAGCACTGCTTTGATTGAATTTTGGATAGTGTATGCATGGATGTATAAAAAAGTATATGAAGTGATATTTTTTATTTTGGTATCTTCATACTTTCCTACACCAGCACCATAACATTAATTACTTATATTAGTTACAGGACATAAGAAGAATTAAACATAAATTATCATTATCACTACACCAGGCCACTGCTATGTCTAGGCCTCTCCCAATGCATACTACTGAGTCAAATCCTCCTTCGGCTAATCTTTTTCATCAGCTGCTTGCAGCTTTCCATATCTCGTTGCTCCTCCTTGATGAAGGATGTCATACACGTGGCGGACAGACACATCTCAGTTTTCCACTCTGAAACACATCTAACGTTCATTAGTCTTTTGTTTTCTTTTCAGACTACTGACAATCTTCAATCATGGATGACTATACAGTGAAGGCAATCTCTGCGGTGATGAGCGCATTGACTATAACATCTTGCCTTTTTCTGAAAGTGCCGCAAATCCTGTCAATTACAGAACGCAGGTCTGCTGATGGAGTATATGTTCAAGCAATGGTTATGGAAGTGACTGGGTGAGCTCATCCACTATATAAAATTCTAAACTGATTGTTGGTCTATCAACGCACAGCCCAGACCACTGAACCTAGAGACTTGAAATTTTGCACTAAGGAAGGATTTTTGGAAATTCCACCCTTAAGGGGGTAAAATAGGGGGTGAAAGTTTGTATGAAAGTCTGTCAGTTTTGAAGTTAGGATCTCCAAATTTTGTGTTTAGGCAGACGTTTGAAAATGAATTAATACTTGTCTCAGCGTTTTTGATAAATTCACCCCCAATGCGGTAAAATGGGGGATGAAGCTGTGTATAGTCCGTCGTTTTCAAAGTAAAAATCACTTAAATTATTTTTTAGGCGTATGGTTGGGAAAACAGTTAAAGTATATCGTTGTTGGAATTTCAACCCTTATAGGGGTAAAAAGGGGATTTTTGTAGTTAAAGTTCTTTATTTTCTAACTAAAATTCACTCAATTTATTATTTAAGCTTATAGTTGGTAACTCACGCAAAGTATATCGTTGTTGTTGGAATTTCAACCCTTAAAGGGGTGAAAAGGGGATAAATTTTTATTTGAAGTTCTATAATTTCTAAGTAAAAATCACTTTTTTTTTTATTTGGGCTTACGGTTGATAGCTCACGCAAAGTATGTAGGTGTTGTTGTGAAATTACAAACCTTAAGGGGGTGAAAAGGGTCTAGGGTTGAGCACTCAAGCAATCGAGCAGCGAGCTATGGAAAGGGCTATGCTCGGAGTTTCTCTGAGGGATCGGATCCGAAATGAGGTAATCCGACAGAAAACTAAAGTCATCGACATAGCCCATCGAATAAGCAAGCTGAAGTGGCAGTGGGCCGGCCATATTTGTCGCAGAACCGATAACCGCTGGGGTAAACGAGTTCTTGAGTGGAGACCGCGTGTCGGCAAGCGTAGTGTGGGACGCCCTCAGACTAGATGGAGTGACGATCTTCGCAAGGTTGCTGGCAGGAGCTGGATGAGAGTAGCCGTGGATCGTGCAGAGTGGCGTGCAATTGGAGAGGCCTATGTCCAGCAGTGGACTAGTGTGGGCTGATGATGATGATGATGACTCAAGCAATCGGTGATACCTACAGTGCAGGCTTCCACTAAATAAAGATATTTAGTAATTCTACACTTATGGGTTTAAAATAAGGGGTGAAAGTTTTTATGGTAGTCAGTCAGTTTTAAAGTTAGTTTCTTTAAATTGGTAAAAAATAAGTTTATATGAGTATTAGCGTTTTAAATAAATTCTTAACTGATGGGGTGAAAAGGGGGATACAGTTGTGTATGGAAATTCCTTTCTTTTTCAAAGTAAAATCCACTAAAATGATTACGGTTAGAAGCTCAAGTTTAGTATATTGATGTTGTTGGAATTTCAATCCTAAAGGGGGTGAAAAGGGGATTTAATTTCGTATTTTAAGTTCTTTATTTTCGAAATAAAATCACGGAATTTATTATTGAAATATTTAGGCTTATGGTTGAAGTTTTACTTAATTAGAGTTTTCTGCATTACAATACCTACTTAAAATGGGTTTCAATTTTGTATTTAAAAAAAAATGTATTGTCACGTGTTTTGTGTTATTACTAATTCTCTATTGTCGCAAGTCTATCCGTCTGTCTGTCTGCCTGTCTGTCTGCCACGAGCAAATATCTCAGTTGTCTGGAAATAGTTGAGGGACTTTTGGAGTATAGCATAGGAAATTTCCCGATTCCTCACATAATAATATTTATAAAACGTTACACTTGTAAAAGTTTACAAGTGTAACAAATTAACGATACCTTCTGTGTAACATTTAAGGGAACTTAGATCGAAAAATTAAATAAAATTTGACCTTCCCATTTATCTACCCCTACAGCTAAATGCTAATCGGACACTTTAAAAGTATATAAAACTAGCTGTGACCGCGACTTCGTTCGCGTGGACTACAGAATTTGGTGTGTCTCATAATTCAGCAACATTGTGCTCTGCGTGGAAGCACGTATCATAAATGAGCTTTTTACTTTGGATTTGAAACACACCGGTTGTATTTATCAAAAGACAAACAGGCGTAAAAGTGTGACTCTGTTTGGACTTCCATACTACCTACGACCTTTCATCCCCATACAGGTTAAAATTTCAAAAACGCTATACTTTTTCTCTCAATAACGATTCAGTATTGTAGGCATGAAACGTAACAGACAAAATATATAGTTTTTGCCCTCGATATCGTTTACATGGACATAAACGGATTAGTAGTTTCTGCGCAAAAGCGTAACAGACAGACAGAGTTACTTTGCATTTATACTATTATTAAGGATAGTAAGGATAAGTAAGCAATTTCAGTTCCGGGGTTAGGCTTAAAAGCGTGACTTTGTTTGGACTTTCATACGACCTTTCAGCCCCTATTTCACTCCCACATGGTTGACATTTTAAAAACGCTACACAAATTATTTCTTTCTTTCTTTTCAAGTGCCTACATACAAGGTTTCATGGGTAAAAGCCGTAAATGGGTTTATCTTCGAAAAATCGAAAATGACTAACTTCCATACAAACAAACATTCAACCACGATTTTCACCCCTACAAGCCTTTTTTTTCAATAAAATCTAGTGACAAACGATAAAAATATCACCCCTTTGTATATTACTAAAGGTTCAACAAAAAACGTGTTAATTGCGCAAGTCAATAGCCTACAGCGCCATCTAGCGATAAACGTTGAAAACATTTCACCGTTGTTATAAATTTCCCCATATTCACCCATTCAAGGCTTTTTTTTAAAATAAAAGGTAGCCTATGTCCTTTCTTAAGCTCTAGTCTATCTCTGTACAAAATTTCCCAATAATCGGTTCAGTATTTTCGACGTGAAAGCGTAGCAGACAGACAGACAGAGTTACTTTTGCATTTAAAATATTAGTAAGGATGGCATACTGACTGACTAGGTGATATATCGACGCGCAGTCCTAACCACGGACTTAAGGACTTGGGATTTTGCAAATGAATACCTTATAACTAAGCAAGAATTTTTGAAAATTGTGGGATTAGAATAGGTAACAAATACACAAACTTAAATCATAACTAATTTTATTTTATAAAGGCGTAAGTGACATTGTTTGTTACACTTTCACGTCATACAACTCTAACAATTACATGAATTGTGACACAGATGTGTTTATGATTCAGAAAAGGCCTGCATGTATCCAGAAAAAAGTACTGTTTCTGTGGAATAGAAAAATATCTCTGAAATGGTCGTCCAGTATAACAACTCGGCTCATTGGATGTAAATAAATTGCAACATGATGTCTGCAGTACTGAAAAATGAACAGAGCCCGGAAGGAAATCTAATATCCCTAATACAATTAAAAAATCGCGAGTTAGGCTAAGCGATCTTAAAATAATTACTGTTAGCTAAAATGCCTTTCACGATTACTACATAGGTGACAGCAATAAGCACATTTTAAAACGCGTTATATTTTTATGTTATCAGACTAATAAAAAGTGCGTCGAATATCTCGCGCTACAACCTATACAATACGTACGTAATAAAAGTTTAGCGATTCGCGTAAAACCATTATTTTTGCGGCTTAGTTATGTATGTCTAGTAATATTGTAATTGGATTACGTTTAAAGTTCATATTGTCCTTTATTTTTAAATCTAGATGGCGCGAGCGTAGCCTTGGGCAAATGCTTATTATCCATATTCAAGCCTTATAACTCTCATTTTAGAACACATGATTTCTGCTAGATATTTATGGTGCTAGTAGATCAATCAAAATGAAACAAAACGGAGGTAATTGAAAATATATTCGATTTTCATACAGGTGGTTTAATTTAGTTTTATGAGGATAATAATTTTTGCATGATAGACTATCAATGCTTACCTTATGAAATAACATATTAGGTTGGGGAAAAGGTCTTTTCGCATTATAGTATGTATGAACTTGTAATAAAATCTCTTTGGCTGTACTATTTGTATCAGGCTGGTTTTGGTGTCATTAAAAGTTAAAATTTTAAAGAAGATGATTCCAAATTCAAATTAGGAAAATTTGTGTTTTTCATTTGTTTTTCTTACTGTCAAGATGAGTGATGCTAATGAAGAAATTCGATACACACATTTTACTACAAAATAGGTAAAAAAGCAACGCAAGCCGCGAAAAAAATTTGCGATGTCTATGGACCTAGTGCAGGGTCTGTGAGAGTAGCACAAATTTGGTTTAAGCGTTTTCAATCAGGAAATTTTGATGTCAAAGATGTACGTCGCTCTGGTCGCCCTATTACGGATAAAATTGATGCCATTATTGAAAAAGTGGAGCAAGATTCCGATCTTGCTCCTCTTTTTCAAAGATGGCATTAAGTATATCAGTAGTATAAGAGATATCAGTAGTTACGACGTAGCTGAAGAACTGGGAATTGACCACAAAACAGTTTTGGCGCATTTGAAAAAAACTGGGTACACAAAAAAGCTCGACATTTGGGTACCCCACAAGCTCACTGAAAGAAACCTAATGAGCCGTGTACTCATTTGTGATTCTTTATACGTCGCGACGTAATGAAACTAAACCATTTTTGAAGAAGCTGATAACTGGTGATGAAAAGTGGATCACGTACGACAAGAACGTGCGAAAAAGGTCGTGGTCAAAGGCCGGTCAGGCTTTACAGACTGTGACGAAACCCGGGTTAACTCGCAACAAGGTGATGCTGTGTGTGTGGTGGGATTGGAAGGGCATTATTCATTTTGAGCTGTTACTACCAGACAGGACCATCGATTCTGACCTCTACTGCGAACAACTGATGAGATTAAAGCAAGAAGTTGAGAGAAAGTAGACCGGTAGCCAGACATTTTTGACCTTTGATAATCTTAAAGTGCCTGGATTTTGGTGAGTGAATGCAGAAGCCTTATTATATGCTGTTTCCAAAAGATTAGAAAAATCCGCTGTATGCTGTGGGTATGAGATAGGTATTTCTTATAAATGAGTCTAGCTCACTGAATACAATGTTAAAGTGAAAAATGTAAATTGATTCGACACAAGGGATATTAAAGTATACTATTTACCAATGTTTAGAAACACTAGTAATATGGAAGTATGGAAAACTGAAAAAATTGAATATTATCACTAATATGTTAAAGTAACTGAAAATTATTTTCGGAAGTACTTATAAGTTAGGCCAATCTTGGGAAAAAGGTTTAGAAACCTACGTTGCCTGCTGCATAAAATGTTTGGTTTTCCTTGCGCTACGTATGTAACATTATGTTAAAGTATGTAAAGTCTGTACTTATATGATCATAATAATGTAATATATCAAAATATAAAAAGTTAGAAATGTAAAGTTCTTGCCGTCGAAGTTATTGAGAATCAAACGAAATGAACTTTGGTATTGCATTGAAACGCGCGGCGCGGGTGGCGGGGAGCCTGGTGTGACGTGTTACGCGCGGCGACGTGCGCTGCCGCTAACCGCATGTTCTGCGCGAGGGAGGAATATTTTAATTTCTAACATTTTGTTTAGTAGCTTAACTAAGTTGTAGAAATAGAAGAAGAGAGTAGTGTTTATTCACCTACTAACCCCAATACTGGGTGCTTGCGAGGCGCGGTGTTCATGATTTGATATACTTTCCTACTCACCCACATTATTAAATATAAAATTAATTTAGACGACTTGCCGGACTTTAAATGGCGCCGCCATCTCTGAGGTTCCGGGTTCGATCCCCGGTCGGGTCAATGTAGAAAACGAACTGTTCTATATTGGCTCGGGTCTGAGTGTTGTGGTACCGTCGTTGATTCTGATTTCTATAACACAAGTGCTTTAGCTACTTACCTTAGGATCAGAGCAATGTATGTGATGTTGTCCAATATTTAATTTAAATTTAATTAAGTAGAAATAGCATACCTATACCTACAGTACCTACCTACCATATAAGGTAGTTACGTTAATAAAATAAAATAAGTAAAAGTAATACAGGATGCTGATTTCAATCCTTGCCATATTTATTGAGGTGAACATTTATGATTTATATAAACGAATTACTGACCAAAAAAGAAATTAAAAAAAAATGGAATTTATAGCAAATATTTTCCGTACGACATCAACTGTACTGTGGCTCGC
Source organism: Anania fuscalis (assembly GCA_950371115.1). Classification (NCBI taxonomy): domain Eukaryota; kingdom Metazoa; phylum Arthropoda; class Insecta; order Lepidoptera; family Crambidae; genus Anania; species Anania fuscalis. Next base: position 29,358,542 of record OX493324.1, read on the forward strand.
AATTCTGCAATACGTTTACACTGTGGCACCCGTCGAGCTACGCGGATCGCTCGCTTATCACGTCGGATAGCAGACTGAAGCAAGCCAGCCAGCTTATTTCAATCCGAGCGGTATTTAGTAAAACGACTTAAAATCACTCACAAAACGCATTGAGAACCAATTACACAGTAATAATTTTGCGTCATTTTGCCAAAAACACACGGAAGAGTTGCATTTGCGATGTTTTCGTTACAACCTGAGGCGAGCCGGAGTGCTACGAGAATAGGCAGCGCGGCACGGTGCAAGTTAGAAAGAGAAGCAAATAGTGGCGGCTCCTATTGACACGCGAGGCCCGGCCTATCGTCGCGCGCGCGGCGGTTCCTTTGTCCGAATTGTAGGCCTCGCGCGTTTTATTTGGCGATAGTGTTGGGGGACTATTCCGGAATCGAATGGGGGCTATTATGAAAATCGTGATAATTTAATAATTAAATTAGATTTTTTTCGAAGTTTTTTTTTTTAGTGGTTCGTGCATCGTGCTCTCTATAAGGTACATAATGACTTCTGAAAATACCGCTCGGATTGAAATCAACAACCTGTATAGGGAACAAATAATGTTTGTTCTACAATAACTTAACTTTACGTTTACCTAACTTTGGTTTTACGTTATCTTATATATCAGTAGGTGGTAGTTAAAAAAAAACTTGTGATGGTATTTAACCATCACAATTTTTTTTTTTTATCTGAATGAAGTAAATATATAATAATACCTACCTACATATCGCTCATCCAGAACGACAATGTCATAATTACATTTTCGTAACTTTACAGTAGCAGCATTAAAAGATTAAGACTAAAAATATAAGGAAGTTCTTCATATTATTATCGACATAATATTATAGAATACAATATATAAATACATTGGACAGCATCACATAGGTAAATTGCTCTGATCCTAAGGTAAGTCACTGCTGTCATATGGAAAAAAGACGTATCTACCTAAAACATAAAACGGTGAAAAAAAATTGTTCGCCAAGTGAAAGCGTACTTAAATTATAATGATTTTCGAGTACGAGATTGCGGGTTATAGTTTCATCTATTGAAATAAAATTGAATAACAGATCCAAATTTATGTTTAATTAATATTGTGTATTAAATAAATTATATTTTTCTCATCTTTGTCAAAAAATAAATACAAGTAAATACATGATACTACAATGAAAAGAAGTTTCTGGCTCCTTATGAATACGTCCTTTCAATTTAGTAATTTATGAAACTTTTTTTGTATGTATGTTTGTCTGCAATTTTCTCGCTTTTGGCTCATTCGATTTTGATGCGGTTTTCACAAAAGTTTTTGTTACATTCTGGAGAAGATTTAAGTATAAATATCATATCATGCTGAGCTGATGATGGAGGCCACAGAACTCTGTAACGGTCAATAGATAATATGCGAGTTATCGACCGAACGTAATTCGTAGTATATTGGAAAGACGTGGCGCTTTCGAGGTACCAGACAGTAATTTTATTAACTAAGGGTGTAAATCAGTATACCCAGAAACCCTACTTAGGTATGTTTTAGTTTAGAAAATATTATTTTAAGCATTTTAGTTTACTTTTGAACGAAGTCCTTCTTTTTTAAATATTTTTTTTCTATCATCATCATCATTTTAGCCACAGGACGTCCACTGCTGAACACAGGCCTCCCCTAGTGACTTCCGGATTGGCTCGTTGGAAGCGACCTTCATCCAGACTCTTCCTGTACCCTTTACCAGTTTGTTGTCCATCTTGTGGGTGGACGTCCTACGCTGCGCTTGCCGGTAAGTGGCCTTCATCCCAGAACCTTTCTGCCCCATCGGCCATCAGTTCTACGAGCTAAGTACTTCGCCCACTGTCACTTTAACTTGTTAATCCGTGGGGCTATGTTAGCTACTTTTGTTCCTTTACGGGTCTCCTCATTACTGATTGATCTCGCAAAGAAACACCGAGTATAGCCTTTTTAATAGCGCGCTGTGCAACTTTGAGCTTCCTTATAAAGCCTATAGTAACAGGCCACGTTTCAGTTCCATATGTCATCACTGGTAACACAGTGTGTGTCGGTTCATCGGTTGTACACTTTTGTGTTTAGGCACTGAGGTATTTTCGACGAGATGATGTTGTGTAGTTTCCCGAACGCTGCCCAGACTCCCAAATGGTACTAGGCAGGGTGCAACATGGGCATTCGACATTACCCTTGTTTTGCCCATGTTCGTCTGAAGACGACTTGTTAGGAAACTCTATTAAGCTATCCATTATAGTGCTAAAGCCCTCCAGCTATTTACAAACCGAAGGTGAGTAATGTATTCGCCATTACTGTTGATGCCGAATCCGTCCCATTCTTGGAGTTTAAAAGCATCTTCCAATGCGGTGGTAAACAGTTTCGGAGAGATAACGTCTCCCTGTGTTACGCCTCGTTGCAGAGAAACAGCTTTTGTTCTCTTCTTCTGTACTCGTACCGACATGGTGGCGTTTCTTATGTAAACAGTACCGATAGTCAATATGGCACCGCTGGTGAGACTGTAGCACTGTGTCCCAATTGATTCAAAGCCTTCTTATAGTCCACAAATGCCAAGCATAGTGGCAAGTTATACCCTTCGGTCTTCTGTATAACTTGTTGCAGCGTATTGATGTGGTCTATGGTCCAAAGCCTTTTCGGAAACCTGCTTGTTTGAGGGGCTGGAATTCATCGAACCTAAGCGCAAAACGATTCGTGATGACCCTAGAAAACAACTTGTAGACATGGCCCATCAAACGCCTCGCCTCCCTCAGCCCGGTCGTAAAATCGTAAGCCTAAATAGTAATATTTACTTTGAAAACTAAGGTTTTTCCATTCACAACTTAATCCCCTTTTTGCCACATCGGGGGTGTTTTTATCAAAAACGTCGAGGCTCATATGAATCAATTTCCATAATTTAGCCTAAACACAAAACTTTAAAACTGGCAGACTTTCATACAAACTTTGGACGCTCATTTCACCCCCATAGGGGATGAATTTTTAAAAATCCTTTCTTAGTGCACCCCTAGACATTAAAAGAAAGCTACGTTGCAAATTTGGAATCTATAGAACCAGCAGTTTGGGCTGTGCTTTTATATGTCAGTCAGTCAAATTCTTTTTTTACATATTTAGAAGATTTAAGATTATTTATGAATCTATATCCACAAATAAATTGACACATATATATATATATATATATATATATATATATATATATATATATATATATACATATAGATAGACTATATCTACATCTATATCTACATAATCCTACGATTATTATGGTTAAATTTTAGAAAACGCTGAAATACGCAACTCTTTATTTTTGCCGTACTTAATTCAAACCAAATTGCATGCAAATATGTACAAGGAATAAAAAGTTTCATACACACTTTGGACCCCATTTCACTCCCTTAGGGGATAAGTTTCGAAAAATCCTTTCTTAGTGCACCCCTAGACCTTATTAGGAACCTACGTGCCAAATTTGGAATATCTAGACCCAGCGGTTTGGGCTGTTCGTTGATACATCAGTCAATCAGCTTTGCCTTTTAGATATTAAAAAGATCAACATGAAATCCACGAAAAGCATTAAAATAATATTAATTCAGGCTGTATTTATAGCTTTCAACGTATTGATAAAAATAAAACGTAAAACGGAATGGTTGTGGTTGAGTCCGCACTGCGCATACGTTCATCAAACGCCTACGCTTGATTAACGCTAGTTTGAAGGCGCTTTTAGTCCGTAAGTTAGATTATCAAAAAATAATTGACTCTATTTTTTAATTTCTCAATCAACAAAAAAAAAGATAAGCCCGTCAAAGTAGAGGCAGGGGACTCGTGACGTGACGTCACTCTAAAATAAACATTGTACTTAGGCGTGACGTCATACGACATTTTAAGACAATATTATTTCTGTAATGTTTTGATTATAAGTAAAAAGAAAAATGCCGGTCCCATACTTTTTAATAATCTACCCGATATGAAAAGCACTTGGCCGTGCGAGTCGGACTCGCGCACGAAGGGTTCGGTACCATTATCTACAAAAACGGCATAAAAATCACGTTTTTTGTATGAGAGAGCTCCCTTAATGATTTATTGTATTCTGTTTTTTAGTATTTGTTGTAATAGCGGCAACAGAAATACAAATTCTGTGAAAACAACTCTCTAACTATCACAGTTCATGAGACACAGCTTGGTGACAGACGGACAGACAGACAGATAGATAGACGGACAGCGGAGCCCTTTTAATAGGGTCCCGTTTGACCAGTTGGGTATGGAACCCTAAAAAGGCTAAAAAACAGTACAGTAACAGCTTTTGTCTCTTGCTCATCATGTCATAATCTCATCTTGTATAAATGAAGTGTTACTTAAATACTTTTATATAACACTTCTTATATTATAAACAAAACCAAATGTGTTGTAGATGCCTACTTAACATCGCTAGGCATACTTATAGGTTTGTCGCGATTGTCAATCAAAGAAGAATTATTATTGTCGTAATAATTCAATTCCCGTTTTTAGGTAGGCATATAGATGATTACTGTAGGTAGCCACACCTACAGTGAGCACCTAGTATGTTACCGAATCAAATCATGAACATCACTGTACGTAGCACCCTTATTCTGTCAGACAGAAAGTCCTCTTTCGCGCAAAACATGCGGCTAGCGGCAGCGCGCCCGTTTCATTCCAATACCAAAGTAAATTTTGTTTGATTCTCAATAACTTCGACGGCAAGTACTTTACATTTCTAACTTTTTGTATATTGATATATTACATTATTATGATCATATAGGTACAGACTTTACATACTTTAACTTAATGTTACATACGTAGCGCAAGGAAAACCAAAAATTTTATGCAGCAGGCAACGTAGGTTTCTAAACCTTTTTCCCAAGAATGGCCTAACTTATAAGTACTTCCGAAAATAATTTTCAGTTACTTTAAAATATTATTAGTGGTGATATTCAAATTTTTCAGTTTTCCATACTTCTATATTACTTGTGTTTCTAAACATTGGTAAATAGCATACTTTATTATCCCTTATGTAGAATCGATTTACGTTTTTCACTTTAACTTTATATTCAATGAGTTAAACTCATTTATAAGAAATACCTATCTCATACCTACAGCATTCAATGGATTTTTCTAATATTTTAGATAAAGTATCTTATAAAGCTTATTTATCCACCAAGCGCAAAAAGAAAGACTTTTATCGTTTCATAACTTTTTATGAAAATATCCGTGCCACTACTGGCCTAAAGCGGCCGGAATTAATCAACAGAAGGGGTGTGGTTTTTCATCATGATAATGCTAGACCTCACACATCTTAAGCCACTCAGCAAAAATTAAGAGAATTTGGCTGGGAGGTGTTATTGCATCCGCCGTATAGTCCTGACCTTGCACCTTCAGATTTCCACCTGTTTCGCTCTCTTCAGAATTCTCTAGGCAGTGTCAGGCAGGTTAACATCACGAGAGGACTGCCAAAACCACTTGTCGCGGTATTTTGATCAGAAGCCCCAAAATTTCTATAGCAATGAGATCATGTCCATACCTACAAGATGGCAAAAAGTTATCGAACAAAATGGTACCTACATACTTTAGTTAAATGTAAATATGCGATATTAAAAAAATATTTGAATTTTCTTAAAACATGCGAAGAAACTTTTTCCCCAACCTTTTTTAATCTAATATTATTTAATCACTTGCTTTGTTACTAAACAAATGCATTTTGTTTTTTTTTAAGATAAAAAAAAAGTAAAAATAAGAAGTGGCAAACATGTAGTGATTGGAAATTTGGAAGTAAAAGACGGTTTACCTGTAAGTCTTGCAATACCTGCTTAAATAAACAATTGATTTTGGCAAGAAACAATCCTGGAGATAATGCAATAATTTTGTTTGAATACAATAGAGATATCTTTTAGTAGCTGCAGATATGGAGTAAATAATATCAAGGACTTTAAACATCGTAAAAATATCTTACTCGCCTTACTGCGTCATAGTTTCGTAGTTGTGTTGAGCTTTGTAAAAACTAGTAAATAATTAAACGTTCATAATGTTACTTGCAAACACTAAAATGCTTGGCATGTGGAGACAAGAAAAGAGACTTGGCTAGATTAATATTGTTTGAAATCAGTGCCCTCTACTCATCTTCAAATTTACTTTTCGTAACTAAAGAGTCGTGCTTATTAACTTTCCAGAAATAAGTGTTACACTGCTATGAGTAGCCTTCCCTTTAAAGGCGCAAAAAAGTTTGCGTCCTGTTCCACAGATGACTCTGAACGTATTTAGTACGCGCAAGCATTTGTATTGATTTTTTTCTAGTAGTCCCAGCCCAGCACTCATGCCTAGTATCTTAGCTCAAATTTAGAACGCACCATGTTTTAAAGTTCATTAATTTCTGAAGATGGGCTTAGGTTAAGGTCGACTGACTAGGTTTAGTTAGACTGACTAGATTAAGGGTAACCCACCGTAAAAATATAAAGAATTATGATGTGCATCCAACCATATTAAAAACCGGATTTTAATATCGTTGTGTGCATAACAGGTGGCGATTGGCCGTGGTTTCACCCGTCTGAAATCAATAATAAGTTTGTGATTAAAATAATCATTCTAGGGGAAATAATTTTAATCACGTTGTGATAATAATTAAGCAATATTGAATTACCAACGTAAAATAAATTGTACACGTCAACCTTAACTATGAAATGACTTAAGGCTAAACATTTCAACACTTAAAGCACAGCAACCACCAAAGTGGAAATCTTTAAATGTATAAATGAATCGCTGTTCGTTTCGTTAGTCTCGCTAACACTGGAGAACGGCTGGACCGATTTGGCTAATTTTCGTCTTGAAATATTCGTGGTAGTCCAGGGAAGGTATAAAAGGTGAGAAAATATGAAGAAATTGTGAGGAAAACAGTAAAGCAATCATTTTCTTATCCTATACAAACTGTTCGTACCTGTTATAATATTATTTAATTCTGAGGCGGTACGAAGTTGGCCGGGACAGCTAGTAAATTGTTGTTGTAAAATAAGTAAATCAAAGTGCGTAAGCCATTGCTTTGGGCAATATCGGTAATTTTTAGTTAATTTTTTAGTATTTTCTGCTGCTTTCAAAAACATCATTACAAATTGGCGGATTCAGGGGGTCTAGCGCGAAGTGACAAATCCGATATATCGGCCGATTGTTCGGGCATTTCCTAATATGAAATGCAATCGGTCGGTCGGTTTGATCGGACATTTCACTCGATTCGACCGATCATCATTTGACATTAGTGGCATCGTAAACCCTACTCCGAAGTGTATCGGCCCGACCGAACATTTGAGTTTGACAAGAGTTTAATCGGAGATCTAATGTCAAATTTTACGACATTTAAATAGCTATCGTCTGACCATCGTAAATGGACATATTTGTTAACATGCTTAGAAATCTTGTATTTTATACATACCTAATCATTGTTTACAACAAGTTTCACACCTCCAAGTTAAAACTTCATAACCACCGCATAGCACAAGTACAATTACGACACAAATTATTGTAAACGTTATAAAATCTATCAAATATAATAGTTTGGTATGCCGGCTTGACAAAATAATTCATTTCTTCTTATTTTGCTTTAATGATGAAACTATTAGAAATGCACTATTAGCCACGAATCCCTAAATATGCAATAGGTATGCAACACAACGATATTTTGTCCAATCTTAGAGACTATTGTATTTGGTCGGATTCGCGCTGACAGTGTGACAGACAGCTGATCAGACCAGAATTACAAACATAAACTTTTTTTTTGGTTTCAAACTGTAACACGTCGTTATAATATTATTTTTATTTTTCTTAATTTAAAAAGCAATATTTAATAAATATGACTCATTTTCTACAAAAAACTTATTATTATGCCACATAACGCCATCTATCGAAGTATTTTTAAACTACTTTGCGATCGAGTATCTCAGGACAATTTTTAAAATCAATAAGCAAGCAATGACATTTCATGTGTTTAGCATTTATTTTTCTAAATGTCATAAACAATTGGAATAGTGCAATTTTCTTAGTTTCAATATCTAAAATTGATTGAAATAAACATTTTTCTGTTAATAGAAACCATGTTTACGCATTAGTTTACTAATATTTTGAATCGGCAAGAGACTTTTACAATACCGGTAAAATTTTAATACATAGTCATAACACTAGCACTCAGTATCATTCATTCCGATACTCTTCTACAATTGTCTGTGGCCACGATGGAACTTCGCGATTTCGATGTTGTTTCGCGCTAAGGTTCCAATCGAAACTTCGGTCGAGGATCGGTCGGATGCGAACATTCGGATGGTACATTTCGCGCTAGACCCCCTGGCTTTGACAGTTTAGGGTAAGTATTGTCCGTCCGTCCGTCTGTCACCAGGCTGTATCTCATGAACCGTGATAGAGAGTTGAAATTTTCACAGATGATGTATATCTGTTTCCGTTAAACCAACAAATAATAAAAAAACAGTATACAATAAATATTTAAGGGGGTTTCCATACAACAAACGTGATATTTTTGCCATTTTTATTGATAATGGCACGGAACGTGACGGAACCCTTCATACGCGAGTCCGACTCGCACATGGCCGGTTTTTACATTTTGAATTTTTAAAAGGTGTGCGTCCAAAAATCCAAGGCATTTTAAATTAAAGGGATGTGTTTATTATTAATGAATAAATATGCGCCAGACAAATACGAAAATTACTGTCATGGTCTAGGAGTAAGGAATTAACACCTTTGTGTTACAATACAAGTTACCACCAGACTATGTATTTTGCCAGAGACATCCCAGCACATCCAGACTCGCGCCAGTTTAGAACATAGTGTGACTTCTGAACCGATTACGTCACTGCGTATCCAGCTAATAAGAATTTCGTCGACATTTGTCAAGTATCGTTGGCCGAACGGTGGAAATCGCGAACTATGCTCCACGACCGCGAGTTCAAACCAAAGAGTAAATTCCCACCAGCTATAAAGAAGTTTTGTTACCGTTTTTATTTCTTCTAGAAATCAAAGTATTTAAACATTTCTTTAAAGAACATTCTAATTAATGCAGGAATCTACTAAAAACCTAAATGAAGTACGAAGTGACTATTAAAAGTAGGGACTAGAAGGTTCGATTAGAGGTATATGAGGGGCTGCGAGCTGCACAACGGCCAGTTAGTAAAAGTCTACAAAAAGGAGAACGAAGGAAAGGGAAGAAAAAGTGAAAGTAGTAAAGAGTCATCAGTGCAGTGCAGTTTACATCTGTCAAGAGGACCGTGTGAGTGCTGTGTCAAGAGGTCCACTTCGGGGCTACGTCAGTCAAGAGGTCCACGTCGGGACTACGTCAGTCAAGAGGACCACGTCGTTTTCGTCTGTCAAGAGGACCGCGTCCGCGATGAAACAAGGAGACCACGTCAGTGCCACGTCGGCCGGTACCCTGTCGCACATCGGGACTGCGTCTGTGTGACTTGCAACAAAGAAGAAATAAAGCGTCTTTCTGGAAATCTGTCGTTTCCTTCCAATCCCGTATCTACCCACTTCCGTTACAATATTGTTTTCCGCGTTTTCCAATAGTGAATTACCGCGCCACGATCCGGTCGTCCGAGTATTACCTATTAAGGTTATACGGATTTAATAAAAAAAAAACACTAAACCTTTAATTTCCAGGTTCTCCATCATGACTCTGTATAACTACACCAATAACTACAGCATACTGACTTACATGGAATATCCAATTATACTGGTTCAAGTATACATTTTGTTCTACTACGTGCTCAAGTACAAGCGTATGCTGCACCTGCCGATTATTCGTGTGGCCTCTTGCACCTATGTTGCACTCGTGATCAGCTTTATATTGGGCCTGTTGCCGAAGATCATCCTTGCCTACCTGGTGGTAAGATAGTAAACTAAAACCAATTTATTTTTGCAAACAGGCTTTAACTAAGCGCTTAGCACGCTTAAGCACACTTCTCAATTTATTTTTTTACTCTAGAACTAACTCGCCATGTCACACAAGACATCGCAACAGAGGCCTCGCAAATCGTAAAACAAATGACAAATGAAATACACAATAAACTTGGCTAATAGTAGAATAGTTTGTTACGAGATTGCTACCGTGTACCTTATTTTTGAGTTCCCGATATTTCGGCACTGTTGCAAGCGGCATGATTACGGAGTAATCATATCGCTTGCAACAGTGCCGAAATATCCAGGCCAAGTGCGTGTCGTGCCACGCGCAATATAGGGTTCCGTAGTTGCCCTTCGTTACCACAATATATTTCAGCAATTACTTCATTTAAGTCACTTTTAATGTTTTTCTCTAAGGAATTTTTGAACGACTTAGTTAAACGACTATTACTCTTAAAAAGGCTACAAGTACAAAGCCTTTTCCGTTTCCTGCATGAACTATTATTAAACGACCTTTTGAAATCGGCTTTTTGAGTCATTTTTGCTTATCATTACTCCAAGTTCTGCCTTTAGTGTGGGATTTATGTATGTAGGACTCATCTATATAGATTATAATTTTTCCTTCTTCGCGAAATTTGCGTATTTTATCTAGGTATTCCATTCGTTTGAGTTGTACATCGTGCTTTTCCATCAGAACTTTTCGATTATCTTCCATTTTAGTAAACTAAAATCCCATCTCATGTAGTATTTTCTCAACGTCTTTTCAGACCTATAATAATAGACTCAGATAATTTAGCTTTTAATGATTTTCGGCAGTTCCTAAAACGCAAGTGAAAATCGTACACCATTCTTCGAACAACATCATAATCAAAATCTTCCATATTAAAACGAAATTGTTTTTTGGTTTCCCTTTTTTTCGGAGAGCTGAACTTAATTGCACAAGAATGTGTTTCAGTACTTACTTCGTTTAATATATTGTTCAAAGTTATTCTTGAAATTCATGTGGCATTTGCAACTCTCTCTTGAACCTTCTTAAAATATTTAGGTACTTACATTGTCATCCTCATTTTTTTTTAAAATCTGTCGGCTTCGATTACAAAATATTTATAAACATTGTAGATAGTTCCGCGTGACTGGCCTCGTAAGGGTTTCCCTTTTTCCTATATATGCAATGGTACAACTTTAAATAATTTGCAGTTTGGGGTTTTAGCAACTCTACATAATATATTTTTAACTGGACGCGACCGCACTCTATCACATTTGATCCACGACTAACAAACATCATATAAGTAGTTAGTGTGCAATAGAGATAACGCTCTAAGAAGCCAAAATTAGCCGATTGACTCTTTTCAAAGGTCGATGTGCAATATTTACCGACGGGTACTGTAACAGCTTTAAATGTTTTTAGAAGTAAGAATAGGTTAGTTGACACCACCAATCAAGTGACACACTTTTTTATGAGCTGTTAACGCACCTCTTTCTTAGCATTAATAATATATTATGACGATATCGGAGTATGACTTTACTGTTAACCATTCAAAACTCAATTAAGCTAAGGCATTTGCTCAGCTTAATTGAGTTTGAAGCAATCAAAAAACAGTTTTTTATATAAATGGTAATGTAGCTGTAGGGCCCAAAATTACTAGTTTGTTTTGATAAATGATGTCTTAGAATTATTTATGAATGGTGTCAACATCCCAATTGGCTTTACGCATGTTGTTAATAAGCCATTTATTCCATTATTACAAAATTACATTGTGTTGGAAATTATATGTTGATTCAATAAAGATAGTAAAGTATGTACGTATTATTTACATCAACATTCATGCAATACTAAATGAAATACATCACAATAATAAATTTTACAATAATTGTAATAATTTATGTCAGTTATTTTATTATATAGACAAATTAACATATTCTTATACACTATAACAATATTTTCCAGTAGATACGACTTTAATCTGCTTTTAAATTGGATTTGCAATTTATTGAATAGTCTGACTGCTTAATATCTTGCACAATGTTGAATTATCTTTAGTTTAGGCTGTATCAGGTTCGCAATATTATCCTTTCGCCTAGTTCCATGACCCTTTCTTCTGTTGCAATTCATCTGCTGCGTTATTACCCTATGAGTTGCTGTGCCCTTTGATCCATTGCAGAACTACTCTGTTCATATTCGGAAACAATTGGCGTGCATTGTGACACTCCAGTATATGGGCTGAAGGTATGATATTGCTTGAAGTACGGATGCACTAACTATCAGAGAATTTTAATGCTATGACCTCGGACGTTCCTGGCTGCAACCGCCTGTGCCGCTTTGGTGATGCCAATGCATTCTGCCTGAAAGATGGTGTTTAACTTGAAGACACCGGCTCCGGTACCATGTGTTGTTTTCGAGCCGTCTGTGTATATCCTGACTTCATTGATGCCAGAGCTGTCCTTTGATATTTCTGTGAGTCGGATATTGTATCTTCGATCGAAGATCTGTTGACACGGGGTACTGTCCATAACAGCCTCGAGGTATTGCCTTGTTATTCCGTAAGAAGAAAAGAATCACAACATCGCTACGTCCTTCTATTTTGAACTGTCATCTGGTTGATGACAGCAAAACGTCAACATAATTTAGAGGCTTATTACGGTTGATCTATTCATTCAAAGTTTTTGCACAAAACGGATAAAAGAAATATTATACCGTTAATGACTATTTAAATGAAAAAATTGATTGGAATTAAATACTGCCGTGTTTGCACTAGGTGTTGACAACAGTGATCGAATTTTTTGTTCTGCTTCTTCTCGGCGCTAGACAACAATATCACGAAGCATCACCCAAGTGCCTAAAATCTCGGATATGAAAATCAAATTATCAGAATATTATTACTTGAGTCTAAAAACTAAAATATGATATGCTAGAGAAGGATATAATAGACATCTTGAATTAAATAATTTTGATTTTTTTTTGTGAACTACCTTGGATTAAACAACAACAAAAAGTGTCAATTAATGTGCTAATTTTCTCTCAAAAGGCTCAAGCTATAGGTATTTTTATAGGTTGTGGAAATATACGTTTTGAATTGAGAGTATTTATTTGAATATTCTTTTTATTTGCATTAATTTCATAAAACATGTTTTTCCCATTTTTAGATTATGCGCGTAATTGTATGGCTGCGACGCGTCAAGATCATTCAAGCGTGTCAAGGCCTTAATTTATTTCTATTTGCAAAAATAGATAGATTTTCTTAATTTATTTTTGATAATTTCAGTAGTTACTGGATTTTATAATTCTTAACTTTATTTTTAGTATTTTTATATGATTAATAGTTAAAATGTTGATTTTCAGCCCCTGTGCACGCCTCTTAGTGGTTTCGCTAAGGTGACTTACATATACGGGATTGTCCAGTCCGCTAATGCCGACGCTGTGTCTATCACAACCTGGGTCATATCTGTCCTCACTAACCTCTGTAAGTAGAAGTTAAATCAGCCATTTTTATTAAGCATAAAAAACGTTAACACAACGCTTCAGTCATATTTTAGGCGGTAGTCATGGAATTCAACAACGTTTTAAAATTTGGTCCTTCAATAATAATTTCTCAATCTACATCGGGCACAACCAATCCTAAAATATGGCTAAACCTATATGTTACACCTTGTATAATAATGGCGATTCGTTAGTATCATCTACCATGCTCTTATACACACACACACACCATGTAAATTAAAACTGGATTGTAAATAAACTAAAATGAAAGTCAGCTTGCTTTCTCCTGTCAAACTAAAATACTATCAATGAACTATCATTCGACTATTTTAATTCCATTGTCTCTTTTGTGATTTAGTTTATGAGATTGATTTTACAGAATCGTGACCATTTTTTTAGCGGTTTCTCCTTTACAATGATATAAATTAGTATGTAGTCGCTAAAATCACTATTTTATTATTTTACCCTTCACTAAGGGGAGCGGTAGCGAAAGCGGCGCCGTTATGGCACAGTATTATATCTATACAGTAAAGAAACTACCTATAAACGGCCAAAATGACGTACACACACATGTGCACGGCTCAACAAGAAATCTCAGTAAAATAAGAGAACTCAAGTCGTGGATGACGAATACTGTCGATACGAGACGAGATGCTGTCAGTTGTCATTGTCGCTGCAGAACGTAAAAACGTAGAATTTAAATCCTCTGGTCAACGTTTTTTGTTCATTTCTATATGATATGCCTTTCAAGTATTTAATAAACAAATTTTATTTATTTATTTTTATTATCTAGATCAACAGGCCTAGTTTCCATACTCTATAGATATATGGACTGTGGTTATGACTCTGTCCCATTTGTTCCATAGAACTTGGCTTCGTCAGAAAAAATGACATTTTATTATAATCTTAGTTCAATGGAAATACTTTTCAACTCGTGACGTCATAGAACAAAGTAGGAACCATTCTTTCTCAAAATTGGAATACTTCCTATTTGAAAACATTCTTGTTTCGTAACCCTCATTAAAATCTGTTAAAGTCAATTTTTCTATGATCTGCCACTTCTCTGTTCTTTTATCGAATATGACGTCAAGTTCCATAGAACAAATAGAATCCAAAATGACATTTATTTTGTGGAACCAAGGCCCACTTCCCCACTTGCGCATGTCAGGATTAGCGAATTGAATCCTGAACTATCCACTGAGGGTCGGTCTATATGCTGCCGAAATCCGTTAGCATCCGCAAGAATCTGTTCAAAAAACGACCTTATTGCTTAAGCAATGAATTGAATCCGCGTTATCCCGGTCCGGTTTCCGGCTGGGTATAGACCGAGCCTAACACGGCTATAGAAGGATTTTCCTTCTATAGCTGTCAGTTTGTATGACAATGACAGAGACAGAAAGATGCCTTAATCTCGCTTCATTAGTTAGAAAAACTAATTTTAACTTATACTTATAACGCTCATTTGATATAATTGATTTTTACTTGAATTAAATACAGTTCCTCTAATTCCATGACGTATAATTATTGTTTGATATAAGAAACAGGTGCTATAATAACATTTTGTATGTAACTTCTATGATATTTTTTTTAATGCCTAAATTTTATAACATTTATGAGATATAATAATCATTTGCTATAAAAACTTTTACTTTAGGGCGAATCCGACTCAGCCAGCCTCGACTCCACTTGGTACTCGTCTGTCCTACCCGAAGAGTACGTAATTCAATAAGGCGGAGGCGTGGAGGGTCAACTTGTCAAAAGTCTCGTCTGGGTTAGGTTAAAACAGTAACCATCGGCCACCCCTCAGATCAGAGAAAGGACTAGATATGTAATGGAGGCGTGGCGCGTGACATCGCGACATGACCAGGAATGAATATCGCTCCCGAAACAAGCTACACCACTCTTTAATCACAGCTCAGACGTACAACAGTAGTGTTCTCCGATATTTTTGTTAAATGCCGAATTATTTTGAAGATTCGTGCAGAAACAGAAGTGAAACGAAAAACTACAAGAATTATTGAGTCACTTACCTAAATAAAATATTAGGATTTCATTTTTATTTAGCTCAGAAGTTAAAAAAAAAAGTACCAATATCACGAATACATTCAGTGCCGAATGAGCTACCATGGTACCGAACTTGATTGTGATGTTTATTTAGACATGTTAGACAATGATGGCTTAGTACAGCAACCACATAATGACACCGCAATGTATTCTGATGCTACCGATATCCACTGCGTCGTGAAAATACCATGGTAACGGCGCATGCCACGGCCGCATGCGCCGTTCGCGAAGTAGTGGTGGTAGTGCCGTGCTAGCTTGTGTTTATTGCAGTTTTAAAGTGTGCGTGAAGTGCCTTTAGGCCAATCACAACACCTGTATACGTGTTGTCGTAGACTCTCAGGCTCCTCCTGTTGTTTTGTTTTTACACAGTTTAATGTGTGTGGGAGCTATGGTAGGAGAAAACCGGCGACACCGGTGCTCTTCGAAATTACGTACGATGCGACTTCTCCTCCATTAATATTTCTATCGGCCACCCACAGCGCGACGCGAAGGCGAGCGAACGTAGCGAGCGCAGCGAGCGTAGTGAGCGTGCGCTGCAGCGCTTAATTCCAAGTCTTGCTTAAAAGGAAACATTTTAAACCGTGATAGAAATACTTATAATAATATACTTACGATTCCCCTCAAAATTGTGTCAGTTTAAAACATAAAAGTATATTTTTTGGGAATTTTATTAAAACATTATAGTATATGAAATCAACATTTGTTTATTTTAAAGTATATAAAGGGTTAGCAATTTTTTAAAGATTAAAGTTTAAAGCTACATTTTTTAAAATTCCGTGTTTTATTATTCCATGTGCTTCAAAATTTTATTTTATATTAAATATAATTTATAATATTTGAACCTTAGATAAAATGAACTGTAGAGTTAGTGATTGTTATAGCAAATGAAATTAAATAATATAAATAAAATTATATTAAACGTTAATTATATTAAATGAGCTGTTATATCATATAAGAATATATTCAATTAAAGTATTTCACTTAAATGATAGGTCAGAAATACTTATGTTAAATATCACACTCCCGTATAAAATGACACTTTTAATCTGATGACGTCTGATTCAATAGGTAGAACAAACGAGACTGACTCGTCGCGGTTTTACGATACGCATCATACACATTGCATTTCGAGTGATTCTTACGCTCCATGCCGTTACATCGCCCCGCCGCCCATTGTAAAATGAAACAAAAACGATATTAAAGCCAAAACGAAAATTATTATGTTTTAACTATTGGATAACATGGATAATACGTAATTATTTGTGTTACGCTGGGAATGGTACCATAAACATTTCTTGATAAGAGCTTCATGGCTTAGCGTCGAATGCTAAGCATTAGCGAACTCATGCGTAACTCATTGTTCGTACTTCGCGGTACGTTTGTTACTTTTTCTTGCGATGGCTTATTTCGTATTGTACATTTTATCGCGAGGTGGGTGTACTATGGAATGCCAAGCTCCTTCGAAGGCCAATTATTTAAAACTTAGTTATTGCTATATGATGGCAATTTTTTTTACTCATTCGAACTCTGGCTACAGATGTGACAGGCGGCGCATTGGTTTGTTTCATTTATCCAGTAAATAAACGAATAACAACCGTTTATTCGTTATAGTAGCCTTCTCTGGTCTACGCACCTTAGATGTACAGACCTCAACGAAAATTCAACCAATCTCGGGATTGCAGTAATAATTGGACAGACGGAAAAATGTTGGTGCAATTATCATCAATAAGCGGTGTGCACTATGATAGTTTTTTTTCTTATATTGCTTGCCGTGAGTTCGAGTGACAGTAAGACCTCTTGATTTTATGTATTTTATACCGCGAATTCAACCCTTTGCAAATTTAGAAAAAACTAGACTTGAACAAAATAATCTGATTCCCTTGCCGAGGGTTATGAGGTCAGGTTTCAAACTAGACTTATCGGCCCTCGGAATCATGATCAGGTATGTATTATAGTAAGCCTATTGAATTCATTGACGCTTCTGTCTGAGCAATTAAAAATCCGGCCAAGTGCGAGTCGGACTCGCGAACAAAGGGTTCCGTACCATTTTCTATAAAAACGGCAAAAAAACACGTTTGTTGTATGGGAGCCCCCTTAAATATTTATTGTATTCTGTTATATGTTGTTATAGCGGCAACAGAAATACATCATCTGTGAAAATTTCAACTCTCTAGCTATCACGGTTCATGAGATACAGCCTGGTGACAGACGGACAGACATACAGACAGACAGACGGACCGACGGACAGCGGAGCCTTAGTAATAGGGTCCCGTTTTACCCTTTGGGCATGGAACCATAAAAACTGCCACGTATTTTACACGGCTAGCTTCACTTGTTCTTATTTTGGCAAAGATTGACACCAAAAGTACGAGATGGTAATTTTAATTGATACCTTTTATACGTCCGAACAAAGGAAAATCTTTTGTCTTATCCCTATGGCCTTAGAGTGACTAGTGTATGCGGTTATAACTATGTGAATTATAAAACACCAGTTCCTTGTGTATGTATGCCTTTTCTCTTCCAGGCCGCATCTTCACCGTGTACGTTGATTCGACCGACATTAAACTGATGTTCAACTTCTTCGTATCCAGCATTCTGAGTGCCGGAGTGTTGTGCACTGCGATTTACTACCAGAGTTTCGTTCCTCGCCCCCCGCCCCCCGGCAGGCCACGCAGGAAGCCGTCCTACCGCCGATACAGCGAAACCTTGCATTACGATTAGAGACAAGTAAAATACACTGACCTCTAATACCGATTGAATGACCTTGCCATAGTGACCACAGACGATATCATAGATAGGTAGGTATACATACATTGCTTTCATAAAGAATTCATTCTTACTCATCAGCTGCAACAATGAAAGGCTATTCTTATTTCTGTACAGCACATATTATTTAGATAGGTGTTATTGGACACACCTTTTAAAAATTATTCGTTAAGCATTTCCTATAATTATGTATAGATGATTTATTATAATTTTTCATAGTACATTGATGAAACGTTTCAATCATTTTAAAAGCACACCAAGTGCCTTTTGTGTAATATCAACGTTATTTTAAAATTACACAAAGCACGGCTATTTACGCAATATACGATTTATTGTAATTTTTATAGTAGGTACATTGAAACGTTAAAATCATTTTAAAAACACAATGATACCGTTTTGTGTAATTTCAACGTTATTTTAAAATTACATAAAGCATGGCTATTTACGCAACATACTTTGCGATTTTACTCTTGTTGTTGCACGATGATTTATGTAGTGATATCGAAAAATACGTCAAGAAAGTTTGCAATGATAAATGATCACGAGATTTTTTTGATAGTGAGGTATTAGACTACCTCTCTCCATCGATATCCATAATCACGTGTATTTTTTGGTACGTACAGTTAATAAATATATGAGCAAATCCGAGGCTTCAAAAATAAATGTGCATAGAAAGGTACATATCCCTCTGAACAGATTTACCAATCAAAAATATGTGTTCAATGTTCATATCACCTGTCATATTAATCTGAGCAAGGCTCACAATAATATGTAAGCAACTGAAAACTCATAAATGTCTGTACTAATATTTTTCAAAATGATTTAATCAAGTGAAAGTATACAAATACATACGCAGAACTTTTTTCAAATATTTATTAGCATGTATGTATTGGGATTTGGGACATAAATATTGTACTAACGTCTTACAATTTTATGTGAACTCGTGGATGTTCTTAAATATCGGATTATCTAATACTGAATAAATAAATCATCTGGTTCTCACTGGCCTACTTATCAAAATATATATCGTGACGAAGACTAATAAATATAGTGGAAGTAACTCGAGAATTGATTTTGACAGTTATAATTTGACAGTTATACAGGGTGGAAAAATCTCCATATGTTTTTAAAGAAGGATTTGCTGTAGGCGTAGGAATCACCATCAGCTACGCTGTACGGCAACAAAAAATCTCTTAATATTTCAAGATAACCTTGACCATTAAGACGGCCACTTATTTCGCACAATTCTATTGGCCCACTCGAATTCATCCAGACCCAGAATCCTAGCGAAACTCGCCCGCTACGGCGGTCTAGACGCACGTTTTCTTCGTAATATCTTGTTTTAGGAGTCCGCCAGAGAGACAGTCGCCCATCCGCAGAAGACACAAAAACCTTTTCATCCATAAAGGCAAACCCTTCAAAATAATTATTCAGATAGCGATTGGCAAACTGCAATCGCAACCTCGTGTGTCTATCTGTTAGTTAAGGTTTCCTCGCAGGTATGCAGTTCTTTAGACCAGCCTCATGCAGTCTGCGACGAACATTTAAGTCCGAAACCTGTAGGGCAGTTGCTAGAACTGTGGTATTAACGAACCGTTGTCGTTTTACGCTGTCCACCAACTCCCTATCTTGGGCACGTGTTGTTTTCCTCGGCCGCCCTTTGGAGGCGTGATGTTTAACGTTACCTTCTTGAACCCACCGGGTAATCCACAGGTAAACTGTGTTCCTCTGCAACAAAAGAATTTTATATTATGTGACACATATGATAATGTTTGTGTCATGGATACTAGACAACGAAATACATGTTAGTCCAATTAATAAAGCAGTTGTAGAGTGCGCCAGCGGGGACCTCAGCGATTTCTTTAGAAACTTGTTCAGGGTGCTTAGGGAGAAAACATACTAAAAGTCCTGACGTCTAGGAGGTGCGCCGGAGGGGGGGGGGGGGGAGGGGACAAAGGTCTCAATTTTTGGTTTTTCACCAACATCTCAAAAATAGTGCGTTGTAGCGATTAATGTTCCATAAGGGGATGAAAGCTTATAAAATTTTCTATAACTTTTATTCTATACACTTTTTTCATATTCCCAACTATTTTTGAACTATACGCTCCAGAGCGACCGAAGCCTGACAAAATATGATACGTTCGATGAAAGACCGATTGCAGGAGGTTGAGACGCTGAAGGTGGTGGAATACTAGGAATACTAGGCATTACGTTCGTAATACAGTAGGGCCTCGTTAATCCGGAGAGGCAAAAACAAGACCCTTTGCAGATTATCGAAGCGTCCGGATTATAGTAGGTATGCTATATTTAATGGTAATAAAACACATGTTGAACCTTAGTTTCTTTACGCCTCGCCTACAGTTGATCTGCCTATACCAAACTTCCAAGCAATAAAAGGGAAGCTGTCAACTTTATCTAATATTTCTATCATCCGCAATTTGTCTTTTAATATTAATGTTGAATGTTTACGTGGCGGCGCCATGCCATGATGTTAGCAAGAAGCGCGCTAAATTAACACCGTAGACGGAAGGCGATGAACAAAAGAATGACGATGGGTTTGCTCATGGCAGCCCGCACCTACATCCACCACCTCCGCGAACCCCATAGCCTGGCCGGATTACAGCGATCACCGAACTAGCGGGAGTCCAGATTAACGAGGCCCTACTGTATAACACAAAAAATATTACTTATAAGTTTTATTTCATTTATAATAAACTAAGTTATAGTTTAAACAAGCTACGTCAGTAGCTTCCAAAAACATATGTTAAACATACCATAACGCCCAATTCTTCCATTGAGGTATAATGTACTAGCGTACTAGAGAACACATCTCGTACTAAATGTTTCAACCAAGCATTGTAGTCCAGTAGACTGTGAAGCTTTAGTCAGTGTCAATAATTGAAGTTGTCAAAACTGCTTCTTTATTGTTCACCGTTCAAACTTTGTAGTCCACAGGGCTACAATGCTTGGCTGAAACATTTAGTTCGAGATGTGTTCTCTAGTACGCTAGAACATTATACCTCAATGAATTCTTCAGCAAGATCTGATACATTAGTACCGTTCTCATACATCGTAATTATTTTGTGTCTGTTATACTCAGAAATTCTGTACATTTTGATATGGAAATAAATTTTATAATTCAATATTCAATGAGACGCATATGAATCACAATTTATATATGATCGACAATTGGAGTAAGAAATCAAGAACAGCTTATCATTTAAAAATTTGTAAGTGGCCAGTCATTAAAGTTGATAACAACCTCTTTTAAGTCGATCATTGAAAACAGCAAAAATCAAATACTAATGACACTTCTATGACAACACACTTAAAGTGAAAGAGACAAAATATGTATGATTTGACAGTACGGTACTCTTTCCGATGATTGTCAAACTGTTAAGTCTTATGTTTGTTTAGTTATTTATAAACATCCACGTGTTCACATAAAATTGTAAAAAGTTAGTAACATATATTTATGTCCCAATACATTGAAAGAATGTTTGTGTGTATTATTAAATAAATATATATTCCTTTACAATCACACCAATCATCAAGCCCCTAACTAAGCAGAGCTTGTACTATGGCGACTAGTACAAGCTCTGCTTAGTTCTAATTTAATTAATTTAATTTATATTATACATAGAAAACACCCAGACCAATACAAACATTTGTGTTCATGCACACAAATGTTTGTTCTGTGCGGGGATCGAACCCGCGACCGCTTGGCTTGAAAAGTCCGCAGAGCACATGCTTATAAATATTTGAAAAAGTTTAATAAAAAACTAAAAACCGACTTCAAAATGAAACTAAAAAGCGAAAAATAATATTGACTAAAACATACCTAATCAGTTCTTTTTGGAGTCGGTGCCAGCCATCGAGAGTTAAAATGTGTTCATTCGCACCGACTCCAAAAAGAACTGATTAGGTATGTTTTAGTCAATATTATTTTTCGCTTTTTAGTTTTATTTTGAAGTCGGTTTTTAGTTTTTTATTAAACTTTTTTTATTTTACAATTTAAAGTGTCAAGTCCACTATTTTTTCCCTCCTAACTTCGCCAAAAATTACTTTACAGCAAAGTAACCTTAACTAATATTGGTCCTCTATGGACCCCCCATCCAATGGTATGATAAAAATAAGGTGTTATATAGGGTCAATTTTTCGACGAAAATTTTTGTCTTAAGAAAAGGGTTTACCTACACTCCAACCAGAACGGCGGCTATTTTGGTGTCGTAACCATAGGATAAGGTCTCGCGTTAAATAACAGGTTAAATTAAAAATGAAACTTTCAATTTTTTTTTCGTTACTGGGTGTGCGGGTACGCCCCCAGTAAATAAAAATTGGCGGTCTGGTACCTCATAGGCTCCACGTCTGCTCAACACACTGCGACATACGTTCTGTCGACAAATTGCAGTATTATCTTCTAACTCCTATCCGTTTAGGAGTTCTGTGGCTTCCATCATCAGGTCAGCAACATGACATGATGATTACCAGACCCAAAAATCAGCATCGAGTCAGAAAATATATGCAAAACATTATGGGTGCCTATAAAAATTGAGGGTTGCCCTCGATTTCCCAGGGATCATCAGAATCTGACTTGGTAGAAATGGGACCACCTCGGGAGTATACCCTTTCAAACTAAAAAATAAATTTTGAAATCGGTCCATAATTGACGGCGTAATCGCGTAACATACATACAAAAAAAAAATACAACATTCAGACGAATTGAGAACCTCCTCCTTTTTTTTGAAGTCGGTTAAAAATAGTTCTGCATAGGTATTTGTGTACTTTCACTTGAATAAATCATTTTGAAAAATATTAGTACCTAGACATTTATGAGTGTACTTTCACTTGAATAAATCATTTTGAAAAATATTAGTACAGACATTTATGAGTTTTCAGTTGCTTACATATTATCGTGAGCCTTGCTCAGATTAATATGACAGGTGATATGAACACATATTTTTGACTGGTAAATATGTTCAGATGGATATGTACCTTTCTATGCACATTTATTTTTGAAGCCTGGGATTTGCTCATATATTTATGAACTCGACACAAGCAACGGCGAGTCAAGGTGACACACGGCTTTTAGGCTTAGAAAGCGCGCGTTCAAAGAAAAAAAAATACACGTGATATCTCATTACAATGATATTTAATGTTTTTTTCCGAACTGCCTCCACCCTTTCGAGCCTCACGTGATTAATGGACGACCCCTGTACAAAAAATGACGTTTTTACCTTTCTATGCACATTTATTTTTGAAGCCTGGGATTTGCTCATATATTTATGAACTCGACACAAGCAACGGCGAGTCAAGGTGACACACGGCTTTTAGGCTTAGAAAGCGCGCGTTCAAAGAAAAAAAAATACACGTGATATCTCATTACAATGATATTTAATGTTTTTTTCCGAACTGCCTCCACCCTTTCGAGCCTCACGTGATTAATGGACGACCCCTATACAAAAAATGACGTTTTTACGTGTAGACCAAAACAGTAAGGTGCATAATAATTAAGTTTTAGTGCCCATATTTGGCCTCTAAGCACAGGCTTCCCATACTTGCGCAATCTCGCTCAGCGCGCACAACGCACACTGTTGTGCGTGCCGTTTTTTGCGCTATTGAATTTACTTCAATAATTTATTTTTTAATCATAACGTTATCGTCACCCACTAGTGACGAATAACCATATTTTGTGGGTTAGTGACAATATTACTGTTTAAACTGCGGCAGAGAATGCATTATGCTATTGAGTCCATAATAAAGTTTTATTGAATATTCTACCTTTAGCGCGCCTAA
This sequence comes from Anania fuscalis, assembly GCA_950371115.1. Classification (NCBI taxonomy): domain Eukaryota; kingdom Metazoa; phylum Arthropoda; class Insecta; order Lepidoptera; family Crambidae; genus Anania; species Anania fuscalis. Next base: position 29,382,571 of record OX493324.1, read on the forward strand.
TTGTTTAGGTCACGCACTCTTTATTCGTATGCCATTCGAATGCCGTATGCATAAATTCTTTCAAGTCTACCGACAACTCAAATACGAAATATTTTACTATTGGTTATCAAATATTATGTAGGATTTGCAATTGATAAAAAATTGCACCTAAAATTAAAATATCGGAAATGAAATGAAATTATATATTCTGTTTGAATAAATATCCAAATTACCTAATGGTTCAAAATATTCAAGGTCATAATAATAAAAGTTCACAATGTCGTAGTTTAAAACATCAAAATTTTAAATACCTACAATTAATATGAGAATAATGACGTTAATTGGTTAGTTAAGTTAGGTTAGAACAATGGTAATACACAGCGCGAAGGTGAGCAAACGGAGCGAGCGTAACGAGCGTGAGCGTGCCGCGGCAGGAGCCGCCGAGCGCTTAAAAACATAAAGATTAATTCTAATGATAAGGATGAAGGATTAATTCTTTAAGCGCTTCGCTGTGTGTGGTCACTGTTTTAACCTAATCAATTTAGTCTTATTATATACGCAGTATTTAAGTTGAACTGATCATTATATGAATAAAATTTTTGTAAAAATAATTACTAAGTATGTTGGAACTTTCATCATTTTGAATTTAGATCAACTAACCATTAGGGATTTAGTTTTTAGATATTTCAAGTGTGGGTATTGTGAAATTAGGGTATGTGAATTTCGATATAATAATCATTCGACATTAAGAACTTTCATTATTTTTAATTTAGGTCAACCGACCATTAGGTATTGTAATTTTAGGGGGTTGAACATTGGGGTTTTAATTTTAAATATTATAAATTTAGGTGTTCTAATACGTACCTTGATAACAAGTTTTTTTTGTTACCTGACAGGTAAAGAGGTGTAGAAATTATTATAATGATGCAGAGGAATTTAGCGCCTTTAAAATACTCCGCAAACTAGAGAATTGACGTCCTTTAGATTGAATACACAAAAGATTGATTGTTAGTTTATTTTTATTAGTAATTTTGATAGTTAAATTTGTTATTAAACTTTATATTATTTTATTATTTTATATCATAATTAGTAATTTTGCTAATCGTATTTATTATTCCAACTATTTATTATCTTGTAATTTTGACTATTTGTATTATTTTATTACGGGATTTATTTTGTAATAGTGCTTTTTTACTATTATTGTAGGCCATTTTTTAATAATTCGAATTGCTTGCACATGTTATTGTTTATTTAACGCCGTATTGAAATAAATGGATCAGTCAGAATTCTAGTCAATAGAATATAAGTTAAACATGTTTTGTTTACCCTCGTTAGTTTTGATAAAAGATTAAATCAAATAATAGACATTTGCAAGAATAAAGAAATAAATAATGAGTAGTTTTTAAAGGATGACACTACGTATTTACTGAAACCAAGCAATCTTAAACTTTGGAATAACTACATTATAACTAAGTAGAACTCGGCAACAATGCTGTATTGATAACGATAAAAAATATAGAATAAAAACGAAATGGAAAAAACTTGTTTCAAAATTAATTACTTACTTATAATATTAAACCTACTAAATTAAATATATTAAAATAAACTATAAAATATTGTATGAAGGTGACGTTGCTCGTGTGATATCTCGTTAAATTAATATTATATCAATATTATTATAAAAATTGCGTTATAATGTTAATTATATGCTGAAGAAGCATGTTAATTTAAAATTATTTACTGCAAGTAAAAACCATTTTCATTTTATACAAATTTTATGCTAGTATTTATATCAAGTTATTCCTATTATTTTCTAGTCTTCTTTTGTAAAGTACCTACATTTAATTATCGATTTAATGTTATTTTACATTTAATGTTAATTATGAACAGAATTATTGTGCAAATTCAAAAGTAAAGCCGCGTTTCCACTAGGCAACATTTGGCCCGCAACAGGTGACGCTCAACATGTATGCAACGTTGCCGACTGGCGCGCGACATGATGCACGGCATGTTTGTTTAGAGAGCATCGTTAGTTGAGCATCAATTGTTATCGTGTCAACATGTTGTGCAACATGTCGCGCGCCAAATGTTGCCTAGTGGTAACGCGGCTTAAAGATCATCAACCCAAATATATTTATGAATGCTCTCGCTCGAGTAAAACTGAATTAGGTTGGGTTGCACGAACTTACTTTAACTTTAACTGTTCAGTTAAAACACCAGTTAGGTAAAAAATGCGTTGCACCATTTTGACAATGGTCAAATGACGTCATAACTTAACTCTAACCGTAACCGCCCAAGATCGGCCAGTTAGAGTTAAAGTTATTGTCAAGTATCTGTCATGCATGTCGAATATTCTAACCTCCAAAAATGTCGATACGAGAAATATTCGCGGAAACTACTTCTAAAGACGATAGTGATTTGGTGGTCAATATAAGGCCCAGAAAAAGAAAAGTATATATACTTTTCTTTTATATATATATATATATCCCAAGAACCGATTGATTTGCCAAATGAGGTGAAGATTCGTTCCTAGCGACATTTTGAATCTCAAAAAATTCTCATTTGATGAGGAAGATGTTGTGTTTATGTGTTGTGTTTAGAGTGGGCCAGAATGATGATTGCAACAGTTTACTATAGTAGGCTGAGCCAATAACTTTTGTGTATGCGAGCCGAAGTGATGGTTTTTTTGTTTGATACAAATAAATATAATTTTTAATTTACTTGTAGTTTTGTTACATAAATTACTTTTACCCCATGGATTTCATTTCATGGGTTTACTGAGATAAATAGTAATTTCGGATATACTCTACCTGTACACCAAATTTCATCTAAATCCTTTGAGCCGTTTTAGTATGAACCAGGCACAAACAAACATAATACTTTACATTAAACTTATATTATAAAGCTGAATAGTTTGCTGGTGACGGATTTGCATACCTAATAATAATAAATATAAGACAATATCATATAGATTGCTCTCATCCTATGGTAAGTAGCGAAATAACTTGTGTTACAGATATCAGAAACAACAACGGTAGGTACCATAACACCCAGAGCCAAGACAATATAGAGAATTTTCTACAGTGTTTATTAGTTACAGTTTCTACACTGACCCAGGAGTCCCGGGACCTTAGAGATTGCGACGCCTAGTCTGGCATGCTCACCTCTCTGCTACCGAGGTCGATAGCGATATTCATGTGGAAAGGCTATATAAATTATAAGTAGTATCACGAAAACCCACGGGAGCGCAGCCGCAAGGCACGGCTAGTTTCTACTATTAGTGTGGGATAAAAAAATACAACATAGGTACTCATTAATATTTACTTCTTTAATAATTCTATTTCTAAATGTAAATTTTCGAATTGTAATTTTATTTCTCTTCATTGTAACGTCATGGACCTCCTGAGCGTGTCTGATTGAATCCCTTATTTTCTGGAGCTCCAGCTCCTGCAGTTTAAGCTGTCTCATTGTGCGTGGAGTCTTTCCGAGAGCATTGAATTCACAATGGATCACACTCCATCCACGCACTGTATTTTTGTTTCGAGCTAACACTGTCTGTCTTTTTGCAGAATAATATGTTTTTATGTTTAGCAACAATTGATTGCAATCTCTCCATCTTCACTTTCCTGAAGTTCCCTGAAACGTTAAGAATTAAATGACTGAAGTTACAATACATAACAGTGCAAAAAATAACACGCAACTCATAGATACTTACTTTGTAGGAATGTTTGTGAGTAAGTTGTCCATTAATTTCCGTACCTAGCGTCGATTTGATACAATTTATTTTATTTAACAAGTCTCACGATGCTCTTCGCAAATTCAGTGGTTAAATTAGTAATTATAATAGAAATTGAAAAACTTTGTTATAGTTTGACAGCTGAATGATTTGACAATTCAATGACTGATAACACCACTGATCAAATAAACTGATAACACCGTATCAGCTTTTTGATGTTACGTGGAACATTGCCATGTCACAAATAGTTTTCTACAACGAGTTAGGTGTAAATAAGGCTTCATTAGACTTGTAACCCTGGTAACTTTAACTATGCTACCGAATACGATGGTGCAACCCATGTCGCTCAAATAGTTAAAGTTAGCGTTACAGTTAAAGTTAAATTTGACTTTGACCTTAACTTTAACTGATACTATGGAGCAACCCAACCATAGTGTTACAAAAAAAGTGAAAAAAAGACTTTAAAAAACATGAAAAAAACACGTTATCTTCAGAAATTAGAAAACATACTTACATCAATAAAATATTAAATTACGTATAAAAAAATCTAAAAGTTTATTTTCATGGTTTGTTTTCAACATTGTGAAAAAAAAGGAGTCGTTTTTTTGCATGTTTATGGATGGACATTTTTGTGCCATTTTATTTTCTTGAAGTATTCAAAAATAAAAAATACTCTGTGTCAAATTAAATTTATGAAGGGTACCATAAATATATTTCCAGACAACAATCTGATTGTACGAGATACGTACTTATTCAATAATTTCATGCGCCAAAATGGCCGAGTTCTAATTACGCGAAAATGATTAAAAATAATAATATTTTATTTTATCTTAATGGTTTATATTTAGTTTGTGTAATATTTATTTTTGGTAATGTAATAACTGATAGAAACGTCAGAAAAAAAAATGCATATTAGTTTTATAAATTGGCTCGAGAGTGGAACTCAGCATCCATATCATCGTGATACTGCGCTAATTGTCAGAACGCCAACCGCTGCTGCTTCATTATAATGTGATGTTACTTATTTTATTAATAGACGGGGCAAGAAATTTATTTTGTTCGGATAATAAAATTAAGTCTTATTTCATTTTGATTCGAATTTATTTGTGATTGTTTATTTGGATTTATATCGAATTTACATTGCGTGTTATTTGTGTATTATAAATACGAGCTGACCTTTTAATGAGTAGGTATCCAAATTTTAATATATGTAATGTAAAAGTGCCTTTAATGGCTAATTTGCAGAAAATGATTTTGATTTTATAGCGAAGTACTCCTGAATAAGAACAAGTTTTACCATAGTAATAATAAAGTCAACCTGTGTATGTAATCAAATCTTAATTTGTGAGGGAATGTGCTAAAACCATTATAAGGTGTTTGTTATGTTACATTTTTTTAGTGTGGGGTTTCTTCTGACAACCGTTAACATTTTTATATACCCAACGGTAAATAATATTAATGGTATAAATGTCATCTAAATTTGATTTTACCCCGTCTATTGATAGAATTTATTCATTAAAAAGTACCTACACTTTTTATCACTACCCAAATTTTAATATAGCAGTCTATCATGAACAACTACGAACAAAATCGAGAAAATATATCAGCTGTTCTATAAAAAATATGGAACCAGCTTTTTTCCCGATTTTGGTACGCATCCTAGTAAAAGTCCTATTCAGGTAACATAACTAGGATATTAGAAATTGGATGGTGATCGAGTCCTTCTACGCGCTACGTGCCCGTTCAGATTGTGAGATGACGTTAAAATTAAAATAAATAAAGTCCGGAATGTTTGTTAATTGAATCCTTACTTAGTTTTTAAATAGCTTATATTTGAATACTGAAACTGCGTTAGCGTCAGAATGGCTGGTCACCTACGAACGGAAGGAACGAACGGCTCTAAAAGTATATTAAAAAATTGCTACATGCAATCATGTAGCCTTTATTCCTAATATTTCCTTCATTCCTTAAAAAAATGTTTCATATCTTAATCTTTATCTTAATATATAAAACAAAGTCGTGTTTGTTCCAACACTTATAACAAGAGAACGGCTGGACTGATTTTCATGATTTATGATTTGTTGGATTGGTCTCCATCCAGAATAGCAGAATAAATAATAAAAACAAAAAAGTTATTGAAAAAAAAAACTGTTTGGCGGTACGAAGTACGCCGAGCCAGCTAGTAATACGTAGAGAGAAACATAAATATTTTTGGAACAAGCCATTCCGATATCAGGATGACTCTTCGTTCAACATGAAGGATGCCGTATTTTAATAATTTTGCTGTATCATTATTTGCGTCATATAAACATATTCAGTTTTAGCGTGTCGTACCGTACAGTACATACATAGGTAATGATGTATAAAATATATGACGTTTATTAACATAATATGTAGGAGGAAGCGCCTACTAAAATAAAAATGCAAACATTTACCACACCGTCTTGTGCCGGTTGTGTTTAGGCGTTCACTTCGACTTAATAAAAGGAGAATGTGCAAAATTGTAAGGAGCCTGGGCGGTCCGCGGCCGAACTTAATTTTGTTGTTTTATTTAATTTAGTCCTACAATTACTGTGTAGGAGTTTCATCGCCGCGACGTACTTTTATAAAGACTAAAACACGTTATTGATTTTAGTGGTTCTACCTCATAATCCGTCTTATATTCGAAGCAAACAATAAGTAAAACAACCAATCTGGATTGTATTACATATTTCCCAATCAGATAAAATTCAAATTGTTTATTGCACACATGTGGTTGGAGAGATGTTTTACATTTCGATAAGCCCCATAACATGTAACCCTGGCAGGGCATAGCAAATTAATAAATAAGCATTACATAATAAAGCTTTTTTTAAAAAGAAACAACACACAATGAAATTCAAGTATTATTTTGTTGGTATACTTTAAGGCTTCTCCTCGAAAAACTCCTGCAGATTATAGTAGATAACATTTATAAATAAGATATTCTTTTAAAGTCAGGTTGAATTTGTGTATGTTTTCTGTTTCTTTTATACAGGGTGTCCCAAAATTAGCACGTCACAGAAACACCGGAGATAGATGTGCCTAAGACGCATCGAACAAGCCTTACATGTCCATAGAAAAGTTTTATCAGTTTTGAGTATGACCAATTTAGGTATTTTTTTAAAAATCACTAATGTTTCATAAAGATTGCATCAGAGTTTTTTTATAAAACTCTTTATTTTATTTCTTGTAAGCCTACGCCTCGGTCAATAGTTGTTTATGATGAAACAATCATTATCCAGTCGATAAATAGTGTGAAATAACGACAATCGATAGTCAATCTCAATTTAATTATTACCCAAAGAAAATGGTTTCGACTTTGAGCAGCAACCGTGAAAAAAATTTATATCAAACAAAATGAACAAATACCGTTAAAAACTTCCCTATATGCTATGGCAATTCCAAAATGGTATAACACTTATACCGCAATTACAAAAAATATAGCAAATTTGAGTCATTTCTTATCAAAGCCGTACCCAAAAAAAAATATTAATAAAACAAACTAGAATATCCTGCAGTTCTCATGATCAAGAAGGTAAGAAATGATCTAATAAATTTTATTTTTTTTACCTGGCTAAGTAATTGGGAGTGACAGGGATAATAAAACTGGCCAAGTGCAAGTCGGACTCACGCCCAAAGGGTTCCGTACCAGTATCTGTAAAAACGGCAAAAAAAACACGTTTGTTGTATGAGAGGCTCCTTAATTATTTTTTTTAATTTAGTTTTTAGTAGTCTTTGTTATAGCGGCACAAAAATACATCATCTGTGAAAATTTCAACTATCTAACTAGTGTATCTTTTATTATACGGCCTGCATCCAGCAGCTTCCTGCAACCTTTACCAGGACTTTTGTTCGCCTTGTGGGGGGACGACCCTATGCTATGGTTATTCTAAAATGGTATTACACTTGTAGTGTCTGCCCTTTGATTCTTTATAAAACAAAAAACAAAGGTAATGTCGAATGCCCACGTTGCGCCCGTTAAGAGCTCTTTCCTTGAGTTTATTGACAAGTTTACCTGGGACAAGTGATCCAGCTGGGTAGGCCTAATTTGGAGAAGAAGGTCAATCGACGAATTCAAATCTTCTCGTCCAAAATAACTTAGTGCCTATATGCGAAAGAAAGTCTACAACCAGTGTGTGTTACCAGTGATGACATACGGAACACAGAAACTTGGCCTCTCACTATGGCCCTATAAGGAAGCTCAAGATTATGGAGCGCGCTATGAAGAGGGCTATGCTTAGTGATATCCGTGAACGCACCAAAGTTGCAGACTAATCCCGACGGATTAGCAAGCTAATCTGGCAGTGGGAGCCCATAGCACGTAGAACTGACCGATGAGTCAAAAAGATTCTTGAATGGAGGCCACGTACCAGCAAGTGCAGCGTGGGACGTCCCCGACGACAAAGCGGACATACGACCTGGAGGTTGCAGGAAGCTGCTGGATGCAGGCCGTCTAATAAAAGATACACGAGTAAGACAGTTGAAATTTTCACAGATGATGTATTTTTGTGCCGCTATAACAAGAAATACTAAAAACTAAATTAAAAAAAATATTCAAGGAGCCTCCCATACAACAAGCGTGTTTTTTTTGCTGTTTTTACAGATACTGGTACGGAACCCTTTGGGCGTGAGTCCGACTCGCACTTGGCCAGTTTTATTATTCCTGTCACTCCCAATTACTTAGCCAGGTAAAAAAAAAGGAAACTTTATCAGACCATTTCTTATCTACTTGATCGTGGGAACTGCAGGACTTCCTAGTTTGTTTTAATAATAATTTGACTTGGGTACGACTTTGATAAGAAGCGACTCAAATTTGCTATTTTTTTTTAAATTGCGATATAAGTGTTATACTATTTTGGAATTGCCATAGCATAGGGAAGTTTTTAATGGTATTTGTTCATTATGTTTGATATAATTTTTTTTCACGGTTGCTGCTTAAAGTCGATACCATTTTCTTTGGGTAAAAATTAAATTGAGATTGACTATCGATTGTCGTTATTTCACACTATTTATCGACTGGATAATGATTGTTTCATCATAAACAACTATTGACGCCTCGGGCAAAGGCTTCCAAAAAATAAAATAAAGAGCTTTATAAAAAAACTCTGATACAATCTTTATGAAAAATTGGTGATTTAAAAAAAAATACTAAAATTGGTCATACTCAAAACTGATAAAACTTTTCTATGGACATGTAAGGCTTGTTCGATGCGTCTTAGGCACATCTATCTCCGGTGTCACTGTGACGTGCTAATTTCGGGACACCCTGTATGTGCAGGGATTTTCATATACATTTTTACAGCGTTTGTGTGAGGTCCATTTTGGTGAATTTTTAATTTTGAGTTCGGGTAGGCAAATGTATGTCTCTGTCTTAAATTTAATGGTCTGGAGTAGGTAGAAAAGTGGGGCATATTTTATTGACATATTTACATATTTCGAGTATATCGGGTGTAAAAAAAGGCTTAACCAAGCCGAATACCACATATTCTACGTATTATTACGATTATTTTTTTCTTTTACACTATACCTGGGAAATGACGGGTTACAGAGTTATTGACAGTCAAAGTTAAAAAAAAATTTCAAAGATTTTTACAAAATTGACGTATTTGATAATACTAAACTTTTAAACTTTACAAAGAAACATGATAAAAAAATTCAGTCCTTCTTTCATAAAAGGCCTTTAAAGGGCACAGCCGGCAATGAATCGTGCGCAGTGCTCTCGCGCCACCCGCTCGCCTGCCGACCGCTTACACACACAGGCATAGTCTGTGGCGTGCGCGCTATACATTGCGGGTTAGAATTAAGTTATGTTTTTTGAAACCCAAAAATTGAAGTCATTTCCCAGCAATATTTTTTTTTGCATTCTACTTGGTTTTATGTATAGAATTCGTGGTTTCAGGCTTCGTTAAGCCTTTGTTTACACCCTGTATAGATCGATGTAAGTGTTAGAATTTTGAATTTATTAAAGGATGGCCTACTGCTGGATCTGGGTTCTTTTTGGACCATCTTCTTTTCTGTATTTTCATATTTAAGACAATTCTGTTAAAAGTTTTGTGGCGATATTTAAAGCATGTGGTTATGATTTTTTACGATAAAATCGCTAGGTTGTTTAGAATAAATCATATTTTCACGCTTGTTGCTAACGTAAAATCGGTTTCTCTATTATTTTTATTTTATGTTCATTTAACAGGTTCCATTTATCTAAAAGCGATGCTTTTTGAACATACGATTGTTTTGCTCTGATAAAAAAATCGTTATTTTACTTAGATTTCCGGAATAACTATGGATTACACCATAGTTGTAAACGCCTGCAAACAATCTGGATACGACATTGTAGTACACATGATTGCATTTTCATTTTAGTAGGCGCTTTATCCTACATTATGTTAATTAATGTCATATATATTATACCTAATGAAGTACGACGCTAAAACTGAATATTTTTTAATGAAGCAATAATGATTCAGCAAAATTTTTGAAATTCGGCATCCTTCATATTGAACGAAGAGGTCACCTCACCAGCCATCCTGATACCAAAATGGGTGGTCCAAAAAATATTTATGCTCTCTCTATGTATTATATGAAGTATTTTTCGAAGGAATGAAGCAAATATAAGTAATTATGTAGCAATTTTAAATATACTTTTAAAGAAGTTTGTTGTAATTAGTGACCAGCCATTCTGACGAAACTGCACTCAAAATTAAGGCTCTGCTAATTCGCCTGTCATTTTGACGGATAAGCGTTTAATCAAGTAAATATTAACAGCAATTGACTGCTTAAACCAAAGGAATAAGTGCTCAAAGAGAGATGTGCTAATTAAAAAGGAATATTTTCAGAGGGAAACGAAGGATGTTATGGGGCATTAAACATTGGCGCAAATGAATACTCAAGGAACCCCTAGGTTACGATAAAATTGCTAACGTTGAGTGAAATTTCATAGTATGTTATGCTATAATTTGTTAAAAAAAAAACTAAATTAACACGTCTTCACTTTTGAGTTGTTTGAACTTCTGTAAAACCTTTTGTGCAGGTGATAAGTTGACACACGTCGACGACTTTATAGTCAATAGATTTGAACGAGTCCTCCTTGAAAATCCGTAACTGCTGCAACGGGAAGACTTGTATTTTTTCGAAAAACTGTTTTCTTTGGTAAAGTTCATTCGCTTAGCCATTAAAAGGCGGGAACAGAGGACTCTGGGTGAGGTTACTTCAAATGATGAAGACGACGTGAGTCTTGACCTTGGAGAAGAAATAGAGCCATGACGCGGGGAGCTTACATAACAAGGTTCACACCTGAACACATTATGGGACGGTTCTGCTACAGAACTTTTGACCTCTGGTAACGCTGGCAATCCGTCAAGCTCAGTAGGAGTAGACTCATCAATATAGCCTAGCGACAGATCTTCTTGCATCATGCCTTGCGGCTCCTGAGCTGCAAAACTAAACTTGCTGGCTAGCTTCTCCGCCTTACGCCTAGCTTTAGCTTTCGCCATCTTAGCGTCACTTTTAGACCCGATGAGGTGAATATTATCATCTATGAACTTGCAAACAGCATCAGCTTCTTCCTCTGGCGATAAATGCGCGTCTCGGAAGAAACCGTAGCCTGAACGAAGGTCGTTAACTCCCTCAACAATAAGCCACAAGAGAGTAGCTACCACCAGAGATACTGTTGTGATTACGGTTATGACTGTAGTCATATCGGGTCCCGAAAGCTGGTATTGGATCTTGCCTAGGACACCATAAGTAACGATATTACGTGTCCGTTTATTTGAGTGGGCGCGGCATGTGTAAAATCCTCTGAGATCGTTATCAGCTGAAGCGACCAGTCTCAATACTCGTCCATCATCGACGGATCGCACTTTCTTATCTCTAAGAAAACTGTTTACAGACGTATCCAAGTAAAGCCAATGGGCAGAGTGAGGGCTCCGGACGCTTCTTGTGTGAAGGCACGTTAAGTTCAACCTGTTGGAGTTGCCCCAGGCAGTTTCGTGGTAAGAACCAGATACGCTTGCTGTTCTCGAAGACACTTGTATTTTTTCGTCTTGGTACCGCTCTACGTTAGCGCTACGCAAGTCTTGTAGTTTTCCGTCAATACTGATAGACGCAACCAATCCTTCGAACGATGTAAACTCCTCTGAAACTAGTTTTCTTATCTCTATCGGTACTCCGCCTACGTAGAGTTCATCATCACAAATACGGAACTCGTGCGCTGTTGGAACTTGTTTGGAGGTCTGTTGCATTTGCTTACGAGTCTCTGAAGCCTTTTTGTGTCTGTGAAAAATAAAACGTGTCTCAGAATCCCGACGTTCTCGAGAAGTGTCCTCCCCGAACAAAACATGCAGTTTTTCTCCTGAATTTATATAGGCTTCGATTGTATTTGATCCTCTCTTTTTAGAAAATATAATATCAAGCCATTGGTCCAGTGAAAATTCTGATGAACTCGCACTCTCTGAGCGCAAGTCTTCCATTGCTAATTTCAACTTTAGTCTCATATTTTGCAATGACATGTGTAACCAATTTTCGCTTAGGCTATCTCTCAGAAAAATAATGGTTCCCGTGTCTCGTTTTGATTTTAAAGTCAAGCCAAGCCGCCATTCGTCTTGAGATTGAAAGCACGGAAGTCGTAAATATTGCTCATTATCTAGATTTAAAAATGATTCTTCAACATTTGATTTTTCATACGCAACATTTGACACATATGTGGGATAAAAGTCTGATTTTTTTGCTCTACGATCTCTTTCGATCATCATGTTTAGCGGAATAAAGTTGAGTATTACCTCCTGTATTTCACCATGTAATCTTTCACCCACAAATATATTGACTTTGTCGTTCGGCAGATCGGGATCGCACGGGAAAGAACTTTTGGTTGTGACTTGAGAGTCGTCCAACCGCAGAGAAGCAGCTTCGCTTGTTACGGTTATTAAGGCGGAATGCCACACAGCTGGCTCTATAACCTCAGTTAAACAGATACGCGGAAGATCACAAGAATGACTGGTTCCACTTGCGTCTAAACAAACATGCCATTTTTGAAGGCTCAGGCGAACCTGAGGCGTGTGTTTTGTGCCTCTTCGTACTAAAGTTCCGTGTGGCGATAATGGCATAAATCTGATGTAGAAGTGGAATAAAGTCGACCGCTTATTGTCAAAATTGAACTGCAAGTGTGATTCTCCGTTGAGGACTGCAACAGTATGTGAATAGACTTCACACGGTACATGGTGGCAGGAACCGACCTCGGTTCTGGGGCCTACACAATTTTGTCCCCCGCCAGCTGGTATTGGTCGGGAGCAGGACCTCGTTCTGGACCGCCTGCCCGCGCCACACGATTGCGAACACGGCCCCCAAGCACTCCAGCCAGACCAACCACCCTCCAGTACACACTTTTCATTCCCACAAATATCCAGCTGATCGTGCTGACCGCGGCAGTGGGTGCCCCACATGCCTACAGAGCGTTGTCTATAAACTTCATTGCAAGTTCTTCGCCTCCGTTGTATTCCAGTTCCGCATTTTTCGGAGCAAACGGTCCACGGGCCCCAGTCGCTCCATTGTCCGCCAGCGCTTACTTGCGGTTCCAATTCGTCAGTAGCGCATTGGTCTCCTTCACACTTCTCGGCTTGTAAAGGGTCTCCGGTACAAAGTAGATGGGCGTCAGATGGAGGGGGGTTATCACACCGCCTAAGTCTCCATCGGAGACCTTCGCCGCATCGTGCACCGCACGCTGACCAGGCGCCCCACGGTCCCCACTCTCCGAACACAGGGCAGCCTAAATTGTGTTTTATACATTGTAGCGAATTCCACAAGTTTTCAGGATCGAGTTGCCACGTATTATCAGTCGCTAAAGCTGCTTCGATTGCTTCGAAGGGACACTCCATTTGGAGACATCGCTCCATTAGGGCTGGTACTGCTTCCAACTGGCGTAACGCTTGCATTCTAACGGGCTCACCTTCGACTAGTTCTCTGAAGTCTTCAACTGTGCAATTTGATAGGTAGCAATTTTCGGTTTGTTCTGCAAGGCCACTGCAGGGTATGCCATCTTGGGACGGGGGCGGGTTATTGCATAATCGTGTTCTCTTTCTGTGCCCTACATCGTCACATGGTCCATGACAGGTTGACCAAGGCCCCCATGGTGCCCACCCTCCATCGACCGGGCACTCTGAATCATTTATAACTCCTAATTCACATTCGAGCCGCCATATAGCTTGCTGGCGATTGCTGTACGGTTTTTTGGCTGCAATGTCAGGCCAAAATACCAAAATAGTCATGAATAGTGCAGTTATTCCGTATTTAAACATAACTTTCTGTTTATTTATGTACTTTTTCGAAGTTAGTAAATTCTTTTGACTTAGCAACCACTTTCTTTAGCAACTCGGAATAGAGTATTTTTTGACATTTGACCAGAAGGAAAAGTCTTGCACACTGAACAAATAAGTCTTGCCTTGTCAAATAAGTCATGGATGTTAGTAATTTACAAACTGGATTGAGTACTTCTAAATTGTTGCTAAAGAAACTTACACTTTTTAGTCCTGTTAGCAATAAAGTATATATTTCTTTGATCTAAACAAGTTGAAAACCCGGTCCGAAAGAGAGTGCCTGTCGTGTTTGTCGTTTAGGTACTGTCTTTTTCTTTCTTACAAGGACCCAGAACGGAATGTTAGGGTGACATTGCTTCAGGTTGTGATTAGGAATATGACCGAGAACCAAATTTTCAAATTTCAGACTGCTTAAGGAGGTAATTCGTTTATGAGATAAAATAAGTTTTTACAAAAACTAAAAACCGACTTCAAAATGAAACTAAAAAGCAAAAATTAATATTGACTAAAACATACCTAATTAGGTATACGTAAGTAAGAACTGATTAGGTATGTTTCAAAATGAAACTAAAAAGCGAAAAATAATATTGACTTAAACATACCTAATTAGTTATTTTACTTACATACCTGTCGGTTTTTAGTTTTTATAAAACATATTTTATTTCACAATTTTAAGTTTTAGGCCCTCTAGTTTTCCCCTCCTAACTCCGCTGAAAATTACTTTACAGCAAGGTGACCTAGACAATTGTTGGATTTCTATGGACCCCGACCCAATGGTATAATAAAAATAGGGTGCTATTAATGATCAATTTTTCGGCGAATTTTTTTTAAGTCGTGAGCACCCTTCACTTTCGATCAAACCAGAACGGCGGCTATTGGTGACGTAACTATAGGATAAAGTCTTGCGTTAGATAACAAGTCAATTAAAAGGTGACCATGCATCCATGAACACAGGTGTTACACTGCAAGCAGCGCAGTATGCTCAGTGACTGATGGAATCTCCTAGCCGCACCGCACTACCCGTACTATCCGCGTACCAACGCCCATGTATGAAATCGTATGGAACCTCGCGTCGCCTATGACGTCATACGCATTTTGATCATTTACGATTACGACCTAATGCGCTCGCCGAGTGTGGCTAGCGCCTAGGTGAGCGAGGGTCCATACCATTGCATACAAAGAATTCTAAAATGCAACTGTGCTTGCAGGACTTGCAGAGTTGCAGTGTTCAAAGATGCGTAAGGATTTTTAGCAGAAACAAAAATTCAATTATTGAAATATATTTTCTGCACTTTCGCATTAGTTCACATTTTGTATTTCGCAGCAGCGCATCTTATTAAACTCAACAAATAACAAACATAAAGTGCATTACTAGCAGTCTAGCTTTGCATACTGTAAGTAATAAACAAAACTAGTCATTTGTTATGTCTCTTAAAGAGATAAAAATACTGTTAATAAATAAATATCTAAATATAACAACAGTCCAAAAATAGCTGTAATAAATATCAAACAACAATAACGAACATTCACTTATTTCGTAAGGAACACCTAATAAATTAGAACCCAATTTTGTGGGTGATTATACGCCAAGAATATAGGACAGTGTAAAAGCAACGAATAAGAGTTTTTGTCTAGATTTTGTGATATAAAGAGCCATTTTTGAAGCCAATCTCTCATGTCGCTATTAGTCAGATGACTGCCATTTAAACCTCTGATGTGACAGGCGTATCTTAGGGAGTCCATATTTAGTACATCAACTCCGCCTTCCCTTAATATAGCTTTGTCCATTTCTAAGAGAAGAAAAGCGCGGTACTTCAGTTTATTTATTCTTAACATAGTCTTTCTGAGACCGTGCATTTGTAGCAGATGACCCTGAAATAGAATTGTATACCATTAATAAATTATCTACCTATTCCATTTTTCTTAGCTACTTCAATATTCTAAACAATTTTGACATTAATGAAATATTTCAACAAGGAATTATTCTTATAATACAAAATCATATTTGTTGTGACACTAACTGCACACGCAACTTCGTTTGCATAGGCTATACGATGTTTGGTATGATACATAATGCAAAACGTTCAAATAATAACAATGTATAGAAAATTTACCCCCAGGAACATTTTACCAGGATAAAAAGTATACTATTATGTTAATCCAGATCATATCTAATGTTTAGTAAGTTAAGCTGGGCAGTCAAATTGTGCGTGCTGCATCTATATCTAATGTTAAAATTTCATCCAAATCCGTTCAGCTGTATACGCGTGATTGAGTCACAAACATCCAAACATCGCATTCAAGGGGAATCACTGCACACCAAGGCTAATCTAGTCATTAAGTTAAATGTTGACTTGTCCTCATTTATTAATTATTCACAATTAAATTGTATATACCAATTTTGACACAAAAAATGCATTATTTAAACATAATAAAAAAGTTGTCATAAGAATCTTTAGTAAGAACAAAAAAAACTTTCATTAATCAATTAAATCTTACCAAATGATTGTAGCTCAGGCTGTTCAATTGGTAAGGCTCTTTGACAAACAATTCTTTACATGCTAAAATGTCTTCTGGCAGAGGATGAACACCGGACCCAAGTTGTGCAACTACTCTCTGCCATCGCCTTTTTAAATCTCCTTCATGTACATAATTCAGCCTTGCTTGGAGCGCACGGAAGACTGGTTTGTTGTGTTTGAGTCGCTCTGTTAAATCTTGGGTCGAAAATTGTAAGCGCTGCTGTATGGACCAGAAGTGAGAACAGAGGAGGGACTTTGGCTTCAGAAACCTGGAAAATGTAAATTACTTTAATATAACAGGATATATTAAATGAAAAACCTTTGCTTACTTAAAATGTTAGGAACATATGTTTACAAGGATTTTTTTTGTCTCCAAGTATAATCATCAATGTATGCTATTGTTTTGATGTTACTGGTTATAAACAACAACTTTTTACCTATACTGATCTATGATATAGGTCAATAATGTACAAAAACATGTGTGTGCCAAACCAAACTATATATAAACTTGTAGTGCTTATAAATAAACTTGTTAAAATATACTTACGCTAAAGGAAATATCACATAATTCCCAAATGGAATCGCAGAAAGTATTAGCACTGGGGCTATTCGCCACATGTCCGATGGCATTTTTTGGTACAGCTCAATCTCTTGTCGGCTCATGTTCGAAAATCCCTGATCTCTAGTCATTTTGATCCTCAAAGAAATGTATGTTTTCAAGTCTTTCAGAAAATCTTTTATACCAACACTAAATACTCTATACATTTTCACTGCAGTCGGGAACCTAACCTCCAAAACTTTTGTGTAGCTTTTTACATAATCAATGTATCGCTGGACTACGAAAACCCGAAACTTTTCTTTTTCCGTTTTCAAGGCTTTATTATGTTTTGAGCGCTCTGCAGTTAAAAATCTGTGATTAGAACAAAACATTTGTTGTTATCGGCTTTAAAAAAACATCGTGACTAATAAAGCGCATCACACACATTTACTACAAACAAAATACTTGGCTAGATTTCTTGTTGTTTACCAACTCATCTATCTACGTATAATTTTAACACTTACCTGCATGCGTTAATTTGGTGAACGTTTATTTTCATCGCAGGATATGTACGATTAGACTGCAGAAAAAGACTAGACAACGTAACAATTCTGTGGATAGGCATTTTATTGCACTAAACTTAAACCAATATTTTCTATTACAAAAATCGGTACATACTCAAGTTAAACTCAACGTGAGTTCTTTAGACATATATTAATCTGTGACGTGAGTTCGAGTTTGACATTGACACACAGATTAATCATTTATCATAACCACTGATCAAATATGATCATAACCTAAGGAGACTAGTTATAGTCACTGACACTGACACTGATCAAATAAACAGTGTTTGTTTGTGAATGAATGAAATTTTAATGACATGACTGACAGTAGTAGTAGTAGTATATCCACGAAGGGAAAGGCGATGGCACAGAGCCATACAGCCAAATCTTGAGTAAATTTATTAATTTCATGAACGGACAACAGCACGTCGACCTACCACGAAATGTCAAATTTTCTCATTTGAAAATGAACTCTATATGTCAGGCTTAAAGTTGAAAATCTATTGGAGAATTTTTGATTTTTGGGGTAGGTCGACGTGCTGTTGACGTACAGTAGCAAGAAAGCCATTTCTTCTAATTTAATTTTCATCTTAGAAATCTCCAACAGTTGAAAGTATAAGGTCAAAAATGGGTTTAAAGTTTTGGGGGTTCTTCAAAAGTTCTTGAAGTGATGGCGGGATAGTCTGATATGTTTCTTGTAATTGGTTAATCAGTATTTAAAAATAATGTTATGTTTCAATGTTTGTTCTTCGTTACGGGTAAAATCAAAATAATTGCACCTTTGAGTCAAAATGTTTGTCCAACACCTTAATTGCGTAACTGTGAGAAAGTTTTTAATTTTGAACTGTTTTATGATTATTTTTCTTGCAGATATTGGTTTATTTACTATAACTTAGGCATTGGTATACAGCGTGTACAAAAGATACAGGGTGTACAAGAGAAAAGGACACCCCTTAATATCACGTGATCAGCTGATCATATACAACAACTTTTCCTACGGGATCTGCATCGAAATCGTGATTTTATTTTCAGATGCTCCATACATTATCATCGAGGTATGCGAGTAAGTTTGCATGGAGAAGCTGAATAATATATATCGATTTCGATGTTGCTCCCATAGAAAAGGTTGTTGTATATGACCAGCTGATCACATGGTTTTAAGAAGTGTCCTTTACTCTTGTTCACCCTGTATATGTTAATAATTGATGATCCGAAATCTATAAAATATCATTTCTTGATTGGAGAAATGATTGCTTTAGACAACGAACCATTATCACTTGTGGAATAGGTCGGCTTTCAGAGGCTTATGGCAACCGCTGTGCCCCATTATAGAGTACCTGGTCGCACTTTCATGACCGAGAAAGTTATTCCTGATATATACAACAGAATTTGGTCTAAAATAGAAGCCAGTATTTCGCAGGCAACCAGCAGTATCAGTGACATCTGATATATGGACATGTCAGCACAATAACGAGAGCTTTTTGAGCTTCACTGCGCACTGGATATCTCTTGAGTTCATTTTGGAACATGGCGTTTTAGCTATGAAATCGTTTCCCGGCTCACATTCTGGAACCAATATTGCAAAAGAACTCGAGGCTATTACAGAAAGTTGGAATATACCTAAAAGCAAGATCCATTTACTTGTCCATGATAGTGGGCCTAATATGATAAAAGGTGTGCGAGATGCAGGATATGATTTAGGTAGGTGCTTTATTCATTCATTGCAACGAGCTATAGAGAAGTCGCTAAAATCTCAACCAGAAGTACTACAGATGGTAGCTGCTGCGAGGCAAATCGTTGCCAATTTTAACCATTCAAGCTTAGCAGAGCAGAAACTTAAATCCATTCAACAAGAACTTAAATTGCCTAACCTTCAACTAGTACAAGATGTGAGCACTCGCTGGAATTCGACGTATTATTTAATGGAGCGATTATTAGAACAAAAGCAGATAATGATTTTTAACTTTAAATAATCTAACTCATGCTCAATGGGAACGAATGGAACAATGTATCAAACTTCTCAAACCATTCGAAGAGATTACCAAAATAACCAGCTCAGGTATCTCCTGCATCTCTGAAGTGATTCCACATGCAATTACTTTATTAAAATATCTGCGAAGGCAGAGACAGCAGCTGAGAGAGTACCAAATTTAGTGACAATGCGATCTTCACTGCATGCGGAACTTGAATAGCGATTTAACTTTGATGAAAATAACAAATACCTGGTCGCTACGTATCTTGATCCACGTTTTAAAACAAGTTTCCTTGGTTCAAGCAGAAAGAGCAAGACAAAAAATTCTTCTAGAAGTTTTGAAAGTAAGTTGTAATGATGAATCTAGTAGTACTGATGAAGATTCTTCTCCACTTCGTAAGAAAAGAAACTTGAATGAAAATGATAAGACATTTGAAATACACGACAGTTACTGGATCTTCTTTGAGGAAGTCGTTACTGATAATATGCGAAATAGTAATGATGAGGAGAACATGGAGAAGAATACTGTGGCAAATGAGATAGAGTTATATTTGAAAACTACTCGCCTAGATAGGAAAGCTGATCCTTACAAGTGGTGGTCAGCAAATGAAAAGCAATACCCAAACCTTTCAAAATTTGCTAAAGTTTGTCTTTCTTCTCCCGGGAGTAGCGTGTATATATAGTGAGAGGTTGTTTTCTGAAGCTGGTATCATTTACGATGAAAAGCGTAATCGTTTGCTACCATCAAATGCTTAAAAGCTTGTTTTTATCCATCACAACTTACCGCTGATTAATTTTACTTATTAAAATATTTTAATTTGGTAATAAATACAAATCTTGAGTAATATGATGTGTCTTTTTTGTCCACGATTTGGTATTCGTATTGGTATTAGGTTTAACTAAAGAACAAGACGTAAATTGGAAAACGCATATAGATAATGTTTGTACAGCAGGCGCAGCGCGAGAGCTGCGCGCGAGCCGTGCGAACGCGACCTTTAAACTGGCTCGAACGTGAACCAGAACTCCACGCGCGCAGATCGCGCGCACTGTACAAGCCTTGCATGAGTTGCGCTAAAGAGGCGCACCAATCTGTTGCAGTAACGGATCGCGTGCCGCGCGCGTGCAGCTTGCGCAAATCGCGCGCTGCGCGCGTCCTGTGCATTCGCGGCGCGTTCGCCAGATCTGGACCTATCCTTACAGAGTCAATAAGTGTATTTATGCTTTAAAGCAGGTTAGATCTGTAACAAAAACTGCGATTGCTACCTATCATGCATTGTAGGTTCTAAATTACGCTACAGTTTACTGATGTGATACTACTTAATATAAATAGAGCTTTTATTGCCCAAAAAAGATGCATAAGAGCAATATGCGGTGTCCCTCCACCAACATCATGTCGTCCTCTATTTACACAGTTGCAATTACTAACATTGACGTCCCTGTATATATTTGAAACATGTGTATTTGTAATGCAAATTATGCATATTTTTAATAGGGCATTTGACATTTATACACGGAACACAAGAAATCAAAATATCCTGTTACTACTAAAACTCCAATAACAATGCAGTATAAAAAAGCTGTATAACAATGAGTATAATTTTTTTTTTCTATAATAATACCTAATGAATTCAAAACATTAAATAAAAATCAATTTAAAACAAAATTGAATAAGTGGCTAATCTCACATACCATAAAGGAGTTTTTTAAATAATTAATATTAATTTCAACATAATTATGATATGACTGATATCTATGTACCTAATTTAATTTAATGCAATTTCAGATTAATTTTATATTTAATTTTAGTTCAATTTTATATTTAATTTGCATGCCTCGTGTTGGCTAAACATGCTTGGTACGTTCATTTTAAAACACCTATGCATACCGTGTTTAAGCAAATAAAGATTATTTTATTTTACTTTAATTTATGTTGACGTACCTATTTAATTTGAAAAAGCAAAAAGTTATATTTACTCTGATACAACTTTAAATATAACACCTGTGAAATAAAAACTTTTTTCTTAGTTCCTTTTTCGTTATAAGCCGCTCTTACAAGGTTACTTAGGGGTAATTTTGTGGTTACTCTATGATGCTATTTGACAGTTGACATCAAAGTCTAACAGATGGGGTTAGTGTGTCATGTATGGAGGAAATGCAAGGCGATTTGTTCTGTCAGCCGTATCTTTACTTTTTACATCAATGGCTAAAACATTAAAAAGAACTATAATTTAATTAGTGCCAAAAAAATTCAATATATAAATAAATTAAAACACTCAACAAATAAAATAATATGTGGCAGATTATAAATGAGAGAACAAATAAAATAAACGTAAAAGAAAAGAATAATATTAAATTAAAAATAAATAATGCTGTAAGTTCAGATCCGAAACAGGTAGCTAATTCATTCAACAACTTTTTCGCGTCGATTGGTGAGCCCGATACCGAGCCTGCCGCGGACGGCAGCGCGAGTGCTCGCTGCGCTCGCGGGCACCCTGTTCTCAGCCCGACACAAAATACTATGTATCTAAGCCCAGTCCACTGTCCCGAAGTCTATAAAATTATAAAAAGCTTAAAGAATAAAAAAAGCCATGGCATAGATGAGCTTCCACCTAGCCTATTAAAGGAGTGCGCAGACGAACTTACTTTACCGTTCACGTTGATAATAAACAAATCGTTTAAGGATCACCTTTCCATCACAACTTAAAAAGACAATTATAAAACCTGTTTACAAAAAAGACGAAAAAATCGATCCAAGCAATTATCGCCCAATAGCACTTCTGCCGACTGCATCAAAAATTTTTGAAAAGGCCATTTGTAACCGCGGAACTAAATTTTGTGAAAAATACCAAATATTTGATGATTGCCAAAATGGCTTTCGAAAAAACCGCTTCACCGTTTTAGCAGTATATAAGTATATCAATGAGGTTGTCAAAGTGTGAGACAATAAACAATATGGCGTAGGGATCCTATTAGATATGACGAAGGCATGTGATAGGGTGCAACATGATATACTACTTAATAAACTATACGGGGTAGGTATTCGCGGCTCCGCAGATGATTGGTTCGCTTCGTATTTGAGAGATAGGCAGCAATTCGTTGAGATTGAATACTACGATGCCTCTACAAAAAACATATCATACATGCGATCTGATTGTAAGGTAATAAATGCATCGATCCCTCAAGGAAGTGTCGTTGGATGTCTATTATTTTTGATTTACATAAAATGACCTTCCCAAAGCTGTGGAGGAAACGTGTGTCTTGTTTGCAGACGATATATCCTTATTAACTTCATGCCGAAACGTTACTGATATTTATACGAAACTCTATTCACTTCTTACTAAAACTTCAAACTGGTTAAATGATCACAATCTAAAAATAAATTTCTCCAAAACTAAAATACTAACTTTTCATCCCCACCAAAAAACTGCATTAAATTTAAAATTTGATTATAATGGCATAATATTAGAAACCGTCAAAGAATTTAGACTGCTAGGTATAAATATAGACACTAACATAAATTGGAAAGCACACGTCCGTAGGGTGGGGTCTAAACTGTCGAGCTTCTCATATGCATTGCGTGAAATAAAAAAAAACAACAAACATAGAAACGGCAATTACAACCTACTATGCATATGCTCACGCTTGGATGAGTTATGGCATCATTCTGTGGGGCAACAGCAAAGATGCAGCTGCTCTATTCATCCTCCAGAAAAAGTTGATCCGAATCATAGCTAACATGGATCAGACTGACAGCTGTAAACCGTATTTCCTTAAATATAAAATTTTATGCTTACCCAGCTTATATATTTTTGAAATGTGTAAATTCATCCGTAAATACAAACAATTTTATACAAAACGCGAAGACATACAAACTAAGTACATGTTAAGACATCAAACTAAATTAACATTACCAACTTCTCGATTAAAATTAGCTTCAACAACCTACAGTTTTTCAATAAAAATGTATAATAAATTACCTGAAATTTAAAAAAAGAAACCAAGGACATTCTATTAATCTATTTCTTCAAAAATTAAAACAATTTCTAATTAGTAAATGCTATTATAGTACAAATGAGTATTTTACTGATAATACATATAGGTTACAAAAATGAACATTCTAGTAGATTATAAATCGAATTTTTTGTTTTTTTATTTAAAGCGCTTCCTCTCTCCTAATTCATATTGCGTGCCCGACAGGGCCCATAAAACTGGACTAAAATTGTACTAATAACACCTTATGCACATTATGGTTTAATAAATTATTGAGTCTAATTAATTGCTGTAACTGGAAATTGTGTAAAATAATTTTAGAATGATTCATTCATACTATTTAATGTTTCCGGGAACCAAAAAAAAAAATTGAAAGCTTAAACTTAATATAAATAACCGGCCAAGTGCGAGTCGGTCTCGCGCACGAAGGGTTCCGTACCATTATCTAATTGCGGTTTACGATTTATGACGTATTAAAAAAAAACTACTTACTAGATCTCGTTCAAACCAATTTTCGGTGGAAGTTTGCATGGTAATGTATATCATATATTTTTTTTAGTTTTATCGTTCTCTTATTTTAGAAGTTACAGGAACTTAGGAAGTGTCTCTCGCGCAAACTATTCAGTTAAGAAAAATGTTATTAGAAACCTCATTATCATTTTTGAAGACCTATCCATTGATATCCCACACATAGCTATAGGTTTGATGAAAAATCATTTTTTGAGTTTTAAGTATGGGGAGCCCCCAAAATTTATTGTTTTTTTTTTCTATTTTTGTGTAATAATCTTAATGCGGTTCACAGAATACATCTACTTACCAAGTTTCAACAGTATAGTTCTTATAGTACGGTAAAAATTACTGTCAACTAACGAGAAAATCGCGGAAAAACATACATAGGTACATATGTCGTAGCCCGATCTTAAAATTAAACAAATTCATGATGTGGCCGGCCATTTCATAATATGGCCGTATTTCATAAAACGGCAAAACAAAACTGGCCATATCGTTTAAACGTCAACGTTTGATGATCAACGTTTGGCCATATCATTAAAATAGGTATAAATACGTTTACAAGCTACTGTAATTTGTTTAATATTAATTTTCTCAATAGATAAGTAAAACATTATAAATATGTGTAATTATGAAAGAACACTAATAAGTAAAAAGATTTAAATAACCTTACTAACCTCCCAAATTACGTGTCAAACTCCACGACTTTTAACGTTGAGACTTTTTTCAAGTGACTCTCATTAAAATCACCTATCTTAATGTCTTAACGATAATTCACTGCAATTTAATCTTCTATTTACACATATAATTCATTTTCATAATTCACAAGAACAGAATTATTGTCCGCCGCCATGTTGTACCACATTAACAAAGCGACATCACCGCCTCTACCAGTGGATAATATAACTGTTTTAAGATATGACCACCAATGTTTGGCCATTACATGAAGTAGTCGATCATATCGTCAAACGCTGACTGATTCATTGATCTGGCCTATCAACATCGTGATGTGGCCAGCGGCTACTGTGCCGCATCATGAAAAACGACCATTTTATGAAATGGTTGGCCAAATCATGAAGTGATTAATTCTAAGATCGGGCCACGACACATACATACGTACAGGTTAAACTGAGAACCTCCTTTTTTTGAAGTTGGTTAAAAAATGCGGGAGACTTTAGTGTATAAAGTGTATACTTTTTACCCAAGTCTATAGTTCCTAAATAAGTAGAAATAACGCAGAGGAAGTCACGGGCAGCCACTAGTACTAATTTATGATGAGAGGATATGTTGCGTGATTTCACCTTTATGTTACATGTGAGTAACATTTTAAACATTGATTAACGTTGCATGTAAGTGCCATGTGAGTATGGTACAATTAATTTGAAAACTACCCTTAGGTACAGGAGCAATCCGTGCAAATAGGCGAGTCAATCATTTTCATACGATGTAAATGAGCATTGAATCTACAATGGCCAAATCTCAAACGACATAATGTGTATAAAATTTTCTTTGAAAGAACATTTTGCTTTTGGCGAACCAGGGTTGTATAATAATTACTTGATACGTTTCAGCATACCTTGTTTTAGCTAGTACTTACTATGCCAATCTTCTAGCCAGACCAAAGACATAAATACAATATCTTTTTTTTTTTATGTGGCGGGTATAGTAATAATACTATTAACGGAAAAATTCAAAACAAAAACATAGCCTTTTCTTATATTCTTATATCTTTGAGCCAGACACCATGACTGACGTCATGACTGATGTGATCAGCCCATCATAGTGATTTGTGTTCAATTGATAGTATGTAATCGATATTATCTATAGTTTTGTGAATCAAATGATGTTAAATTTTTCTTAAGCTTATGTCCAATAAAAATAAATTAAGTATGCGATAATTATTTTAAATAGGGATATAAAATACAATTATGTTTTGCTACGTTTCGTGTTGCCGCTAAAGGCCATATAAATTTAGTAAAAAAAAACAAGATATACAACGTGTTGATGAAATAACGCAAACCTCTTAGTTGGTAGCTTAGCCCATGAAACTGAACAAATTTTGTTCCACAACATTCCCATAGTGCCAAAAATCTAGGTTAGGAGGATAATTATTATTATTATGAAAATTCAAATATTTTTTTTGGGTTTCGTGAAAATTTTAAAACAAAAGTTGTTCAGTCTCAGGTTGTAGCCTAGCCCATCAAGGGCTGAGCTACCACCTGAGAGATTTTGTGTTATTTCATTAAGACGTAGTATAGTTAATCAGAAAAATAAAAAAATAATTTACATAAAAACCGGCCAAGTCCGAGTCGGACTCGTGCACGCTGGGTTCAGGTAACGGCAAAAAATCATGCCTGTTGCATGGCTGTTGAGCCCCTATTTATTTGATATATTTCCAATTAATTATTTATTTTTAAAGTTATTAGATAAATAAATATTCTGTGAATTTTTCAAGCGTCTACTTATTGCCGTTATCAATATTAAGCAAAAACGAGCAAATAAGGACGTTTGTTGTTGAGAGCTCCCTTAAATATTTATCTCATTATATGTTTTAGTGTTTGTTGTTATAGCGGCTACAGAAATACCTACATCATCTGTGAAAATTTCAAACTGTCTAACTATCATGGTTCATGAGATACAGCCTGGTGACAGACGGACAGACGGCAGACAGCCAGACAGACGGATAGCAGAGTCTTAGTAATAGGGACCCGTTTTACCCTTTGGGTACGGAACGGAACCCTAAAAAAGAAGAATGGTGTGTGGATTGTAGAAAACTGCTGACTGAATTTAGGACTAGGTTTTGCCGAAAGAGGTATCTTATAAAATAAGGGGTTATAGCAAAACTTATTTTATAACTATACTTACAATTTTAAGGTGAGTGTGTCAAAGGGCAAGAAAGAAATAGTATTTCAAATTTTAAAATTAAACAGTCTTGATAACAGAGAAAAAAAAGTTGAATGTTAGCGCAGGATCGTCGCTCTTCCTCGCATAGATACAATCAAAAATATTATATTTAAAACCGATTGCTTCGACAGAATCGAGAAACCGGTAAAATGGGTTCTTTTTAGTTAAAATAAATTATGATCGTAACAATTCTTACTTTTTATATACAAATTGTTCGTAGGTAGGTACTTCTCAATCAGGGCGCGTAGGCGGTGCGAAGTTCGCCTGGTCAGTTTGTCAATTATATAAAATCCTCATTGTCTATTCAGCAGAAAATGATGGATATTAATTAATTTCAGTAAGATAAATTTATTTTCATTGGACGTCCTTTCATTGGACGTCCTTTAGCTGAAATGATGATGTAAAGATGATTTAAATTTACATCCCACGACCACACGCCAATTTACTGCCATGATCTTGAAAAAAGGTATTAGAATCAAGCCTATTTCAAAAATATTATAATCAGAATTGACGCGAATAGAACCTAAGATCTTTTGCAGATGACGTGAATTACCAAGCCATCTATAAATCGGGACTGCATTTTTTTACAAGCTTTATATAATATTTTAAAGTTAAATCAACGCACAATAGCAAACCATTGGGGTGGTTGGGATCTACCTCCTAGCGGTCCACCCCGGGCAACGTCATCATAATCTGTGATGGCGGCAGAAGATCCCAAAGGTGGTGGTAGGCCCTGGAAGGGGCCGCCTGGCTCGCGACCACCATCCCGCAGGAGTCCGGTGCCAAGCAGCCCTGCTGTGTTCTGTCGGTGTGCGGGAATGCCAGTGCCATTGGGGGTTTGAAACTAAGTCAGTTGCGCTGTTGGAACCGGTCTCTGTCTTAAGGCGATGCTGTATCGGGTAACTCGTTCTGGAGGGTAGCGGGATCCGAGGCACGGTCCCAGCCGTTGGCCGACCGCAGTCAGTAGGGGGCCCGACTTACGCGCTAGCCACGCGTAAAGGCTGCCCCGCCAACTTGCGAAAAATCCCGTTATGCTCCACCGTGCCAGTTGGCGACTGGTTGGGAGGACCCGGTGGAGTGGTATCGGGGGGGGGGGGGGGGCTCGGGCGTCCCCGCAGTCTCTAAGCGAGTTCCCCTCTGATCGGCTGAGCCGAAAAGTACGAGTAGGGTTTGCTAAGCAGCGCCTCGACTATATTTTTTCTTTCCCCTACTAAAACTCTTAAAAAAATGACTACACAAATCAAGAAGAAAAAGTTTAAATAACGGCGACACTTCCTCCCACTCAAAGTGCACCTCACCAACATCCGAGGTCTGCACTCAAATCTCGACCCGGTCCACCACCACCTGGAGACCGAGAAGCCGCACTTATTCTTCTTAACGGAGACGCAGATAGCAACACCGTCGGACGTGGCATACCTCAACTACCCTGGATACACTTTCGAACATAAGTTCAAGAAATGTGCAGGGGTCTGTGTGTATGTTCGCGATGACATCTGCTGTAAGAGTCTCCGTTGCTTTGAGAAGACTGAATTTCCTGTGCTGTGGCTTTTGGTGGACACTGGGGTAGAGAAATCTCTCTGCGCTAGTGTTTACCGTTCGCACAGTGGAGATCGGGAGACGACTCGGCTCATGGAATACCTTGCTAAGGCGGCAGACTCCGCACTTCAGCGATATCCAACAGCAGAGCTTGTTTTTCTGGGGGACTTCAACGCCCAAGAGTGGCTGTTCCCATACCAGAAAACTGAACATGCTGGGCGAGAGGCCCGCAAGCTAGCATTGGCGCTAGATCTCACTCAGCTGGTGGAACAAGCGACGCGAATACCGGATATCGCTGATCATACACCCAATTGCCTGGACCTACTGCTGACAACTGATCCGCACAGACATTCGGTTTCAGTCTCGGCTCCACTGGGATCGTCCGACCACTGTGTAGTGAAATCCGTATCGATCTGCTCTCCTCCGGATTACACCCTTAGGGGTACGAGGAGAGTATGGCGATACGAGTCAGCAGACTGGGACGAGATGCGAGCTTTCTTTGCATCATACCCGTGGCGGCAGTTATGCTTCTCTTCGAAAGACCCCTCATGCGTCGCTGATGCGATCACAGCTGTTATCCGGCAGGGTAAGGAATATTTCATTCCATTTTCCGACATCCCGCTCGGTTACAAAGCCCGACTTTGGTACAATGCGGACTGTGCTCGAGCTGAGGCTCGTAAACAGTCAGCTTACCAGGCTTGGGTAAAAGCTCGAGATCAAAAAGCGCGAGCGCGAAAGGTGCGAGCAAAGAAGAGAGCATATAATACAGCCGCCAGGTCTTGCAAAAGGGTGCTGCGAAAAGCTAGGTTCGACCATGTCAGCCGTATTGGGGCAAAACTTGCATCTTACCCACAGGGTAGTAAGCAGTTCTGGTCCCTGTCGAAATCAGTCGAATCTAACTTCTGCCTTCCTACACTACCTCCAATGCAGAAACCTGATGGGTCACTTGCCCACACCGCAACAGAGAAAGCAAATTTATTTGCCGATCTGTTTGCAAGCAATTCACGTCTAGACGCTGGCTCGAAACCTCCACCCACCTTGCTTCACTGTGATTCTTTGATGCCAGAGATCACAGTGCACAACAAAGAGGTCCGTAGATCCCTTCTTGGTCTAGACGTGAACAAGGCCTGTGGTCCTGATGGCATACCAGCAAGAGTGCTGAGGTATTGTGCGCCTGAGTTGTCTCCCGTACTGACGCGACTGTACCGCCTCTCTCTCACGACAGAAATCGTACCAAAATCTTGGAAGCTTGCCAATGTGCAACCAGTACCCAAGAAGGGTAGCCGTGCCGACCCTAGTAACTACAGACCGATCGCCATCACTTCCATACTCTGTAAGGTTATGGAAAAAGTTCTAAATTGCAAACTGCTTTCATACCTAGAAGACAATGATCTTCTCAGTGATCGTCAATATGGCTTCCGCCGTGGGACGTTCAACTGGGGATCTTCTAGTGTATGTAACGCATTGCTGGGGCGAAGCCATCGAAAACCACGGCGAAGCAATCGCAGTGTCGCTGGATATTTCGAAGGCTTTCGACAGGGTTTGGCATGCAAGTCTGCTGAGCAAGCTTCCAGCGTACGGTATCCCCACTGGCTTCTGTAGCTGGGTGGCTGACTTCCTAAGTGAACGGTCGATCCGAGTAGTCATTGACGGCTGCTCCTCTTACCTCAAGGCCATTGACGCCGGAGTTCCTCAGGGGTCTGTGCTCTCTGCAACTCCTTTCCTGCTGCACATCAATGACCTGCTATCTTCAGGTATTGTTGGGTACGCAGATAACAGTACTGTCGCGGAGAAGTATCTGTCTAGTGCAGGAGCCAGTGGAGTTGAGGTCCAAAGACTGAGAGAGGTCATAGTTGAGCGTACAAGCCTGGCGTTAAGTAACGTCTCCCAGTGGGGCGATGACAATCTCGTCAGCTTCAATGCCTCTAAGACGCAGGCGTGTCTTTTTTCCACAAAAAGGAGTCCTTTCACCCTTTCTCCTACTTTCCGAGGTACATCTGTTCCAGTGACCGGCACTCTACAACTTCTTGGCATGGAGTTGTCCTCTGACCTCAACTTTGGCACCACCATCGAGTCTAAGGCTCAAATTGCAGCTAGAAAGTTGGGCGTCCTGAATAAAGTCAAGCGGTACTTCACGCCTGGACAGCTTTTAACTCTTTACAAAGCCCAAGTCCGATCTTGCATGGAGTACTGCTGCCACCTTTGGGACGGCTCGGCGAAATACCAACTTGCTGCACTTGACTCGGTGGAACACAGAGCCAAGAGAATAATAGGCGATAAAAAACTGGTGGCGTCGAAGCTGCACAGCCTGGCTCACCGCCGCAAGGTTGCTTGCCTATCGGTCTTCTATAGATTGTACTTCGGAGAGTGTGCTCATGAGCTGCATGAGCTCATACCACCGTCACCTTTCTTCCATCGGACATCCAGACGCACGGCCGGCTACCATTCGTTCTTAGTTGATATACCCATAACCCGCACTAAGCGCTTCTCATCATCTTTTATAATGCGCACAGCTAAGGATTGGAATTCCCTGCCTGCGTCTGTATTTCCGAGTGCATATAACCTGACTCTCTTCCAGTCTAGTCCAGAGTGAATAGGCATCTTCTGGGCAAGCTCGCTCCATCGTAGATCCCATCTATGCTCTAGAGCAAGATTGGGGTCAAGAGTAAGCCCATCTCAAATTAAAAAAGAAAAAAAAAAAGATTAATAAACTCGATTAATAATATCAATTCTTTGTTTGAACGAACATCACTATTCGGGAATAAAACATGACCAAAGACATTTCACTATCTTTGAACATGACAGAGTAGTTGTAAAATTTATACGATTGTTACCAGTGGTATAAAATTTCAAAGTTGCCAGTTACAGTTGACAGTTTTAAAAACAATACCTACCTAAATAAAACTTAAAACTATTTTAATGGTATTAGGACCTTATGCAAGCCAATGAATGACATATTTTAATTATGCCCTGCCTTAAGTCAATGTAAATAATTGTTGAATCGAACTCAGGATGCCAACGAAAGAAATGTAAAAAATCTGAGAAAATTG
Organism: Anania fuscalis; assembly: GCA_950371115.1. Lineage (NCBI taxonomy): Eukaryota > Metazoa > Arthropoda > Insecta > Lepidoptera > Crambidae > Anania > Anania fuscalis. The sequence continues at coordinate 29,414,196 of OX493324.1, forward strand.
AAAGATTATTGAAATGGATCTTAACACGTCAAGGTACCAATAGATTTTTGCTCTATCGAGACTTAAATACAATAATTATTGATGATGTTACTGTAAACCTTAGGCCCAAACTAAGGTCAACAAACCACAAAATCAAACACGCTAGTACATTATACCTCAATGGATAAAACATGGCTGTTATTGTGATCCTCCACGCATTAGTAAAGTGTGCCTAGTGCGGTTGCTCAAAACAACCAAGTCACTTAAATCGATCGAAAAGTAATACAAATTAACATTGACGTTTCGATCAAAGTAAGTGACGCAAATATATTGTGGAACTCGCCAGTCCTGGATTTGTCAGTAGGCCGTATAGGCCGCGGCCTAGGGGCGAAAGCGTCCTTAGGGGCGGCAGATTTCAGAGAACGCTCAGTAGGGGGGGTCGGCAAAAATTGAATAGCCTACCGACGGCAAATTTGTAAATCCGCCGCTGGAACTTGCACTAGGCCTACCAATTGTTGTGAATAGTTGAGCTGATGTCACTTTTGTCAGAAAAGAAATACTTACATAATTCTATACAGGGTGTACAAAAGAATAGGACACTCCTTTAAAATCGAACTTGGAATACAGGGGTGTTACGACATTGGTCAAGTATGATATAGGTCAAATCGTCAAATCGACAAATTAGAAATGAGACAAATTGGTAATTCGTCAAATTCTCTTTTCGTCAAATCATATAATTTGCCAAATACGGCATTGGTCATGTTATCTAAGTACAATGAACAGCAATAAAGACATAAAAGATTTATTAAATTTATTTTTAATTCATACCCAACATAACTGTTTTAAACACTTTCATCACCAGCCTATATCAGTCCACTGCTGGACATAGGCCTCTCCAAGAGGATTTGCCATAATCGCCACGATTGGCAGGCGGGTTTTTATTCTCTCGCTACATTTGTTCATCTTAATGTCATTTAAATTCTAATCGAAGTTAGGCAAACAGATATGTCGTCCACTTTCTCTCAGAATTTTAGCTGAATCAGAGCTTACGCATACGTTTCTGTTTACGCATCGCCAGATTGTAGTACCGTTTTGGTTAGTGGAGCTAAACTGGAACTGATATCCTGCACGTAATAATTTATTTTTACCCTTTTCAGTATCTATAAACGTAAATACAGAATCACAGCCCTTACTTGTAGAAGCTATTTATTAAACTTGTTTTTTTTTCAACAAACCAAAGACACGTAAATATTGTATTAATATTGACTTTTACAAATTATGAAATGAAATCAAATGGACATATTCATATTCATATTCATTTAATCACTTCATAAGTAATGTACATTATAGATGGTCAATAGTAACATTACAACCTTTATAAGGCATTCGTGAATTCAAATTTCATATAACTATGTGTCCTTCAACTGACGGAAAAAAAACATACGACATAATATGCTTCTAATTGGCCAGCATTTTCCGCCTAGATAAACTTCTTACAGATAATAATTTGACAATAACTGTACATGGACTTGACCAATGGCGTATTTGGAAAATAACATAATTTGACGAAAAGAGAATTTGACGAATTACCAATTTGTCTAGTTTCTAATTTGTCGATTTGACGATTTGACCTATATCATACTTGACCAATGTCGTAACACCCCTTTACAGGTAGGTACCTACACAATCCTCTTAGGAGTCAAACTAATTTGCAACCAATTTGACCAATGTCGTCTATGTTTAGACAGAAGTCGAAGGTCCATTTTGGAAAGTTGCTTTAAACAAATCGATTCATCCGCTCTATAAATTCAGGAGTAACAAAATGTTGACCTCTAACTTTTAAATTTAGATCTTATTGGGGTAGATAAGTGGTCTCTAAACGCGGTAGAATTTCTAGCTACCTAAGTAGTAAACTTATTGTTTCGTTATTAATATTACAGGACTCTTTTGTACCGAAATACAAAATGTTGTGAAGAATGCAAGTCCTCTGTGGACTATCGGGAAACATGCCAGTCTGAATGTAAATATTTGTTGCCTTCGTGCAGTGAAAAAACTCACAAGATATTAGAAAAAAACACAATAAAAGAGGTAGAGAAAAGAAATACTTATAAAATTAACACCTTAGCTGCGTTAGGATAGGAAACTTCTAGATAGTGCGTTTGGGACCTATTATAACTCGTAGTTAAGCCTAACGACTATGTGCTTGAGACCTTAACAATCTTACAAAAATAGTAATTTGTAAATTCTTTATATTTTACTGAAAAACTAGAATATTGTAAATTTTAGTTTTTAGCAATTCCATGCAAGGTTTAATTGAAGATAAATAACACTTGAAAAAAATCATCGACCTCAGGTGGGACTCGAACCCACGTTTTATTTTTCAAGTGTTATTTATCTTCAGTTAAACCTTGCATGGAATTGCTAAAAACAAAAATTTACAATGTTTAAGCATTTCTGATCTTAACCAATAGTCAAATATTTGTAAAAATATTTCTATAGGGTGTTGACGGTAGTATACTACTCAGCTATACATATAGCTACAACATTGATCAGAATACGCTGGCTTTGACAGCGAGAAAAAACACTTGAGGAATTTCATCTTGTCACTTGACGTCCTCGGTAGCTTAGTGGTCAAAGCACTCGCCCGGTATGCGATGGGACGTGGGTTCGAATCCCACCTGGGGTCGATGATTTTTTTCAAGTGTTATTTATCTTCAATTAAACTAGAATATTGTTTTGTAAATATTATAAGATGTAATTAATTTTGTAATTAATTTTCATACGTAGTACGTTTTGACGTTTACGTCAAAAAATACAAAAGGAAAACATAATACGTTTTCGATAAAAATATTTCAAAACAATAATTGTGTCTAATTCGACAAAGAACTTAGATTTTACAAAAGAATATGATCTTTGTTTGGTGTATGTATGTGTATTTCGTAGTTATAGGCATAATTACAAAAAAAATATTAGGTAAAATTTTAAAGAACCCCCGACTCAAAAAGCAACGTATAAAAAGTTAAAAATAATAGGTAAACTGTTTGTTAACTCTTTGGCCCTTCAACTTTATTACAAGAAATGTTGCCTAGTTATGTTTTGATCCAAGCGTCATTCGCGTCGGGGGACATAATAATTCAAACAAAAAAAACTAAATCAAATTGGTTCATCCGTTCGGATAGCTACGATGCCAGAGACAGACATACACATACACAGATACGTCAAACTTATAACACCCCGTCGTTTTTGCGTCGGGGGCTAAATATAGTAAATTGCATGTTTACACTAGGGCTTGAACTAGCGGTGACGTCATAGCATAATATTGATAAAATATTGACGAAGATTTTTTGAAATTACTAGAGAAATATTTCTCATGTTTATTGACAAAAAAGAAACTCTTATACTGTTATTTTGTGAAGACATTACGAGATTATCGTTTTATTTTTGGTCATCTCAAATATAACTTTTTTATAACGTCTTAAAGTATTATGTATAGTTTCACCAAATATTATATTTTAAGTATTTAATTTTATTATATTTTAAAAATACCAAACCAACTTAACCTACGTACTAGACTGAATAAGTAAAAGGAAGATAAGAGTTTATAGGTAAACAAGCTAGAGTGGACTGCGAGAAATCACTCAAAGTCAACAGTTTGCAGTAACATTTTAAGGACAAATGTTTCCTAGAAAGAAATTTTCGATGTACCTACCCATAATAATAAAAGATTTAGTACTTACCTAACTTATTTGTTCTTGTTAGTTTTAAGTGTATTAAAATACAAAACAGACCTTTTTCTTAAAGATACCTACGATACGCGATACCAGCATAGCACAAACTATTTTTAAACAAATTTTCCTTTTACAGTTTAAACTTAAACACAGAAGGTCCCTGATTATTGTTTTAATTAAATAAATAATAATAAATAAACAAATATTGGACAACATCACATACATTGCTCTAATCCTATGGTAAGTAGCCAAAGCACTTGTGTTATAGAAATCAGAAACAACTACGGTACCACAACACCCAGACCCGAGCCAATATAGAAAAGTTCGTTTTCTACATTGACCCGACCGAGAATCGAACCCGGAACCTCAGAGATGGCGGCGCTACGCCTCTCGGCTACGGAGGTTGAATTATAGCCTAAATAACTATACTTTGATGACTTTGATGTGTAACTAGTTCATAATTGTGTAATATTAAATAATAAAAAAAACCGTAGTACATTTTTTACAACAATCGAATAAAACCTTCTCCTGTAAAATTTTTGCATGTGAAAAGATTTGATTTAGTGCTTATGGCTTCCGAGTCTAGCTAATGGACGAAATCCATAAAGGAGATTTCATCAACGGTTTATTCAGTTAAACTTAGGCTCACTTACGGTTTACCAATACTAGTGTTGTAAAAGAACCGAGTCTTTAAGTCCTAATTTCAAGACTCGGTTTTTTTCTGAAGACTCGAGTCAGAAATAAATATACAAGCTCAAGTCTCTCTGAGTTTTTAGTCTTCTTACATAAGACTTCAGTCTTGCCAAAAAGAACTCGAGAGTGAGTCTTTAAAACGAGCTCACTCTTAACCAAAAACTCATGAATGAGTCTTTTGAATAAAAACTCAGCTTTTCTATGAAGAACTAAGAAATTTCTATGAGTCCTTTAAAAAGAGCTCTTTCTAACGGAAAGAACTCGTGACTTAGTCCTTTTGAAAGAGCTCAGTCTTACTAAAAAAACTTGCCGCGACTGAGTCCTTTAAAAAAGCTCAGTCTTTCAAAGAGCTTTAAACTAGATTCTGACGTACAAATTAATGTATAGGGTTGATTTGGTAGGTAGTGGGTAGTTTGCTTTACAAAATAGTCTAGGGTTAATTACCGTACAGTGTAGTAGCTAATAACTTTAATAAACAACTTATAACAGATTAACAATTAAGGCGGTCAATCAAAACATTTAAACTATATTCTCCTTACAAGAAAACATACTTAAAAATACTTTTATTATTTAAATATCTTGAGTTACGAAAATAAAGACTCCGCCTTGCCTGCTTCCTTCCAGTTACATTAAAGACTAATGGCCTTACTACAAAAAAGATAGACTAGAGTTAAACACTTGTCTAAAATTAATCAACCAATTTAAAATGTTGACACATCTGACATTCGAGACATATTACTAACAAACATTTCAAATTGGGTGACTTATCTGTAAACAGGTGTTCAACACGTGTTCAACACTAGTCTATCTTTTTGCAGTAAGGCCGTTTTAGGTCTTGCGTTCAGTATCTAGGTCAATTTGAAAAACGTTTTTATGTAATTTTGCTCGTTTCCGGGAATGCCGGTTTACGCTTTTAGTAATAAAATAGCTGTCTGGTACCTTGTAAGCGCAATGTCTAGTCTGCACAATACACTACGAAATACGTTCTGTCGACAAACCGTAGTATTATTTTCTAATTCTTAAAACCGGTATGGAATTCTGTGGCTTTTATTAGCAGCTCATCAACATGATATGATGATTACCAGACCTAAATATCAGCATGCATCGCGTCACAAATAATGCAAAACATTTTGTGTATCTGTAAAATTTTTGGGTTATCCTCCATTTCACAGAGATCTCATCACTCATTCTGACTTGGTAATAGTGGGAGCAACTTGGAAGTATACGCTTGCCTAACAAAGAACCTCCTCCTTTTTGAAGTCGATTAAAAAATATTCCGTTGGTAATCTGACTTCTTTGGAGTGGTCTGATTTTGACAATCAGCTTATTATTTTAAGCTTTTACGGTACCAAATCCAGCCTAAGATGAGCAGTATTTTTATCCAGTATGTATACTTTCTAACAAAAAAACAATGACTATGCCTTAATGATTTAAAACTAATAACATTTCGGGATATAAGTATCCTATTTCCTCGCGTCCTAAGTTTAATTTGAATTTATTCAGTAGTTTCGGCGTGATACGAGTCCAAAATACAGACAACCAAAAATAAACTAATTGCAGTTTTAGCTTCGGTATCGATAAAGAGCTGCTTTAGCTGGGTATCACTTTGCACATCTTACATTACAAGACGATCATCGTATCAGAGATGCGTGTGCGCGGAGCTAACAACCAATCACGGCCGGCGGTGCAGGCGCGTCGCACGACTAGCCAATCATGTAATCGAATTGGTCCTCTGCGCATCTTTCGACCAGAGGTCATCATCGTTGCCGTTTTATTCTGAACCTCTTCCCTTTGTTTTCTTTTAATGTAGTAATATGTCTAAAATTATTTAAATTGTTATTGTAAAACATTGGGAAGATAATAATATTTGCCCTTCGAAGGGACCTAATTCACTATTTAATTTATATTAAGAAACTCACGACAATTTTTTCACAATCTTATGTCTATCCATAATTTATTTTGCAGGAGCCTAAAAAAGGTACCACAAAGCACCCAGGCACTGTTGATTTATCTTACACTACAAATACCCATGCTACAAAGGTGGTTGAGTACATTGAAGAATGTTAGTTTATTCTCCTATTACTAAGACTCCGCTGTCCGCCCGTGTGTCTGTCCGTCCGTCCGTCTGTCTGTCTAATAAACCGTGATAGTTAGACAATTGAAATTTTCACAGATGATGTATTTCTGTTGCCGCTAAAAAACCAATACGTGATTTTTTTTCCCGTTTTTATAGATAATGGTGCGGAACTCTTCGTGCGCGAGTTCGACTCGCACTTGGCCGGTTTTTTAATTCTTTTTAGGGTTCCATACCTCAATAGGTAAAAATAAACCCTGATATTTTCGGTAGGGGTTATGATTAATTGGCGACAATTGCCAACTCATCGCCCTATTAGTTGTCCTACGTCAAATAAGGTTTCTGAATTGATTTTAAGACAACGAGAACGAAGTCGCGGGAAACAGCTATTTCTCCTATACTAAGATTGGATTTACTCCCTATAGAAGTCGTTACGTGCGTCGATTCCTTTTACGTCAAGCCGATAACCTTTTCTCGCTTCTAGGAATTACCGCTACGTCGATTCTTTGATTTCTGTCCCGTTTCTATTTCCTTAACGTCGAGTTTAGGTCATATTGAAAATACATTCACAAGTATTTATTTTGAAATTTAAATAAACTAGAAGTATTTCGTTGTTTTACAAATTGCAAATGTGTTTATGTAGCTACTAGCTCGAAGAGCGAATTGGATCTAAATTGAGTTTGCTTAAAATGCTACTAAGATTGCAATTTTGATGTTTGTGTCTTAAGAACATATTGCCGCTTATAGCTTGATGGCTAATATATTTTATATTACTAATAGTGGCACCATTTCGTTGAATAAATACACTGAGTTTCAAAAGTTTTCATTTTTATTACTTACTCTATTATAATTATTACCAGGTCCCTACCGACGAACATGTTACCACAAAGACTTAGTCGTTAGAATCCGCAGTCTACTAGATGAAATAAAAGCTATTAAGAAAACCACAACAACAGGCATTATATGCGATTTCTGCAACAAATTAAACGCGCCCGGGGTATGCAAAAGATGTGAACTCTTGGCAGATAGATACAGAATAAATGAGAATATTAATGATGAAGCCAGGCAACAGAGATTTAAGATATGGCTGTGTAAAGTGAAACAGTTTTTGTACACGATTTTAGAGAGGGAAACTTGCAAGCATAAAGTTTATTCACAAGCCCCGGCAACAGACGAGCTAACACGTTTGTTACACGAATTAAAATCGCCATTAACTGTACATGAACCAGAAATAGGCTATTTTCCATCCATAGATTCACTGGAGAATATAACAGAAGGCAAAGATATACTAGAACAAGTTCTCACGAGACTTAAATCAGACAAAAAGTCGGAAGACTTCTATAGGCATTCTTCGTGCATTTGCAAGTATTTTGCCGATAAAAAGTTTGAAGAAAAATTAACAACTGAAGAAGAAGAAGAAATAAATGATAATAAAGACAAAGAAATTAAAACTGCTAAAAATGTGAAGGATACGAATGAAACTGTTAAAGTGAAAAAATCTAAGGACACGCCTTTTGTTAAAAAAGCTAAGGATACAGGTGATAAAGTACCCAAAACAGTGAAAGAGAAAGCAAAAGACGTAAAAAAACTGAAAGAGGAAAAGAAACCAAAGAATGAAAGAAAAATGTCGAAAGAAGTGCCACCTAAGAAGACTAAAGCTACTTCGGAAGAAGACCTTATAGCGAAAATGATGAGAGAAAATAAACTGAACAGAGAGAAAGAGAAGCATGTAAAAAAAGCTCCTCTGCCTAGTATGCCTAAAATTGCAGATCTGCCGATGGCTGTTCATAAGGTTAGGAAAAAAGTCGTTTCCGCATCTGAGAGTTTTGCGGAATGCGATGTAGAAGACGGTGAACCAACTGAAATGGTAAAAGGAGCTAAAATCGTCCCCATAGAGTCTCGTGGTGAAATGGACTCTGGTTCTGTGAAGCCGTTGTTGTTCAAAGTACGGCCTGAATGTCCAAGCTTACGTGTTCAAAACGCCTCTTCTAGCACTATTCCTGATTTGGCGGCAACAAATAAAAAATCAAAACATAAGGTGGTTGCCGTTGTAAGTATATTTTTTATTGTTTAATTTCTAGATCATAACATGGTTTGAGTGTAAACAAAGCATTTGTTTTAGGAAGAGAAGGTGGGCAAAGGTGTGATAAAGTATTCGCTGTCAAATAGAGAATTTATCGAGAAGGGATGGACACTATTGCCAACAACAAAAATAATGCGTCGGGTAAGTTTCAGTTAAAGATATTATTGAGTTGTACCATCATGTATGTTATGATAAAGTCTGTAAAAAGTTTAGAAGATCGACAAAACTATCATTTTTATTTTTATACAGAAAGTGAATCCAAAGTAAATACTGAATCGAAGCGTTATACGAGTCCGCAAATTATCCGTTTCATTGAAGTGCGCTTTGGTAAACCACATTTTTTGTTTTTTGGTCTGACTTTAACACAACCAAAGCGGATGGTTTCCCAACTCGTGAACACGCGACGTATAACTGCCCATGTGAAAAACGATGATTTTCTAAATTTATCCCGCAAACACTAAGCGATTGGCCTTGCGACTTGTTAATTGTCATTGCGAACGCAAGGCGAACTGGAAATTGCAATCGTTTGAAGTCAAACGGAAGATCAGTCGGAATCATTGGTATTCGAGGAATACATAGGTTGCCTCAATCAAATTCGGCATAAGTCTTTCGAAACCGAAACTAAACCCAAAGTCGAGTACCGTTGCAAAGTCGCGGTGGATTCAAATTACGCAATATCATAATAACTGTACCAACTTTGAGTTGCAAGTTATGTGGTGGAAATCCAGGTAACTCCAGAGAGTTCAAAAACTCCGTTGGATAATTTACTACATCATCGGGATTTGTTATGGAATCAACGGATTTGTATGTCACCAAATCGCCAGCAATTTTTGATTGAATGGTGAAATTCAGTGCGTGTACATCATTATTCCTTGCGGCAAGAATTGCTCGTTGACTTAACCAAACATAATTCTGATAATTCTCACTAATGTTTGGGAAAACATTTTTAATAAGAGCTAATTGAGAGTCTACAAATCGGCAAAAGTCGTTGGTAAGAGTAATTAATCCAGATGTCGCATCAACTGGGACTTTTCCATTTCCAACAGCTAACAATTGTTTGGAAAATTGTGCAGCACTTTGATCATTTTGAAGTTGAACTCTCATATTAGTGGTTAGCGATAATGTTTTTACGTTATTCCATAAAGGTGATGCCTTCAGGCAAGCATTCAATTCATCTGCAGGCGTTCCACGGGGAATTACTGGCAACTTCTGCCTGAAATCGCCTGCCAACAATATCATCAAGCCGCCAATGATGTTGTTATTTCGCCGAAGATCCTTTAGTGTGAAGTTAAGTGCTTCAAGTGATTTCTTATGTGCCATTGTGCACTCATCCCAAACAATAAGCTTGCATTGCATCAACTTTTCCCATTGCACTGGATCGGGAAATATTACATGTTGGAGTACCAATTGTGTTTAAATTGAGTGGCAACTTAAGCGCAGAATGTGCAGTACGACCGCCATCTAGAAGAGTTGCCGCAATTCCAGATGATGCTAACGCCAAAGCTATGTCACATCTTGATCGAATAGTGGCCAAAATCAATGAAATGACAAATGTTTTCCCTGTTCCTCCAGGTGCGTCCAGAAAGAATAAACCACCAGTATTATTGTCCACCGCTTGCATTAATGTTTCGTTTAATTGTTTTTGCTGTTCATTCAGCAACGGCACATTATTTAGAACGAATTCCTGCAATGTATCAACATTGTATTGCAACTCTCGATTTAATTCTTGGTTGAATGCATCATGCATTGATCGATTTGGCGCAATCATTCCTACTTCAATCAGTAGCTTGTTTGCAATAGTCAAGCATTGATCCTCAATCAGAATCAATCCTTCATTGTAGATTTCATCGGTTATTTGGATGTCAGGATTATTCGTTTGAATGCGCAAGCGATGCAAGATATCTTCACATATGTCGTCTTTGTATTTGTTCCATAACTGAATTGGTTGTGAAGGAAAACATGTGGTGATGATAATTGCGAACAGCGTTCGTATTTGGTACGCATTTGATGAAACCACTGAATCATCACTGTAGTTCGCAGTGGGATCATATTGGAATGCCAAGCGATTGTATGATGCCAATGATCTTCGTGTGCTCACGCGTTGTCTCGATCGGGCATTTTCTCTTATTATATTTTGTCTTTCTTCGCTTAAATTCTGTGAATACACTTGTTGCTGGCTTGCATGTCTTGTGCGGCGGCCGATGTTCGCACGTCGTACTCTAGGCATTTGGGACTATGGACAAAGTGGTGAATTTAACCTCAAATGCACGACCCACATAATTTACACAGTTCAACTTACCACCTTAAAGACAAATGCCTGCTGTTGAAATTCAATAAAAATTTGCACAATACACGTGATTGATTTGATGGTTTCCAATTGAAATATTAGGAAACGAATAACTTATTTTTTTTACTTTTTTTTCACAATTTCACAGTGAACACAATACCGGTTGTTACACTAAAATGACAATGTCAAATTAACATATCAATCTAAAATGATCATAATATCACAATAGATAAAACGAAATATACTGTGGTAATATGATTGAGAGTGTGGAAAATGGCCAAATGGTATTCTACTAATTTTAATGCTGGCTAGATTTGTCAAAATTAACACCATGGATTTAATAGCCAAACTGGATAAAACACTGGATAGACAGAGAAAACAAACTCGTCTGGTTTGTGTACTAGGGACAATTTTTTGAACCTATATCATCCCACTGCTGGGCAAAGGTCTCCCCAAACTCCTCCACCTATCTCTATCCATGGCCAATTAGCAAAACTAACCAAATCGTCACACCAGCGCTTTCTGTGTCTGCCCCTGCGGCGATAGCCATCTGCTGGTATCCACTGCGTGACGATTTGGGCCCATCTATACTAGGGACAATAATTTATTTCAATTAGTTGTGATCCTAATGATTCAATTACTAACGACCAATACCTAGAGTCTCTGTTTTCAATATTATCCCCGCTTCGAGGCCACACACTGTATATTCTCTTAGTTTTTCACTTCGATTGTGAGGTAATTTAATTCATTACCATACCCTAGATCGACTTGACTATCTGATATACGTCCCGGGTACGGGTGTACGCTTTGTGCACTTGTTGTACAACCTAAAAGACCTTTTATGCCATGCCGTCCTTACTTGTACAGTCGGCATCAAATATACAGGGTGTACAAAACAATAGGACACTCCTTAAAACCACGTGACCAGTTATTGTTGTTCATATACGTACAGCCAGCAATGTCAGATTAGTCATTATCTTGCCCTCAGATGAATATTTACAAAATGATACCTACAAATCCCAAATACAACTGGTTTGACAGACACAAGATTCAGAAGCTTGTTTATTATGACACTGGTGAAAAATTGGCTGAAATCGAAGAAAGTGGTAGTGGAAAATGGTACTACAAAAATGGGATGTTGGCACTAGATTATTATTGTGCCCAAGGTAAAAAATCCTTTCAATAGATTTTATAATACATAATAGATAAAGATGGAATACATTTATTTTTATTTTTGTAGTTTAGATTTTAGTTCAAATATTTAATTTCAATGTTTCTATGTTTATGTAAAATATAGGTAATAATAGTTCTTACATTGCCGACCTCCGTACCATCGTCTCGCCATCTCTTAGGTCCCGGGTTCGATTCCCGGTGCGGTCGGGTCAATGTAGAAAACTAAGTTTTCTATATTGTCTGGGTGCTAGGTGTAGTGTTTCCATCGTTGTTTTAGCTACTAAGGATCAGATCAATTAAGGTATATGCTGTTTTCCAATATTTACTATTATTTTAATATAGGTTATTGATTTAGACATAAGATGTAAGATTTATTGACTAAATAATGATATCCACTACTTATTAAATTTTGCATGCCATACAATGGCGAGACATGTTGAAATATTAAAACTATGTATTTATTCATCTTATTTTACTGTGTCTCTGAGTAAATAAAAGATTTGATTTGATCTGATTTGATGTAAGTAAGTATTTCCACAGATTCAGATTCTGGCCATAGATACGTCGTCTATAGTTCTGGTGAAAACTTAGATGCTGGGAGGCGCCTACCTGTGACAGTGCTTGCGTCATTCGACTATCATGGAAACGGTGTAGTGTACGACCATTACGGGAATGAAAGGTAGAAATTAAGTTAAGACTACTGACCTAAATTATAGACTGTTGTCAAATTAAATTTCCGCCAAATAGATCATAGCCATTTTGGAGTATGAGGTCATAAAAATTTAACCAGGATTCGGATCATTCGACGCGGACAGGAGTGCGAGGTTTCATAGAAGTTCATAAAAATCATTCGGAAAAATCGTTTCATTCTATTCGATAAGTGTTCGTTCACCTTTAAACACCACAGTCCACAAACCATATGCAGAGTCGTATATTATAGTCAAAGCTTAGAAGCTGTTTACATTGAGGTGATGAAGTCTAGTCAGTTGTAGAGTCAAGTTTAATTTAGCAAATGTAGTGCACCCTCGACCCCACCCATTGGTTCTTGTCATTTTAATTAGTGTGTGCATTACTTTATTCCCTAACTATGTTTGCATTTGAAAACGATGATTCACTCATTTAATTAATTCAGCCCCAAATTGTAATTGCGATTCCGTTGAAATAAAATTCTCGTAACTTATATTTTCATAAACACCTTCATCTCTTTGACGTAGAGAATCGATTCAATATCCCTATTGTATTCATGGCGACTAATTAAGAGGTGCTCTTACAGATTGAAATACAATCAGTCTGAGGGAATGGTGATCGATGAGAAGATCGGGCCTCGGGGGAAGTGGAAGTGGCACTCATTGAACGATCCTCCAGTTTTACAACCTGTATTTTTGGACACTCTGTGGAGACCTACCGGTTGTATTGAAAAAGTTTTAAACGAAACAAAAAATGAAAATCGTTCAGATAGCAAACATAAGAAGGAACCTAATCTTGAAATGCTTGCCATAGAACTAGAAAACTTCATGAAAGAGAAATCTCATAAGCTCCTTCAAGAGTTCAAACCTTTCCAAATCAAGATGAAAGCTTTGAAAGTTAACGATCAGTTTTCATTAAAAGTTCTTGATCAAGCAAACATATATCTAATGTTTCGAGAGGGGCACACATCTATTAAACTGAATTTAGGGATGCTGTTAGTCAGCAATGAGATAGTGGATACAGATACTGCTGAGGTCACACAAGTGGCCACGCCTTACGATCGTTATCCACCAAAATCTGAAAGCATTGCGGACATACAAACCGCTTTAGAAAAAGCAAGGAAATTGGGTAGGGTTCGCGGCAAACTGCGCAATTAGAGGTGTTAATCTCGGCACATTTTAAGTCAAAGTGGGATAAGTTTTTATTTCTTTATCTTAGTTTGATGTTTAATTTATCTTACACTTTTTTTGCTGACGAAGTCCGTAGCTACGTTAGTTCTTACTATAGTAGAATACTACTATTATGTAACTAAGTAATTACATACCATAGTGTTTAGGTATCCATTAAGTATTATTCAATTACTCTAACTGCAATATACCTTTGATTTTCCGCATCGATGGCAGAAATCAAAGTGTTTGCTCCAACTGAAGTTGAGCTCGACATCTAACTAGATTAGGTTGATTTGGTTAGCCTGACTGCATATTCGAGTCGAGTCATAATAGTTTGGTTTAACTTCCCTGATCAGTTCGGAATTCTTGTAACATAAGAGAGAAATCCAAGCTGGAAGCCGAGAATTGGTTGAGAAAATAAGTGACTATTAAATACTGACTCTAGTTTATCTAATTTAATCTGTAATTCATGTTTCACTCCAATAAAGGCGAGTGATTGTGACGGTTTCCTAGATTTAAAGTCCTTTTATTTTCTTGAATATTCATATCTATTAAGAGAACAATCGAAAACCTGAGTAGTAAAATTCAAGGTATCAGGTCTCAAAAAGATTATGATAATGTACTAGAAAACAAACACAAATAAATTGTTGTTCTCAAAATAGGAAATCGTCAACATACTAGTCATGCTGCAAAAATCTAAAAGCATTTATTTTTGGCCGTGGGCGAATTTTTCTGTGCAATACGAATAAAAATTTATTTGCATGCAATAGTTCGCTTCTCCGAATGATAATATCGACAAAGCCCTTATTGTTAACTATCCAGGCAAATTAATATTCCAGGCAAACGGAGTCAGATCCACGAGAAGAAGAATTCATCTTGTTTCGCACCGATATCGATTATCGACCCACGTAAGTCGCGTCGCAATACCGGTCCCTTTCTTCGATACCGGTATTCTTGGTATTAGGTCAAGGCGAATGCCGGGATCTCGGTATTTCCGGTATTTTCGACATTTATTGAAATTATATTTATTTTCGTAGTTTTCAGTAATCATAGTCTCTAATATAAAAGGTATTATAAGCTTAAGTTAAGCTGGTAGTATAACGTCGACAAAAGCCGAAATTTTGAGGGAGATCGAAAATTATATGGGCAGTTATACACCTCGGGCACTAAACCTATTAGTAGCTCAGCCACAGATCCAAGAGCAAAGCTGACGTGACACTTTACCGAAGATATCCAGGACATCAGCCTATATGAGATTAGGATGGCTCTCAAACAGCTTAGGAATAACAAGGCGCCGGATGATAACGGAATCACCTCAGAGATTCTGAATGCTGATGGAACACAGATATTAAAAATCCTTCAGAAACTTTTCAACTCGGTCTTGCTTGAAGGAATAACGCCGGAGGCATGAAACAGAGGTGTGGTGGTGTTCTTCATAAAGAAAGGGGGTTGCTGAAGAATTACAAACCCCTTCTCTTCTGAGTCATGTGTACAAGTTGTTTTCGAGGGTCATCACGAATCGTCTTGCGCGTAGGTTTGATGACTTCCAGCCTCCCGAACAAGCAGGTTTATAGGAACAGGGCTTTAGTACCATAGACCACATCCATATGCTGCGAAAAGGTATACAGAAGCCCGAAGAGTATAACTTGCCACTATGCTTGGCGTTTGTGGACTATGAGAAGTCCTTCGATTTATTCGAGACTTGGGCAGTGCTACAGTCTCTCCAGCGGTGCCATATTAACTATCGCCACCATGTCGGTCTAAGTACAGGAGCCGAGCACGAAAGTTATTCCTCTGCAGCGAGGTGTAATGCAGGGAAACGTTATCTCTCCGAAACTGTTTACCGCCGCATTGGAAGACGCTTTTAAATGGAATTCGGCAGGGTTCGGCATCAACATTAATGGCCAATACAGTCATTACTCACCTTTTGTTTGCCGACCATATTGTGGTCATGGCAGAATCGCTGGAAGACCTCAGCACAATGCTCGATGGCGATGCTTAATAAAGAATTTCCAACAGGTAGGTCTTCAGATGAACATGGACAAAACAAAGACCAATGTGCCCTAACCAGTATTAGTTGGGAACTCTATTCTCCATATTGTTGACAAATATGTTTACAAATGATCTAGTTGGGGAGGTCTAATTTTGAGAAGGAGGTCAATGGACGAATGCATATTGGCTGGACAGCGTTTGGGAAACCACACAAAATCTTCTCGTCCTAAATACCTCAGTGCCTAAAGACGAAAGTCTACAACCACTGTGTGTTACCAGTGATACGTGATACGAAACAGGGCCTTATAAGAAAGCTCAAAGTTGCACATCGCGCTATGGAAAGGGCTATGCTAGGTTTTTCTTTACGAGATCAAATCAGAAATGAGGAGATCCGTGAACGTACAAAAGTCGCTGACATAGCCCAACAGATTAGGAAGGTGAAGTGGCAGTGGGCGGTGCACATAGCAAAGGTGCTGGAATGGAGGCCACGAACAGGCAAGCGCAGCGTGGGACGTCCGTCCACCCATAAGGTGGACAGACGACCTGGTTAAGGTAGTAGGAAGCCGCTGGATATAACCGGTCTATATAACAGTCACTGGGGGAGGCCTATGTTCAGCAGTGGACGTTCTGTGGCTGAAATGATGATGAAGATGATACTTACCGCTTTTTTCCAGTAAAGTTTTTACCTTACTAAACTTTCAAAATATCACGGCCTCATTGCCAATGTATCATTGACAAGCAAGCGACTTGCTGTCTTCATGAAAAAGTACGGGATGAATGACTGAGTGGCGCATTGGATGTGGGAGCAGTGGGCGCGCGGCGTGGCCCGGCGCGGCGCGGCGTAGCCATAGTTCGATCGGCCGCCATTGTGCAAGTTCGGAAGGACTCGTGCGTCACGAACCACGTTCACGATTATAGCAACGCGTTACGCTGTGTTGCTTGCCTGGTAAAGCGGCGCTGTCACCACTCGCCTGGGAAGATTTGCGATTTGCGTCATTCTGTGATGAATACCGAAAATATCGTGAATCCCGGTATTTAAAAATTCAATACCGGTATTGTGAAAGCTTCTTTTCGGACTGGTATCCCGGTATTTCCGGTATCCGGGATCCCGGTTTGCGACCCCTACCACTGATGGGTATTATTAGCATTATTTCCATTTATACATTTCGATTTACCTCTGTTAAGAACGTATTTATTTATGTTTTCTATCTGAGTTTTTATTTTAAAACACCAGCGAATATTTTTCCCTTGAAGGTTTGTTATTTGCAGTCAGACATAAATAGTATTGTATGTTGTCGTTCTTGTCCATAAATAAAAAATTCATACTGAAGTCAAGTTAACGTTAAATGAGAATTTCGCGGTGACGACTCTAAGTCATTTAGGCATTTTAAAAATAGTTAGATAGGAAGCATTACTTATTAAATAAATAGCTGTGCCCGCAACTTCGTTTGCGTAGACTACAGGATAAATGGTATTACCATATCAAGCAACACTTTGGACTGCGTGAAGCACTATTTATAAAGAAAAGAGCTTTACTCCCAAATTTTGATTGAATCTTTTAACTGTGACTTTCCTTCTTTGGCAGTGAACCAAAGATATTAGATTGAGCAGCTCCTTTGGATAGTCTCCAAAATGTATTCGAAAAATAACAGATAGTTTGGACTTATACAGACTGGTCACTACGACTGGAGTTGAAAAAGCGGGTCGGGCGCCCATGCGTATTAATTCTCCCGCCTTTCCTTGTAGTAAGTTTAGAATAGAAGGAATTTGATTTTTATGTATGTGCTTAGGACTTTCCTGAAATGTTGCTATTCACATTAAATATTATGAAAATAAAGTAAAAAAAAAACTAAAAACTATCTCCAAAAATAAATTCAAAACCAAAATATTATATGGACTGACTCCAAATAGAATTGATTAGGAATGTCATTCCAAAGTCAAGTCAAGTCAAAATTAATAAAAAACCGGCCAAGTGCGAGTCGGACTCGCGCACGATTATCATAATAAAAACGAGCAAAAAAATCACGTTTGTTGTATGGGAGCCCCCTTAAATATTTATTTTATTCTGGTTTTTAAAATTAAAAAAAAAATTGAAAATTTCAACTGTTTAGCTCCCACGGTTCATGAGATACAGCCTGGTGACAGACGGACAGACAGACAGACAGACAGACAGACAGACAGACAGACAGACAGACAGACAGACAGACAGACGGACAGCGGAGCCTTAGTAATACGGTCCCGTTTTACCCTTTGGGTACGGAACCCTAAAAATTGCCGCATTTGAGTGAGGTAAACAGTGACATGATAGCTCATAACAATTAAAGAAAGTTGGTAGAAAAATATTTAAAAAATCTTAGTCGCAATAAGGGTCCTGGAAGCGATGGTATCCCTCCGATCTTCGTTAAACTCTGCGCAGAGGAGCTAGCTCACCCTCTTTCTATCATTTTCCAGCGTTCAATTAAAGACGGGGTCTTTCCTGACAAATGGAAGGAAGCATACATCACTCCTATTCATAAATGCGGTCCAAAACAGAAAGTAGAAAATTACAGACCAGTTTCAATACTGTCTGTGTTCGGGAAACTACTTGAATCTATCGTTCACGATCAATTGTACCCAGTTGTCGCTAACTATATTCCTAGTTTTCAGCACGGTTTTATGCGTAAAAGGTCGACGCTCACCAATCTCGCTATTTTTACTGATTCAGTTGCTAGACACATGGACGAAGGCGCCCAAGTTGAAGCCGTGTATACTGACTATTCGAAATGCTTTGATCGTTTAGATCACGATATCCTATTAGCTAAATTACCAAATGTTGGTATACACGGCGACCTTTTAAGGTGGTTAAATTCCTATATTAGAAATCGATTACAGGCAGTGCGAATTGGCGTTTTTAAATCGAATTTTAAAGCGGTCCCATCTGGCGTCCCACAGGGATCTCATTTGGGACCATTGCTTTTCAATCTTTATTTATACGACATTGCACCTTGTTTTAAATACTCGAATGTTTTGATGTACGCTGATGATACGAAAATCTACATGCCCATCTACTGTGTAACTGATTGCGAAAGACTTCAGTCTGACCTTGATAGACTCTTCGAATATACTGTCCGTAATCATCTTGAATTGAATGTCAAAAAGTGTCAGACCATCACATTCACTAGGAAAAATAAAATTATTTCGTACGACTATAAGCTCAATGGCATTTCAATTCAAAGAGTGGAAATTGTTCGTGATCTCGGAGTCATGTTAGACTGTAAACTCTTATACACCACACATTTTGATTATATTAGTCAGAGGGCTCATAAGATGCTTGGATTTCTTCATAGGTCGACAAGGTCCTTTAAAAGAATAACATCTTTAAGAATTATTTATTTTGCCTACGTCAGGAGCATTATGGAATATGCTTCAGCTGTTTGGTCACCATCTTATGTAACGCACATAGCTCAGTTGGAGCGGGTGCAGCGTTGTTTCACTCGCCGTTTAATGTGTCGCCTCAAAAAACGAGAATGTTACGAAGAGAGACTTAGAACTCTATGTCTCCACTCACTGGAGGAACGGCGTTCAATCGCAGACATGAAGTTCCTGTACGATGTGGTGAACGCGGTACTGGACGCCCCAGAGCTCACTGAGCGCATTGGTTTGTGCGCCTTTAAAATTCGCTCCAGACGTAGGCATATGCGCTCATTCTACGCCGGGACGGTCAGGGCAAACTATGCTGCTCACTCTGTCCTGCACAGAATTGTGCACACTTTTGAAGACAGATTTAGCGATGTCGATATTTTCTTTTTGACACGTACTCGATTCATCTCACACGTAGTACGGAAACTGCCAAAATTTTGCGAATCACCCCAGTAAATAGAGCATCACACACACACTCAACTCACACTCATACACACATATACGCATACACATCACACACACTCACCGGACATATCTTGTTATTCTTTTTTCTTTTTTTAGTTTCTACTTTTGGTATATTTTTTCCGTATAACCCTTCCGTGTCTTACCGTCCTATAATATTAATTTTAATATGACAAACTTTGTTATTGGCTATGTAAGCATTTAATTCTAAGTAGTTTAAGTTAAATTTATATGCTGTAAAGTTTGCAATAAATAAATAATAATAATAATAAATGTTAATTGATTGGTGGTGTCAACTAGCCTTTATTATTGTCTCTATTGCAAAAAATATCTTAGAAATGAAAATAAAATCCCAAAACAGGGTCAAACTAAATTTAATTAATTTTTGTCTTATTACAGTTATTACTATTAGGATATTTAAAAACATGACAGAATGATGGCCTACTTAATTGTAACATGAATGACTAGGCTCCTTGTAAATAACATTAGTGATGTGGCACTAGGTTTAAATGACCCTTGCGATAGGTATTCAGAATATTGTAATATTTTGGCAAGTTGTAACCAATTCGACAATTAGCCGAACAGAGACAGCTATGAAAATTCATCAGCCTAGGACGTCCACTGCTGAACATAGGTGAACCTCCCCCAGTGACTTCCAGATCGGCCGGTTGGAAGCGGCCTGCGTCCAGCGTCGTCCTGCAACCTTTACCAGTTCTACGTGCTATATGTGCCCCGCCCATTGCCACTTTAGGTGGCTAATACGTTGGGCTATGTCAGCGACTTTTGTTCGTTCACGGACAGTATGTTCAGTTATGGAAATTACCTTGACCTTAAGGCCTTAAGATGCTTGAATGACCTAGACGAATCTGTCATCACGGAGTCTCTTGCGATAAATGAACGCAATTTACTGAGCTGCGCTCGGTACCTACTGTTGGTACTGTTCACAGAATAATGTCGTAACGGCTCGCAGAGGGAAATAGTAATATTTTGCCTATTTATCTTTTACGATACGATTAGCGTATCGACGCGGTGGCTCGCAAACGGGTTCCGGGTTTTATTTCCAATTATAAGTCAATACCCGCTCGCTCCCTTTCTGCACGAACACATTTAATTGTCATTCTTAAGTAGGCGGTTTCGTCCAGTAGGCAATAAAAACCGTTTAATAAACCGTAATATGCGCTTAAAGTTTCCAATGCTAGTTTGCGTAGTATTATTTGTTTTGATTCAATTTATCAACAATAGGTATGTGATTGAGCCTTTAAATATTTCATGCCTTTGTTATGCAGTAGTTTATGTATATAACAGATATAAGAAGTTAGTTAAAAAAAAAACCGAAATACGATTCAGAGTAAGGTGAGGAGTGAGGACTCTAATTGTTTATCGTGAGAATTTAAATGAAGTTTCTTTGCATTTTAATGTGGAAAAGCCCGAGGTTCTGATTTTTAAATATGTAAGAAAGTAACTGATTACAAAACAACCACCTTTTCACTTGATAATAAATATAGATCAAGTAATTATATAATTTCTTAAATAATTAATATTTTTTTATGATTAATAATATATAATAACAGTATTTTTTTTATTTCTGCGAAGATGTATGTATGTATGTCTGCAAGGTACTTTACTATTAATTAAGTTGTAAGAGTTCAAACTCTGTACAATAAATATATTTTGAATACTCTTTTTGTGGGGCACTCAAAAATTAATTCCGAAGCCAAACTGTGTTTATTTAAATGTTTAATTTGTCTGTCTGTACTCTGCATCTTGATCTGACCGAAACTGCTGAATGAATTCAAATTAAACTTTGCATGATTTGAGTTCATACTTCGAAGTAGGACATAACTTTATATCCTGAATTTCAGCACGGTTTCCTTGGGAGAGGGGATGAAAATCAAAATATTTACTCAGTAGTAAATCAATAATGCTCGATATATATATATATTTATATATATAGTATATATATACCTTTGTTTTGTGTTAAATATTAACTTGTTTTTTAATGTTAATGTATCTTCTTAA
This sequence comes from Anania fuscalis, assembly GCA_950371115.1. Lineage (NCBI taxonomy): Eukaryota > Metazoa > Arthropoda > Insecta > Lepidoptera > Crambidae > Anania > Anania fuscalis. The sequence goes on from OX493324.1 coordinate 29,435,941, forward strand.
TTTTAACTTGTTTTTTACATTTTTAACCGATGTAAAAACGGAGGAGGTTCTCAAGTCGACGCGTAGGTATATATATTTTTATTTATGTATGATCACGCATTACTTTTTTACAGAGTAGTCCGATTTTGATAATTCTTTTTTATAAGAAAGGGTATAGTCCTAAGGGGGTTCCATATAAATTTGTAAAAAAAACAACCCTTAGGTTAGGGAAACAGGGGATGATTGATTGTTTACTCACTGATTGTAATGTTTGACCACGCATAACATTTTAGAGAGTAGTCCGATTTTGATAAATCTTTTTAATAGATAGGGCATAACCTCGAAATTGGTCGCATTGGTGAAAAAATATAATTTACCCTAAGGTTGGGAAAAATGGGGGTGATTTATCGTTTACTCTCAGATTTTAATGCTTTTCTTATATCCACAGAAAATCATTAAATATAAACTTTATAACAAAAAAAAATTACCGCCGAAATACTGAAAAGAAAAAAATAATAAACTTTTTTCATTTAACCTTACCGTAAGAATACCTAATCAGTTCTTTTTGGAGTCGGTGCGAGTGAACACATTTTAACTCACAATGGCTGGCACCGATTACAAAAAGAGCTGATTAGGTATACTTACATTAGGTAAGAAACTTAGTTATTAAGGTTAAATGAAAAAAAGTTTATTATTTTTTGATTTTAAGTTTTTCGGCGGTCTAATTTTTTTGTTAACAAGTTTTTATTTTCAACTATATAAATGTATTAAGATGTTGATATTTTTCGGCGTCCATTTATCAGAAGTTTAATAAATAATAATTGTTCTTACAATCAACAATTATCCCTCATATTTATGTGCAACCCTAAAAAGTAGCTATAGTACCTATTTGATAAAACAGGTATTGGAAGGGAGTTGGCTAAGAATATAAATATCTACGTAGTTACAGGACAACGCGCTTTACCTTTTGTAATTATTGTAAATTTGTCTTAAATCTTAATTGTAACATTATTCTAATAATAAAATATTAGTTATTTAATAATCTAACTTATCTAGCTGACCCGGCGAACTTCGTACCGCCTAAGTATCCTGTACGAATAGTGTGTATGATAAAATAAATTTGGCGTTCTTAGTATTTTCCTTGAAATTTTTCCATTATTTGTCATCGTTTAAACCTTTCCTGGACTTCCACGAAAATTCAAAGATTAAATTAGCAAAATCAGTCCAGTCGCTCTCAAGTTTTAGCGAGACTATTTAAATGAACAACAATTCTTTTAATATGTAATATAGATTACTAAAAATAAACCTTTTATTAACTACATAAATAATAATTAAAAATTACTACTTATGTCCTGCTTATAGACACATTAAAATACTTTACGTTATATGTACAAAGTTTCTCACACAAATGTCGACCCGGGCGAAACCGGGACGGGCTGCTAGTGTTTTATAAACAAATTAGCATTACAAAGCTTTTTCTATGAACTTCGCTATAAAAAGTCGACGTGGGCGAGTGCCCTTAGGAATTACTTCCAGCAAATGCCAATAAATTATGTGAATGTGTGAGTGTGAAGATACGTTCTCTGATCAAGTAATCACTTATTTATGGCTTACAAACTACGACTGACTACGACGTCAAGATTCCACGAAGTAATAAGCTGTCATGCGTATAATGACTTTAAAGCGTAGTTCTGCTAATTTATTATTCAATTCCTTTTCATTTGCACATCGGAACGATTCCCGGTAGAACGTGATTGAATCTTACTCCGATACTGGAACCTGTTTTTTAGTGTTAATTTGTTTTGCAAAACTGCTTAAGTTGATTTGATCAACCCGTTGCATCTCAGTTTAATCAGGTACTATTATTACTTTACATAAATATTAAATTATCAAAGTAGAAAGCACGCAACAAGCGTTCTTTAAGAAAAACATAATTTAAACTAACGATTGTAGACAGCGGAACTAATGTTTTTAAAACTTATTTTGATCTATGCACATCAACAGCATTAAGCACGCCCTACAAAAATGCAATGTCGATCCAGTCGTAAGAAACTGGATAACACTACCACAAGAGCAAAGGTAGTAAGAGGATGCCCCCAGGGTGGGTGCGTCTCATTTGTTATATTTTCATTCCATATAATTAAACTTTAATTACGATCACTTTAAATAAGAATCATTTGTTATAGCAACACATGATATAATTTTGTTTCTCATAACGTTTAATTTACATAATATTCATTACCCACGACGGAACGAAAATGGTATATATGCGTTTGGGGTGAGAGGTTCTTTGTGGAATCCAATGTTGCCAATTATCTCTAAAATTACTAGTCCGATTTTGATGCGGTTTACAGTTTTGACTGGTGTATGTTCTTTTAAAGGTGTTACGGTAACAGCTTACCAGGGGGCGCTGCAGTCAACATTTTTTTGTGCAAAAACAAAACTACTAGTACGATTTGGATGCGGTTTTCAGTAATGGATTTGTGCTTGATTAGTGTAGGTTCTTAAATAGGTGTTACGGTAGTAACTTACTACAAAATGTTAATTACTTCAAAAGAACGGCAGCATAAGATTGATTGACACATCTACAAAAGCCAGTTAGATACGTAGGGAAGTGCTATGAAAACTGTTGTGTATTGTATTAAGATTAGTGGGTAGATCTTTTCTGTTTTGTACTTCGGTCACCGTTGCATCGCAATGTATCGCTTCTTCATTCAATAAATAGCAGCCACTAGGAATACTGTCTTTTATTTAACAAAAACTGATACTCTATTGTCTATATGAACGACTCCACGATAGATCAACTCTACTTGTACGTTAATTATCTCTCGTTACATACTTTAAGTCGAGGGTTTTTGAAATTATTTTATCCTTCTTCAATAAAATTTAAGCGTCGTGGGTTTTTCCAAAATTTTTAATTTTGCTTTTTATTTCCATCTTATTATAGAGCATAGGTGTAATGTACAGTGCCAGTTTCAGCAATACCAGCGATACAATCCTTGGCAGGATTTCTACGGCGCCATTCTCTGCCATTCAAAACAAGGCAAGGGATAAAATGAAATACCTATATAGTCCATGTGAACTTCGACTAATAGGCCATAGGATATTCGTCTGGGGCATTCATCAATTTATTAAAAATCGGGGAATATGAATGAAAAACTTCAATAATTAACAATTGTACTCACTATAATAAGATCCCGATGGTGTACCAGAACCAGCGCGAGCGAAGCGAGCGCGCGTTTTTTTTGCGTTTTAAATCGTATTAAGCTATGTATTTCACTACTATTTAACAAGTGTAGTTAAATACTATTTTAATGTAACCGGTAAAACTGCGAGCGCGCATACGTATTAAGTTATTATGCATTTTTACACAAGAGGGCACGGCCACGGCGTCGGCATTGGTGAATTCGACTGCAGCAGCGGCATTTAGAATGTATGAAAGCCGTGCTATGCTATTGCACTTTTATAAATTTATACCTCTGCCGTTGCCAGGTATAACAAGCAAGCTCTTTTGACAGGGATGACGCGTAATTATTATTTATTTTCGATACGTTTCTAGAAACTGGTGAAACATTTTTAACATGAGTTATGGTCTAAGGTTCTTTGGTAAGAAGTAAGTAAGTATGTTCGCGCCGTCATCTGTAGAGTAAATTTCATGTAGTAAAAATCCAATCCGCGAGCGAAGCGAGCGCGAAAAATTTGCGAATGTTACAATGTTTCTTCTTATGCTGCCGTTCTTTTGAAGTAATCAACATTTTGTAAGAGAGAAAAATGACGCCTAGTAATAAACAATAACGAATTTTAGGGAGGGCACTTGCGCGCGCGCCCCTTGTAAGAAAATCGGACTAGTAGGTAGTTTTGGTTTTGCAGAAACAAATGTTTACTGCAGCGCCCCCTGGTGAGTTGTCACTGTAACATCTATCTAAGAACATGCACCAATCAAACTTGAACCCAGCACTAAAAACTGCATCAAAATCGTACCTACTAGTAGTTTTGGTTTTGCACAAACACATGTTTACTGCAGCGCCCCCTAGTGAGTTACTACCGTAACACCTATTTAAGAACCTACACTAATCAAACACAAATCCATTACTGAAAACCGCATCCAAATCGTAATAGAAGTTTTGTTTTTGCACAAAAATAATGTTGACTGCAGCGCCTCCTGGTAATCTGTCACCGTAACACCTTTAACCTGTCAGGCCAAGGTCAAGAGACACAATAAAAAATCTATTATGCGATCCAACCGGTGGGGCAATTGAAGCTTGATAGGAAGAACATGCACCGGTCAAAACTGGACCTATCACTGAAAACCACATCAAAATCGGACTAGTAATTTTGGAGATAATTGGTAACATTTGATTCCACAAACAACCTCTCACGCGCGCGCCGCCGCTATACGTAATTTGTGTTAATACGTTCGAACGTATAAAACATTTACGTAGTAGGCCTCTAATTAAAACAGTAGCTGTATAAACGTTAAAATTGTATTTGCTATACACAAACGTAAGACAGATGAAATAACAAAGTACCTACCTATCAAAGAAATAAATCAGGAAAAACACGATCAAACATCGTTCTCATAAATCGAAAAAGTTACATTGAGCCAACGAATCCAGTCATTACTCGAAAATATCTAAATATGAAAGTCAAATGGGAACCTATTTTCCTTTTTGGTTAGTGTTTGCGAACTGATAATGTTATAATTTGTTTGTTGTGTAACGAAATGGTAAGTTTGTAGCGAGTTGCTGATTTATACGGAAATGGATTTTTTTTTTTATAAAAGAGAATCTGAAATGTATTACTTACCTATTTTGATAGGTAGGTATGGGAGAGGTGCCTTGAAAGTGACATTTGTGTTATGGCGGATGTTGTGAATGGATGACACAATATTTTAAATATGTCGTAGCTGAATAGGAAGCCTAAGAAAAGTTTCTATTAAAGAACAATGATATACATGCATCAATGTATATCATTGTTCAATGATGCACATACAAACATCATTTATTTATTCTTAGGTTATTGTTTTTCCATTTTTCAAAAAGTGCATTATGTATTTATTACTTATGTCCCTTTCATAAATAAACGGTTTTGAAAGGGACAGTACATAATATTACGGAAAATTACACCTTTGTGCACAGACAACTTATTTTTTTGGTATACGTATACACATTATAAATATTGCAAAGTATGCTTACAACAACTACTTATGTTTCAAAATCAAATTTAAAAAGTAACTTGAGATAACTTATAAGTCTTACTATTTTCCCAAAATAACTTAATGACAGAAAATAAACACCCATAAATAATTTAAACAGATAAACAATCTGATCTGTTTATACAAATAAATTCAGTTTTAAAATAATTGGCTAATAAAAACTTTAAATAACTGGTTCATTAACTCAGCCACAGGACGTCCACTGCTGAACATAGGCCTCCCCCAGTGACTTACAGATCGGCCGATTGGAAGCGGCCTGCATCCAGCGTCGTCGTGCAACCTTTACCAGGTCGTCTGCCCACCTTGTGGGTGGGCGTCCTACGCTGCGCTTGCCGATACGCGGCCTCCATTCCAGAACCTTTCTGCCCCATCGGCCGTCAGTTCTACGTGCTATGTGCCCCGCCCACTGCCACTTTAGCCGGCTAATCCGTCGGGCTATGTCAGCGACTTTGGTTCGTTCACGGATCTCCTCATTTCTGATTTGATCTCGCAAAGAAACACCGAGCATAGCCCTTTCCATTGCGCGCTGTGCAACTTTAAGCTTCTTAATAAGGCCCATAGTAAGAGGCAACGTTTCAGTTCCGTATGTCATCACTGGTAACACACACTGGTTGTATACTTTCGTCTTTAGGCACTGAGGTATTTTGGACGAGAAGATGTTGCGTAGTTTCCCGAACGCTGCCCATCCGAGTTGGATTCGTCGATTGACCTCTTTCTCAAAATTGGACCTACCCAACTGGATCACTTGTCCCAGGTAAACATATTTGTCAACAATTTCGAGAATAGAGCTCCCAACTGGTACTGGGTAGGGCGCAACATGGGCATTCGACATAATCTTTGTTTTGTCCATGTTCATCTGAAGACCTACCTGTTGGGAAACTCTATTAAGGCCATCGAGCATTGTACCGAGGTCTTCCAGCGACTCTGCCATGACCACAATATCGTCGGCAAACCGAAGGTGAGTAATGTATTCGCCATTAATGTTGATGCCAAATCCTTCCCATTTCAGGAGTTTAAAAGCATCTTCCAATGCTAACCATTCGGTGATCGCTACCGGTTTTCACCCCGTTGATCACGGAGACATCATTAAACACTCGTCGCTCTGTGGTCATGATGAAGTCAATCTCATTTTTCGTGGACCCATCGGGGCTCATCCAGGTCCACTTCCTCTGAGGCGGCTTCTGGAAAAAGGAATTCATCGCGAAGAGGTCCTCCTTCTCCAGAAATTCGGCCAGCCTTTGTCCCCTAGGGTTCCGTTGCCCATATCCAAATCGCCCCACTCTCAGCTCATTATCGCCTCTCATGCCCAGTTTCGCGTTGAAGTCTCCCATAAGAACATTTAAGTGGGTTTTAGTAGTATGTATGGCTCTACTAACGTCCTCATACATAGCCTCCACTTCCTCATCGGGGTGTGTAGAGGTCGGTGCATATACCTGTATATCCTTCAGCGAGTATCTATTTGACACTCTGAGTATCAGGTATGCCACCCTACTCGATACACTTCCGATGGTGACGATGTTGTTAATGAGGGACTTGTGGACCAGAAACCCGACACCACCTTGGGACAGTTGTTCGCCCTCCCGGTAATAGAGTAGGTTGCCAGATTTCAGGGTTATCGTGTCCTCGCCCTCTCTTCGGACTTCTGATATTCCCACGATACTCCAATGCATCCTACTCAATTCCTCTTCCAGCTCAACGATCTTCTCATCAGTCCTTAGCGTGCGGACGTTGTGTGTTACCAGGGCCAGTCTTCTTTGGGGCTGGTAGCCGAAGTTCCTCCTCCGGGGATTCTTAGCACCCCCTGACCCGCCGTCACCCTGACCGCTACCATAGCCAGGAACAGCGGGACCACCGGAGACTGGGGGCCTGGTCTTTGTCGTGCCTGTCATTGGGGGGTGGTTGCCAGACTCGCCACGCTTGGCAGGTGGGTTGGCGAGCGTAGTTTTTTTTATATTGTTTCGCACGCAGACGCTGCTCCCCGTCTCGTGCTACAGGATTTAGTCGCCTCTTACGACACGCCTCTTGCACGGCGGTGGGGAAGTGTATTCTTTACGGCCGTCCCCACGCGGCACTTTACGGCCGTCCCCACACGGCACATAAAATAAATAACTGGTTAAAGTAGATGAATTGTAATGAAACTGAAAATGAACTAAACTTAGATTTGTAGCGACTGAAATCTTTCTATAATACGTTTGTATGTCTTGATAAATAATTGAAAATGCAACTTAGACAAAATCAAAGATCGCCATGCATTGTATTACTTATGTACCTACTTTGTTACGAGGAATTGTGAAACGTAACTTACATATTATGTATTTAGGGTAAACCTCTGAGGAGCAGCTTTATACTAGCACAGGTTTTTTTTATAAACGAAACTGGATACGGCCTATTTTAATGTGTTAACCTATCATATATTTTACCAATAAAATATTTTGTATATTATAATTTTAGCGGCTTTGGTGCATTGTTCTGGATTTAACTTTGGATATTAATGTGCTACGTACGTTGTGTCCTATGACACAACTCTACATAAGTTTCACCTTGTTTAATTTGTTCTAGTTTAATCGCTACACAAGCTTCCAAACGTGGGTCTCCAAAATGTTGGATGAGTAATGCTTTTAACACATACACATTTTCAATATCGTCTCGCTCACTTAGTTACGCGGCGGCTCTACCTGATAAACTACTTGATACATAATTATTTTGCGCGATATTTGTTTCGGCTCCTCGTCACATGGCACGTATTGGCATTTTTTTTATAAAAAGATGTTATATTTTACCATCGCTTTCGAATTTTGTACGATATTTAGAATTTCGTTTGTGATCGTATCAATTTGTTCCATTTTAAGTTATTTAATTTTTAATTTATTTAATTTTCAATTTATTTGATTTATAATTTATTTAATTTTCAATTTGTTTAATTCATAATTTATTTATTTTTAAATTTATTTTATTTATAATTTATTTAATTTTTAATTTATTTAATTTTTTTACAGGTAATCGGAGTTTCGAAGTGTGAAAGACACCATTTAGTACCTACCTTAATTTGTTTAATTTTTTTTTGTCTAGTTGTAAGGTTAATGTGTTTTTATTTTTGTATTTTGTAAGGTACTAAATAAACGTTTTTTCTTTCTCTCTTTCTTTCTATCTCCTCCCCTTATTCAACAAATTATAATAAACTTAATGACAAGTAATTTTACATAAATTGTTTATAATCAACTCTGGGAATGTTTCGTAACAACCTTGTAGGATTCCTAGACTGGGGAAGATCATTATCGGGCTCGGCCTGTATCATCATATCAGCCTGTTGCAGTCCACTGCTGGACATAGGCCTCCCTCAAGGAGCGCCACAGCGCACGATCTCCCGCCCTTTGCATCCAGTCGCTGCCAGCTGCCTTCTTCAGGTCATCGGTCCATCTAGCCGGGGGGCGTCCTACACTACGTTTGCCTAAGCGTGGTCTCCATTCTAGAACCTTCTTGCTCCACCTCTCGTCGGTTCTGCGACTGACACGGCCAGCCCACTGCCACTTCAGCTTGCTACATTTTTGGCCTAATGGCCTGGCCTGTATTTGTGTCTCAAATTTTAAACAAAAGTTCTTGACGGTTTTCAAGCTGTAGCTTGTTAAAAAATGATAATAAAATTTATCATCAGATTAACGACAATATAACTTAGTCATTGTTATTGGAATGTAGTGAACAACAAGCTGTAAGTGGAATCATTAAAACCATTGTAATATTATAAAAGTCTAACTAGGAAAAAAACTTTAATCAACAGTCCCTATATCTTGCTCGAGTTCTTCGCAATCTTGATTTTTATTAAAACCTCTTAGACCCCGGCTACTATTACACATTGTAGTGCAGCCAATTTTAACGCAACTGCGTCTTTTTCCGCAGCCTTGCTTACAAGCACACGATATCAAATTAAGTATTGAAGCCGGAGCTGGTGCTTGGTTGTGGGTATAGAATTTAAGAAAGCGTCGGTTTTTGTCCAACCCATTGATTCTTCCTGGAGAGTTGTGAGTTTTTAACAACACACCCAAAGGTGCCACATAAGTTTCAAAACTTTATTTTGTTTAATTTTTTCACAATCACAACTATTACACATCACATCACTAGTCTATTATATATCAGTCAATGCTGGACACAGGCCTCTCAAAAAGGAGGAATTTGCCATAATCGCCACGCTTGGGGTGGGTTGGCGATCGCAGTTTGGCCAATGGTGGAGAGAAGACGCTGCTGCCCATCTTCTTAGGCAGTTCTCCTGTAGTCGCATCTTACGACACCTATAGGAAGAGAAGGGGTGGTGCAATTCTTTTAACGTGCCGGCGCACCACACGACTATTACAACAATTAGCTAGCCCCAAATTAAGCAAAGCTTGTACTATGGCGACTAGATAACGGATAAACATACTTAAATACGTTTATAAACAACCATGCCTTAGGTACAAATGCTCGTGCGCATCACACAAACATTTGCACCTTGCGGGATTCGAACCCGCAACCGCCAGGTTTTATAGTCCGGAGCGCGAACCACTACACCAGACGGTCGCAACGGTTTGTTTTTCCCATATATTGATGCATACATTTCATTTCATATGCTAATTACAAAACCTGCAAACTAAACTTAAAATTGCCCTTACCTGCTTTTTAATAATCTTTGCTTTTTACTATAGCACTACGTTCATTATACAGGATGGCCTGGGAGTTGACGTTCAAAGATAAAATTTGGATGACTTAATATCAAGGTTTATTTGTCGCAGTAAGATAGATAAAGCCGTAATATAGTTATATCCCTAGGAATACGAAATACTCGAGAACCCGTTTACTCCACCTTTCATCGGCTCTGCTTGAATGTGTTCGTATTTTGTATTTAGGAATTAACAAAACAAATTTCGAAAAGTCATCCATTATGAGGAAACATTGTACATTGAAACTTTAAATCTAATCAACAGTTTGAAAAATTAATCATCTTTAAAAGTATTATTTTTATTTTTGTTCGGACAAGACGTGAAGTCATGACATTTTGAATTACATAGTTCTGAATGCTTCTTACAGACGCACTTTTTAATAAAACACTATGAATTTGAAACCACATTTTACAGGCACTACACTCCTACAAATATGTTACTAAACTTAATTCAGTAATATAATTATATCACTAAACTTGAACCGTATTATAATTATATTTCTAGTAAGATAGTAATTAATCGCCTTTGTATAACTATTTTGAGATCCTGTGGCTACCTTCCAGCTCCATCATCAGACCCTGTTTACCATGTAGCACCAAAGTGCTCGTCAAGACGAATAAAACGGTATACGTGGTAACTTGTGGCGATGGTTTAAGTCCTACATTAGCAATCGAACTCAGAAAGTAGTAATTACAGGATTTGAATCGGAGACAGTCACAGTTACTTCCGTTGTACCCCAAGGATCCATTCTTGGGCCACTCCTTTTTGTGTTATTTGTCAATGACATTAATCAATGTTTCTCCTTTTGTAATTTTTCTATGTATGCGGATGATTTAAAAATTTACCATACCGTTACAAGTCACGATGATCATTCGCGCTTTCAAAACGACCTAGACACATTTACTAGATATTGCGATGATAACAAACTAAGTCTGAGTACTAATAAATGTAAATGGGTGAATTTCCCAAGTATTTTTTTCAGGCGGCGAGGGTGAAAATCGTCGTGGAAAGATTAACTAGCATTCATTTATATTTTTCTATAATTCGTTTAAACTGTGATTGACAAGTTTTTAAAGCCTTTAATGACAAAAGCCATTTATTTCCGTGTTAAAAAAAATTTTAAAGACATAAAATCTAATTACGGTGGACTGTTCGAACTCCATTTGATTCCGTACATTGTTTTATTTCAAGTTTCTGGTACATTTAATTAATTAAAGAGTGGTTTATGCTTAAAATACATTAAATAAGGCTATCAAACAAAGCATGAAGGAATAATTAAACTATAGTACTTTAGATAGGCTTTATAATATGCCCCACAGAACAATAACGGTAGCGCAATTTGAATACGCCTCTACTTTTAAAAATACGCGTTGAGAGATGCCAAGCTAGCCTTCCCCGTACCGCCCAGTTGTGCCTTCACAAATGATGTTTAAAGGCTTGTGATGGGCTGTACAGTTTTCCCACTAAGCACGGAAGTACTTGTTGCGGTGGCGCAGGAATATAAATTTATCCAATTCCGATGGCATGTGTATTTAGTAAAACTTAAAGGCAGATTTAAAAAAAACTAAATAGATGATTAAAGATTAGGTATATTGTTGTAATGGCAAACTAAAACAAGTGTAGTGTTCTTTAAAATTTAGTTTTTGTTGCTGATTCTAAGTCCGGTGGTGCAATTTCGGTGGCTCCGGTGGCAAATTCGCGTGGCACCGTAATTGAATAGTGCCAACGGAATTAATATGCTTACTTTTTCTTATAAATTGTAGCCATTTAACATTAAAATACTGCACCATAGAGCGCCAAAAATTATATTGGTAAGTTGGTGATTGAGTAAAATTTCGGGTAAAACCTTTACGATATTTCTTAATATCTTCTTTCTTACGTTTTTGGGCCTCTTCAGATAAAAGACCTATAGGAATGTAAACTACTGTATTCTGTATTATAATATGTTCATGAATTAATGTTAGCCCACTAAATTATTTGTATACTTTTTATGAGATTTTTGCTTCTGCCAGTTATTTAAGCAGATATTTCATAATTACTGAAAAATCGTCTCTCCGAATTCCGATCTTTAGTTCTCATAAAGACATGTTTAGACTAATCTACCAACATTTTCATTTAGTTATAAACTCACGTTGCACACATTATTCAAATTCTTTAATAGACTCATCTTTTGTTCCTCTTGCTTAGTACCATACATAGTTTCAGTTTGTATGATAAGTTCGACATCCATTAATTATACAAGGTGTTTCAAAAAAACGAATAATGCCTGAAATGAGATAGATGGTGAATAAAACTGAGATTACTGGCGCTGTCCTTTTTGTTCTAGCTGTTATGCTTTCGAAAAAAACTTATATCGAAGTTTTTTAAAAATATCAATATGAATTTATCGTAATTTCCACGCTGTTCTATCAGCTGTGAGAGTCATTGACCTCATAAATCATAGACTATTTTAAATTCAGAATACAACTTTCTCCACATTAAGTGCCTTTTTTGCACATGACTCGTAATATTACATGCCAAATTCATTAAAATTATGTTAATGTAATAAAAAATAGTAACCTTTGATCGTGAATTATTATCCAAAAACATAAAACTTGCTAGAAGCTAGGAGTTCAATCTTCGCACTGGTCGTGGTTTCACTGAAGACCAGAAACAAGAAGCTGAGACTGATATTCTAATGCTTGTAATAATTAACTGGTTTACTGCTGTCGGTTTAATAACACTAAAAATCGTATGAAAGTAATGATAATTTTCATGTCTTGTTCCTATTATTTGAAAGTAACTTATGATTAATCACCACACCTAAACCAGAACCACCAGAACTAAACCTAAACTTATGTGCCTGATGCATTATCGGAAGTTGCCAAAGACTTATCTGTTGTTGATTACTCTTTGCAACGTTTCATTTCACTCCTTTTTGCTACTCCTGGTAGCGATTCTTTAGTGTGTTCCGTATAAATAAAAAACTTTTTGATTTCCGACCATAGGCTTGCCAATAGTCAATAATTATTAATTTGTTTGCTAAAAAAAACAAGACAAAAGCTGAGGCAAAATCTACGTTGTCGCTTTTGCAAATCTGGTAAAATACATTGTTCATTGACCTTGAATTCTACCATACATACAATTAATATCGTTAAAATAACCGGCAGAATGGAGTAAGAAAATACCATTGTTCTTGGCATGTATGCTGGGGAGTATGTACACCCTGGTGTAAGACTTTATGAGCCGCTATTTTAACAAATAATATCTTATTTATGACCTAGAAATCAAACCTAGAACCTTCGGTCACCGAGATCCATACTCGATCCACTAGATTAAGGGGTTTGACGGGAATGGAGTACTAGACAACATCACTGTTTCCGCCCACGTATTTTGGTTTTTACAGTTTCTTGCGGAACCAAACAGACGGAGAGTTAAACAACATTTTGACATTTTGTTGATTTTTAATTAAATAAAACTTTGCAGATGACTATTTGATCAACTACACCTAGGAGACAAGTGATAAAAGCAGGTCACTATAAGACAGCAATTTGGCTCATTTATCATAAAAGTTTTAGTTAGATTAGCTTACTTGCAAACTTGGTTATTCGCTTGATCGAATCAAATCATTTGTTGTATAAAAATAAAAAAAATACCTTATGTTACTTATAAAAAAAATATGACTGGCTATCGAGACATAAAATAGCAACAGCTTTTACGTTTTGTAGGTTATCTATTTAACTAACTCAATAAGTAAATCTGTTAACGCGATATGTCACCCGCACCTTACGTAAAAACTAGGTTTAACTAGAAGAAAATTATTTTTGCGTATATCTATGTTTTCTTACACCTTATTATTGCAATAAAGATTATAAATAAATGAAAATAAGTTTTAAAAATAAATTCTAAGTTATATCTTTTATAAACAAAAAACACGTTAACAACTGTTGACGACCACTAGCCAAGTACCAGGGCGCACAATTGGCGCCCGCGCCGACACAAGCGCCGACAAAGGCGAGCCCGCCTTTGTCGGCGCGGTTAGGCGGCCACGATAGTTTCATAGTTTGCCGGCGAGCGGCGAGGCGGTCAGTCGTTCATTCGCTTTGTGCGTGTTCGGTGCTTTCGTTACCTTTTCGTTGCGAAACCTGTGTTTACGTGTGTGTTTTGAAAATGTCTGTGATTTCCAATGCGGAATACTATGAAATGATGTTGTGTGTAGGTCGAGCTGAGGGAAAATTAGCTCGAGCCTGGATATTTATCGGTAAATACTAATGAAGAACGTGTAGAAGAGGTTCTGCAGCTTTTCGAAAGTGAACCGACGATCAGTCAGGGCATACCGGGCCGAGAATCAACATAACCCATATTCAGTGTGGCGAATACATAAAGATGATGGTCAACACCCGTACCACTACCTTCGTACCCAGGAACTAATTCCGAATGACTTTGCGCCTCGGATTACGTTTTCGAGAGAAGAGTTCGAAGACGCCATTGATGACATCCCGATAATAGAAACCGATTACTTCGACCAACAAACAGACATGGTGTTCCAGCACGATGATCCCCGACACATTTCGCTAGGGATGTACGAGCGTTTCTTCTACGAACTTCTCGGTTTCCAGGAGGATGGATCGGCCGCGCGGGACCTGTCGCTTGGCCGGCTCGTTCTACCGACCTTACGCCACTGGACTTTTTTGTGAGGTTATGTAAAGGACAGGGTTTATTTTACGGACTGCCATACAGTGGCTGAAATAGAACACCGTATGCGGTTTGTGTTCGCTACCATAGCGCCTAAAATGGTGCGAAATGCAACACAGGCCATATCAAGGCGGGCAAGATTGTGCATCCAAGAAGGAGGACAGCATTTCGAGCCACTATTGTAGGTAAAGTACCCAAACTTTCTTAATTGAATTGACGTAACCGTCATTGCGTCATGATAATGATTGTGTTTTGTGCTAGTTCTTTTCGTTAATTTGTTTGACTTTATCTCGTACGTGAAAAAAAGAAAACTTTGCGTTTGTGCGTGTGTGTACTGTGTAGGGATAAATGTTCTAGGCGAACATGACTTTTTGGCGGCTATTCCAAGTTTGTGAACACGAAAAAGATAACCAGGAGGGAGGAGGTGGTTGGTTATTATTACTCCTAGTAGGGTCATGAACCTGACTTAGTGATGTGCTGCACGTTATCGATTTTATTATGTAACATAATTTTTACTCGAAATTCAAATTTAATTCCATAAATGTAAGAAATTTAGTAAGGACTCCTCAAAAGAGTTTATTCAACACCTTTCAGTTATTACGGGTTTTTTTGTAACACCTTGTATTTGATCAGAGTGATGATAGACCTAGAAGTAATCGATGTTCAGCTATAATTGGTTTTCTTAAGTAATAGATTATTTTATTAAAATCATTTGCTGTAAAGCCATAAGTTAACTAAAATATAAGTACAAGTAAGTAAGTAAGTAATTAGTCTAAGCTCCGACCTTCTAATGCCCATATTTATTGCCCCGAAAACTTTCAGCTCGAGTTGTCAAATCGCTTTAAACGCCTATAGAACTGCGAGTCAGTGGACGAGATTAACAAAAGGTTTTTAGAAGCTGTCCAGACGATCGAGTCATATTTTTTTAAACCCCGTCAAACTTATAGTGGAACGACGTTCAATGGCACTACAGTCCTCCGTTGACGCCAGGGCATATCGGCAGCTCAATAGACGGATATGGAAGTCCTCGTACCATAATATCCGCAACTTTAATACGAACAGCATTAAAGAGGCTATAGAGCGGAACCAAGGCTTCAAAGTGTTTGCAAGATACATTTCTATTTGGCAAAGCCAGCTGACGAAGCTGAAGATGAAGGAAGGTAGTATAACGTCGACAAAAGCCGAAGTTTTGAGGAAGATTGAAAAGTTCTATGGGCAGTTATACACCTTGTTCACTAAGCCTGTTAGAAGCTGGCTGAGCAGATCCAAAAGCTAAGCTTATTCGACACTTTACTAATGATATCAAGGACATCAGCCTATATGAGCTTATGATTGCCCTCAAACAGCTTAGGAACAACAAGGTGCCTGGTGAAGTCGGATCACCTCAGAGATTCTGAATGCCGCAGGAACACTGATACTGAAAGTCCTTCAGAAACTCTTCAACTTCTTCTTGCTCAAAGGAATAACGCCGAAGGCATGGCACAGAGGTGTGGTGGTGCTTTTCTTCATGAAAGTTGATAACACCTTACTGAAGAATTAAAGACCAATCCCGCTTCTGAGCCATGTCTACAAGTTGTTTTCGAGGGTCATCACAAATCGTCTCGCACGTAGGTTTGATGACTTCTAGCCTTCCGAGCAAGCAGGTCTTCAAAAAGGTTTTAGTACCATAGACCACACTCATACACTGTGGCAAGAACAGAAAACCGAAGAGTATAACTTGCCGCTATGCTTGGCTTTTGTAGACTACGAGAAGGCCTTCGATTTGATCGAGGCTTAGGCAGTGCTACAATCTCTCCAGCGGTGCCGTATTGACTATCGGTACATCGAGGTCCTGAATGTCTATCAAACAAAACGCTACTATGTCGGTCAGAGTATAGGAGCAGAGCACGAAAGTCATTGCTCTGCAGCGAGGTGTAAGGCAGGGAGACGTTATTCCTCCGAAACTTTTCACCGCTGCATTGAAAGACGCTTTTAAACTCCTGGAATGGAAAGGGTTCGGCATCAATATTAACGGCGAATACATCACTCACCTTCGGTTTGCCGACAATATTGTGGTCATGGTAGAATTCCTGGAAGACCTCGGCACTATGCTCCATGTCGAATCTTTGGGTAGCTGGCTGATTTGATGACATTTAAATAACAGAAAATGATTTTGTCTTTGATATTTTAAATTTCGGTGGCATACATCAATTTCGGTGGAATGGTTTTAATTCCGGTGGACCTTTAATAATTCCGGTGGCTTTCTATAATTTCAAATTGATATTTTGCAAAAAGTAGTTATTTCTTTTCTATTTCTACTATAGTAGAAGAAGTAGTCATATATGACTGAATATAAGAGCACTCGAACTATCATTTAGGCAACAAAAAAGTAACGAAAAAAAGAAAAAATATCTTAAAGCCTATGTTGAAATTGACCCAAATCAATTACATTTACTAAGAAAAAGATCGTCAGCATCAGGTATTATTACCTAACCTGTATGGGATGTACCATACAGGTTAGGTAATACTGTTTTGGAAAAAGTAGACTGCATGAGGGACTTGGGAATATTACTCGATTCAAAACAACATCTAGACATGTATAGAGACAGTATAATTAATAGAGTTTTTAAAATGTTTGGCTTTGAGGTGCGTGCTAGTGAACATTTGAAATTTCCTACGACCTTTATACATTTATATAAGTTTGCTAGAATATGCAATACAAATTTGGAATAATATGCAATAAAAAAAACCCTATTTATCAAAAATATAGTGATGCAATAAAAAATGTACAAAAAAATTCTTGCGATGTGCCAATTACAGATGTTTTCATAGTACCTTAATACTTAAAGTATGACCAACTTTTACAAAAATAAGAAATATTAAAAATTAGTGATAGGCGGACAATGTTGGATATGGTTGTGCTATATGACTTATGCCATAATAAATAAACAGTAATGAACTAACAGATAAACTGCGGTTTTAAGTGCCAAGAAAAGCCTCTGTTAGTTCTTTTCGGAAAATTGAAACATTTGCACTAACAAAATTCCGTATAAATGCTGGTAAACGATCACCGTATAATATATTGTTTAAAATATTTAACAATAAATTAATTTTATAGACATATTAAACATAAAAAGGAATACATTTAAAAATGAAGTTGTGAATGTATTGTATATGTAACGCTTAACAATATTATTTACCTAAGAACATCATTACACTTGTAACTGGTTATTTATCGAAATCATCAGCTGCCTTTCAGGCTAGGTTCCTACACAGGATACTCGGTGCAAATTAACACATTTTAACTCTTAATGGCTGAAACCGATTCCAAAAAGATCTTATTATTAGTTACGGAACTGAGTTATTAGGGTTAAATGAAAAAGCGTTTATTATTTTTTGCTTTTCAGTTTTTCAGTGGTTTATTTTTTTTGGTAAACAGTTTTATTTTTTCGGATTTTCCCTTGCCATTTATCTGTTATTAACAATATACTCAAAATAATTAGAGTCAAAGTGAACACGTTTAAGGTTTAAATGTACAACGTAGTGTGGTCATAGTATCGTATTTGACGTGTATATGATATTGGTGACATTGGCGTCGCACGCGCGCCCGATACGCAGCGCCCCGACCGCGCGCCTCGTGCGCTTGTCTTATCTACTCCCTAATACGTTCACTGATCAAGTAATCACATGTACAGGCTAACAAACTACGTCATCAAGTCAAAAAATTCAAAAAGTTATAAAAAATAAGTAATTAAAAATGTTTATTCAGATCAGACGACCGTCTGGTGAAGTGGTTCGCCCTCCGGACTACAATGTCTGGCGGTTGCGGGTTCAAATCCCGCGAGGGGCAAATGTTAGTGTGATGAGCACGAGCATTAGCATTGCACCTAAGTCATGGATGTTTGTAAACGTATTTAAGTATGTTTATCCGTTACCTAGTCGCCATAGCACAAGCTTTGCTTAGTTTGGAGCTAGATAATCGGTGTAATTGTGGAAACCATTTATTTTATTCATTCATTTATTTAGTTTTCTTTATTGGTTTATACATTCATAAAAAAAAACCCTTCAAATCACTTTAAAAGTGAGACGTAATGCATATCGTTAAAAAGAGGATGAAAAAAAACTTTTAAAAAGTTGGATGATCATGATCACTTTTTTTTTTATTGCAGTCTATAGTTCAATAGGTTTGGGTTAAATTTATTTCTTCCAAAAACATTTTAACTTATTAAAAAAACTGAATGATGAACTGATGTTATTTGTTAGTTATTCTAATTTCAAGAGAACTGAACAACATTGAGCTTTAAAATTAAGACCGCAAAATACTAACTTTTTCTTAAATTGAATATTTACTGAACTCTGAGATTAAAAAAAAATATATGAAAAAAACGTCTAGGCGTAGGTTTTACTGAAAGCTGAGATGATAGCAAATAACCCCTGTTATCCAAGATTTTGATTTGGCAAACGACGCACCAAACAGCCTGTATTTTATCTGAATTGTCCTGTTTTTTCGCGGATGTGTAATATTTTTTTAAAACATTTATCTTTTGCGGCCTGTTTTTCACTAATTTGTGAAGTATAGACTATTACAGCTAAATGTAGAGCTATGTTCTTCTGTAAACAACTATGATAGGAATAACAGCCTTGTTTTACTACTCTGTCAAGAAAGTACCGGGAAAAGATTAATAATACACAAAATGTTAGTTATTTATTTTATAACCTCCAAAGTATGCTCCTTCAGAAGCGATACACTTACGCCAACGAATAATCATTAAAAAAACATTTTTTAAACGCTTTTTCCGAAATCGAGTTCAGTTCTCGCCGCGAATTCTCCTTTATGTCTTCTACCGAATGAAACCGGGTGCCACGAAGTTGTAATTTGAGTTTAAGAAAAAGAAAGAAGTCGGCTAGAGCCATATCTGGTGAATAAGGTGGCGGCTTGATGGTATTTGTTGAGTTTTTGTTCAAAAATTCGTTCACAATGATGGCCTTGTGGGAAGGCGCATGATCGTGGTGCAAAATCCAAGAATTTTCATTCCACAAATCTGGCGTTTTTCGTCTAAATTATTGGCTCACTCAAACGCCGAATAACGCTTAAATAATACCCTTTTTTATCGTTTGACCTTGTGGCAAGAATTATGAGTGCACAACACCGCGACAGTTAAAGAAAACAGTCAACATGACTTTGACTTTCGATCGAGTTTGGCGCGGTTTCTTCGGTTTCGGTTCAGTTGGAAGGCGCCACTCCGAAGCTTGTTGACTAGTTTGAATGTCAAACTCGTAAACCCACGTCTCGTCACCAGTAACAATGCGTTTCATGAATGTTGGGTCGGAATTGACTCGTTCTAGCATGTCCCCAGCGACTCTTTTGCGATTGAGTTTTTGGAGAAAATTCAGGTCTTTTGGGACTAGCCGAGCGGCAACATGTTTCATACCCAATTGATTTTTTAAAATAGTACGAATCGACTCGTGTGACACAGAAAGTTCGACGGCTAGCTCTCTCAAACTTGAATGAGGATTTTCAGTCACTATTTCCTTCACCTTTGCGATGTTATCTTCAGTAGCAGGCGTTGATGGCCTACCAGAGCGAGGCAAATCTTCCATCACATTTCGACCGCTTTTGAACGCTTTGTACCACTCATAAACACGTGTTTTTGATAAAGTAGATTCACCGTAAGCCTTCTGTAACATTTTCAGAGACTCCGAACACGAAATCCCATTGGCGATGCAAAATTTAAGACAAACTCTTTGTTCGATGTTTTTGTCCATTATGAAATTCGCAATATACACTATCTATGGCCTTTCTTATTTAAATCGACTTATCAAAATCTTAGTAACTGATTAACTATTCACTGCTTAACTTTTTAAGTAGTGCCTAACTATTTTTCACTCTTAAACGCTACTTAGGCGTTAGTTAGTTTATTACCACAATTTTTATTTTACTCTGCCAACACTGGACCACATGAGTAAAGCTTTACTTATGTGACTGGACTCTAGTCATTATGAAAGACCCAAAATACTGTCATTAAAGCAAAAATTCAAAAAAAGAATGTTCCTAGCAATGTCACTTGTCAATCAATCTTGAGACCAAAGAGTAGTACTTGTATTTTTCCACGAAGGGAAAGGTGATGGCTAGAGCCATACAGCCATTATTAAGAAATCTCTTAGGTCATTTAGGAGTGTTTACATTGATGTAAAAAGTAAAGTTACGGCTGACAGAACAAATAGCGTTGCATTTCTTCCATACATGACACACTAACCCCATCTGTTAGACTTTGATGTCAACTGTCAAATAGCATCATAGAGTAACCACAAAATTACTCCTAAGTAACCTTGAAAGAGCGGCTTATAACGAAAGGGGAACTAAGAAAAATGTTTTTATTTCAAAGATGTTACATTTATAGTAGTATCAGAGTAAATATAACTTTTTGCTTTTTCAAATTAAATACGTCAACATGAATAAGTTAAGGTAAAATAAAATAATCTTTATTTGCTTAAACACGGTATGCATAGGTGGTTTAAAATGAACGTACCAAGCATGTTTAGCCAACACGAGGCATGCAAATTAAATATAAAATTGAACTAAAATGAAATATAAAATTAATCTAAAATTGCATTAAATTAAAATAGGTACATAGATGTCAGTCATATCATAATCATATTGAAATTAATATTTATTATTTAAAAAAGTCCTTTATGGTATGTAAGATTAGCCACTTATTCAATTTTGATTTAATTTGATTATTATTTAATGTTTTGAATTCATTAGGTATATTATTGAATTTTTTTTTACTCATTGTTATACAGCTTTTTTTATACTGCATTGTTATTGGATTTTTAGTAGTAACAGGATATTTTGATTTCTTGAGTTCCGTGGATAAATGTCAAATGCCCTATTAAAAACATGCATAATTTTCATTACAAATATACATGTTTCAAATATATACAGGGACGTCAATGTTAGTAATTGCAACTGTGCAAATAGAGGACGACATGATGTTCGTGGAGGGACACCGCATATTGCTCTTATGCATCTTGTTTGGGCATTAATAGCTCTATTTATATTAAGTAGTATCACATCAGTAAACTGTAGCGTAATTTAGAACCTACAATGCATGATAGGTAACAATCGCAGTTTTTGTTACAGATGTAACCTGCTTTAAAGCATAAATAATTTAAGGATGCGCGCAGCATGCGATCCGTTACTGCAACAGATTGGTGCGCTGCGCCTGCTGTACAAACATTATCTATATGCGTTTTCCAATTTACGTCTTGTTCTATAGTTAAACCTAGGAACTTCATTTGTTTTACTTCGTTAATTTTCGTGTCTTTATAATGAATATCAATATTTTTGTTTCTGTTTAAATGTATGTAAGTAGTCAAATCGGGACAGCGCGCAGACTTTAAAAGAAAATAAACTTTGATTTTGAAAGTTACTTATTTAATTTAAGAAAACTAACACTAATTTACACTAATGCTCTCGATGAGCAGACCTACAGCTAAGCGGAGTTTCGAAGTGTGAAAGACGCCATGCCTGAGCCCACAGTGCCTTTTATATTACTTGTCACTTGTTGTGACCAAGACGTGAAGCGTCTACCTGGAATATTCCCGGATGCTGATCAAGCAGCTAATCAGTCCTTTGTTCTAATGGAACTTTCTAGACTTCGTTCTAAGAAGTCGTAATCAAAAATGTTAATTAAGCAATTTTATTTAGTTGTTGTGCAAGAGACGTGATGCGTCTTCCAAGTATTGACCGGATGCTGATTTAGCGAATTTAGTCCTTTGTCTAAAGGTGTTTACTTATTATTATGGATTATTATTCCACGAAGTAATAAGCGAAAGTGCTTACTTAGGCATCTCTTTAATGTGTGAGGGCAGACGTGGGGACATAACTAAGTAATTAGTAAATACTTTAACATTAACATTACTTTTAAATAAAACTATACTTTTTCATAAGTGGTAATGATGACTAATCTATACATATAATTGAAGCTATAAAACAAAAAATAATTTCTCTCTCTATCTCTCGAAATGAAACAAAAGGTATGATTCCGAATTCAGCAGCACGCAGTAGTGCTGGTCCCCATATTTTCTATATGAGTTTATATGAGATTACATCGACAGATACGATTACGACGATACTTACGATTTGTTCTGTCAGCCGTATCTTTACTTTTTACATCAATGGTTGTAAAACGATTTAAGGAAGTAAAACTTTGGGCAGATTTTTTATCAAGAGTAAGTACTAAACTTACAAACAAACGATTTCTTAATTGTACCTAGTCTTGTCGAAATCTCGCACCCAATCGATTCTAATATAATTTATAATATGAAATGATTATGAGATTTATGAGCAGTGGCGCGCCCACGCTGTCTCATGTCTGTATACGGTTACGAATCATTAGAACTACAGTCATCTTAACTATTTTCAATATAACTAAGGTCGATTCACATAAGTTCATAACGCATATTGAACCACTCAACTACTTTTCAACTCACCTATCAAAGATTGAACTAAAACTAACAGAACTAACGGATTATTCATCTAATGTTTGTTTAAGATATTGGTTGTTTGAACTACGTACGTGATACCTAATGGACGACTCGCCTACAGCTAATCAATTGTTACGTTTTACGTGTGGGTACTTACCTATTTGAGGCGTTGGAAAGAAAACTCACAACGTACACACAAGATTTATTGGGTATCAATGTAGGTTTACAAGGGCCCGACTGATAGCTACTTCCGCAGATCTGAACTTCCCTGTGGTGTGAAGGCCGAAGGTGACAAGTGGCTAGCCGTAGACTGTGCTGGTGCAATCCCTTGTGTCCGAGGTCCCATTTCTTAACTCCCAATCTGGATCCCTGGAAGATATGAAGATCCACCTTAAGCCAGGCAGTTGACGACGCCTGACGATTACGATCACACTAGCATAGCAAAGTTAAGCCAAGCTACTCTGGAAGAATGTTCTAATAAGTAGAAGCCGAAGTGGCTGTGATCGCAATCAATCAGTACGGTGATTTATTTTATTTTTATTTTATTTATTTTATTTATTGTGATTACATAATGAAAATAAAATTACGGTAAATATTTACGTATACTTATTACGCCAATTGCAAATACAAGATAATAAATTATTATGTAATTACGCCAAGGTTCAAAAGGAAAACATTAACACTGAATGTTCAAAGAGAAAACCGTTATATTATTAATATTTTAATTTTGTACACAAAGCTAAGCTAAAGTATTAAAACAGAGTAAGTATTATATTTACGGAAAAGTATTATAAAGGCCGAATCATACATTTGTAATGTGATACCAAGTCACAAACTATTTGCATGCTAAGATGTGCATCGAGCACATCTTAGCATGCAAATAGTTTGTGATTATAATTAACATGTCAAAACTATTAGCCCGTATACATACTTCCTTACGGTGTAGAAATTATGTTGAAGCAACCAATCATGCAAGACCCTTTTATATTTTTTTTTATTGGAAGAAGTTTTATATCAGCTGGCAACTTATTATTATTTTGACCCGACTG
Source organism: Anania fuscalis (assembly GCA_950371115.1). Lineage (NCBI taxonomy): Eukaryota > Metazoa > Arthropoda > Insecta > Lepidoptera > Crambidae > Anania > Anania fuscalis. Next base: position 29,460,015 of record OX493324.1, read on the forward strand.
CCAAACGACATATAAAACGGGTTATTAAGCCAATTGTGTAACATTTTTTTTTAAACAGGGCCGTTCTATTTGCACTGGCAAATACCAACCTATCAGGATTTCTTGTGTTTCTAGGATATATTATTTCTGCAGCTTTTTTGAGAAGACACATGTGCTGTTTAACAAAACAGGACATTTCGTACTATGTGTTTCACGTACTATGTGTTCTGCCCACTGCCACTTCAGCTCAATAAAACGACTGTAATCCAGAAGGATTTTAGTTGCCGTTCACTATTCACCAGGACCATTTTAATGAGCCCAAACTCAAAAGGTTTATTACGGCAACTGGAACCTCAGATCCTATGGCCAGGTTCAGCTTCCATCATCATACCCTGATAATCATCATTCCATCAAAAATATTCACCAGGAACATTTTTAATGAGCCTTAACACAATACGTTTACGGCAACTGGAATCTCAGATCCTATGGTCAGGTACAGTCTCCATCATCATCATCTCATCGCATACTTGTTGCCAAGACCATTTTAATGAGCCCAAACACTAGAGGTTTACGGCAACTGAAATCTTAGATCCTATGGCCAGGTTCAGTCTTCATCATCATACCCTAATCATCATCATCCCGTCACAAACTATTCGCCAATACCATTTTAATGAGAATAAACACTAGAGGCTTACGGCAACTGAAATCTTAAATCCTATGGCCAGGTTCAGTCTTCAACATCATACCCGGGTCATCTCATCATCTCATCACAAATTATCCACTAGAGACATTTTTATAAGCTCAAACACGAAAGGTTTACGGCTCAGTTAACGGAACTGGAACCTCACATCCAATGGCCGGGTCCAGTCTCCATCATCTAACCCGGATAATCATCTCATCACAAATTATTGACTAGGACCATTTTTTTGAGCCCAACGCAATAAGTTAACAGCAACTGGAACCTCAGGACCTATGGTCAGGATAAGTCTACATCATCATACCCAGATCATATTCCCATCACAAATTATTCACCAGGACCATTTCAATGAGCCCGAACACGATGGGTTTATGGCAACTGGAACCTCAGTTCCTATGGCCAGGTTCAGTCTCCATCATCACATCAGCCCCTTGTTACCATTATATTGCATTTTCATCCGACTTACGTAAGTATGCAAAAGTTCAGCTCAATCAGATACGGGGGAAGGGAGGGAGATATGTAAAAATATCATGGTCGCGAAACATAGAGAAAGCTTGTAAAAAAAAAAACAAGAAGAGATAAGACAAAGAAATATCATTAGACTAGGCTAGGTGATCATAAGTAGGTATTTGTTTTCATGGTGAATTTAGGTACTTGTCTACTTGAAAGCTTGTCGCTGACCTACCTACCATTTTTAAAGCACACCCTGGCCACAAAATAAAAAAAAATACCGAAGGTCCACTTTCGCCGTTTTCGAAAACAACTGCCTAAATTGGTGCCTGCCTAGGGTTGCTATTCTGATTTTTGAAATAAATAAGTGTGCTTTATAACACCGATACAATGATTAGTTTATTCATTCACCTTGTCATATGTCCAGGCCTAAATGGAAAGACAGAGTAATAATTACTCTCCCCAACTTGGCTTCTTCAATGACTGTCGTTTTTAAAAGCGGTGGGCAGCTGCGTGCTGTTAGAAATTATACGTACTAACTACATTAATTACTTACTGTTATGACATATACTGACGTGTTTATCCTAGCAAAGACAATGTAAAAATAATCAATGAATAATTTATTATCTTTTATTCAACTCTTACCTAAAACACTGGAAAATTTAAAAGCTCATTCCTGCTGAATGTTTTTTTATTTTGCTTGTTATTTCTAACTTTTTAGAGAGCAAGTGTTATGTAGGTACAGTGCCAGTTTTAACACTACCAGCACCCTGAGCGAGATTTCTACGGCGGCCCCATCTGCCATTCAAAACAAGGCAAGAAATAAAATGAAATACAAAATTATAGTCCATGTAAACTTCGACTAATAGGACGTAGGTAACCAAAGGATTGTGTACCAGTACTAGGGCGAGCGAAGCGAGCGCCCAACTTTTTTGCGTTTTTAATCTTAGGGTGAAACCACCATATGGTGTAAGTTCGCGCAGTTTTAAATTAGAGGCTCATAAAATAAAAAGTATGTTAGCTATAATAACGAAACTTTTTATTTATAATTACTAGTTATTCGGCAACAAATCAACATAATTCTTTTAAACAAAATAAACAAACATTCTTCGTATTTAAATAAAATCGACAATTGGTAATTGCGCGATCTTACACATCCTGGTGTGTAAGATTGCGCGTTGAGATCGGTAAGATTTCGAAATTGCAGCAATTGCATATTAATTGCACCAATCGCAAATAAAAGCCCAAGATCCGATGTAATCCGAGCATTCCTCATGCCACCACTCCCGATAGGAGCTACACTCAATCCAAACTTCTTTTATTGGTTCTATATATTTTTCTTTACATCCTCCACATTCCCACACTTTGCCTTTAGTTTATTATTTTGGTTTTTTGTATATTTCCAAACCTTTTTTGTTTAGGTGTCTGTTTAATTTCCTTCTTTTCTTCATTTTGCTTTTCTAGGCCATTATTATAAGGTGGGCTACTAATGACCTCAGATTTTTTAGTGTGCGCAAACTTACACATTTCGTTACCAGCCCAAACATCGAGATACTACTGCCATCTCTTAGTTTTTATTTAATTATTTCGTACTTGCCGGTTAAATGAAGAGTATTATTATACAAAAATATTAGAGAAATACTAAAATTGTAACAAGTTTTATATCAGTATCACTTTCATTTTGTTGAAGAATAAGATCATAAGTGTTCAAAAACTTTAAACTTACGTAATTGCTGCGTTTTTCAAGGAAATCCAAATATTTTTCGGGAGCACAGAAACGGTCTGTCAGCAATCAAAACACAACTGAAGTTAGCTACAAACTTTACGTAGTTGTCCTGTTAAGACCTATGCGCAATCTTACTGCCCGCGCAATCTTACACCACCCCACCCTATATAGCTATGTATTCCACTTCAATTTAACAAGTGTGGTGAAATACAAATTTAATGTAACCGGAAAGACTGCGAGCACGCAAACGTATTATGTTATTATGCATTTTTACGCAAGAGGGCACGGCAACGGTGTCGGCATTGGTGAATTCGACTGCAGCAGCGGCATGCAGAATGCATGAAAGCCGCGCAATTCTATTGCACTTTTATACATTTATACCTCCACCTTAGCCAGGGATAAAAAGCAAGCGATTTGGACAGAATTTTTGAGAAACCATACCCATGCAACGAGGTTCTTACCTTAATTTTTCGGACACTCGACGCGTCATCACACAAGCACTCTGCCAGGCCGTCAGAGCGCGACTAGTTGTAACGTGAATTAGGATGAGGCAACATCCGGTCGCGAAATTAGGGTTTTGCAAGTGAATTTATAATGATCCACGCAAATCAGTAACTACCCCGGGACAGTCACATTTAATTTTTTTTTAGATAATGTAATTCTTTTAGAACTACGGTCTAATTTTTTATATAATTGTCAACTTCTTATGACTTAGTATTTTTTTTTTGGTAAGCATGTACCGTTTAGTTTAAAATATATATTTTAATAAGAGACCAGATCGGGGTTTGGGACACTCCACGAAAATCAAAGAATCGGGGTATGGAGGGGAGTTAAGAAATGGGACCTCGGACACAAGGGATTGCACCAGCACAGTCTACGGCTAGCCACTTGTCACCTTCGGCCTTCACACCACAGGGAAGTTCAGATCTGCGGAAGTAGCTATCAGTCGGGCCCTTGTAAATCTACATTGATACCCAATAAATCTTGTGTGTACGTTGTGAGTTTTCTTTCCAACGCCTCAAATAGGTAAGTACCCACACGTAAAACGTAACAATTGATTAGCCGTAGGCGAGTCGTCCATTAGGTATCACGTACGTAGTTCAAACAACCAATATCTTAAACAAACATTAGATGAATAGTCCGTTAGTTCTGTTAGTTTTAGTCCATTCTTGATAGGTGAGTTGAAAAGTAGTTGAGTGGTTCAATATGCGTTATGAACTTATGTGAATTGACCTTAGTTATATTGAAAATAGTTAAGATGACTGTAGTTCTAATGATTCGTAACCGTATACAGACATAAGACAGCGTGGGCGCGCCACTGCTCATAAATCTCATAATCATTTCATATTATAAATTATATTAGAATCGATTGGGTGCGAGATTTCGACAAGACTAGGTACAATTAAGAAATCGTTTGTTTGTAAGTTTAGTACTTACTCTTGATAAAAAATATGCCCAAAGTTTTACTTCCTTAAATCGTTTTACAACCATTGATGTAATATATAAGTCAATGTTTACAACACAGTTTGCATAAATATGTGCACTGCCAATCCTACAAAGATCTGCGGGTCTAAAATGGCCGCATTGGATGTTTCATTTTTAATCTGATTCATTTAGTGAAATGTAGCGGAAATGATTTGCAAACCCTAAAACGGCCACATTAATAAATGAATGAAATATGAAATTCATTTCATCAAATGGATCATATTTGATGACGTTAAAAAAATATAGTGACGCGTCCAATCTTACTTTACGGTTTTTGTGAAAATGAATGTTTTTAACAACACAAAGGAACAAAATGTTTCAAAATACTCAAGTTTTGTGTGTTCTACAAATATCAATATAAAATAATAATAAAAATAACATTAAAATGGTGGTTCACCAATTTGACATTTAATATGAATTACTCTTTTCATAATAAGTGGACCATATTACGAATTTCCATAAAAAAACTGTCAAATTAGATGAACTGCAAATATGAAATGTTTGAGGCTCATTTTATGATTCATCAAATAACAATTCATTTTAAGATTTGCTAAATGAAACATATTATGAACGGAATATGAAACATACAATGTGGCCGTTTTGGACCCGCTGTCACCATGACTAAGATATTTTAACTCACACATTTAAGATACTTTTATACCGTTTAAGAAATATCTTTACTCATAAACGCTAATAAAAGTTAATCATCATCTTAGTGACCTCGTAACTAGCTGTCAGATAGGCAGCCTTGTTTAAAATTTAATTACCGAAATGGCGTCGCAGCAACAGCTGTTTTCTGTCTAGCTAGCTGTCATCTAGGGGGGGGGGGGGGCATACAGTGATGTGTTAAACACTCATTGACGTATATATTACTTCGTAAGGACAGGGCGGACCACACGTCTGGGTGTTGGACCTAAAGAGACCCGAAAATGACCCGACCGACGCCGATGTGACGTAGTCAGTGGTCGGCGGTCATCGTGATCTGACATTTGTATGAAAAAATAAAAATGCCTCGATGTTCACTGAAAGGTTGCATAAATTACAACAGGAAGGTCATTAAAACAAATTCAAATTTTACTTCTCACCAATAATCCGCATATTTGATAAACACTAAACTTATTTACATTATTTTAACAATTTTCCAACTTCTTTGTCAATATTACGAAGCAACGCCATATTTACCGTGCAAAACCGATACAACTTTGTAGCGGCGTGCATAGTTGTATTGTTATAGTATAGCCATAATAGTGATCACAGTGCACTGAGTGCAGTCCAGTTCATGCAATGTAATATAAATATTTTATATTACATTGCATGAACGTGACTACAGACGTGGGGACATAACTAAGTAATTAGTAAATACTTTAACATCAACATTACTTTTAAATAAAACTATTCTTTTCTCATAAGTGGTAATGATGACTAATCTATACATAATATTGAAGCTATAAAACAAAAAATAATTTCTCTCTCTATCTCTCGAAATGAAACAAAAGGTATGATTCCGAATTCAGCAGCACGTAGTAGTGCTGGTCCCCATATTTTCTATATGAGTTTATATGAGATTACATCGACAGCCATCTGGTGTAGTAGCGCTCCGGACTACAATGCCTGGCCGTTGCGGGTTCGACTCCCGCGAGGGGCAAATGTTAGGTGTGATGAGCTGCCACGAGCATTTGCACCTAAGTCATGGATGTTTATAAATGTATTTAAGTAGTTAATAAATATATTTAAGTATGTTTATTATCTGTATCTAGTGGCAATAGCACAATATTTGCTTAGTTTGGGGCTAGATAATTGGGTGTTTGTGGATGATTCCGTATATAAAAATAAATTGTATCCACAAACACCCAATTATCTAGCCCCAAACTAAGCAAATCTTGTGCTATTGCGACTAGATACAAATAATAAACATGATACTTAAATACATTTATAAACATCCATGACTTAGGTGCAAATTCTCGTACTCACTCTCGGAATCATACCTTTTGTTTCATTTCGAGAGATAGAGAGAAATTGTTTTTTTATAGCTTCAATGATATGTATATATTAATCATCATTACAACTTATAAGAAAAGTATAGTTTTATTTAAAAGTAATGTTGTGTTAAAGTATTGATATTCATTATAAAGACACGAAAATTAACGAAGTAAAACAAACAAAGTTCCTAAGTTTAACTATAGAACAAGACGTGAATTGAAAAACGCATATAGATAATGTTTGTACAGCAGGCGCAGCGCGAGAGCTGCGCGCGAGCCGCACGAACGCGACCTTTAACTGGCTCGAACGTAAACCGGAGTTGCACGCGCGCTGATCGCGCGCACAGTACAAGCCTTGAAATCGTGATTTCATTTTCAGATGCTCCATACATTATCATCGAGGTATGCGAGTAAGTTTGTATGGGGAAGCTGAAAAAAAACTATCGATTTCGATGTTGCTCCCATAGGAAAAGTTGCTGAAGGTATATGACCAGCTGATCACGTGGTTTTAAGGTGTGTCCTATTCTCTTGTACATCCTGTATATTTGAAACATGTGTATTTGTAATGCAAATTATCCATATTTTTAATAGGGCATTTGACATTTATCCACGGAACACAAGAAATCAAAATATCCTGGTACTACTAAAAACTCCAATAACAATGCAGTATAAAAAAATCTTCAATAATATACCTAATGAAATCAAAACATTGAATAATAATCAATTTAAAACAAAACTGAATAAATGGCTAATCTCACATTCCATAAATGAGTTTGTTAAACAATAAATAGTAATTTCAACATAATTATGATTTGACTGACATCTATGTACCTAATTTAATTTAATGCAATTTAAGACTCAATTTTATATTCAATTTTAGTTCAATTTTATATATAATTTGCATGCCTTGTGTTGGCTAAACATGCTTGGTACGTTCATTTCAAAACACCTATGCATACCGTGTTAAGGCAAATAAAGATTATTTTATTTTACTTTAATTTATGTTGACGTATTCAATTTGAAAAAGCAAAAAGTTATATTTACTTTGATACTACTTTAAATATAACATCTGTGAAATAAAATCTTTTTTCTTAGTTCCTCTTTCGTTATAAGCCGCTCTTACAAGGTTACATCGCATTCGCGACCGCTATGGGTAATTTTGTGGATACTCTTGATGCTATTTGACAGTTGACATCAAAGTCTAACAGATGGGGTTAGTGTGACATGTATGGAGGAAATGCAAGGCGATTAGTTCTGTCAGCCGTATCTTTACTTTTTACATCAATGGCACTCAGATAGCTTGTTCGGATTCTTATTGAAGCGTACGTGCATCATTTTAAACGGCTCCAGCTTGTTTCTTTCTTGTTTCCACTGACGCACTCAAAGACCGCGCCCGCAACTTTTAGTACGAGAGCCCACGACCAAAATTTTTGTCTCATAGCAATACGGCCAAAACCGCATCAAATCGATAGATACGATTATCCTGAACTCGAAAATACCAATATCAGACATTTTCCGCGTAGCGTTTGATCTGACCGAATTTTCAAAATTGTCAAAGAATTTTACCGAACTGCATCATAGCAATATTTCTGATTTGCAGACTGTAGTTGAATGATAATTCTGAGATACCGGAAACATATTTTTCAGACGTTAGTGGTGTAGCGCAAACCCGTAAAATCACTTAAAAAAAATAAAAATAAGACAAAAAAAATGTCTCATAGCAATACGTCTGAAAATCTTTTTATTAGTAAATTTTGGTTATTTGATGCGAACAAAACAATTTTCAGACTGAAATGTGAACGCATTAAATTTTGAGACCGTTTTGAAAATGTTAACAAATTTTACCGATCGGTATCATAGCAATATGTCTGAAAATTGTTGGACATGATAAAATAAGTTGTCCACATGTGCAAATAATTTATATTAGACAAATTAAGTGTAGCACCTTCTCTATCAGACAACTTTTCGATACTCAGATATCATTTAAAAATCGTATTGAGGCATCTTGAATTTTCTGTTACAAACCAATGAATACGTTGCGACCCTGAATTTATTGAATGATAATTAAATGATACACTGCAAGAGATACGATAGCAACGGTGGCACAGAATCGCATTCACCTCGGATGAGATCTTGCACCGTTATATCCTCCGGTAATTTTGTCTTGTCCGCGTTAATTATCTCTCGTCTGATTATCTGCCCGATGTTGTATATCGCTTGTCTCGTTTCGATGTTTTTGAAATATTCTTGATTGCTGACGATGTGACCAGCGTATGGAGCGATATACTTTTTGTTGTCTACGTTATTTTCGTTTTTGGGAGTATATGCTACACTTAAAGTGACTGAAAACAGGTTTTTGGTAATCATAACAGCAATACGAAAAGTTGAAAAAAAATTTATCCGTATTGCTATGTTACAGGTCGAGTAAATTTGTTGACATTTTCAAAAATGCGTTCAGGCTATATGCTACGCGCAAAATGTCTGAAAACAAACTTTTTCGTAATACAATTATAAAATCTATGTACATTTTCACTATCAGACGTATTGCTATAATACCGACTGTCTTTTTTTTTTGACACAGCAGAAATGGCCTCCCACGCAGTTGCTACACTTTCGACCGTTACTACACACCTAGTCGGGTTCAGAATCATACAATCTAACGATTTTATAGGGTTTTTGCCGTATTGCTATGAGACATGGTTTTGGTCGTGGGCTCTCGTACCACATGAGTAAAGAAACGGAACAGAGACAAAGCTTCTAAAGAGCTAGCAAAATTTATACCTATTTTGGTAGGGTTAGCACAATTGTGAAAGTAAAAGTGCCCTGAGGAGGGCCTACATACAGAATAAATAATAATTGAATAAATTTAAAATATAAATGTTCTTTTTTTTCACATTTTTATTAAAATAGGTATTTTTTTTTACAAATTACATACTCTAAATATATTTTTTTATTAGTTTTGGTTTTTAATAATTTGTTGTGTCTTTTAATAGAATGATAAATTCTAAATCTAATATAAAATTTTTTTCAAATAATCCAATGGGAAATTATCACATGGCATATGAAATGTACAATCTTGCAAACGTGCTAATATGTAATTACCAATATTAACAATTTGTACATGAAGATCAAAATATTCGCAAAATTTTTGCTTTAGCAATTCAACAAATGCAATAAAATTGTCAGGAGGTATTTCACACACAGTACAATGTACAACCATATTTACAACACTTTTAAAATACTAAAACAAAAATATTACTACGTATTATGTGAGAAACTCGATAACAAAACAAAACATGCACGACATTCGAGCGTCGTGTCACGCCTGCAAGCCCTGAGATTGACCACTGGCTGATCTAGTTTGAAGCGGTTTCGGCTCATACGTGACAAGCGGCCAGTGGTCACGCACACACACGCGTTGCACTTGTAGTGATGTACCTATCACAGCGCATTCGTATGTAGCTTTGTCTCTGTTCCGTTTCTTTACTCATGTGCTCGTACTATTTGATTGTATTGCCTACATAATAATAATAATATATGTACCTATTTATTTACTATCATAGCGACCCTTACATACACCCTTAGGGTAAGATACATCTTATACTTACAGGGTTACTTGTTAGTCAACCAAAACCGAACACAGTTTTAATTGCCGAAGTTGGCACCCAGGGTCGTAATATTTCAAAGTTGCTCAAAATTATATAAAAACTAGCTGTGTCCGTGAACTACAGGATGATTTGCTTATTACATTACATCCCACAGGAAAATTGGACCTGGATAGGTAGCATCCTATATGTTAATCCAGATCTTATTATATATGTGTGCAAAATTTCATCCAAATAGGTTCAGCCGTTTACGCGTGATTGAGACATAAACATCCAAACATCCTCACAAACTTTCGCATTTATAGTATTTGGGGGGGGGGGGGGGGGTAGGGGGTAGGTAGTATAGTGCCGAATTTTAAAATACCAAATTTCATAAGACCTATGAACGGAAGACCGAAAATTAAAATGTTTAAATGATCGAGAGTTCTTAATACCGAATGTTCAAAATCTCGGAAATTCTAAATACCGATACGAATCTTATAAGACCTATGATCGAACGGAACGCCGAATATTAGAATGTCGACGAAAGTAGTACAATATACCGAAAGTTTTAAAAGCCTACAACTAAGTTTTTAATGTCTAATATCCAAATCACCTACTGCCTTATTCAGAGTGCATTTACTCGTCCAGACTAAGGTTAAACCACTGATTTTTGTACGTTAAAACAGTGGTTTAACCTTAATGCACCCTGAATAAGACGGCTAATGGTTATAAATATTTAAGGTAATAATAATAAAAGTTCACAATGTCGTAGTTTAAAACAGTTTAAATACCTACATTTAATATGAGAATAATGACGTTATTTTTGCGTGCGTATACATATTATAAGATTCAATTGGTTAGGTTAGTTTAGAACAGTGACCATACTGGTTGAGGTTGAGGTTCGGTATATCGGTTATAGGTATTTCATAAATTCGGTATTTTGAACTTCGACGATTTAAACGTAGGTATTTTAGTTGTAGGTATGATGAACTTTCGGAATTATAAATACTTACCCTATTAGTGGGATTGGATAAAATAGTTGAAAGTTGCCGATTGCTGTAACAGGAAAAGTTCCCCCCTACTCCTCCAAGTAAATACGGGAAGAGTAGCCTCTGCATGTGTGTGCGTATCTATAATAAGCTACCATATGAATAAAAAATGCTCGTTATTAATTTATTTAAGAGTAGGCTCTATGAATGGCTCAGTGAGCGTAGTTTCTATGATTTAAACGGCTTTTTTAGATTATGATGATTCATTACACTTTTTTTGACATACTTATTACAATATATTTATTTGATTTTGCTTAATTTAATGTATTGCTATTAATTAAATTTAAATTTTTTGATTGATTGTAAGTTTGCATGCTATCATTATGTAGCAAAACATGAGCACACAATGACTTTGTATCAACATTTGCTACCATGTTTTAGGCAAATAAATTATTAATTCTAAGCAAATAGAATTTGGTTCTATAAAAGGTTAGAAAATGAAACACCAATTTTCATTTTTATTTTATTTTTATGACACGAACATTGTACAACACATAACATATACTTAAGTAATGACATATAATATGTTTTTCAACATTAAATATCGGTGAACGGAAATCTACTTGCGTGTCTAAACCAGGGTACTCACCAAGCCGCTCGTAGCTGAGCTCGCAGTTTCCCGCCGATATACAGTATCAGATACGTTAAATGCTACACGGCTAGGTAAGTAAGTAGGTACCTTGCTTCTGCTTAATATGCGACGTTGCCAAATAAAATTAATGATTCGCCCATCGCGCCTTAATTGTTGCTATGTAAGTCACTAGGGTGTATTAAGAACTGTTTGTGAATGTAAGTTGCTTTATATCAATATTCTATAAACATCTATTTTTTTTTATTTTTTTATTTTTTTTTATTTTTAAAGGTAAGATGTTATATGTTGCTATCTTATTAACATGGAGATTTTAAAAAGGTACTAGGGTATTCAAAAGCTAATCCAGAGGAATAGCTTTTTAGCGTTTTCCTACTTAAGAGACCTTCTGTCATAAGTTATTACGTAAGTAGGTAGCTAACCTAACAACATTTTAGTTGTGAGATACATGAAAACACAATATATCTCACAACTAATACTATTAAATTAGATTATTTGCGATAAATAAATAAATTGTTTCCACAATCACACCAATTATCTAGCCCCAAACTAAGCAAAGCTTGTGCTATGGCGACTAGCGTTATAACTAACGGATAAACATACATAAATACGTTTATAAACCTCCATGACTTAGGTGCAAATGCTCGTGCTCATCACACTAGCATTTGCGCGGGATTCGAACCCGCAACCGCCAGGCATTGTAGTCCGGAGCGCGAACCACTACACCAGACGGTCGTCAATAAAATAAACATAAAAAAAAATATTTAAATATAAAACATAAAATATATATATATTGATATGGCACTAAACTAAAACTGAATATTATTAAATGAAGCAAATGCTTCATTTAAAAATATTCTGTTTTAGCGGCGTACTACTAGAATGAAAATGCAATCATTATCAGTAACATTATAGTAGTAGACGACCGTCTGGTCTAGTGGTTCGCGCTCAGGACTACAAAGCCGGCGGTTGCGGGTTCGAATCCCGCGAGAGGCAAATGTTTGTGTGATGAGCACGAGCATTTGTACCTAAGTCATGGACGTTTATAAACGTATTTAAGTATGTTTATCCGTTATCTAGTCGCCATAGTACAAGCTATGCTTAGTTTGGGCCTAGCTAATTGGTGTGATTGTGGAAACAATTTATTTATTATTTATATTATTATTATAACCTGGTAAGAAAGTATACATAATAAGTAAGTACTTAGTAAGAATACATGATAGTACATAAATTAGTACTTTATTAGTCTATAACATCAATAAATAATATCTACTATACATTTAGATTTTTAATATAATTATATTCTAAAATTGTGAAAAAATAGAATTGTTATTAGAAATGCCTACTAATAGTTTTTATCCGAAACTAAGTAGGTAACACAAACTTTAAGAAAATCAAAGATAGTACACAGTTCAAGAAAAAAAAGACGAGTATAAATATAAATAATCTGATTATCCTAGTGCAAAAATATATAAATATCTTCCTCTTAAAATTTGTTTCCATCTGTATAATACCTTGTTTTGATCTAAACTTAATTATAATAAATCTCTAAAATTATAAAACAATACCCAATAAGACTGTTAATTGATATTGGTAACCAACCATTACTTTTCGATAACAACAATCCAATCAGTGTCTCATGTTCTTTAGAGAAAAAACAATCATTTCTTTATTTTTAACATAAAGAGCCTTAAAAAAAAAAGATGAATCCCTGCAATGGAGACGGTCTCTGCAATTGGGATGTGGACACCCAGTCTAATAATGTGACACCACCAATTCTAAGACATATTTTTTTTAAATCGAACACTTTCTAAGCATAACCTGGTGGAAGGTAAGGTACATTATCATTTATTAAGATAATCATTTTTTGTTTGCTTTAAAATTATAAAATGTATGTCGATTGTTTGGTAGTGTCAGCTAGCCTATAGCCCCTCTCCACTCAAATTTGTCCAATAAATAGTAGCTAAAGAGTATTTTAAAAAATATAATTTATGATATTAAGTTACAAATTTATTGTTGCAAGATATTTTTATGTTACACACCTTTATCAATCGATAGTATAATTGCGTAGCCACGCAGCCTACCAAAATCACAGTTTGATTTACTTCGAACTTTTTCGATGTGAATAGGAAATTTTCAATAAAATGACAACCCGATTTCAGATCCAATGCCGTTTTAGTAAGCATTTACTGAAACGAAACGCTTATATTTGTATAGGTATTTATAAATTTAGTTTCATTTTGTGTTTGAATATTCTTTTACATTCTAATTTCTAATCTTCTCAAAAATACGATTCGCTCTAAAGCCACTTCGACACAGCCCTTCTCAATATCACGACTACAATTTTAATTCTCTTTTATTATATCAATAGAACAAAACCTTATAAAATATTAAAATCCTTCAGTAATATATAATTGCCATTGTTTATAAAAATATAAGAAGGTACATTTTATAATTGTATAGATTAGAAGCAGTTAGAGTTACATTCTAAGCACATTTAACATCTAATACATTTAGTCAAAAGTACATTAATACGATAAAATATTTAATAATAGCTTTAATGAAGTACATTTTTCCTTTAAACGCATTCGAATCAACGCAAAATGATAATTATATTAATTTGGGAAAGTTTCTAAAACCCAGCCAACGTCCTTTTATAATTCGTTGCAAGACACATTCGTCCAAATTGTGTAATTTTAGAAAGTTTCTAAAAGCCGCCAAATGCTTTCGCAATATTAATATTGTTTTGCGTTAATTCGAAATAATAGATTTTATCTTGTCCGAAAACGCTTCACAGCTCTCCTCGAGCCTTTATGAAGTACGTAAGGAGGTCGATGGGCAGAGGGAATACAATTGTCGAGTTCTTTTCTGCGGATATGGTGTTCAGCGTCTGTAAAGATTTAAAAATAAAAATACTGAAGCCATAGAGCCTCCACCTACGTCTCCTTTACAGGTTCGATAATCGAGCCGATTATTTCGCTCCTGCATCGATGAAAAGATTACCTTGGGCGGACTGATTAATGCTATAATATCATAAGTTAATGTCTTTCTCTATAAGTGTTTAATTGGTTAGTGAATGAGTTGAGTGTTAACGACCTCCTTAGCCGAGAGGCGAGCACGCCGAACTATAACGGCGTCGCTATCTCTGAGGTTCCGGGTTCAATCCCCGGTCGGGTCAATGTAGAAATTGAACTTTTCTATATTGCCTCGGGTCTGGGTGTTGTGGTACCGTCGTTGTTTCTGATTTCTATAACACAAGTGCTTCAGCTACTTATCTTAGGATCAAAACAATGTATGTGATGTTGTTCTATATTTATATTTAATGAGTTGCTTTGTCGCACATGGAGTTCTTAGCTGCTTATAAAGGTCTTTACATTGCAGTAAATATACTAGTATGTCATCGCCTTAAAGTAAAAAGTCATTAAGTAGGTTAAATGGAATTTTGAGTCAGGAATGTTTCAAGTTTTATAAAAAAAACAGCGTAATTTTGATATGAGATCATTCTATTTTTATGGTCTCATATCATAGAAATTAGATAAGCGCATAATGCAAAATTTAATATTCAATGTTTTACTTTTATTTTAGATAATTATTACAAAAAAAACTAACTTGGTAATTTTTTACCTCAAAGGTTGCACCGCAAGTTTTAGTTATTGATTTGTAGAATTAAATTAGTGACTCGTCTCCCGTGTTTGGTTTGCTCAAAGAGAAGCTCTAGTTAGTTAAGTTACGATTTAGGTCCACTTGCACAATGATTCGTTAAATGAAATTACCAGTAAACATAATTTAAAATATCATTCTTTTTTGTTCTGTTCTGTTTCAGCCACTGTCCAATTACAGACAAACACAGTATAATGTTTTAAATGTGTTTAGCGTTAATTTAATTAAAGGAGTCATTGTGCAAGTGGCCCCCTAGTGTTTATACATAAGGTACTCCCTAATTAAAAAAAAATATTATAATATAAATCACTAAACACGTTTATTGTTTTACCGCCTTTAATAGGTATGATAGTGCAAATTATCACAGTGCAAGTCGATCGACTAGCCACTTGGTCAGTTGTTGTTTTTATGTTTTGTATCGATCCATTTATTAAAAAACAATCAAGCCTTACCTAACTAAATTAAGTAAGTTCTGGTTATGAGCTATTACCTATTTCAAATAGAAAAATAACCAACCAGACATTGGTACAAATAGGAATAAATAAGTTAGTAATTTTTGACTAAATTATCTATTGAATTAGTGCTTTTTCGGATTTCTTAGATATAAGTATAGTATGTAATGCTCAAATATGTAGAAAAATATGTTTTCTACTAAGGCTGGATACGACGAAACAATAATTTATCTTAGTTTAGCTATTACGAGTATATCTTAACTCATTTCGTGTACTTTTTCTAAATTACATATGGCATACACTGTTCTTAATATTGTTGTTCTATGGTTCAAGTGTGGATGATGAACGAATGTTTAAGCCTTCCAAAATTTTAAAAATCCATTTTCTGTTAGGTTACTTGTCTTAAATGCCTCAATAATTCAATTTTGTAGGATAAGAGAGTGTCTATACTAATTATTGACATCTTGTCAGTTTGTATGCGACCAGTGTCAGTTTGGCTACCTTTGACATTTATATATTCTAGGCTTACTTTATTCTTAGATTTGTGGTTGGTATAATGTAAAATTTCTAAATTAAGCAGTGGTTTACCCTCGAGTTACAACTTGCACCAGCTTGATCGAATCCGGCCAATGTGACTTTTCGCCCTACGGGGGCGATATATCCTTCTTATTCCAAACTAAAAACCACCGGGCTATTATGCAATTATTAAAAAAATACTTACTTGCAAGTACCGCAATTGCAAAGCCGCAGGGCTGTCACTGATGACTTCAGAAGCCTCTCGGAGAGCCCTGGAGGCCTTCTGTTCACCCTCGGCGGCGATGACCTTAGCCCTGGCCTCGCGCGCAGCCTCTGCTTCAGCGGCCATGGCTCGTTGCAGTTGTACGGGAAGCCGAACGTCTTTGCTGTTGGGAATATAAGGTAGCTACAGAACTGTACTTAGGGGTCTGAATATAAATTCAAAGATGAAGTATCTTCTCATCCGCATCTTCATTCAAGACACAGGGCGTCCGCTGCTGACAAAGCCTATAACATAGTATAACTATCTATATAGAAACTAATTATTAACGGTCGAAGTGACGTGAACATATGCATGACTCAATAAGAAATCTGGAGTACTGAGAGTCGTGGATAGCGAATACTGCCGATACGAGACGAGATGCTGTCAGGTCATTGTCACTGTTGAACGTAAACATATTAAATCCTCTTTGATCAACGCTTCAAGTCTTGATTTCTATTTCAGTTCGCGTGATTTTTAATCAACTTTATAAGACACGACGACGCTCCATTGACGTATTTGACGTATCTCAATAAACATACCTATTTCCATACTGTATTAGATATAATATGTACAGTGCCTATATCCAGCGGCCTCCTGCAATCGGTACCAGGTCGTTTGTCCACCTTGTTGAAGGCAAATGTTTGTGTAATGATCACGAATTCATGAGCGATTGTACCTAAGTCTAATGTTTATAAATGTACGTGTATGTATCCGTTATTTAGTCGATATAGTGCTTACAAGATGTACTGGATTAAGGGATCGGTGTGATTGTTGTAAGAATTTTAATTTTCTGTTACAGTAGGTACTCACATTTCAACGCGCTCGACTTTGATTCCCCAAGCCTCGGTAGCCTCGTCCAGCGACAGTTGCATGTTCCCGGAGATGGTCTCGCGTTCACTCAGAATCTCATGCAGAGGTCTAGTTCCCATCGTGTTTCTTAATGTTGTCTGGGCCAAAAGTCGCGTGGAGTGATGAGCATTCTCCACATTTGCGATCGAAATGGTAGCGTTATGGACCCGGTAGTACACCACAGCATCAACGGAAACCGTCACAGAATCTTTAGTCAATACCTGAAAGGATAGATTAGGGTTAGAAACAAAAAAAACAGGAAACCGAACATATTCAATGGACATGGCATGGCTATGGCATGAATATAGAGGGTGCCCTAACATACGGGCTTCGCTCAGGCTAGCTGTCAAAGTCATTTAATCAGTATTACCTATATGCCCTCTTCTATAGGGCACTTATACACGACCCGAAAATAAAACTTATCCCTATTAGTCTTCCTTAAAATAATGTAAACATCTCTCAATATAGTGCAACTTATTTTACCATGTAAGTAGGTATTTAGATTGGCGAGAAAAAGAAAATAATTATTGTAATAGTATTCTAATATAAAGTAAGGTTGTAAGCTTATCTACAAAGACTAACTCGACTGTGTGTTTAGAAAGAGTATCGCGCCACGCCTAAAGTGCTTATTAATAAAAAAATATATTAAAATAATACCAACAAAAAACATTAGGTATTCGTGTTACTTGACCAGCCTGCACACTAAATCGGAGCATCCTCTTTAGGTTTTCAAGGCGCGCGCGCGCACATGCGTGCGACGGCTGCTAAACGGGTAGCTTTCTATACGTGAATACGCACACCAATGTCAAAGAAAACCGGCCACCCCGGCACATGAGTAAAGAAACGGAACAGAGACAAAGCTTCTAAAGAGCTAGCAAAATTTATACCTATTTTGGTAGGGTTGGCACAATTGAATAAATTTCAAATATAAATGTTCTTTTTTTATATAAAGTTTTTTCAAATAATCCAATGGGAAATAATCACATGGCATATGAAATGTACAATCTTGCAAACGTGCTAATATGTCCTTACCAATATTAACAATTTGTACATGAAGATCAAAATATTCGCAAAACTTTTGCTCAAGCAATTCAAAAAATGCAATAAAATTGTCAGGAGGTATTATCACACACAGTACAATGTACAACCATATTTACAACACTTTTTAAATACTAAAACAAAAATATTACTACGTATTATGTGAGAAACTCGATAACAAAACAAAACATGCACGACATTCGAGCGTCGTGTCACGCCTGCAAGCCCTGAGATTGACCACTGGCTGATCTAGTTTGAAGCGGTTTCGGCTCATACGTGACAAGCGGCCAGTGGTCACGCACACACACGCGTTGCACTTGTAGTGATGTACCTATCACAGCGCATTCGTATGTAGCTTTGTCTCTGTTCCGTTTCTTTACTCATGTGACCCCGGTCTGTGTGATATAGGTCGGTACATAACAGAAGTATGTATGAGGTTATGTACATAGTATGCGATAATTAACGCAGGGTTTCGTTATCACTGTGCGCGCGTGCTCATCATCTATAACAACTATTTTATTAGGAGCAAACATTTATTGCAGGAAAATTCCAATTTCCGATGGATATTGGAAATTGAAATGCTATAATGCAATTTTTACATCGGAACAATGCGCTTCCTTTCACTTAAGGCTATAAAAGGACGATTTTGTTTTCCTAACCTAATAACTACAGCTAAGCTTACTTAGGGGAGAGTGGGGATATTGCGGACACTTAAGGAAACCCTTTAATAAAAGAAACAGTTTAAAGAAAATGAGTCAATCTTTATTAACTTTTAAGATTTGGTCCTTTTTTAACAAAATCATCTAAAAAAACTTTGAGTATCATATCGACAAATGTATTTTTTCCTCAAAAAACAAAAACCTTGGTGTCGTATTTCCCCGGTAGGTAACGGGTAAATACGGACAGCAGGTGGGGTAATTGCGGTCAGTCTACTTCTTCTTATAAAAATCACAAATAAAGCCACGGATTATGCTCCCACTTTTGCAATTTTGGTTTTGCAGTACACATAGGAATAAACCGATTTTGTCTCGAACGATACGCGATCACTAATCAAGTAATACTACAAAGTCGTTTGTGCCGATGAATAAGAACAGTGATGTGCATGCGTTTCGATATGTAGTGTTGTGTTTAATAGATTGTCGATAAAATAAATGAGTCAAGATTAAAAAAAAATTGGTCTATCTTTAATTGAAAATAAATAACACTTGAAAAATATCATGCGATGAAATTGCGATGGGACGTGGGTTCGAGTCCCACCTGAGGTCGATGATATTTTTCAAGTGTTATTTACTTTCAATTAAACCTTGCATGGAATTGCTAAAAACAAAAATTTACAATGTTTAAGCATTTCTGATCTTAACCAATAGTCAAATATTTGTAAAAATATTTCTATAGGGTGTTGACGGTAGTATACTAATTCAGCTATACATATAAGGTGTAAGTGAATTAGTGTCAGATATTTTTAGGAGTAACTTAGACTACCACATGGATCACATATAAGATAAATTTAAAATTATAGAACAAATTTTAAAAAATCAAAAAAAAAAAAGTTTTAAAATAAAAAATCTACATCATCCTGTACATGAACCCAAACATCACAAGTAGACTACTACACAACGCTAGCCGATTCATAATCTCTCCAGAATTACATTTATGCACTCAAATAATCATATTACACTGTTCATCATAATATCATATTACTTGGTGCGTGAATTAAAGTTTGTTCTATAATTTTAAATTTATCTTATATGTGATCCATGTGATAGTCTAAGTTACTCCTAAAAATATCTGACACTAATTCACTTACACCTTATATAGCTACAACATTGATCAGAATACGCTGGCTTTGACAGCGAGAAAAAACACTTGAGGAATTTCATCTTGTCACGTGACGTCCTCGGTAGCTTAGTTGGTAAAGCACTCGCCCGGCTTGCGATGGGACGTGGGTTCGAGTCCCACCTGAAGTCAATGATATTTTTCAAGTGTTATTTATTTTCAATTAAACCTTGCATGGAATTGCTAAAAACAAAAATTTACAATGGTCTATCTTTTTTTACTAATTTGTTATTATTGTCAGTGATATAGTTACCTCTGTAAATATGGCAAGAATGAAAAGTAACACCGTGTATATAGCTGGTAAAATACGCGCTAAGAACTAGAACAACAAATGGGACACATAATATTCATGGAGGATTGATCGGCATGTAATTATAGACTGGAAAATGTAGTCAAGGCAACTCTGACAAACAAGTATAACTAGCAGCGGCAAGTCGTCGGTTACAAAGGTAAAATATAAAGGCAAGGTAATAACTGGTGATCGTTGTGAAACATTAATTTGTCCTAGTTTCGACCAACCAGTGACATCTATTGATTTGTACGATGTCGTGGCTATCAGAAAAAGCGGGTCAGTTCTAAATGTAGATGGATTGCCATCGTGATGCAAAAGTGAAGTAAGACTATATTACTACCCATTGTAGATCATAGGCCTCACCATATATTTGTAGTAGTTTTGGGACATATTTAACATAAGAAAAAATGAAAACTAATTTATAAAATAATTAAAACGACTACTCATTTCGAAATGTTAGTTTTGTATAAAGGAATACTTAAATGATAAAATTAATTAACATAAATGTTTAATATAAGCATTATTATACTATGATATAAGTAAACATTATTTAAACAAATAAAAACATTAAGTCGAATTGAGAACTTCCTCTCTTCTAAACTTTTGCAGTGCCCGACGAGGTCCGTATAAAAGTTTTTTTCACTACTACAGTAGTAGTAACTAACACCTTAATTATACCTACCGTCACAATTTGGAATAAATTAGATATTTAGGATGGTAAGATAATATGAAATTAAAGATGTGATTACCTTAACTTTCAATTTCAGTAAAGAATATCACATTTATTAAATAATTGGTATTGCTAGGATTACTTTCATTACAAGGTAGTGCCACAAAATAGAAAAAATAAGAAAAAATACAGAAGGTCCACTCCCGCCGTTCTCGAAAACAACTGCATAAATTGGGCTGACTGCCTAGGGTTGCCATTCTGATTTTTGAAATAAATAAGTGTGCTTTATTACACCGATACAACGATTAGTTTATTCATTCATCTTATCATACGCCCAGGACTAAATGGGAAGACAGAGCAATATTAAATTACTCTCCCCAACTTGGCTTCTTCAATGACTGTCGTTTAACAGCGGCGGCAGCTGCGCGCTGTTAGAAATATACGTACTAACTACATTATATTATATTATCTGTTATGACATATACTGACATTTCTAGGTGACGTGTTTATCCTAGCAACGACAATGTAAAAATAATCAATGAATAATTTAATATGTTTATTATCTTTTATTCCACGCTTACCTAAAACACTGGTGTTATACCAGTGACGATTTAAGGAAAATTTAAAAGCTTATACCTGCTGAATGTGTAATGGAATGAATGATTGATCGCTATCAAAACTTATCTTTACCTTAACTACTTACTTACTTTACTTTACTAACAAGAGAAAACCTAGACCAAGTTTTATATACCTTTTAATATTATTTAGAAATTTAAATAACGTGTAATCATAATTTTGTGTTGTATTCAAACATCCAAACACACTGCAGCAGTAATAAAAACGCTTATGTCCATTTTTCGCAATAACAATGATCAATGCGTAGTAAACTATCGTGAGTGACAGTCCGCTGTAGTACTGCCCCGGATCGTCCGAGATTTCTAGTAAACGCAATTGTCAATTTGTGCGTTACGATTTTGACGCTTAGTTCCAAGAGGCCTATCTGTCTAGCGCGCCGCCGCTATACGTAATTTGTGGTAGACTCAGAAATACTACATCAACCGATCTACTTTAATAATAAAATAATCTGCTGTTAAAAATGGAATTTGTGGATAAATATTATAATTTACGAACGGTCGAAGAAATTGCGATGTATGTCCAATGCATAAGGCCTCTTTTGGCGCGGGTCGGCGTAAGTACTTTTCCTTTTAATAGAAAATGGTAAAAGTAAGTAATTCTACTCAAAAAATACCTACATTTTTTTATTGTTCCCTAATCCATTTCTATCAAACATTTTATCATTTAATTTCATAAAACATTGTTTCGACAAAATCTTTTTTGGGCAGTCGTTTGTTCTATCAATAATGAAATTGTCAAATGTTTTTTCGACCTTACGTCAAAGCGCGAAATGCATTTTCGACAACCTGTGTTAGGCTCAAACATAAAAACCCTTACAATTACATACCTATCGCTAGCATATCGATCATGACCTGAACTGAAAAAACTCAAAGAAAAAAACACGCGTAGTGTTTTTTCGCTACCGCCGTTGAAAATTTTCAGTAACATGTTCACTGCGTCACAACGTCAACGGACACAAAGCTTTTACACGAACTTCACCTACACAGATGTCAACCTTGGCTTTGACGCGGCCACAGAAATAGCTTCACTTACCACTTTATCGACGTGTCAAACATGTTAAAAGGGCACTACGACACGGACATGCACGTATAACAATGAATCAGACATAGTATCCACTAGGTGTACATATCCCAACTTGAATCATTACAAGGTGGGATAATTATGTACACCTAGCGTATCTCAAAGAGGCCTCTTACTGTTGAATCTGTATCTCCACGAACGCCTTCCAAAACGACCGACTTTCGTGCCGTCATTTACCTCGGGAGAGATAAGTACAAATAATAAGAATAATTTATTAAAAAAACACCATATATAGGAAATGCTAAAAAAAGTTATGTAATGAGCCGCAAAAGGGTCCCCTACTCAGCATTTGTCGTGGCAGCTAGAGATAGCTGCCGCTACACTGGTATTCTGCTTGGGCCCTAGTGGTAAAAGGAATAATAAACATTAAAAATATAACATCTAAATCTATTGATTACAAATAATCTTATAATAAAAATAACAATTATAATACAAAGACAGTCAATTAATTTTAAAATTCAAAGGAGATTCACGCCCCGTACAAAAAGTACCAAAAATTAAAATTGCCGGCCATAAAAGATAAGTAATTACCTCTATTTTTATAGTGATATTATAGTGATATTATTCTTAGCATTTACCATTATGTATGACTGTAAGATCATTGAGGTGTGATTGAAGTTTGAAATCTGGAAATTTTGTCATATCATACATATATATATTTTTTTATGAAAAACAGTGTGAATATTATTTCTATAAAACACAATAATTACCGACATTCTCTCACATTTTCTCTATTCTTATATTAACGTCTTCTAAACCTTCTGCTGGAGGTCTACATCTTAATAGCTATATGTGTGCTTCGCGACTATGATAAGCATTATACTACTTAGTAATCTCTTTCTTTACCTGTTTTTCTTTTTCTATAGTTACTGTAGCTGGCAATTCAATAAGTACTTAGTATGTACAGAACAGCACAATGAAAACAATAACTTAATTTCTAGATCTAAGTTACTTTTAAAATCATGCAAAAACTAGACTTACAAACTTTAATTACAACTTTAGTAATAGCCATAGATATAGTATGTACAAGATAGACAATGACTCTTTGCAAATGATACAAAAAATACGACCGTACATCTAGCACACAAACTATCGAATTCGAATCGTTTGCGTATTTTCTTACTATTCAAAAACGTACTCGATACGATTGCATTTGTATTTGGTAGCACGAAATGGTATCTATCGACTAACGACAACTCGAAAGTCAGAAAGACACTTTCCTTAAATGATGCCCTCTTCACACGGCGCAAAATGACCGGAATGGATGAATGGTGCGTTCTAAAATCTAATATGTTAGATAAACCTTTTTTTTTTTTTTTTTTTAATTGTACCGAATAAAGTTACGAAGTTACATAAATACAATTTACGCCACATGCAATTTATTACTGATATTTTGGATTTTTTTAAGCATTTTTTAAATAATGAAATCAAGAAATATACACCTATAGTTATGAAACATATTGTTAGAAAATATTACATTTAAACGGCCTTCATCTGGCAATAACGACTTGCTTGACGGATGTTTGTCATGTTTGTCAAGCCGTATATTTTAAAATCTTGTTTTGGAGCGTAGCGAATCCTAAGTCTATGGTTTTGATAAACTTATATTTTGGCGAATCTTCGAAATGGGTAGCACCAACCACCACAATGTGGTGACCACATTGAAAAGAATAGAAGGTGGTCTATATCACTGACAGAGCCACATAATTTATAATATGGAGTGTAAAAGAACTCGAAAGAGAGGATTCGTGAGTGACATAGAGCAAAATTTACATGAATCTTTGAGCGCATTGGTAAAACTCATAGAAGGGACAAAAATGAATAAATGATAGTTTTTTTACTTATATTTATGTTATGTACATACAATGTATGTTGTAATAAAAAGTGATAAAAATATTTTGATTATTCAATTTTACCAATTAAATAATCCTCTTGAGCTGTTGTCTTCGGAAATCTTATTAAGATATCGAGTAGGTATGTAGGCAGTATTTATAATTTAGTGCATTAGTTACCTATTTACTTCTATTATTTATTAGCCAAATGATGTTCTTAGAGCATCTAACTAACGTTCTAAGCTGTTGTTTGTTTGCCCTAAATGCTTCGTCATGAACCGGATGCATAAAAATAAAGAGCACACCGTCAACAAATTTCAACTTGATTCTTTTTCTTGAAGATTCATATTGAAGAATACTCGCTTTTTGTTCCAAGGATAGGTACTTATAATTTGAAAGCAACAAAAAGAGTATTTTTGTTGCTTTCAATCTTTATCTGTCCCAATTTGGCCGTGAGTCGATATTGGTGCTACAACACCTTACAACCACTTTTCACTAACAGTATCAGGATTTTAAGTTTTTCTTTATTACCTATATTCTTTAGGCTTATTTGACACAGTGTAGTGTTTCGCGCTCCGGACTACAAAGCCTGGCGGTTGCGGGTTCGAATCTCGCAAGGGGCAAATGTTTGTCTGGTGAGCACTAGCATTTGTCCAGTCACTATGGTACAAGTTTTAGTTGGGGCTAGCTAATTGGTGTGATTGTGAAAACTAGGTAGATATGTACCTATTTATTTATTTCTCGGAAAGAAATGAAGCTTTAATGTATCTAACAATTTTTATTGTGAAGAAAAGATCATTAGGACTACACACTATTGGATTTATTTTTCTTGTTCTTTAACATCTTCTAAGCAATTCAAACAAGGATCATGATTTAGCTTGCCACTTCATCTTTAATCAATGCATCAAAAACACGAATTGTTTTCCGAGAAACACCTTCTCACTGCAAAATTGACAGTGACGTTCTCGATTTTGAAAAGTGGTTTCGTGCTACCATTTCTCATACAAAGTTTAATTTACGTCACGCTTACTATTCGAACTCGATACCAAAGCAACGTCACAAGGTTCGTGCTAGTGTTTTTTAGTTCTCGTTGTGACCAAGCGACGCTGCTTAGATTTTCTTACTAAATATTTCGAAGGCGATATGTTGCAGGGATATCATTAAAGCCGTGATATTATAATTTCACGAGTGACATTATAATTACACTGATTATTGTCAATCGTTTGCATTACTTACAATTTAACGGACTTGTTTCAGTGCCATTATAATTTCACCACACCGATACAGTGAAATTGTAAGGCAGTGATATTTTGACAATAACACTGGCTTAAGAAAGCCGTTAGATTATCAGAGCGAGCGCTGATTGGTCCGTTTTTATTTACCAACTGAGCTACAAGTATTAAACATAGAGTTAGGAAATAAGAAACAGGTTTATAAAAATATATAGCTATAAAGCTTTAATAATAATAAAGGATTAAAATGTACTAAGAATCAAATAATGTTACTTAAACAAGTCAAAAGTTTCAATGATATGTGAAAAATGCTCACGATCACTCATTTCTAAGATAATGACTATTTACTTGACAAATACCTCATAAAAGCACCAAAAATATATAATAAACCGATATATTAAAAAAGGTACGCTCCAATGTTTACAACTAATGTTTTGCAAATGGCGACTGATTAACTCAATTGACCAATTAGAACACGCGAGGCTCCCACCACAAACTCAATTCATAATAAACCTAGATTTATACACCAGTGAACATACAATATCACTGAAAAAAGCCCGTGAAATTATACGAACTAGTCGCCATTGACAATAATCAGCGTAATTATAATTTCACTAGTGAAATTATAATATCACGTCTTTGACAAAATCCCTGCGACAGATACGAATACGCAAACGATTCGAATTCGATAGTTTTTTGTGCTAAAGGTACAGGTATGTGTGTGTGTAGTAATGTTGTTCAAGCCACAACTTTTTATCGATAAGTTGCAACCGGGTTCAAATTGATTTATTAGAAGTCACAATCGCCACGGACCTTGAAGCACATAAACTTTAGGTCCTAAAGTTAAACTTAATCTTTTAACAAATTTGAGGTGAAATTCACTATCACAAAAATTAACACAAATACAGTTGATGTTTATTATTAAGATGTAAATTGTCAGTGGTCAATAAGATTGGAAATAAAAAACTTATGATAAAATTAAGTGAAAGAATAACTCAATATAATTCAATCAAAATAATATTCACGGATCTTCTTTGTTTAAGTTTAATATGTTAAAAGAGTGGTAAGAAGTAAGACTTGGTAAAACATATAGTTATCTGCTATGCCGGTATCGTATCTTAAAAAAACCATAGCATAATGTATAAAAACGGCAAAAAAATAAGGTTTGTTGTATTGGAGCCGATCTAAATATTTATTGTACTCTGTTTTTTAGTATTTTTTGTTATACCGGCAACAGAAATAGATCATCTGTGAAAATTTCAACTCTCTAACTATCACGGTGCGTGAGATACAGCCTGGTGACAGACGGACGGACGGTCGGACAGACGGACGGATGGACAGACAGACGGACGGACAGACGGACGGATGGACCGACGATCGGACCGACGGATGGACAGACGGACGGACAGACGGACAGCATTTTTGAATTGCTTTTTATATGACCCTAGACACTGCGCGTGGCTTGAAACTTACTTGGCCGGTTTTTTATAAGGATATAATTATTATCAGCGTCATCATTTCCGTCATAGGACGTGCACTGCTGAACATACCCTTCCCCAGTGACTTCCAGATTGGCCGGTTGGAAGCGACCTCCACCCATCGGTGTTCTGCAACTTTGACACCAGGTCGTGTGTCCATGTTGTGGGTGGACGTCCTATAATAAGGACATTATAAGGATATAAGTGATAATGCATTTATTACTTACTTCTTGAGGCGGTATGTCGTAGGTTCGAGTTCGAAGATCAACTCGTGCGTAAGTGTCGATGCAAGGTAGAATGAAGAAGATACCTGCGTACAAACAAACATTTGTTTTACTCAATCACATGCATATTATCTAAAGGTACCTATATACCTTCTGAATTGAAGACATTATTTTTATTTTTATACTGATGCTATTTACATAATATATCTGTAGTTTCAGCGGATTTCGTTTAATATTAATTAAATAGTTTGTAACATCTATGTAGAAGCTGTTTAAAAACGGAGTTATCCTGTTCAAATGTTCTTATAAACCTGATTCGCAGAAGCAAATCGAAAGTAATAACATCACGAAAGCCACCGCCGCCTGCCAGTCAGTTTATTTAGTTAGAATGATGCTGTAAATAAACTTAAATCTTGTTGCAGGAAACAGGTAGATTTTTATTTATATTTATCTTGGAGCTGTGAAACTTAGTTATACCTAAACCCGTTATAGATTCAAGTTGTTATTAATTTAATATAAAACAGATTTAAAGTAAGGTGTGATGGTGTAACGTGTTGGTTGCTAAAAAATCTTTCTTACGACTACGATTCGCTGCGTAGTTGCTACGAAATCTTTGTAACGACTATTACGGCTCGCTACGTACGTTGCTACGAAATCTTGGTTACGACTATCGCTACAGAGCCTACAGATCAATTTCGTAGCTTCAAAAGAGCGTAGCTCTAACTATGAATGGAATTTGATGGAAATCTAAATATGTGTGTTCGTTTTGGGGGTAATTCACCGTATCAAAATTATTTACCTATTACTGTTATTCCTAAATATTAAAATACAACATCAAGGTAAATCTAAAACAAAAATAAATTAGATTACAAAAATATGCCAATGATCATATTTGCCCAAATTTACCTAACATAAGACATTTGTTACCTAGATGTTTTAGGATCAAGAATCAAAATATTTTGCGGGCATTCTGATTTCTTTCATCTGAAAATGGACTGGCCACTTGTCCTGATTCAAACATCAGAGGTTTTATCAAGGTAAACACTCTGCACGAAGTAAAACTGCACGTATTTACAAAAATATTCAAACAGCTTCTTATTAAGTTAAATGTAATTCAATAAAAATATCTACTTTGATCCGAAAATTCTGCAATAAAATGTTTTATGTTTTTCAAGCGCTACGGGTTGTGAATATTGCTATTCGGTTTGAAATTTAATTTTGATACTTTCGAGAGCTGTAACAGCGGGATACTTATAGGATTAGTTAGTTTGCTTATCCATCTTAAGTCTAATCTAAGCTAATGTTTGACAAGTAAATATGCCTCATGGCATTATGTTCACTTTGTGTATGTTTTTTTTTATTTGTGCATTAAGTTAAAAATGTAAATAAATCCGAGATTTCGTCTAAGGTTGAATTTAACCCATCCCTAGATTTTTAAATTAATCATATCACGTAAGTTTAACAGTATAACGTGTAAGTGTCAGGACTACTCGTCGTCAAAGTCGGGGCAGGCACCGTGCTGGCTGTCCAGTTCGTACATGTGATGGCACTCGCAGTCAAGGTCCGGGTCAACATGATGGATTTTGTTCGTATTTAGAATAGAATAGAAAAAGATTTATTTGACACACAGAATACAAAAGGAAAAAAAAAACATTTACAGGATAATAAAAAGCAATATGTGTCAACAAGGCCCCCGCTCAGCATTTGTCGTGACAGTCAGGGACGTATCACGACGCTGGTTTTCAGCAGGGACCCTGACGGTAGGCTCGGACCATACCCGACCGGAAACCCGACTTGGTTAGCGCGGAATCAATCCATCGCTAAGAAAAAAGGTTGTTGTTGAACGGACTCTTGCGGATGCTTACGGATTCCGGCAGAGCCTAGACCGAGCCAGAGGTACGAAGCACGGCACGAGAGAGAAGAAAAAAAAAAAAAGACAAACAATAACATTAGACAAAATAATAACAGACAGAAAAAGACATTAATACAAGATGACATAAACAAAGCCTCACCTTTGCCAGACAAAAGAAGCATCACTATTTTTGAGCCAAAATAATAAATAATTAAAACGGTTTCGCTCAATTCGGAACACGCTCCAAATGACATATGTTACCGTACTAGTTCGTACCGTAGTTTATTTGATCAGTGGTGCGTACCTCGCATTACTCATGGTAGGTGATACTTAATTTGTCCGACCGTACACACAATTCATTTGTTGGTAAAGTGGGTAATCAGTAAAAATGCCAACAATTTCCGGCATGTGCTTGACCGTGCGGAACTTAGAAGATCAGAACATTATGTTTTACTTAATCAATATAAAGTACTTTGTGGTTAGTAGAACAAAAACAGGCATTAAGTACTTTACGTACACAACCAGCTAGATATTACACAGTGCATAAATATTGAAATACAGTGGTCCCTTCCAAAGATACATACCACCCATTCGGTGCAGATTACAATACACTATACCAGCCACCTGGCCGGTAGAAACCAGCGGTAAGCCTAAACAAATTTATTTCGTTGTATAAATAAAAGTAAACACAACATCAATTCAGCACCTAAACAATGCTCTAAACGAAAACTTACCCCTAGAAAAGTGATGGTCACTGTTTGGTGGTCTAGCGCCGGTGTGATTCATCACAGCTTCTTACCAAACGGGGTGAGCATTACTGCAGATGTGTACTGTGAAGAACTGAACACAATGATGGAGAAGCTGGCACATCTCCAACTAGCATCGGTCAATCGCTCGTCTCCGCTGCTCCTGCATGATAACGCGCGACCTTATACTGCACAGCAGACGGTCTCTAAGTTGCAAGAACTAAACCCGTCCTTGTTAAAAGACGGAGAGCTTAACTAAATTTATTTTTTATTTGAAAGGCTCATTTATGCCATTATGGATGGAATATGTCATCGTTCAAATGTCCGCTGCGCCTTCGTATGGTGGCACGAATCCGAGATGTCCAATTTATAATGATTCTGCTGCATAGATCCGGCTGAATCCGCACCATCAGTAACGTTTTGTGGATACATTGCCACCTGGTGAACCTCATGTGGGTTGTGGTCATCCCATATACGGCAATTTTGCTTATTAACAAAACCATTCATCCAAAAATGTGCCTCGTCGCTAAAGATTACTTTCCGGCCAAAATCGGGGTCCTCTTCCAAGTGTTCCGAAGCCCATTCAGCGAACATACGGCGTTGTCTATGGTCATTAATTGTCATCATTGTTGTCTTTGAGCTCTTGGGTCAGTTGGATCTTGCACGGATGCAGGCCTTAGCCCGACGCAAAGTTAAAGTCTGCGAAAGGCCGACGACCAGTAATTTTATGTAATTTAATGCCTCACCATTAACTGTTTCATTACCTTAATAAAAGCAGTCGAAAATAGACCTTGAAGTTTTCAATAAGCAAGTGATATTCATACAGCAGGGCTAGAATGTGCGCATTAATAAATTTATCGATAGGCATGACAAAAATTGTCTACGTAGATCAACGTTCTACGCTCAACACGACTTCAACGTCTATCTATACTAATATTATAAAGAGAAAAGATTTGTATTTTTGTATTTTTGGATGTTTGCAAGGGATAAACTATATATATAGTCCTCCTTGTCGTGTCCGACAACGGCGACCTTAGACTCTTCTATCGTGAGCACGAATGTGGCTGGCGAAGCCAAACTTTGATTTGAACACCCGGTCACATAGGGGACAGAATAGCTGTCCATCCGCGTTATAGGTGTAGTTGTAGCTGGGTTTAGGGCGATTCTTGCGAGTTTGGCGCTTTTCGTCGAGTTCCTTCAGACGACACTCTTCAAAGTTGGCTACCCCTTTTTTTACAGAATGACGCCACTCGGGTCTGAGAACAGCAAGCTCCTCCCAGCATTCAGTGGAGATACCGCAAGCGGCCAGGTTACGTTTAAAAACGTCCTTTTACCGCAGATACTGCCCCCCGCGTTTGCGCTTTCCACTAGCTAATTCAGAGTAGAAAACGGACTTTGGGAGTCTACTGTCATCCATACGGTGGACGTGACCACACCATCTTAACTGCATTTTCATGAGTAATGCCTCCACGCCAACCATACCCGAACGACGCAACACTTCACTATTAGGTACACGATCTCGCCATGTGATCCGCAAGACATTACGGAGACACCGCATGTGGAAGGTGTCTAGCTTCCTGATATCAGTTTTGTATAGGCACCAATTCTCGGAGGCATACATGAGTATTGGAAGGACTAGTGCCTTATAAACAGAAAGCTTGGTGTGCAGCTTGAGGTCGTGAGATTTCCAGACTCTCTGTGTTAGCTTTCCGAAAGTTGCAGCAGCCTTGGCTATGCGGGTGGGAATCTCGGATGCTAGGCGATTGTCATTCCGAATCTGGCTACCCAGGTACTTAAAAGTTGAGACCTCTTCCAAGATTGAGTCACCCAGAGAGACATTTGACTGGTCAGCGCTACAGCCTCTTGGTGGTTGCTTGAGCACTTGGGTCTTGGAAACGCTTATGACCAGGCCAAACTTAGAGCACGATTCGCTAAGAGAGTCCAGGTATTGTTGCAAGGCTTCCAGTGTATTAGTCATCAGGCATACATCGTCGGCGTAGAGAATATCAACTACAGAGCTGTGCGATACTTTGTTCTTGGCCTTAAAGCGGGAGAGATCGAAAACGCTTTTGTCTGTGCGAACATTGAGCTTAATTTGTCTGTTGCAGCGAGTGAGTGCGTCACTCATGACGGCGGCGAAATACAAGGCAAACAGGGTTGGAGCCATGACGCACCCTTGTTTAACGCCTGCTGTGACAGGGAAGCAGTCCGAAAATTCGTTAAACTACAAAGCCAATTTCAAAAATTCTTTCACCATTAAAAAGCTCAATTATTTTAAGGTAATATGGGCTACTTTAAAATCCAGAAAAATGCACGATTCCCGAGGGATACGAGATAATTCATTATAGAGGGCGCTGATTTCATAAAGAGGGCGCTGATTACTATGTAATGTACTTCTTAGCAAGAATATTTAATGGAAAAACAATTGTGTTACTTTACAGGTTTGGATAATATTATTAAAAGGCTTCAAATAACAAAAAACAATATGATAATAATCATATTTTAGAAGTTTCTATAGTCATTTTTATATATTTTTAATACATGAGCTCCATCTGTTGCCGACTGGATGAATGAAAAATGATGTAAAAATGACAATTGACAACTTGCCAAAAGCAAAATTAGGCTACTCAGAGACGGCCAATTTTTGGTTATTATCTATACGTGTTTCTTAAGTTGATTTTAATTTGCACGAAAGTCACATTATTGTATCGTTTACCAACAAATATTTTTCCTTAAGAATTGGCGCGAAGCAATCTAGATAGCCAGTAATGTTTTTTATTATTTTCATGAGGGTTACTGGTAAATAGAAGATAAATAATACATATTAATTTATTTCGTGCTCTGGCAAATCATACCTAGCTACGCAGCATATTTATTTAATTTAACATAATTGCACAGATGTAAAATATGATACATTCGTGAAATCTGATAACAAAGAAACGCTCATGGCTAGACGACCTATCGTTAGGGCCACTACTCATCAACAGATGGCGCTGGCTGAATTCAAATATAAAAGCAACAATTAGGGCCCTTTCCAAAAGGATCTACAGCTTATGTTGTATCTTTACGAAAGTGTGTTTGTTTGTTTATTTTCTTCGAACAAAATAACTAAGAAACTTTCGCTTTAAGTTTTGTATCAAATGATACGTCAAGGAATCTTGGCACTTGGTAGGTTAACTACTTGGCAGTAGATGACGTTTATTAGCGAGATTTTACCTTGCTTTACTGTGTTGTTATAATACTTTTTATAGCATACTCTTACAATATTTCATACATCTACTCTCCAAAAGAGGGCGACCAAAGCTAATTTGCGAAAGAATAAAATTTTGAAAACAACTCAAATAACAGTAGTACGTAGTATAATAGTATTATACTCTATTATTGTGGTTGAGTTAAAAATGCATTATTAAGAAAACAATCAATTATATGTGTTCGTCGTAGCAAGCGCTTTAAAAGGAGTTAGTCAGTTTGCTGCTATTGGTACAAAAGTGTTTCGCATAACAACGCTTCGTTGTCCAATGCTACTTCGTTTTCATTAACATTTGAGCCATAACAAGTCCACTGCTGAGCATTTTAGATTTTTAAGATAAGCAGCACTTGAAACAGCACTTCTTGACGTAAAGTATGGTGCTGGGTTTCTGTAATTGTGACAACTCTGAGTAGAGCGGTAGTTGGTTGAGCTTGAAAAGTGCTGAGGTTTTCATGGTGGTAGCGCAGCGGTGGCACCCGGAGATTCTTAAAGTCAAAGTAATTTATTTCTGTAAAATGGCCATCGAAGGCACTTTTACATGTCCCATTTTTTTCCCCTACCACCGCTTCGGGATTACACATTGGCTGGTGATAAGAAGAACCGGCGCAACAAACTCAGTCACCTTTAGAAAAGGAACAGTCCGGTGCGCCAGGTTGATCCAGTATCCTTTTGCTGCTGGCCTACCACTCCGTATCGGTGGATAGGACCAGTCGTTGCCCGGGGGACACGAGGCGCGCAGATACTTGAGTGGAGTAAAGCCGATCCACCGCCAGTATTGTATCGCAGCGCGCATACAAACAAAGTGGACACCCAACTAAACTAGGCAATGCGCATAATTACGTGGTTGATAAAACCTACCCCACTCCCTTAGCTACCTGTTCTAGCTCATATACCTTCTCATGTCGGCGTCGAAGTAACGCTGCTGCGTCTGAGTGAAAGAAGTGCTTACGTCAAGGAATGCCGATCCAGAATATACTAGAGACATTACCACCGCAGCGACTTTCATCAAGATCCCCGATCTGGACTAATAACAGCCTAAAAACCGGATCCGGAACCGAAACCAGCTTCAGTCGGAAGACAGCGTGGCAGTTATGTTGAGACAGCTTTGAAGATCCACAAAAACACTTAATTGTGGATCCGACATCAAAGCCCGCTGGTTTTAGTTCTACACGCCAAGTATGGGTAAGGCTAAATTGGTTCATGTCATGCGGGCGTACCAATCACCATTTTCATAAGTGGGGGCTGAAGCAGTCACCTGCGATTGTGTACCCCGTGGTATCCGTATCAAAACTTAGCTCACATTGCTAACGATTGAATCGATATTTCATTTGTAAGGATTCTAGCAGCTCAACAACACACGATATGATGATGACAATAAATAAATCCGCAGGACAAACTTTCTCGATGGTTGGCATCGACCAAAAATAAGAGTGCTTTTCTCATGGGCAATTATAATGTTGCCCTTTCTCGAGTAAGATCTCTTGAAAATCAATATGTTTTGTTGCCTCCTATATACCTACAAACAAATACCACTAATCATAGTTAAAGCTGTGAGGTAAAAATTAAAAAAGTAGGGCAAAACCTATTAATTTAAGTGAAGCCCCCTGTCAGGCCAAGGTCAAGAGACACAATAAAAAATCTATTATTCGCGGCCACCGGTGGGGCAATTGAACCTTGATAGGTTAATACTTGCAGCCCGCCCCGGCTTCGCCCGGGTGGACATTTATGTGAGAAACTTTGTTACAATTAACGTAAAGTACATCGATGAGTCTATAAGCGGGACATAAGTAGTCATTTTTAATTATTATTTATGTAGGTAGTATAGGTTTATTTTTTGTAATCTACATATATTAATTACTAAAAGAATTGTTGTTCATTTAATTAGTCTCGCTAAAAATTGAGAGCGACTGGACTGATTTTGCTAATTTGATGTTTAAATTTTCGTGTAAGTCCAGGAAAGGTGAGAATTATTGGAAAAATTGCAAGGAAAATACTAAAAACGACAATTTTATTTTATTATACAAAAAACTGCTTGTACAGGGTACGTTGGCGGTACGAAGTTCGCCTGGTCAGCAAGATAAGTTATATTTTTAAATAAAAAAATCGAAAACCTCGACTGCGTGGAAAGTGAACTTAAAAGATGAAAACAAGATTTAAAGAATCAATTTGCAGTCTGAAGCATCAAATCTATGTTACTTGATTCGGCTTTTTCTACGCGGATTTAAATTACTTAATTAGGTACTTACGCAGTGCATACCAAGTCAATCATCATTATGCTGTTAATGGGTTTGATGCCTCCGACTGCAAATTGATTCTTTAAATCTTGTTTTCATCTTTTAAGTTCACTTTTCACGCAGTTGGGTTTTTAGATTTTTTTTATTAATTAATTTTATTTTTGACTTTTTAGTTTGTTGTTCTACTACTACTTTTCAATGAACTATAAAGCCTTATTTGTAACTCTTCATTAAAAAAAAAGGGTTTTAACTCTAGTAAGTAGTATCTGAAATCGGTTTTTCCCGTTTAATTCATGTACCAATATGAATTCCGGGTAATAACATAGCCTATGTCACTCCCACAACTGAGACGAATCTAATGACATATCATATGTTGAAATCCATTAAACGCTTTTACTTTCAATTTTTTCAGTGTATTTTTTGCCTGTTCCCTTTGGAATTTTGGAAAATAAAGTATTGAATACTATTAACAATGAAAATATGTGACTCTTAGTTAATAAAAGAAAGTTTCAAAATCGATTTATCTGTATTGCAGATCCGTTTTTCCCGCGTAAGTTCTGATCCCGCGGAAATTTCGGGAAATAACACACCCCTTGTCACTCCCACAATTGAGACGAATCTATTGATATATTATACTTTAATATCCGTTAAACGGTTTAGGCTGTAGGGCGTGCCAAAGAAATAGATATACTTACATACATACGCTCGAAAAACATAACCCTCGTTTGGCAGTCGGGTAAAAAGTAGCATGTTCTGTTTGGCAAAGTTGTTAAAACAATTTCTTTGTCGACTTTGGTTTTATTATACCACAATACATACCAGGCCCTTTAGCGCCGCCGGATAGCAAGCGTCCGAGGCGGAAAATGACTGCCCGTTCGTACTCTTGCACCACCTGCACAGAAATAGATTTAGTTACACAGTTGATCTATGCAGGGCGAGTACAAAACAAAAAAAATATTTAAATAAATAAATATTGGACAACATCACGTTGTCATTCATTGCTCTGATCCTAAGGTAGCGAAAGTGAAGAAAGTGTTACAGAAATCAGAAACAACGACGGTACCGCAACACCCAAAATTTAACTGAACATAAAGTATAAAGCTGATTTTTAGGGTTCCGTACCCAAAGGTTAAACCGGGACCCTATTACTAAGACTCCGCTGTCCGTCTGTCTGTCTGTCTGACCGTCTGTCACCAGGCTGTATCTCATGAACCGTGATTTTCACAGATGATGTATTTCTGTTGCAGCTATGACAACAAATACCAAAAAACCAGAACAAATCAATATTTAAGGGGGCTCCCATACAACTTACGTGATTTTTAGGGTTCCGTACCCAAAGGGTACTCCGCTGTCCGTCTGTCTGTCTGTTCGTCTGTCACCAGGCTGTATCTGATGAACCGTGATAGTTAGAGAGTTAAATTTTTCACAGATGATGTATTTCTGTTGCCGCTATAACAACAGATACTAAAAAATATGATAGAATATAATAAATATTTAAGGGGCCTCTCATACAAAAACGTGATTTTTTAGCCTTTTTTATAGATAATGGTTGGTACGGAACCCTTCGTGGGCGAATCCGAGTCGCACTTGGCCGGTTTTTTTGCTTGTTTTTATAGATAGGTAATGGATAAGATTTGGCCTAAGATCAAATTTCCTAATTGCGCCTAGTTAGGCGCAAGCGTTATGAAATTATTAAGATCGCATTGGTTAAGCTAAGCTTGAATGTTTTTTTATACATTGAACGCCAGCTGTTACCTATTTGCTATTTACTAGACGCTTATATATGCTTTTATATAACCTAATATCTTAATATATAAAACAAAGCCGGGTTTCTTACAACACTTATAACTCGAGAACGACAGAACCGATTTTCATGATTTATGATTTGTTGGATTTTTCTCCGCCCCAAATAGCAGGATAAATAATAACAACATACGAAAAGACGACGAAAAAAAATTACTGTTAGGCGGTACGAAGTTCGCCGGGCCCGCTAATATATAAAAAAACATACGGCCAAATCAAAATTTATACAACATAAAAAAAATAATTAATTGAGTTAACCAAGTCATGTGGGGTATCGTATGAAAGGGCTTCATTGGCACAAGCTTAATTAGATTAGTAAATATTTTTGTGATGTTTGATTTTCGATTTGTGACGAAAAATGAAAAAAAAAATCGTTTTTCCTTTTTATAAGTATAGACTGTATAGATAGGTAGGTTTAGGTATATGTACCTATTTTTTTAATAATATGTACCTACAAATATAATACGGAACCCTCGGAGGGCGAGTCTGCTTCGCACTTGTCCGGCTTCTTGTTATTTTCTAATAACAATGTAATATAAAAGAAAAAGAACTGATTATTAGATACATAAAAGGTGCGCCAAAAATAGTGGCTAGTAAAGACAATAAAAAGACTAGTAGCGACTTCCCTACAAAATCCAATACTAACGAACAAATCCAGAACGTCTACCTATTAGATAGTTAAAAAGTATGAGGATATTCCACCAGTATCAAAATCATTGCGATTTCTTTATGCTAACTTACGAAGTATATGTAAAGCAGGACGGTTTAACGAAATAAAATGTATCCTTAAAGCTTTGCCGAAAACTACACATGTGCTGGTCTTCACTGAAACGTGGATCACTTCCGAAAATGATGCCAAACTATATGAGCTACCAAACTACAATCATATTTATAACTACAGAAAAAAAAGTAGGGGTTGCGGCGTGTCTATCTACATACACAACAGTATTAAGTACGAGCTAACGGAGGAACTATGCGAAAATGGTAACCACTACCTATGGACGCATATAGAAAAGTTATCATTGGACATAGGAGTAATATACATACCTGTTGACTCTAATTTAAGTGAGTTTATGGAGTTATTTACTTCGCAATTAGAACGACGAAAGTGAGCTCTTGTCTTCGGTGATTTTAATGTCGACTTGCTACCGACCTATGGACATATGTCCATGTATTTAATGTATTATTTGTATGTACATACAAATAATACAGAAAACCGGATACAAGATAATAAATAAAATCCATAAAGAATACAGCACCCGCCAAACCAGCACAACAAATACGATACTGGATCATATATGCACAGACCTAAGCAATCATTCCTTTGTTTTTTCTATAATTGACTTACCCTTATCAGGCCACAAACAAATATACCTGGAAGTAGGTAGTTTGGCACCTCAAATTAATAAAAAAATACAGTACACAGCTATAAACTATGAAAACCCATACAAAAGTGCATTGAAAGCAGAGTACAAAAACGAGAATCAGAACTATGATTGCTTGGAAAGATTTATCTCTGATCAAGTAGAAATAAATAAAATTAAAAAAACCAAAATTTTAAATCCCCTTAAGGCCTATACACGCTTGAATGACCTTGACGCGTCGTGCCCATACATTTTCGCGCGTGCGGATGACCTCTAAAAATCGGAAAAACATGTTTTTTTATGAAATTAATGCCTTTAACGAGAAAATTCAAATAAAACTCTCAATTCAAAACATGTATATTTCCAAAATCGTGTTTTGTGTGAAAACAGTAAAGAAATAGCTTGTGCCGTTTAATAGAACATTTGCAATTTATGAAAAAATAGACACTTTTTTGTGCATGTTTTGATCCAAGGAACAATACGGAAAATCAAAATTATTCAATTCAAGATGTTCATTAAATCCTCTTCTAGCATATCGTATTTTAATTTTTTAGATTCAAGTAACAGGTATTCTGAAAATTTGATTTTTATATTCTAGATTTTAGGCACTTGGGTGGTGTTAAGGCCTTAAAAAGATTGGATATGCAAGAAAATAATCGACTCAATCAGCTTACGAAATATTTTATGGCATGAAACTAAATTAAATCCTACAGATTTAAACACAAATACGTAAAAGAGCAGGAAAGAGTGAAGGAAATGATAAGAAGTCGTAAGAAAAAATATTGTTACACATTATTTCAAAAAAATCATGGTCACACTAAGAAGACGTGGGAACTTATTAATAATTTAGCCCTAAATAAGATTCAAAATAGCTGTGCTCCAGCCAAACTAGTGTCGGATTCTGGTCCTGTGACGGATGGTTACGCGGTTGCCGAGTTGTTTAATGCTTTCTTTGTTTCAATAGGATCGGAATTAGCAAGTAAAATACCTAAGACTTACTACGAAAATATAGGCAATATACTTATGTCCGAGGATTATTACATACATAACATAACATTGAGCGAGCTATTACCTTGTAGTGCTGTGGAAGTATTAAGAATCATTGATAACTTAGACAGCATCACAAGTACCGGAATCGACGGCATCAGTACAAAAGCTATTAAATGCCTAAAAAGTGTGATCGTGAACCGGTTAACTGATTGCATAAATATGTGTCTGCTGCGCGGCGTTTACCCCGACTCACTTAAGGTCGCTAAGGTTAGTCCGATTCACAAGTCTGGCTGTAAATCTGATCCGAACAACTATAGACCTGTTTCTGTTTTATCTGTGTTATCAAAAATTTTTGAAAGAATTTTATATGACCGCTTAAACACTTATTTAATTGATAAACACTTCTTAATCGATGAACAGTATGGTTTTCGACCTAAATCGTGTTGTCTTGGAGCTGCAATAGATTTAATCACGAAAGTTAAGACTAATATTGATCAAAATAGTTGTGGTTTGGGTATATTTATTGACTTAAAAAAAGCTTTCGATACAGTCAGCTACAAAAATTTACTACAAAAATTAAATAACATTGGAGTGAAGGGCGCAGCACTTGAAATGTTTACATCATACTTAGAAAATCGACGTCAAGTTGTAAAAATAGATGATTTCGTTAGCTCTGTTCAAAATGTTACCTACGGAATTCCTCAAGGTTCGATAGTTGGACCATTAATGTTTTTGATTTATGTTAATAATATTAATAGCATAGGATTATCGGGGCAACTTACCCTTTATGCCGATGACACAATGTCTCTTTTATTTTGATAAGTCTATCCAAAATATCATAAACAACGCGCAAAGCGATCTAAACAAGCTCAATGAATGGTTAAATTACAACTTACTTACTATCAATACGTCAAAGACATCATATATGATTTTTTCTGCAAAAAATAAACAAATACCAGATTTTACTCCGCTTACTATTAATAACAACATTTTACAACAATCATATCAAGAAAAATATCTCGGTCTCTGGATAGACGATAAATTAACTTGGAAATTGCACATCGAACATGTTAGAACAAAGCTAACGTCGGTATTGGGAGAAAGTCACCAATTGTATCTCATACAGTGTACGCACTATGATCTATAATTCCTTAGTAAAGTCCTATCTTGAATATTTAATAGAAGTATGGTGTTCAGCCGTTGTAACAGACCTCAATAACTTGCAGAGAACCCAAAACAAGATTATTAAAGTACTATTCCCCTACTCCTACTTTACCCCAACTAACCAACTGTATAAAGAAACGAAACTATTTAACATCGATCAACTTTTCAAATTTTATACCTGTATTCTCATTAAAAATATTACCACAAATTCTATTAACTCAAATATACAGCTTCATAAAAGGGTAAATACGCACAACCTGAGGGACAATGACAAACTTATGCTTACTAATCCGCGCGCTAATTACGGAAGGAAAACGATATTGTTTCAAGGAGCACAGCTAATACAATAAGTTACCTAATAACGTAAGTAATAACATAAACATGTTCAAGACTAAACTTAAGGAATATATATGTACCACATTATAAATAAGTAAAGCAAGGCGCCTTAGAGGAATGTTATATTAGAAATAAGTTAGTGTAAATCTCATTTTAAGTGGACTTGTAAGTTCATATGAGAAATAAATTCTTTAAACCTAAAGCTTGTCGTTGACCTACCTACCATTTATCAAGTACTCCCTGGCGTAAATAAACGATGAATCCATTGTTATGAAATACCTATTTAAAAAAATAATCTAACCCTTGCTATCATAACAGCGACAAGCTTTCAAGTAGACAAGTATCTAAACGATTCACCATGAAAACAAATGCCTACTTATGATTACCTAGCCTAGTCTAATCATTGAAGATAAATAACACTTGAAAAAAATCATCGACCTCAGGTCCCACCTGAGGTCGATGATTTTTTTCAAGTGTTATTTATCTTCAATTAAACCTTGCATGGAATTGCTAAAAACAAAAATTTACAATAGTCTAATCATATTTCTTTTTCCAAAACAAATCCCGTCTAGTTTTATACTTTTCAGTATATGAAAGCATTGAAAGCTTGTGACCTAAAAAAATATTTTTATTTTGTTACATTTAGAGTTTAAATTGGTATATTTCTATTACTTTCGGTGATAAGAGCATCAAATTATCGTTTTTAGAGTTTTTCTCAAGCATAGTAAAATACCCTATTACAATGTGAGGTATTTTTAGAGGGTAGGAAATCCCCAGCTGACGAGTTCTCGCGACACAAAAGTTGGTTGCCACAGAGGTAAGACCCAATAAAGCTTCTCTACGCTTTTGTAACATAACCTTGCAGAGTATTTTTAACAGACTTCAAAAAGGAGTAGGTTCTTTGATCGATAGAATATTTACATTTTTTG
This sequence comes from Anania fuscalis, assembly GCA_950371115.1. Taxonomy (NCBI): domain Eukaryota; kingdom Metazoa; phylum Arthropoda; class Insecta; order Lepidoptera; family Crambidae; genus Anania; species Anania fuscalis. Next base: position 29,502,281 of record OX493324.1, read on the forward strand.
TATGATTAGATATCTCAGAAAATTGTGGACCGAATTTCAAAATTCTTTTCGATAGCGTATAATTCAAAAGTTTATTTTTCAAATTGACTGTTGTATTGAATGCAAGACCTTTTGACATGGTTACGACACCAGAATATAGTAGGCTTAATTTTAACTAGACCCGGCTTCTATTAGTAATAGACTTTCAATTGGATTAACATTATTTCAAATGATTACGTGTTGTCATAGAACTCCTAGACATAACAAAAAAAAAATTTAAATTAAATAAAGTTTTGTAACAACTAAAAACCAGTTTCAAAAATAAACCAAAAATAAAAAAATAATATTTTGTAAAATAATCCTAATCAGTATTTTTTTCAGTCCGTGCAAGTCAAGTCAAGTCAAGTTTTTTACGAGTAAACAAAGAAACATACGATGAAATGACAACCTTCTAAATGGTCAACATTTAAAAAAATAGATCAGGTGCACATATATAAATTCATCGTATGGATGGTAAATATGGTACTGTATGAGTGGAAAAAAGATAACCTCCGGGCCGAACTTAAATACATGAATGAGGCCAGAATATCAATACTTGCACGAGTCGCTTTAGACCAGCAGTAATATTCTCATTAGAGTAAGAACTTAAGACTTTGCAAACCAACGATCTGTGATAATTGTTTACGTTTTTATTGATATTGTTACTTATAAGAAATATTGAGACAAGTATACATACACTCTTAATTAACACAGAAACAAAGAAATATGTTTAGACTAGGCTAGGTGATCATAAGTAGGCACTGTAGGCATTTGTTTTCATAGTGAATCGTTTAGGTAGGTAAGTACTTACTTGTCTACTTTTAAGCTTGTCGCTGTTATGATGGCAAAAATTAGATTGTTTTCAATTAAAAGGTACCTGTTTCATAACAATGCAATATTAATGGGCTATGTTCACCAGACATTATACTTGCTTGATAAATGGTAGGCAGGTCAGCAACAAGCTTTCAAGTAGGCAAGTACCTAAACGATTCACCATGAAAACAAATGCCTACTTAGAATAGAATAGAATAGAATAGAATAGAAGATCGTTTATTCACAATCGTGCATGCTATGCACAATTATAATTAAACCTTGCATGGAATTGCTAAAAACAAAAATTTACAATGTTTAAGCATTTCTGATCTTAACCAATAGTCAAATATTTGTAAAAATATTTCTATAGGGTGTTGACGGTAGTATACTACTCAGCTATACATATAGCTACAACATTGATCAGAATACGCTGGCTTTGACAGCGAGAAAAAACCACTTGAGGAATTTCATCTTGTCACGTGACGTCCTCGGTAGCTTAGTGGTCAAAGCACTTGCCCGGTATGCGATGGGACGTGGGTTCGAGTCCCACCTGAGGTCGATGATTTTTTTTCAAGTGTTATTTATCTTTAATATTAACATTATTACTCAAATATAAAGTTTTACTTATTATTTTTTGTATAAAACCTGTACAGCTTTGTATTTAATTTATTATAACGATTCCTTTTGTAAATTCAACAGATAGTTTTTGTATTTGCATTTGAAGGAATGTAATATTAGACAAGTTTTTATAGGGGGTGGAATATTATTCCAGCATTTCGTGGCGGAGTAGCGGAAACTCCCACGAAATGCAGCTGTACTGTGTGTCGGACAACCAAGACGAGACGCAGTTATTCTAATACGGTTGGAAAACAACAACTTGTCGTACAAATATGAAGGAGATTTCGATTGGACTAAACCAAATAGTAGGCAGGCAAAATGAAGTGAACGCCGAGATTTCTTATTAATAAGATTACTTTGATTGAGGAACGGAGTAACATGGGCCCTATGTGGAATATTAAAACGAAATCGTGCAAACGAATTTTGGACACGCTGGATTATCTTTTTAATGTAACCGTAGATACACTCGCCAATAACTGTATCAGCCTAATTAAGCTTGGAAAGTATAAGGGTTTCACACAGCTTGATTCGTCAACGTTTAAGAAGTTCCTTATTTGATATAGAACCTTAAGCCTGTACTAGCAATTTTTTACAGTCTCTAAGATGTGATTACGAAATCGTAGCCTGTTGTCCAATTAGTACACCTAGGTTTCGAGCTTCGGTCACTTGTTCGATATCTGAATTACCTATCTTGACTAAAAAAGTAAAGTAAAGTATGCCTTATATACGTCCCACTGCAGGGCACAGGCCTCACCTCAACTATGAGGTGGTTTCGGCCATACTACACCACGCGGGCCCAGTGCGGATTGGTGGAGGGGTGTTGTAAGGCCAGTGACTAAACCTTACTGTCAGATGTTCTCAAGCCGCCTTAAGGCCTCTGACTAGGCTTCACGACCAATATCAAGCGATATTGACCGGGACCAACTTTTAACGTGCCTTCCGAAGCACGGAGATGCTCGTGATAAATGTCACTAAATATGGTTGGAATGGTCACCCATCCACTCACGACCGCGGCGTTTGTTGCTTAACTTTAGTAATCGATACCAAAGCGCTGCCGCCACTGAGCTACGAGCACCTATCTTGACTGCAGGATTAAAATTATTTATGTTGTTTATCTGAGAAATGGAACCAAGGACTAGAAATTTTGATTTGAGTGGGTTTAAGACTAAGCAGTTTTTGTTGGCCCAGTTTTTAATTGCCTCTAGGTCTGCATTAATATTATTAACAGCAATTAACGTTTCACTAGATTTAAAAGCTAAATAAATTTGCAAATCATCTGCATACATATGATAATTACAGTTTTTGATGCAAGTAATTAGATCCGCACTGTACAATATAAAAAGAATTGGACCCATTATCGATTCTTGTGGCACCCCTCGGCCTAGACGAAAAGATTCAGAAAACGATTTAGCTCCGTCTTCCCGGACGACTTCCACTCGCTGTGATCTCCCTGTAAGGTAACTGGAGAACCACCTTAATGAGGCAGAGTCAAAGCCATAAAATGCTAATTTGGACAGTAAAAGATTATAATTAATGGTATCGAACGCCCTTGAAAAGTCAAGGACAGTTAAGATATAACCGTTTCCTGTCCAGACAAAATATCATCTACAACGTCCAATAAGGCGGTAGTTGTGCCACGGCCAGGTCTGAACCCAGATTGTTTATGGAGTAAAATATTATTCGCATTCAAATAGGTGGATTACTGCTGGCATAAAACTTTTTCAATGATTTTAGATAAAAAAGGAAGAATACTAATAGGTCTGAGATCTTTAAGTTCATTAGGGGCGGTTTTCTTCGGAATAGGTTTAACGAGAGCTTCCTTCCAGTTTTCAGGGAAAATTCCGGTTTGAATAGACATATTTATCAGTGCTGTTATGACTTTAAGTGTTCTTGGCAATGTTAAGAGAATCATGTCACGGGTACCATCATACCATCTACACCCATAGCGTTACAGGAAATGTTAGTTATTATTTTTAAAATGTACGACTCATCAACTGGATGAAGGCTGAAGGATGAAGAGTTAAACCGGTGATACTCAAAATATGTGAGATCTGAGATGCTGACGCAATCATTACCAGGAACATCGAGGAAATATCTGTTGATGATATCTGGGTCTCTTATATGAGACGGAATTGGAGTTTAGTTTTTCTTAAAATCGACTAAATTCTTTTTGACATTTTCCTTCCTTTTCCTTTTTGGAATTTTTGGAGTGTTGATTAATATTATGACGAAAAAATGCCACCTTTTCAGTGTACATGGCTTTATTTACGATAGATTTTAGTTCTTTACAGTACTTTACATCAGAATCTAGTTTTGTAAGACGGCATTTAGCATGGGCTTCGTCCCTCAATTTCATAATCTACTTGACAGTATACGTTATCCAGGGATAGCTTTGTTGTTTGATGAAGGACCGCGTCACAGGAGCATGGATATCAAAGACGTATAATAAATAAGCATTAAAAGACAACACAGCTCCGTTCACATCATCACCGATCAACCTTTCCCACGGAACGCTATTTACGAGGTTATTGAATTCATCCAATTGGATATCTTTAAGTGGTCTATAACATATCCACTTTGAAGGTGGTTTCGGTTTGTTAAGACGTAACTTAAATGAGACAAAAGCGTGTTTGCTTAATTCAGGAATGTAATCTACAGATACATTAGATATGTTAGTGGTACTGCATATAAGGTCTATAAGAGTCTCAGAATGATCTGTGAAATGGGTAGGTTCACATATTGTGTAAAATTTAAATGTTGAAAGAATTATGTTACCTTTTTAGTGTTAGGGTCATTAGTAACAAGCAGATTAATATTGAAATCACCAAGTAGAATTATACGATCAAACATAGATAAAGTGCTGACTGACTCGGTTAGGGCGTCAAGAAAGGTATCTACACTTAACCATGGAGGTCAATAAGCTGTGCCGATAGCAAGTTTAAGCCCATTCAATGATAAACTAAGCCACATTTGCTCAACTAAATTTGTGTGAGGATGTTTTATTTGTCGTGCAGTAATACCTTCTCGTATGTAAAAACCAACACCTCCCCCGCGCTTGCGCAAGGTAAGAGGACGCGGTATATGACGTAGCCTGTAGCCAGGCGGAGCTGGCGCACGCTTTTCCTCGCCTGCTCTGAGCCACGTCTCATTTATAGCCATAACATTATGGTCACCTAGCCTAGTCTAATCATATTTCATTGCCAATGCTAATCTTTTCTTGTTTTATACTTTTATGTACATGAAAGCTTGTAACGTAAAAAATATTTTTTATTAAATTTTATTAGTTTTTGATTTAGAAGAACCGTTCGGTTACAAGTGCAAGTTGAAAATTGGCATATTTCAGTGGTCTTTTCAAAACCCACTTTTACTTTATTTATAACAAGCTGTTTCCGCGGCTTTGCTAACGTTAGATTTGATTTTTAGTGAATGAATGAATGTCAAACTCCGTGCACAAAAAAAAAAACTTGAAACAGGTTATTTGCTTATTTAGTAAAAGGATTAACCTCGCGATCTTAGTGCTCCATACAAACTTTAAGCCCCAGTTTTACCCCTTTAGTAGTAGTTTGAGCTATGAGTCAGTCAGTGACTGGCTGACATCTATAAATGGTCTAAAATCTAGAAAAATCGAACATAATTTTCAAAAGAATCTGTTATTAACTATAAAATAAAAAAATTGAAGAGACAGAACGAAATAAAGAGACGAATTGTCATAAGTTTGACATTTCTGTAAACCTATGTGCTATTCGAAATTTAAACCGATATTTGTGCCAAATTATATATTTTCCCGTTTAGCCGTTCTAGCGTAATTGAGCTACAAAAAGCCATCTATGTAAACATTTGCATGTATAATAGTAGAAAGATGTTTTTAACTGATTGATGGACACGTTTTTCGTGCACTTACAGTGTGTTACTGCCCTTATATTTATTGACATGACAGCAACGGATATTAGCTTGACTGTCATTATTGTACGGGGACAAAGATAATATTGTAAAGTGAAATGTCTTTGTACGGGGAAAATAATCGCTTGTCACGAGCGTGGTGCTTCATGGAAGGATACTGCCAAGGAGAATATGGGTAAATAGATTGTGAATCAATATTATGTATAAAATGCAAAAGTTTGCGAGTATGGATGTACGAATGTTTGTTCTTCTTAAATAAAAACTTCTGAACGGACTCGGATAAAATTTCTTCTTCATACTTTCGATTGGTATGTAATTTGTCTATTCGACAAGCAATTGCAATTTTTTATTAATTTTTATTTATTTAATTAAGGTAAGTAGCTAAATCACTTGTGTTATAGCAATCAGAAACAATGACGGTACCACAACACCCAGACCCGAGACAATATAGAAAAGTTCGTTTTCCACATTGACCCAACCGGGAATCGAACCCGGAACCTTAGAGATGGCGGCGCCATATACAGTCCGGCGTGCTCGCCTTTCGGCTACGGGGGTCGTCAATATTAATTGTATACTTAACTGGACTGAAATTTTTCAGCCTACCTATTCACCATATTATATTATTTAACGTACTACTTAATATAAAATAATTTTTATCTTTAAACTAAAGACTGGCAGTATCGTTAAAACCGATTGCCCAAGTCACTGATATAATTCACCGTCCAACTACCGGCAAGTACAATGCTCTTAAAAACAGCTTATTAGCGATTTATGATAAGTCACATAACCGCCGATAGATAAATTAATAAGTGAATTAGAATTAGGCGACCAGAAGCCGCCTCAGCTTGCCATGGATATATTTCAATGAATACATATTTCGCCATAAATAGATCGTACCATTATCGTATTACTACCGGAAGATATTGAGAAAACCGCTATCTACAATAATTACACCTTTTAGTTTACGTAATTAACTCTGCTCAAACCTTTCAGCGTTAAATGCATTTCGAACTCAGTGACCTTTACTTATTATTGTCATATTATCTCGTCGACGTCATTATAGGGAGGGAGCCCGGATCCTATTTCTCATTGAAAATATTTAGACATTATATTCGAAAGATTTCAAAAGTTTGGTAAATTAATTTATATTATATAAAAAAAATTGAGCAAAATGTGTTTTCGGGCAAAACAAACTCGACTTTTTAGGCTACAAGGTTAGCACAGCCGGAATTGGACCATTAAGCCATGTATCCACTATGTTCGCGAACCTCTTGCGCTCCGCGCTTTGCAATTTGCAACTGATCCACATAGTGGATACGTTGGCGCTCCTGGAGCGTGAAACAGTACGCTTCGCGTTCGGTGCTCCAATCGGTGGCGGTCTTTGGGTGAACACAAAGGGGAGCGCGATTCGTATCTATTAAAGCAGTTGCAGGAGCACGGAGTGCAAGAGGTTCTCGAACATAGTGGAGACAGGGCTTTAGACGATAAGTTTCAGGCTATATTAAACTACCGTAAACCTCAAACTGTGCAAGACTTAAGACGATATTTAGGAACGGTAAATTTTTACCGCCCACATTAACATAATGCTACGAATTATCTTAACGAGTTAAATAAGTATTTATCTGCTAAAGAATGACAAGACACCAAAAGTTTGAACGGAAAGTAATAACATTGCGTTTGCACAGTAGGTAAGTATGTAAGACAGGTCTTCCACAGACCGCTAAATCACAAATTACGTATAGCGCCGCCGGCGCGCTAGACAGATAGTCCACTCGGAACTAAGCGTCATAATCGTCACGCACAGATTGACAATTGCGTTTACACGAAATCTCGGACGATCGGGGATACGGCTATAGCGGACTGTCACTCACGACAGTTTACTACGCATTGATCATTGTTACGTGCAAAAAATGGATAAGCGTTTTTATTACTGCTGCAGTGTGTTTGAATATTTTAATACAACACAAAAATGTGATTACACGTTCCTCAAATTTCCAAATAATATTGAAAGGTATATAAAACTAGGTCTTGGTTTTTTCTTGTTAGTAAAGTAAGTAAGTAGTAAAGCTAAAGATAAGTTCTGATAGCGATCAATTATTCATTTCATTGCACATTCACCAGAAATGGGCTTTTAAATTTTCCTTAACATATCGTCGCTGGTATAACACAATGTTTTAGGTAAGCGTTAAATAAAAGATAATATACATATTAAATTATTCATTGGAATTTTTACATTATCGTTGCTAGGATAAACACATCACCTTGAAATGTGCGTATATAACAAGTTAGTACGTATAATTTCTGTCAACCAACGCGCAGCTGCCGCCGCTGTTAAAAACGACAGTAATTAAATAAGGCAAGTTGAGGAGAGTAAATATTGCTCTGCTTCCCATTTAGGCCTGGACGTATGATAAGATGAATGTATAAGCTAATCGATGTATCGGAGTAATAAAGCACACTAACTTATTTCAAAAATTTAGAATAGCAACCCTAGGTAGTCAGCCCAATTTAGGCAGTTGTTTTCAATAACGGCGGGAGTGAACCTTCTGTATTTTTTCTATTTTGTGGCTAAATTGTCGCATCCAGTTCCTAACTTGGAACTCGCTATAATGACAGATGCTTCGAACACGAGTGTTGGCGCAGTCTTACAACAAAACAAACAAAATGTATGGGAGCCATTGGGATAGATGTCTAAAAAATTAACCAGTGCACAGCAACTCGACTTACGATCGCGAATTATTGGAAATTAACATACCTATAAAACATTTTAAGAAATTGTTTGAAGGCCGAAAAGTTAATCATCTATGCGGATCATAAGCCATTACCTTTTGGATTTACAAGCGAAAACGAAATTCCAGGCTCAAGACAGTTGTCATTATTAATTAAAAGCTTTTATTCAACTTGCAATGTATGTATGTAATTTGTTCGGGTGGAATCTTTGAACTCAATTTTGAAGTAGAGATATCAACCCATTGAGCTGAAATTTTGACAATGAACTTTTAACCTCATTATACACAACTTATATGGTCATAAAAGCTGGTCGCGATAATCAATATTTATTTAATTAAAATTTTATTAATTTAAACTTAGCACATTTTACATAAATAAATAAGTAGGTACTAGTTTATTTACACAAGAAAATCGCGCGACCCGAAACCGAACTGGAAACTGCTCTTTCAGTCTATTATGCTTATTTATGCTAAATCGTGGTTAAAATATCGTATAATCCCATGGGGTAAAACTAAACAGTGTCAATGTAAACGATTTATTTATACCCCCAAAAAAATGTATTAGGATTCCAGCTCAATAATTAAAACACACAAAGCTGATTTTGTTAAATTTGACTTATCAACGCTAACTTATATTTACATAAATGATATAATGCATATATTTTGTATTTACAAATATGCACTTATTTAAAAAAAAACTGCCTACCATATTTTATTCACGAATTAATATGCTCAACTGTAGTTCATTTTACATTGCTATAAAAGTCTTTAATATAATACTTCAGAATATAAAACACGAAACCAAACTGATCGCCTTCACGAAAAAATCAAATCCTTTTGATTTCTACATCCTTGAAGAATTATTTTAACACAAAGCTTAAGTAATAGTTAAAAAATAAATAAGTTAACAAAGTTAAAAATAATAATAGTAGACTGATGTTACTTTTCGGTTAGATACTTAACTTCCTATAATTCTATATCCTATAATTAATTCTACGAAATAATAATTATACTTTTTAATAATAATATTATAATCAGGGCAAGCGAAGCGAGCCCTACACTATCCCACAATCTGAGTAGTTATGTGGTACACTTTACGGAAAAACTATCACGCCTATAGATTTGTGCTTTAACATAGTAATTTAAATTAATATGTTGTGTTATCTGTCAAAAAAAATCATTAATACCATTTAAAAAAAATGAAGAATCTAATTTTTTATTGCCATAAATTATTGTCTACTAACGCCATTCTGTTAGAAAGAATTAACAGAATGTTTGCATAACGCCAATGATGATTATAAAGATGCAGTATTTTCCAAACATTTGTGTTTAGTAAATGCTTATACTCGTACATTATACTGGATGACTTTTTTTACCGTCAAGAAAATAAACGTGTGAAATAGGTAAATAATAAAGATGATGATAACATGATAATTTAAAAAAAAAATATGTTTTTATTTTATTTTTATCAACTATTTATACTCATAACCATCAAATTCTAAGTTATTTTTGACTAACTGAGCATTAAAAAAATAATATTGGTAAAATAATAATAAAAATATGATACCAACCAAAACTCAAACGCATATTCACTGATGTATTCTATGTTTATGCATTTTTTTGGACATTCCAAAATTTATAAAATCAGTTGTATTACCCACATAATATCACATGATTTTAGGTACAGAATACACAGTTATGTTATTTACAGTTATTACCTGACGGTAAAAAAGTCATCCAGTATAATATTTTTATGGTTGCTAATATAATCAAAGAGCAATATTTGGTGTCGGCCATTCTGCTATGTTTGCCTAGCTTGGAGTGTTAGTTTTAAGGGTTCCGTACCCAAAGGCTAATTTTATTACTAAGGCTCCGCTGTCTGTCCTTCTGTCACCAGGCTGTATCTCACGAGGCCGTGATAGATAGAGAGTTAAAATTTTCACAGATGATGTATTTCTGTTGCCGCTATAACAACAAATACTGATAAACAGAATACAATAAATATTTAAGGGAGCTCCCATACAACAAACGCGATTTTTTTGCCGTTTTTATAGAAAATGGTACGGAACCCTTCGTGCGCGAGTCCGACTCGCACTTGGCCGGTGTTTTATTTTTATACTTGTAAAACCTAGTGTGACAGAAACGACTTTGCTGGATATAAGCACGAAGCGGGGCGCTTAGCTTCGAGTGTTCTATTTTATTTATTTGGACAATTACACCTAAAAGCTAAAAGTTACAAGTTGGACGATACAAGAGTTGGTGGGGCCTTAATTACAGGTTGTCACGGAAAGTGCAAACAAAGGTATAGTTGGTTATTGGTATGGTGTTAGTTTTTTTTAATACTTGTAAATCTTTGTGTGGCAGAAACGACTTTGCTGGATATAAAACTACGCGAGCCCTCATAAAGCTTAGCTTTTTACTAGTAGTTTTGGAATAAGAAGATTGCAACATCTGAGAAGGGTAATAAAGTCCTTTTAAGATCCATGATATAGTTTAAGATCTTTGTTAAACACTAATTTTCAATAAATGCATTCAATAATTCAATAATTGAATTTAGTTTTTGACAATATACACAACTTAAGTAACCCAGATATACAGACTATTAAACTAAATGCTTTTGGAAGGGGTTACACAGAGTGGACTAAAACGTGTTGACAATGTCAACGCGCAAAACTCAATCGACATACAATTTAAATCCATGGTGATACAAACACGCAATTTTTAAATGACTAAACGAATGACAACGTTGACAACTACTCTACGTAGTATTATTTGATCAGTGACAACTACATGCAACTAAATTCTTCAGCCAATAAGTTCCCTTTTTAAGTTAATTAGAATAATAATTACTTTTTTATTATTTTTCTTTAAATGGCCAATACTTAAATAGCAGCCCATGAAACGCAGATAGATGGAAAACTAATCTAACTAGGGTGCAAAAGTTTACAAGTAATAGTCGACCAACTTAAAATGAAATGGAAGAAGTAAAAAGAAAATGTTTGTAGGTACAAATTGTGAGGGGCAACTACGAAACCCCACACTTACTTGGTCTGTTTATTTTAATGCTTGGTTCGTAGTGAAACATTAGCAAATAACTTTACACTCCTTAAAACAACACAATCAGCTTCTAAACATCAAAATCGATAATACTGCACCATATTCTACAGCAGCTGCGGCCAATATTTTTGAAACACACTATATAAGTTTCAAAATTTTCCAGGTAATCGGATCCAGACTTTAAAGTGTAGGTAATTTATTTACGTTAATGAATTGAAAGCTCTAATATACCTACATATATTGCAACTGGATTATATTTTTACCAATCCTTTAATAAATTAATTAAACTAGTTGTTGCATACGACTTCATTTATGTGGTCTTTAGTTTCGCGAGCGCTCTTGTACAACGGACGTATTATTTGAAAGAAAGAAAGACGAAGAAAGAAAAAACGTTTATTTAGTACCTTTTTAAAATAAAAAAATAAAAAACACATTAACCTTACAACTAGACACTGTAAACTTAAAAATTAACAAATTAAGGTAGGTACTAAAACGGTATCCGCTCAGTATGAGGCAGTGTATAATCGCATGGAACTCGTGCAGAGTCCATCGTCCGGGAGTTTTCCCGAGGCGCTGCAGCACCGCAGCCGTAAATAGTACAACGGTGTCTTTTATTAGACGGATAAATAAATAGATTGATATAAAACAACATCACATACGTACCACAACATCCAGACCCGAGCCAATATAGAAAAGTTCGTTTTCTACCGGGCATCGAACCCGGAACCTCAGAGATGGCGACACCAAGTCCGGCGTGCTCGCCTCTCGCCTACGGAGGTCGTCAACAGCTGATAAAGGTGGCTGATTTTGTTGCGCCGTTTTTTCTCATTACCAGCTAATATGTAGTCCAGAAGAGATGGTGTTTTTGCTCAAGCTGAACAAAATATTTACAAGCTAAATCAAAATTTCGTACTACTCACTCAAAAATATAAACTTATCGCCACCATCAAGACTTTGTTAGTCGTGATCAAATAACATATGTTATACGGGGAATAGCTGCTTGTTTTCTGACAATGAAACTAGCTTGATTACAAATTTAAACAAATAATTTGAAAAAACAATAAAGCTCTTGTTTGTGTAATTTAGTGAATTGTTTAAATCAAACAATAGTTATAATACACTTTATCATTTTCATTAAGTTAATTTTGAAGTTTATTAGTATATAAGCAAATAGGTACTTTAATAATATTGATTTATTGTTACTAAACAAGTCTGATATAATTAAACAATCAATCATTTTTATTTTTGGAATCAAACATAAATTAAGATTAACAATAAAAACACTTCACGGACGGGTATTATTGTAATGTCGGGAAAATATTAAAAACAGGTATGGGTTGCAGTAATACTCATAAAGTGTTGTGTTTTAAAAAATGAAACAAGAAAGTTTAAAATTTTATATAAAATTAAGATTTTCTAAAACAAGCTAAATAAGCACTTGACCAGCCAACATGTGTTACATACAGCGCAATTATTTTTTGTTCACCACCAATATCGTTATAATCGTAACACCACCAACAGACCTGTTACACAATGTACGGATAAGATCTGCATAAGTTCTGTATAGGCTATAATTTGTTAGGTATCTTTAGGATAAACACTATTTTTGCGTTTCACAACAAATACTTTACAAATATCACTCTTACCCGACTACGGCGAAGCCAAAAGGAAGGGTAATGATCTTGGCAGTCTATGTATGTATGTATGTTTGTATGTTCCACCGTAGCACCTAAACTACTGAACCGATTTTAATGAACGAGGTGTCAAAAGATTCGTATTAATGGCCCGGGTAACATAGGCTGTATAAATTTTATCAAAATTGTCTCAGACGGAATTAAAACGTCAGTTTTTAACCAAAAAAAAACTTAGATTGTGACAATCATCACGTGTTTGGTATCAAAAGAAAGTTCTTGGCTAGCACATTACGAAAATGTAAATATATCATATTGTTTCAGTCATAATCTATACATTTAAATGCTTTGTCCTGAATGACTGCCTGACGGATCAACGCACAGCCTAAGCCGCTGATCGTAAAGACCTGAAACTTGGAGTGTGTGTTTTTTGTATGACGTAGGCATTCGATAAAAAAGGAGTTTGCGAAATTCAACCCCAAAGTGGGTGAAACCGGGGGGCAAAGTTTGTATGGGACAACGTGATTCCATGGTCCAATCTACTTCAAATTTAGCATAAACATTCTTTAACAGCATTGACGGAAGACATGTTTTGTATTTTATTGAAATGCATCCCCTAGCGGCGTTAAATAGGGGTAGAAAGCTATTTTGGGGGTGATTTGCTTCGAAGTTGATATCAACACTCCTTAGCGAAGCTATAAATGAAGAATTAAAAATAATTTATTTTAAAGACGGTTGTTGTATCATTGTCATGTAGTGTCAAATACAAAGACATTGCAAATACATTATTTTGATGTGAAAAAAATGTGTTCGTAAGCTTCCTTAAACTTAGGATTCGCTACATATCTATGTAATCTTTTTTATATATAAAACAAAGTCGTATTTCTTACAACACTTATAACTCGAGAACGGCTGGACCGAGTTTCATGGTTTGTAATTTGTTGGATTTGTCTCCGCCCCGAATAGTAGAATAAATAATTAAAAAATGGAAAAGCTGACGAAAGAAAAAACTGTTAGACGTTACGAAGTTCGCCGGGTCAGCTACTTATTAATAAAAGTAAACTAACTGATCTGAAGACTGGAACTACAAGATTTCTATATTACAATGAAGTTCTGACGCTACAATGGAGGTAGTAAAAGGCAGTCCAGAGACCATTTTTTGAAGCAGGAGCAGGTGAAGCAATCATTGAGGATAATGTACTTGGACGCAATTATCATTTGGGGCTAGCCAAGTAAAATAAGGCGGACTGCAGCTACGGACGTAAACTGCAGCCTCGCTCTGTAATTCTGACCATGAACATGACAGCAGAGACGTTACTAAAACGAATGAGATTTGATATAGCATACCAGCAAGCCAAGATACCTACTGTACCTACAGACAATGATGGTGTGATAATGATGTGATGACGTCAGTCTACTGATGGACAGAGGCCTCTCCAAATGCACTACAGTGATCCCGATCCTTGGCTATTCTTTTCCATCTATTTCCAGGTTTAAGTAGAACATCGCATTATGACAGCAGATATTAAGGTTTAAGTTAGGCCAGAAATTGTAATGAGAATAAAGATGTATTAATTGTAATTTTAAGTATTGAGTAAGGACCTAGGTATCATGTTTTTATGTTTAGTTTATGAACATAATTAAAAATAAATTTCTTTTCTTTAATTTTGTCTTAGCTCTTTACTTAACTTACAGGAAATAACCCCAATAATACTGACAGGTAGCGCCGCGCCCGATCCGCTCGTGAGCTGTACGCACGCAGCACGCGTTCCGTTACTCAATCGTTTGGTGCGCCTCCTTAGCGCAACTTATGCTAGGCTTAAGACTGAGCGCGCGATCTGCGCGCGTGCTTTTCCAGTTTACTTTCCAGGTAGCTCATAGGTCGCGCTGCGCATTCGCCAGACTTGAACGCGGTCTTAGGTTGAGAGCAGATCTGGCGAACGCGCCGCGAATGCGCAGGTCGCGCGCAGCACGGCCTGTGAGCTACCTGAAAAGTGAACTAATATAAATAATAAATACACGCGTGCAGATCAAAGCCTTGCACGAGTTGCGCTATGAAGGCGCACCAAACGATTGCAGTTAAGCTTCAATCAAACCAACGCGTTCAGCCTGCATGCACGTTGGCGACTTCTCGCGTGCAAGGCCAGTGTACATCAAACGCGCGGCCTAGGTACGCGTTTAGTCCAGTCTGCATCTACCTTCCGTTCCGAACATACTCCTACCTAATGAATTTGGTGATAATAATAAATAAATAAATATAAATATTGGACCACATCACATACATTGCTCTGATCCTAAGGTAAGTTGCTAAAGCACTTGTGTTATAGAGATCAGAAACAACGACGGTACCACAACACCCAGACCCGAGCCAATATAGAAAAGTTCGTTTTCTACATTGAACCGACCGGGGATCAAACCCGGAACCTCAGAGATGGTGGCGCCATTTAAAGTCCGGCATGCTCGCCTCTTGGCTAAGGAGGTCGTCATAATGGAAGATAGCGAAACTAAAATCAAAGCTGGATGCTTCTATAAGCAGCAGTTATTGAAGATTAAAAAAATAAGTATCATTTGAAATAAATTAATTTATAATCAATCTGGTAATCATTATTGACGCGGGTTTCTTTTAAACAATTCGTAAAAAATCAAACATTACAATAAAAGTAATATGGATATTATCATACTATCATATCTGTCCATGACATAAAATGAACGCGGCCGCCCGATCGCGCGTGCGAACGCTGTATTTCAAGCCGCAGCTGCGCAGGACGCACCGGTTTGAACTCGTCGCTACAAATGGTATTGAACTATCTGAATGCCACCGTGCACGCCATCGCGCACGCAGGATGAACGCGTTGGTTTGGTCAAGGCTTAACGGATCGCGTGATGCGCGCGTGCAGCTCACCTTAACTTCTTTTCTTAGAATGCTACCATGTAGATACTAAATGGCTAGTGTATTATGTAGATCGGGAAACGGAAAAATATTAAATAAAAAAATACGTTTAAAAAACTATAACCCGACTACGTAAGAAAGTGGTCTAAAAAGGACGAAACAAGTAAATAATTAAGATAGAAATCCAGAAATGCACAGGTACAAAAATGGTCAAGGTAGAGCCGTGGTCGTACCCACTGTATACCTACTATGATATTGTGGGTGCCAGGAACACTTCCATTGAACAGAAATGGTACTGTGATGGTAGGTTACATACAGTGGGTGCGACCACGGCTCTACCTTGACCATTTTTGTACCTGTGCATTTCTGGATTTCTATCTTAATTATTTACTAATTTCGTCCTTTTTAGACCACTTTCTTCCGTAGTCGGGTTATAGTTTTTTAAAATTATTTTTTTTAGTTTTTATTTAAGAAGAACCGTTTGGTCACAAGTGCAAGATTAAAATTGGCATATTTCAGCGGTCTTTACAAAACCCACTAATACTTTATTTATAACTAGCTTTTTCCCGCGGCCTCGCCTACGTTAGATTTGATTTTGAGTGTATAAATGAATGTCAAATGTTTTGTTATTTATTGTAAATAACAAAACCTTGAAACAGGTATTTGCTTATTTAGTTAAAGGATTAATCTCGCGATCTTGGTGCTCCATTCAAACTTTGAAACCCCGTTTTACCTCTTTATGTGGTGAGTTTTGTAAAATCCAATCCGTCCAGCGGTTTGAGCTGTGGGTTGATAGCATTTAAGTCTTCTTTGTTGTTGTATAATTATATAAAAGGCAACCGTTACTGATTGACTTACAGGGAACAGGGCCCTAACCATGAACTGTTAAAACAATCACAAATCTGTCAAACATTATCATTTCTGTCAAATTTTGTATGAAATGACGTACCAAAATTGACAGATTTGACAACTTTGAGATTGTTTTTAGAGTTCATGGTTAGGGGGCAGGCCATTTACTAAAAGTTAATAGTATTCAAGTTTGAAGCAAAAATCCGGAAAAAGTGGATTTTTTATAATTTTGTGAGAGATTGTTGCGTCACGAAATTTTTTTAGCAAACCTCAGATTCGGATTCAGCACCCCAAAATACATCAAGAATGAAAAAATCAAAACTACCCCAAAACTTTCCTAGTAAAAACACAATTTCACTGAACTAAATGGGGTAAAACGGGGATTCAAAGTTTGTATGGGGAAACAAGATTAGTTAGGTAGACTACTTTATTCGAAATTCATAGAAGTCGGTATTTCTAACGATAAATGATTAATTACGGTGTTTCAGGTTTTATTTTTGAGAATTCAACCACTAAAAGGGGAAAACGTGATGAAAGGGGAAAATGTTTTCCTCTAAGGAATTTTTGAACGACTAAGTGGAACGACTATTACTCTTAAAGTAACTGAAGATCTATCTTAACCGTTATGATTTTCCTTAAAAGTTCCTGAAAAGCACTATTATCATGAATTTTCCGAGATTTTTCAAGCCAATAGTTTGACTTTAAGGGGGGGGGGCGGCACGCCCAAAATCGAAAAATAGTCTTAGCAACCTCGAAGTCATTTTAAAAGACCTATTCAATGAAACTCACACGATGGGTAAGACGATAAATAAAAAAACAACCCCACGTTACGTTGTATAGGAGCTACCCTAAATATTTTTCTAAATTTTATTCTACCACTTTGTCGGCGTGATTGATAAGTATACATATCTTCACAAAATAACAGCTTTCTAGGGTCAACAGTCTCCAAGTAAAACTTGGACGGACAGACAGGCAGATAGACCGAGAAAAGGACATGACAAAACTTTAAGGGTTCCTTGTTAGGACTACGGAACCCTAAAAATCAACATAGGTATTGTTTCTATGTTTCTATAGCGGGTCGCTGATTACGAAATCAACAACGATTTTCACATGCAACGTGGCTAACTTGAAATACCATTTTCCCTTTTGGAGTGCGATAGGGTTAAAATGCACCCCGCTACGTTCACACAGAGACATGATTTACCATGTACCACTTACAGGCAATCTAGTAAAAAATAATTAAAATTTAAAGCTTCTTCTTCTCAGTCGTGCACTCTTGGCAGAGTGGTCGTGGTCATGTCTCAGTCGATTCTTGTGTCACCACTGTTTTTGTGATGCGGCGCCATGTAGCTCGATGTTTGGCGGAGCGAGAGCAATTGTTGATGTTGGAGTGCGTCATAGATTTGATGAGATCCGTCCATCGTGTTGGAGAGCGCCCACGTAATCTCTTACCCTCAACTTACCCTTGCACCACCAGTCGTTCCAGTGAGTTCTCGTTGCGAGTGATGTGCCCAAAGAACTTGAGAATTCGTGATTGC
The DNA here is from genome assembly GCA_950371115.1 of Anania fuscalis. NCBI lineage: Eukaryota > Metazoa > Arthropoda > Insecta > Lepidoptera > Crambidae > Anania > Anania fuscalis. The sequence goes on from OX493324.1 coordinate 29,520,324, forward strand.
ACAGTCAACTACTCTTTGATGTTGAGTTCTTTCAGGATGGAAACATTGGTTCAGTGCGCGGTCCATGGGATTCTGAGCATGCATCTCTAGCACCACATTTCCAGGGCTTCAACCTTGCGACGGTCCTGCTTCCTCAGTGTCCTCGACTCAGCTCCGTACAGGAAGATAGGAAAGACCAGACACCGCATCAGTCGAACCTTGGTGTTTCTGATTATTCTGCGGTCCTTCCAAATCTTTGCGAGTTTTTCCACTGAGGATCTAGTCATAGCGCAACGTCTTCGAATTTCATCCTCGCAGCCTCCAGCATTGGTGATAGTGGAGCCCAAATATACATAGCTCTCGACTACCTAGCATCCTGCTATGTTTTGAACATCAGGTTGGTTGTTTGCGGCACGATCTACAATCATCATTTTGGTCTTATCGCGATTGATTGCAAGTCCAAACTCCAACGCTGTGGTTTCTAGTCGCCGAAGAAGATTTTCGATCTCGTCTCTGGTTAACGCCAGGAGGGCAATATCAACTGCGTATCTCAAATTTGATATTTTCCGACCACCCACGGATATTCCCTGGTCCCAATCTTCGACACACACACACACTACACATACAACAGCGCGGGCCAGCTGTACTGCGCCCCCTGTGACCGGGTGTTCAAGACCAAGTTCGGGTTTGCCAGCCCTCTACGGGCACACGTCAGAAGATAAACCAGGGTCACCATTGTCGGACATGACGCGGACGACATCATCATATATTAAATAGAAGGGGTGATAATATATAGCTCTGTCTAACGCGCGCCTGTACTTTAAAGCGTTCGGAGTCAATGCCGTCAAAACGGACAGCGGCTGTGCCATCTTCGTAAAGACGTTTAATGAGGTGTACGAGGTGTTGTGGTACACCTATTTCGGTCAGGACGAGCCAAAATTTCCTCCACTTGACATTATCGAAAGCTTTTTTGAAATCAACGAAACACACATAGAGGGTTGATGTTAAACTCTCTGGCCTTTTTCACAATTTGTCGCATTATGAGTAGCTGTTCTCTTGTACCTCGTCCCTTGACAAAACCAGCTTGCTCGGGGGCAATCTCTCGGGATAGGTAAACTTGGAGTTTTGTGTTAAGAATATGTAACATGATCTTGCTAGCATGGGATACGAGGGCAATTAGTCTGTAGTTACTGCACTTTTGAGTTGACCCTTTTTTATGCAGTGGAATGAATATAGTGTGACCAAACGCTTGGCCAAACCACAGTGATCCATATCCAACAACAGATGGTATGCAGTATATCCACTCCGGTTTCCCCTATAGCTTTTATAGCTTCAATCGGGATTTCATCGAACCCTACTGCTTTATTCCGCTTAAGATGTTTAATAGCTGAGCCCACTTCGTCTTTCAGTAACACGGGCTCTTGCTCTGACAATTTGTCATCGGTCAAACTCAAAGCAAAGGGCCATAAATTTCTTAAACGTACATTGAAAATGTTATGATTTTTAATAATTTTTATTCAGGAATTTAGTTAAGAATTTCTCAAATGTTTTAAGAAATTCCCAAATCTGTAGAATATATCGTTATATGGTTTATGGCGATATATTAAACGCCCTCAGTTCAGTAATGTCTGAACTGAGGAATCTGCAAAATACGAATTTATCTGAAGAAATACATAAATAAAACTTAAATATATTAATCTTTAATGTCTCTGTGAATTCGTAAAAAATAAATTGGATTTTTACCTTATACAGCAGATCCGAATACTATGTTCACAGGGCGTTCGGTTTTTTTTTTGTAAAAAACTGAATGGTGTCAACGTGTTAATTAACTATTTGTGTTTTTTTTTGCTGGAAAGCAGTGCAGTCTCTCACTATCATTTGAAAGCCATGGACGTGAGCACTCTTGCTATCATATACTGGTATTATCGCCGTCGTCAGAGGCGTCCTAGAGATTTTGGTTAAAACCAATTGTGAACAATCGCCCGACTGCCGTACCTGGATTTTTGCGGCATTCGGTAAAAAACCGAATCTGCGCTGGTGTGTGCGCATGTATGAAAATGATATTGTCACTGGATCGTATTTGGTATTTTGGCATGTGACCGAATCTGATTGTAGTCGCAAAATCGGATGTTAAGTTTCGGTTATTTGCCAGATCTTCAAACCGAATGCACGTGTTAACTCATACATATAAATTATTTTGTGACTAAACCGTATCCTGCAAAAAACTAATCCGGCTTAGAAAATGTAGTCTTCGTGTGAACGTAACGTTAATGGGGTAATTAATCCTTCGAGCTTAGACGGACTCGATTTTATTTAAACCTTGTCTGCTTCGAAATAAGCTTCAGAACTGACCATTCAGTCGGATCCAATCTCATGCTCTTGTAATTGATGATTTGATTCTATATTTTCGAATTAAAATCACTATATTGGATATTAGGGCTTTGGTTGTAAATTCACGCAACGCTGTCGGAATTTTAATAAGGGGGTAATAATTTATTAAAAAAATCAAAAAACCCGACTGCGTAAAAAGTGAACATAAAAGATGAAAACAATATTTAAAGAATCAATTTGCAGTCTGAGGCATCAAATCTATGTTACTTGATTCGACTTTTTCTACACGGATTTAAATTACTTAATTAGGTACTAAACGCATTGCATCATACCAAGTCAATCATCATTATGCTGTTAATGGATTTGATGCCTCCGACTACAAATTGATTCTTTTAATCTTGTTTTCATGTTTTAAGTTCACTTTTTACGCAGTCAGGTTTTTTGATTTTTTAAATTAATTAATTTAATTTTTGACTGTTTAGTTTGTAGTGTTCTACTACTACTTTTCAATAAACTATAAAGCCTTATTTGTAACTCTTCATTCAATCATTTTTGACAGGCTCAATTCGAGTCCTAAATTGATTGAAATTTTGTCGTATTACAGTTGACTTGTTTTAAAAATAATGTTCCAAGATTACTATGTAGTACCTGATTGTGTCAGTCTATTTTACAGGTTCACCTTTTTGATCGCCTTTACGTAGTCTAAAGATTTAAATTTTTTGTGAAAATTATTAGAAATTTAAGAAATCATTATTATTGTACTCCTTTACATTATATATGTATAAGGAACTTTACGTGCAAGTTTTATAATCGGAGTTAATTGGCTAAGAACATATTTTCTATTTTCGACATGCCATAAGAGACCACACTGTGTCACACAGATCACCCTCACTCTGGCCATGCGAAAACAAAAAGCGCAAACTTATTTCTTCAACTGATTCAAAATGTATTATGACGTAAAAGAGCATCTATGCTTTTTTACGTCATAATACATCTTGAATTTTTGTTTTGCCTTTGACAGCCATCAGGAAACAAGCAGCATAGGTACTCCTCCTCTCTCTACTCCTTGCGTATCAAAATGGGTTAAGAAATAAAAACAGCTGTGCTAATTTCGGAAGCACTTCTGTTGCTTATAGTCTCATGCCATAAATTGCATATGCATTATGCATTCCTTTGAGTAAAGGTCCTATTTAGTAAAAATATAATTTGCTAAGCATCTCATGTAAAATAAAGCACTTTCGTTACTTTGAGGCAGGTACATTATCTGCTGCAGTTCAAACGAAGCACAAAGAACAGTGTCTGATGATTCATTTTTACATACAGTATTCATTTTTCTTACTTTAAGCATTGTTACAGACATTGTTCTTTTAAAGGCAGGTAGAAGTTATATATATACTGTCGTAGTCTGTATTCCGCACAGTATTCTAGATTAGACATCGCACCGACTTTTATCTGTAACAGCTTTTTTGTGTATGGTGATTTGTACTCTTTTCCGTGCTGATGAAGACTTTCCTTATTTAAAATTATTAATTCCTCCATTATTAATTGCCATTCGGGCACCATCCATGATAAAATCTTTGGGCTGTAAGGTTTCAGGTTAAAGATTCATGCGTTGAACACATAAAGCATTATGAAAATAAAGTTATTTCGAGCATAATGGTAAAGCACACAAGCAGAATAAATGCAAGATATGGAGTGGACTGAAAGTCACTTCGATTTAAAATGTTAGGTGAGTCATCAAGGACATCTAACAAAACAGCAGTGTCATTAGATGTATTCAAAAGTTCCTTTTTTCGTTACTTCACAGTCAGTGAGAGGCTCTTCTGATTACCAGTGGCTCAAACAGTTGATGTTACTGCTGAACAGTTGTTCAGTAGTAGCTTCAAAATGCATATTACATAAAAAGCAGTTTAAACATAAGTTCTAACAGGTTTGTGATGAAGAGACACATCTAAATCTAAAACGGTTTATGGCCAAAATTTGTCATCACAAAAAGTTGTAACTGTAGTATACGTCTTTTCGTGATAAAAATTAAAGGATGGAAATTCATTTAGGTCTTTTTGTAATTATCAATACTGACAGAAAAAGAATTCAGATACGATATTTCGTGACGTAATAAAAATCATGTTTTTCAAGCCTATCGTGAACTTAACTAAAAATGACCATTTTGTTGGTTACGCCTTTTCGTGATTCGACCCACGATATTCTTGTTTGTTAATATGCTCTTAACATTAAATTAGCAATATAGTTTTATTCTATTTCACAATATTTTTCTTCTAAAGGCATGTTATCCTTAATAAACACTAGCACTACAAAAACGAATACCTTATAGACAATGTTTTTTTCCAAATTTGATGTAGAATGCGTAACTATTCATTCTTTTTTCAGTCACCACTTACAAACGTAGATTAAATTTAACATTTGAGTTAGTAAAGGTAGTATTTAGTAGTGTAATTAGTAGTAAGTAGCTTGGGATTTCGTTAAGGAAAAAAATCCGAAACGAGATCATCAGGCAAGAACCAAAGTAACGGACATACATTCTGTCAAAAAAGTTTCGGGAATTGATAATTTGTCTATGGTTCCAAATTCAAAATTATATATATTTTTTTGTTGTTTTTAGATTGGCACAACTGTTTTCCATTTTGGCGCGGATTTTGGTTTAAGTTACATCTGATAATTAGATTCAATACAGTATTGTTTTTAGTTATACCATATCAAGTGTGTATTGCGAATTTCATAATGGACATAAACATCGAACAAAGAGTTTGTCTTAAATTTTGCATCGCCAATGGGATTTCGTGTTCGGAGTCTCTGAAAATGTTACAGAAGGCTTACGGTGAATCGATTTTATCAAAAACACGTGTTTGATTGGTACAAAGCGTTCAAAAGCGGTCGAGATGTGATGGAAGATTTGCCACGCTCTGGTAGGCCATCAACGTCTGCGAAGATAACATCGCAAAAGTGAAGGAAATAGTGACTGAAAATCCTCATTTAAGTTTGAGAGAGCTAACCGTCGAACTTTCTGTGTCACACGAGTCGATTCGTGCCATTTTAAATAATCAATTGGGTATGAAACATGTTGCCGCTCGGCTAGTCCCAAAAGACCTGAATTTTCTCCAAAAACTCAATCGAAAAGAGTCGCTGAGGACATGCTAGAACGAGTCAATTCCGACCAACATTCATGAAACGAATTTTTACTATTGACGAGACGTGAGTTTACGAGTTTAACATGCAAACTAGTCAACGAGCTTCGGAGTGGCGCCTTCCAACTGAACCGAAACCGAAGAAACCGCGCCAAACTCAATCGAAAGTCAAAGTCATGTTGACTGTTTTTTTTGACTGTCGCGGTGTTGTGCACTCCGAATTCTTGCAAAAAGGTCAAACGATAAAAAAATATAATTAAGCGTTATGCGGCGTTTAAGAGAGCAAATTAGACGAAAAAGAATGAATTATTAGATGAATAACTAACATTTTTTGTATCTTTTCCCGGTACTTTCTTGACAGAGTAGTAGGTATTACAAAAATGTAGCAAGCAGGCTGGCCTCGTAAGTCGCAGAACCGATAAAAGAAGGAGGAGGAGGAAACATGATCATAATACCTATGTACTTACGTACAAATTTGTACGGAACCCTCGGTGGGCGAGTCCGACTCGCACTTGTCCGGTTTATAATTTTTACGAAATCTGTTTTATTGAATGCTTGTTTTTAAGATTTACTTTGTGTTTGTAACTGTTCATTAAAAACTGGAAGCATAAATTGTTTTATTTAGGCTGGATATGTTTATCCAGACCTTTTCGCTCAGAAAAGACGTGATCTACGTCGTCACTTATCGAGGGGACGAGGTGATAACGCAAAGCCATATACGCAGCCGGGCTTTTTCTCAATCAGCCAAACCGTTCACACGTCTTACCGTGACTATTATGTAACGTGAACATATGTACCTATACGCTTGAATCAATATTTAATTTAAATAGCAAAAGATACTTTATGTGTAACGTTTTAATAAAGTTTGTTAATTTTACATTTAAATTGTTGAATCAAACGAACGTTCGATTTATTATTTAAAATGAATACCGATCGCGACGTCGGTGTTAGACTAAAGTCACAAATATATGTATTTACACCGGCCCGCACCAGCCGAAATATACCTACCGCGCAGGTGTTTTAAATAATGGACCTACATGAAATAAAGTTACGCATAACATCAATTTAAACATCACACTCGCTTAAATCATTCAATCATTTTAACAAGTAAAGAGTTTAAAGTAAATTGTTGATGTAAAAATATTATTGTTCTTTAAAAAATCATTTGCAATAATAACCGAAAAATGGCATACCGCAATTTATGTTCTCGTTAAACAAGGCGCATGAATAAAAAACCCAACAATACCCAAACAAGTATTAAAAATAATTAAAACTGCACGAAATTATAGTATGGAATATTTATAGTTTGTAATTAATAATATGTAACTTCTTTTATGTAACTCAATTTATTTTTATGTTTGTATCACTTCGATATTCGTTCGTTTTACAGGTAAGATCAAGTTGAAGGTAAAAATAATTATATTACCATTAACCTTACGACCTAATAAAAAAATTAATAAACACTAGCATCAAAGTTGGAATGGTTGTTACAATTCAAACACTAACAAAACAAAAATAATAACTGGTCCCGAGTAAGTCGGGCTACATAAAAATGAAATGGATAGAGTGCGTGAATACGGTTCGAACTTAGCTAGTTTAAAAATAACCGGCCAAGTTCGAGTCGGACTCGCGCACAAAAGGTTCCGTATACCATTATCTATTATCCGGCAAAAAAATCATTTTTGTTGTATAGGAGCCTCCTTATATTTGTTGTATTCTGTTTTTTTAGTATTTGTTGTTATAGCGGCAATAGAAATACATAATCTGTAAAAATTTCAACTGTCTAATTATCACGGTTCATGAGATACAGCCTGGTGGCAGACAGACAGACAGACGGACAGTGGAGCCTTAGTAATAGGGTCCCGTTTTACCCTTTGGGTATGTCCGGCGTGCTCGCCTCTCGGCTACGGAGGTCGTCACAAATATTACGTTTGTTGTATGGGAGCCCCCTTAATTTATTTTATTCTGGTTTTTAGTATTTGTTGCTATAGCGGCAACAAAAATACATCCTCTCTGTGTGAAAATTTCAACTGTCTAACTATCACGGTTCATGAGATACAGCCTGGTGACAGGCGGACAGGCGGACAGACGGACAGACGGACAGACGGACAGACGGACAGACGGACAGACGGACAGACGGACAGACGGACAGACGGACAGACGGACAGACGGACAGACGGACAGACGGACAGACGGACAGACGGACAGACGGACAGACGGACAGACGGACAGACGGACAGACGGACAGACGGACAGACGGACAGACGGACAGACGGACAGACGGACAGACGGACAGACGGACAGACGGACAGACGGACAGACGGACAGACGGACAGACGGACAGACGGACAGACCCTATTACTAAATAGGGTCCCGTTTTACCCTTTATGTACGGAACCCTAAAATCAATATTTTTTAAAATAAATAAAAGCTAGGAACGACACATCTTTTTTAAATGAATACGCCAGCACTTAAGTACCTTAATAATTTAAAACTTTTCACTTACCTTGAAGCAGATAAACAACGAAAAGGGCATCGTCACAATCACAAGAATCCAGGAAAGGACAACTATAATCTTTCCACATGTTTTCGATTCGGAGTCCGTGTCTTCGTTTGCTGAAAAATTAAAAACTACTTAAACACTGGCCGATAAACAAAAAATATTACTAAAAATTTTATCTTTTTTTACTAGTTATCGTCGGATAGAGATTCTGGCGACTTGACATTTCTACCATCATGCTACAGCCACAGATATAAAAGTTATATAATGTTCTTATTGAATATCGAATTATGTACTCGTATTTTAGATTCGAACAAAGCGTGATAGTCGACGTTTGGGTGTTAACTGACAGTTGGCCCTTGCTACTCTACCTTTTGCCTATTAAAAATTCATTGTGAGAATTTATGCCATAAGGTGGGAAGGTAGCCAGTGCTACGTAGGGGGTGATTTAAAGATATAAGTATCGTTTACCGGTGACCTCGGCCACAACCACCGTAGTAGAATCAGAATAACGCGCCAGTTTTTCGGAGTGAACTCACACTTATTTACGTCCGGGGCACACGACTGACAGTGGCTAACTGAATGTGGAGTTTGTGAAGGCTGATGTTATCATCCCCAAGCATATAATATGTGCTATGCGTATAGTTGACAACGACATGCGCGAAACATTAGGACAGAAAGTTCAGAGTTTGTTGTTCCATTAAAAAAATATAGCGCGGAAAATATGTTTAATATAACTTCTAACTTACCTACTACTTAACGCTACTATGAGTATAAAGATCGATTAAAATGATGGCGACGGCCTATATAACTTATTATTGTCTGTTTGAACTTTAATATTAAAGTAGGTTAACCAAATACTATGTGTCAAAATGGTGTCAAATCAAATCGTTTTCTTAGTGTGAAAATGCTCTAATAGTTTAGTGCGAAGTTGTGTTTTTACTAGGAAAGTTTTGAAGTGGTTCTGATTTTTTCATTCTTGATGTATTTTGGGGTGCTAAATCCGAATCTGAGGTTTGCTAACAAAATTTCGTGACGCAACATTGATAAAATCGCAAAAAAATGTAATACATTTCTGCTATTTTCCGGAGTTTTGCTTAAAACTTGGATACTATTAACTTTTTAGTAATAATGACCTATTCACAGAAATTAAAGTACTTAAAATTCTCTACAAATATCACTTTTTAGTTTTTATTTTAGAAGAACCGTTCGGTCACAAATGCAAGTTGAACATTTGCATATTTCAGCGGTCTCTTTAAAACCCACTTTTACTTAATTTATTACTAGCTATTGCCCGCGGCTTCGCTTACGTTAGATTTGATTTTGAGTGAATAAATGAATGTCAAACACAGCTAATGACAAAACCTTAAAATAGGTATTTGCTTATTTAGTTAAAGGATTAGCCTCGCGATCTTGGTGCACCATTCAATGTTTGAACCCCCGTTTTACTCCCTTATGGTAAGTTTTGTAAAAAAAAGCGCACGCTCCTACATTATAATAGCTATTTTTATGCCAAATTTCAGGGCAATCCGTTCTGTGTTTTGAGCTGTAAGTCAGTCAGTAATGGTTGCTTTTTATTACAACAACAAAGAAGACTATTTTAAAATGCTATCAACGCACAGCTACTAAAAAGTGATATTTGTACTGAATTTTAAGTACTTTAATTTCTGTGAACAGGCTATTTACTAAAAGTTAATAGTATCCGAGTTTCAAGCAAAACTCCGGAAAAAAGCAAAAATGTTTATTTTTTTTGCGATTTTGTTAATGTTGCGTCACGAAATTTTGTTAGCTAACTTTAGATTTAGATTCAGCACCCCGAAATACTTATAAAATGGAAGAAATCAGAACTACCCCAAAACTTTCCCACTAGGAGCCTTTTTTAAACACAAATGCACTGAATTATATGGTGTAAAATGACGATTTGAAGAGCCACAGAATGCAGAATTTACTTTAGATAATGAGTTATTTTTTAAAACCTTTCTGTATTTACGTCATTTTTACGTTTTTCATGTTTAACATATTCCTTCCGTTGTTACTTATCAGTCGTTAGGTACTAAATTGTATTTTAGCAATTACTTCATCTATGTCACTCTTAATATTTTCTTTTAAGGGTTTTTTTTATAATAAAGAAGACATTTTCTAATACATAAGATGAACGACTATAACTCTTAAGCTAACTGAATGGTGTATCTTAACCGTTATAATTTTCCTTAAACGTTCATGAAACTATTAGCTTCAATTAGCACTTTAAAGTTAAAAATTTCGGAAACGGATCCCTTAATCGGAAAATAGTCTAGCAACTCCTAAGCCATTTAAAGTACCTATTCAACATTATCACGATGGGGTAGACGATGAAAAAAAAATATATCCCCACTTTCATTGTAAGCTAAAAAAATCTTTTTTTTTCTAAATTTTATTCTACCACTTTGACGGCTTGATTAATAAAAACATACCTCCACAAAAATACACTCAGCTCTCTAGTACACTACAATACACAAAATAATATGTATACAGCAAACGCATACACACCTCTGACGTATATTCGGCGGCATCTTAGTAGCTCCATAAGTTGATTGGCGGAAAGTATCAATATTAAAAAAAAAACACGTAGAACGAATAACTTCATCTTATTTCGGAGTACAAAGTGTTTTATTATTCAGAAACTGCTTGCATCCATTTTTATGTTTACCGAAGAAATCGGTCATACATTGCAGATAAACGTATAATATGATTATGACAAAGACAATAACTATTATGATTTTCGGATTTAAAGGCATTGTTGCAATTGTTTTTTTTTATATTAATACTCGCGTTCGATGTTCACTCGTCTTCGTTAGCGGTCTTCCTGAAATAAGTAGCGTAGTCATAGTCTGGGTCTATTTCGTAATCTTCATTCTCATTCAAAATTTGGTCGACCAAAAGGTTAAATTCATATATCACATCCATTATTTTAAAAACAACGACGCATTTAATCATATCACAAAACACCGACAAGCACATATTTTTTGGATAAATTAATTTGTCTCTAGAAAGGGCGAAGATGTTTATAGATAAAGAATATTTACTACACTCAACATTGAAACTTTTAAACAGAATTTTGAGTATTGGAGTCTGCGCAGGTCCGCACCTTTAGCAAGTCCAGCAGGCTAAGACTGGGAGCTTCGTGCGTACCGACCGAGGGCCTGCGTTGAATTGAATGCGCTTAATCTTTTCAGAGGCAGCAGCTTTAATAGACTGTTTCTAGCACTCGGCACTCCGGATGGGAGGTCCTACACTCAGTCCACGCCTCCTCCGCCTTCACGCCCAGATATAAAGATTACTTTTCTCCCGGGCATAAATGTAAAAATATAAAATCAGGCTGAATACTTAATTAGCATACTCTGGAAATATTAATGTTATTGGTAAAAGTATTATAATAGATATAAATTATTAAATTGTTGAATAAAAACAAAATAATAATTATAAATATTGGATATTGTGGCATTCGTCAGTTTGTACGTCTCATGGTTTTCTCTTAGAGATAGAAACAAATATGATACAAAAATATGTTTTTTTTATTTTCCGAAAGAGGACGAGGTTCTAAATTCAACTGATTTAAAAAAGTAAATTATCGAATCGTTATCTCACGTTTTACTACGTACGTAGATCGTTTTACTACATACGTAGACAAAGGTATCCACGTGCTTACTTGTGATTTAAACAACACGTGATACAAATGATTTCGAAGTTTAGTTGAATCGTGGAGGTCTGTGCCACTTGTTGAGTTGTATAACTTTCTACCTGTTGCTCGGCCCGTCGGGTGCGCTTGCCTGACTAAACATCCAATCTCGACGACACTCGTCGAATTTTCTTTTCTCATTGGGACATATTTTGTATAAAGCTGAGTTGAGAATACAAGAGCAAAGTTCCTTATAGATACGCATAGTTAGAATTACAATAGTAGTGAGTTAGATGTGGTTTGTAAGTATTTTACAAACTATGATGACATCGCTTAAGCAATCAAATGTAAGTGATGTTTTTCCAATACTTATTAATTATTTATTTGCTCAGACCACAATCAAGTAAACAATCAGATTTGGTACAAAGTAAAACTGATTTTATAATAAGTATAAGTGCAATAGCTAATTTCAAAACGGGTTCACTACGTTACTTTAAAACATGTTTCACTATTAATTACATTTCAACTGCGACCAAATCTAACATTTGTTTCTTTGAAAATCTAAAACACTTATTTATTGTTTGATATAACGAAGTACAATTAATATTAATTTGTGTCTAATGTTAGTTGTATAGATAATGGTACGGAACACAGAACAAGTAAGACTCGCTACGCTCCGCGTACGGAACCCATCGTGCGCGAGTCCAAATCGTTCTTGTGTGTGTTAGTGGGTGCGTGCGTGTATGCGTGTGCGTGTGTTTGTACCTATGTGTATGAAATGAAAATACTTTTCCATTACTTATTTGCTCAGTATTTATACTATGTTATATACCTAAGATTGAATATTTCCAATTATTGTACCTTGTTCATTGTTAAATATTGTCCCGAAGCAGTGGTAGCATAGTGGTAAGTTAAAAAATATAAATGAGACTTGTAAAAGTGCCTATAGTGGCCAATTTGCAGAAATAAATTATTTTGGACAAGCTAATTAAATTTTTCCTTAGCTTCACTTATTTCCAAAATAAAATGGAAAGATAAGGGTATGTACAGGAGGCCTAATACGAAAGCGCATCGTTCGTTTGGTCATATTATCCGATTAAAATAAAAAAATATCCATTCACGTATCAAATTTAATTTATAAACAATTGAAAACGGTCGGGGTGTTTACACGACTAGATTGAGTTGTTAGGTTTACGTCCTAACGAAAGATACATTTTCGTGCTAGGCCTCCAGGAACTAGACATCGGTCACGGTGACGGAATCTCGGAAAGCTTGGGCACGAGCTATTCCTACGTTTTCCCAGATTTAATGTCCTTGAGCGGTGTTTATGTGTAGGCTATAGCGCGCTTAGTTCGAAGCTAACTTCTGATACTCATTGTTTTGTGGTTTAACCTACATACTTTTAATCGTCGTATGGATGTGAACTTTGTACCTACTTAAAGTTTAAAATCGAATTTAAATACTGAAGTAGAAATCTGGATGATACTGACTAGGTATGAAGAGTTTGAAGCTGATCTGAAGATGAAACCAGAAAGTAGAGAGGAACTCTTACTTGTAGAACTTTGGGCTTGTTAATTTTGTTTTCACGAATCCCAGAATTCCAGGATAATAAAGCGTGTTATACGGTTTTTAATACTAATTAAAAAAATATATATATTATAAGTACTAGTGACATCAAACAGTAAATGATAGGTTGACGAGAAGGTAAACCGCCAGACGCGATGATACCGTACTTATTTATTACCATAGACCACTTTATTTCTACTCTGTTTTTCTAATACCAAAATAATACAATTCGAATTACAGTCCTTTTATTTATTCTGTCATAATCATGTGTGGTGCACACGAGATACACGCTACAAACGCTGCGCCGCACTGTAAGCTGTAAATCACATATCATAATCATAAAATAAAAAATAGAAACTTGTGAAACGAAATTATGACTGTGCAACGCATTTAATGCAATATCGTTAGCAATAGAAAATGAGTTGGTCTGCCCTCCACACTAAAACTCTACTACAAACTAACATAGCGATTTTAAGTTACATAAAAAAAATATAAATTGACATATTGTTTTGATCCGCATGATTTAACTTAATTTAAGTGTTTTTTTTATGACCGTTTTCAATCGCTCATTATTGTAAAAAGTTTGACTAAAGTAGATGTTAACTTTAATTCAGCAGCTAAGGTTTATAAAACGAACGAATGAAAAATTATTGTGGCAGGCCTTCTGTGGCGGCGCATAAAAACTATTGACATCCCATATATGTTTACACAATGATACATTTAACAAAATGATAAAAACGCATTTCAAAAAAACCGAAATTTATCAGCTTGAGGGGGGGAGGGGGGCTTAGGCAAGTGACTAATACAATCGCTTCGTAGCGAAACGACATTGAATGAAGGTCGTAATAATAGTCATTCGTGTCAGATATTATAAAATTTTACCGCGTTTTTTCTAGCTCTGAATGAAACCATTAAAACGGTATGGAAACGTAAAAGACGGAGTTACATACACTAACCAAACTGTTATACTGCTTATAAATATAAATCGATAAAACTAAATATTTTATAAAACACGCAACATCAAAATTTATTCTTTCTTGGAGCGTACACATTGACAGTTTTATCTGGCTGAACTGTCTCTTAACGGTAAATTACACTGCAATGGAACGAACGTCAAGCAATATCCTCCATTGATTGAAATGGAACAAATGCGTCCGCTGTCTGGTCAAGGACAACGTTAGCAAATAGCACTGTTCAAAATAATACAAATAACAAAAGGTTGACAAAAGGATACCTACGTCAAAACGTTTTTTTTGTTTCAAATATTAAATTTTAAATTCAACAGTTCACATACAAATCTATGTTTTGCCTTATCTACTAATCAAGCATTATGCAAGTTCGGTGAATGTCACGACCTAACAATCCGGTACGTTCACAATTATTTAATTAGTGTTCCCGGAAATCACGGTGGCTCTAGTCAAAACCACCGGATCCGAGACCCTAAAATCAAGAGCTTAGAAACTCTGCTGAAATTATATCAACATTTTGAAAAAATATACACTTATTTGTGTTTGTTTTAATCCAAGGGAGTTAACAAAAATCAAAATTATTCAATTCAAGATGTTTATTTAATCCTCTTCTAGTATATCGCATTTCTAGTTTTCAGATTCAAGTAACAGATATTCTTTTGATTTTCGTATCCGAGATTTAAGGCACTTGGGTTATGTTGGCCATAAACTTCAAATTTACATTTATTTTGAAACCTCAAGTTACCTCCTCACCTCAACCAGCAGAGATGCGTAGCGTACGTAGAATGTTACGCAGCAAAACAATAAAATGGTAAACCGAATAGTATTCGGTATTCAGTTATTCGGTGAAACAACTATTCGGCGCATCTCTAATTATTACTTTAGGGCTTCAGTTCACCATGTCCACCTTTAAAATATTTTAATAGTTCTATTTATTTATATTACAAGCTTATATACTTATCACAGTGTAAGCATTTCTAAGCATCTTCAAATATAATTAATTATTCTCTCACATATTTTGACAGGTATTCAGCAGCACAGTGCATAATAAATGTATTTAAATAAATAAAGAAAAAAACATTTATTGCTATAATCTTTGTAACATAATGTGGCCGTTACTACCCAGTAAGTTGTCATAGACACTTGTATTGGGTATGACTCGCTAGCTTAGACTATAGGTAAAACTAGTTCAGTAGTGTAGATAGTAAAATAAAGGTTCTAGTACTAACACAAAAACAAAAAGATAAAAAAAGAAATATGGTGAACGGAGGATATTTTGCTCGTCTAACTGCGTACTAACAGCGGGAGCTACAGCATTTTTCCTTCTTTTATGGCTAAGGTCAACATGAGTTAAGAGATTTATGTCAAAGTAGTACTTACAAGGTGGAGAATATAGAGTTTTCTGACTGAGAGGAGACCACATATTCTATAGAGGAAATCAGTAGGGAACCGATAAGGTTTAGAGTGTATTATAATACTTTGATAAGTGATCTCTGTGCTTTCTCCAATCCGAGGAAGGGAGTTTTAACTAGTGCCACCCCATACCGAGAAGCAGTAAGTGAGAATAGACTGAGCCAGGGCTATGTAAATTTTGTATTTATAACTATTTGTGTAGGTGAATAGAAAACTTGATTGTTAGAATCTAATTGTTGATGTTGTGTATTTATAATAATATTAGTGGGTAGAGCTTTTCTATTTTGTACTAGAAAATGTCGCGCAAAACTAAAAATTTGTAATAGGTGACATAATTTTATATTATTATTAAATGTATCTATACATTTATTGATACACGTAACCTATAGCGATATACAACAATATTATCATTTTATGTTGCTTTTCTATTGCATTAAAACTTACAACTAACCATATCCAATGTAGAAAACGAACTTTTCTATATTGGCTCGGGTCTGGGTGTTGTGGTACCGTCGTTGATTCTGATTTCTATAACACAAGTGCTTTAGCAACTTACCTTAGGATCAGAGCAATGTATGTGATGTTGTCCAATATTTATTATTATTATTTATTATTATATCCTCCTGGAGCCTTTGTACTAGTTGCATCGCTGTGATATTGGGTTGTCTTCTGGCGGTCATTTGGAGAAATCGATTCTATCTCTGTGTAGTAACACAATATCTGCCTGTGTGCCGTTCAGCCACATCCCCAGTAGTGCGAAAATGAGCCCAAAATCTTGATATCACTTTCTGGCTGGTGTGTAGGGCCTCAGCAACGACGCATATAATGGCACCATTTTCCAACATACCCACGGCTCGTAACATTTCATCTCGACTACAAATGACGACGTGACAATCATGTCTCTTAGAGCTCACACGGTACGTTAAATCAAACAAGAAAGATAATCAAATAAATATAATAATAAATAATAAATAAATGATTTATTCATCTCTTCACAAATATAGATTCTTAAGGCTAAGACTAAGAAAGTAAAGTAAAGACACTTGCATTCTAGATCTGTGAGAGTCTGGTGCCTGAAATAGCATTTTTACAAGTCCTGTTCTACAGGTCACCAGGCCCATCCCGCAGATTTTCAAAATAAACACTAAAGAATCTAGTAGTATAACTAGAAGTGATATGGTTTAGATTGAAAGAAAGTATACAATTATAAAAAAAACAGAGAATTTACAACTAGTTAAGTGCAGAATCCCCTAAAAAGTTATGTATGTATTCATGAATGTGTGCGTGAGTGTGAAGGGAGAGTAAGTGTTTTTGTATGTGTGTGTGTGAGTGTTTATGTGAGCGTGGGTGTATGTGTGAACGTGCGTCAGTGTTAAGAAATAGATGAGTGATAGTAGCGAGGGCCCGTGTTAGTGGTTTTATTTGAGCGGAAGAAGTAATGTTTTAGCATCTTTATAATCTAAGGACTTCAAGAATATGCTGACTACTTTTTACAGCCGTTTTTGGGAAGAGGATATATATTATGCTTGCTGTTAATTTTGTTATAGAGATATGAACCCAAGAAGCAAAATAAATTATGAGAGAAGGCTGTCTTTAAATTCAGAGAGGTACAAACTGTACCTTTTCGGCGCCTATCTTCTAGCAGTATAGGGTCATACTCTGTCATAGAATTCAAGACAACATTGAGGATAAAAGTCTTCCTAACAGAAAGTTCGTCCCAGTCCTTGTATAGGTTGACAGTGGGATGGCGACAGGGCAATCCAGCGGCGACCTTGAGTAGAACACGTTGTGCTCTCTCCAACCCCAGCAAGTGAGTTTTGGCTGCACCTCCCCATAAAGAGATGCAATACTCCAGAATGGAGCGACAAAAGGCGGAATAGACTGTCTTAAGGACTCCTCGGCTTGCTACGTTTATGAGGGTTTTAAATATATATATATGAGCTTACGTAGCCTTGTAACTAGAACGTCAATATGAGGTTTCAATGTCAGGGTTTGATCTATTAGAACTCCCAAATACCTCATACAATCAGTTCGCTGAAGAGCAGGGCAGGGGCAATCATTCCTAGCTGGCCGAGGACTACACGTTTGTGCAGTGATCGTGTAGGCTTGTGAAGGTAATTGTACTGATCTGATCGAGAAAGCAACGTATTTAGTCTTTGTAACATTCAGTGTTAACAAATTGCCTCTCAACCAGTCATTGACCCTGTCAAAGCCCTTTTGAGCGTTATCGAAGAAGTCATGCCAGGAGTCCCCGCTGAAAAAAAGTGCCAAGTCCAGAATAATCACCACGCATTTGTTTTTGCTGTCAAGAGTGGTAACAATTGAGTCAATGAGATCGTGAACAGCATCGTTGGTGAACCTTCCATTTCAAAAACTATACTGCGAGGGTGAGAGTAGGTGGTTTGCTTCCAGAAATTTAATAAGCCCCTTATTTATCAAACGCTCCAAGATCTTAGAGAGCGTTGGCAAAATGGAGATGGGCCTATAATTGTCGACACGGTCTTTATCCCCACCCTTATGAACAGGCTTTATAAGACCTAGCTTGAAAGAGTGGGGACAAACCCTATTTGAAATGGCAAGGTTACAAATATGAGTGATCGGTAAAACCAAAAGTGGAGCATATCTTTTTACTTCTATACCAGATATCAGATCGATGCCGACTGCACAATTTTCCTTTAGACCATTTATGATCTGAAGCACCTCAGACTCAGTGATTGGAACCCGCAGGAGATAGGAATGGTCCTGTGTCACGATAGGAATCAACATGGGCAGGGTCAATTTTTTCAGCCAGACTTCTACCAATGTTAACAAGGAAATGATAGACATCATTTAAACTCTGTTGTGGATTTTGTAAGGAAACGAGATGTGTTGAGTGATCAGGAGTACGTTTCGAGCCACTAATAGATTTGATAGTCTCCCAAAGCTGTTTTTTCTTATTTTGTGTTCTATCAATTTCTTGCTTCTCATACGTTCGTTTACATTTTTGTATCTAATCCCTTTTCATTATTTAATATCAATAAAACAATTTATTTTTTTCTTGATGGAAGAAATTATTACTTATAATTTTGCCGCCGTGTTTTGTTTTTTATTTTGTTTATTTTTAAATTATATTTCAAATTTTGAAAATAGAATAAAAGAGGTTTCAATCTGTAAACTTTTGTTTATTGTTTGTTACGCTGTCACGTCTTACTACTAAACGGTCATCAACGGTGCAGAAAAGGACATAGACCCAGAAAAAAAGGACTGTTTCCGCGGGATAGACAAATATCTCGAAGATATGGTCGTCCGGCATAACAGTTCGGCGTACTGGATGTACGTTTATGTATTATATTGTAATTGGATAACGTTTAAAGTTGATACATATTTTTCTTTATTTTTAAAATTATATTAGCGCGAGCGTATCCGCGGGAAAATGCTAGTTATCAATAATGTGATGACTATTTTTATATAAAAACGCACTTTCGCTTCTTAAAAATTGGCAACAGGGACAAACACATGCGGAAACTATGCGGCGCACACTGGGGCAGGTGACCCTAATTTGTGCCCATAAATAAACTCTTGGTTTTGTAACATGTTTGATGCTGTTAATAGGTTTAGTTATATGACTATGTTTAATAATATAGGAAAACAGTCATTTTTTATTTTTGTAAATGTCCGAAAGTTGAAAAAAAATATTGATTACATGTTATAAAAAAGAAAAAAACATATTATAACACTAAATATAACTATAAATAATTTAATGCATTATCATCGTCATCATCATCATTATTATCCGGGGCATTATCACCCGATGTATTATGGGATGGAGCTTTTAATAAAGACATATAAATATAAATCATAAAGAAGCTAAATCTTTTAATAGTTTCTAGGAGCCTAAACTATACCGAATATTGTTACATAAACACTTTTGCTAAATTCAGCTAAATACCTCAACAAATTGTCTAATTAGTGTATCAGTTAAAACAATTTTAGGACTTATGTTAATAACACTTACCTACCCTAAGCTGTTCATATTTGAAAATAACACAGTACGTCAAAAGTTTACTACAGCTGAAGTAGAAGGTTCCATATCGAAATAACAATTTTGATTAATAATCTTAAAGAAATTTGACTTCAAACAAAGGCGAAAAATCACTAATAATATTAGGACAGTTATTTGACGGAACTTTGACGTGGTTTACAAACAAACTCGGTAGGTTGGGAAGCATCTAGATGATATCTACGAGTACCTCAGTTAGTGTGCTATTTATTCAAAATAAGAAAGTATCTGAAAATCTCTTTTTTTTATTTATGGGTATGTTTAGTGGCTATCAGCCCCAGTGTGCGGCGCCACAACAAAATGACGGAAGTGTCGTCGAACTGGCGTCGGAGCAGATCGACGAAGCTGCGAGGAGAAAGATATAGCTTTATAGTCAAATCAATGCACTAGAACAGGCAATTTCGCTACTGTTCCTCCTCTCCTTCTTGCTGACAGGACATGGCGAAATCATTGCGGTTCCGCTTATATGGTTCCGCAGCGGAGATGTGCTACCTACCGCCCGAAATAATACATTTCATCTTAATATTTAAAACCGTATTCTAATATTTCTTAAACCTCATAAAGTTGACCTCTTCGATTCCGTCGATATAGCATTAAAATATGAGTTAGCAAAAACTTATGAAAAGCACAAACTAGCCACATAGGCCTTTTCACGATCGAAGCAGAAATAATCTCACAACTATAATACCTAACCAATGAACAATTACGAATTCAAAAACCACTACCGTTATTAAAATTATTAATCCTCGCTCAGTTCGCGGACACTCATGTGTCATGGGTCCATTGTTATTCATTTGTAAACCAATGCCAGCAGTTTTTTTTTGAACTACAATTTTGAACTTACAAATCGAATTAACTTAAGGAAACTTGTTGTAAAACAAAACTACATTAAATTTTTAATAAATTAAACTTTATATAAAAAAAAAACAAGGTTTAAGTAAAATAAGTCCAATTCAACTGTAAGGGCGATTTTAGACTAGCCTATTTTTCTGCGCGTATACCTACGGCGTTTCGGCATACGCGCTTGAATGCGCACATGCGCTTCCAAAAACGAGCCTTTATGTACGTGGCTATAAGGCTACTTCCACATTTGGCGGCCTGGCGCATTTTATGTTTATGGTCCGCGCGCGCGACTTATGAGCTAAACCTACTTCCTGGAACGTTTACTATAACTGCACGCGCGCAGATAGCACGCCGCGCGCGCGCCCAGTATGCAAGTCTTGAATGTGCTGCGCTAAAGAGGCGCACCAAACGATTGTAATAATGGAACGCGTGCTGCGCGAGTACACTAGCGAGCTGAGCATTCGTGGCGCATCCGTCAGACCTGGACGTACCTACTCTAAAACTCAAATCTAGTCTGAAAACGCCCTTAAAATGCTAAAAGTTGTTTTCCTGATTGGGTAGATGTTAGACAAGGTTATTGGTGCACGGTTGCTGCACGTAGTTGAGACAGAAGCCACGGTTGCCGATGTCGACTGGCGCCTCCACGCTGTCGGTGTGGAACCACAGTCTGAACGGCTTCACTGTACCTGAGGATAATAATCTTAAATAAATAAATATTAGGCCACGTTCAAGGAGGCCGTGCGGTGCGGGCAGCTGGAAAAACAAACATATGGCGATGTATTGGAGTGTTCAAGGAGAAGCGTTTTCTCACGCGTTTGTTTGTTATGCGCGTCGAATGTCACGGGTGTCGCGGCGTCGGACGCGGCGGGTGACGCAGCGTTGGACGCGGCGGGTGAAGCTGCGTCGGACGCGGCGGATGACGTGTGGGGAGGAACGGGGTTAACGATGATGTCGTTGCGTAATTCGAGTGCTTGATTGCAATCAGCAACAACAGCCACAGATAAGACAGAGAACGTCTAAATTAATCTTAAAAGCGATTTAAATAAATTTCTGATAGTTTTTATAATGACTGTATTAAATAAATAATAATAAAGCCAGATTTGAAACGGCCGTCTGATTGAAAAAATTGTTCCAGAAATAGAGTACGAGTCTGAATGGCGCTGTAAAGAAAAGCAATCAACACGAAGATAAATGTTTCTTAATTGACAGTGGTTTGACTGTAGGAAGTTTGTGGTAATGACGTCATACAGTTTTTAAACTAAAATGCACACGCTATGGCAAAATAGGATATCTTTTACGTATTTATATTAAAAGGAAAAAAAAATTGTTTCCACAATCACACCAATTATCTAGCCCCAAACTAAGCAAAGCTTGTGCTATGGCGACTAGATAACGGATAAATATACTCAGATACGTTTATAAACATCCATGACTTAGGTGCAAGTGCTCGTTGCTCATCACACTAACATTTGCCCCTCGCAGGATTCGAACCCGCAACCGCCAGGCATTGTAGTCCGGAGCGCGAACCACTACACCAGACGGTCATCAAAATAAAAGATTAAAAAACACTTTGTATAAAATCAGCTAATTTAAAAACTAAAAAACAAATAAGCTAGATCTTCGCGATAAAATAGCAATTGAAAATAGGTACTTCTTGTTTCTCCTGTTTTTCTCGAATCAATTCAAACAAAACTTAGGCTGCGTTGTTTTGAATTTGATCAACGATTTGGTCAAATTCTTACGAAAGTAATATAAATAAGGCACTACAAGACATAATAAAATGGATGAATAAAAATGACCTTAATATAAATATAATGACGACTCAATTTATGCAATTTCATTCTTATAAGACAAGGCCATTACCGCTGACTATCACTGATGATAGAAAACTAATTGAAAAGGCTGACTGTGTTAAGTTCCTAGGATTACATATTGATAGCAACTTAAATTGGAAGGCTCAAATTGACGCAATATGTAAAAGATGTACCGTTTTGTGTTTGCCCCCAAAAAATTGAGAAACACTGTTTCCATGGAAGCAGCTTATCATAGTCACGTTTCTTCGGTACTCAATTATAGCCCTATTTTATGGGGAAATTCTGTCGATATAGATAGGGCGCTCATGCTCCAAAAAAGATGTATTCGAGCAATGACAAATACATGGTTTAGAGTAAGCTGCAGACCCCTATCAAAGAGTTAAATATTTTACCTCTGGCTTGCATGTACATAAGGAATGTTTGCATATTTGTTATGTCCCACCTTGAGTTCTTTCTAAAACTCGGTGAAGTCAAAGTAGGAAAACTGAGAGCTCAGTATGTGCATCTGTTATATCAACCTAAATGTTCCACTTACATTTATAAGATCTTTTTTTTAATATGTGTATCACACTGTTTAACAATCTTCCGGATGACATTAAGACCCTAGAAAGAAGGTAGTTTAAAATTAAATTGACTGCATGGCTAATGAAATATTGTTTTTATAGCGTGACTGAATTTATTAATTATAAGAATATGACATGTTAAAATAGAATCACTGTATTTAATACTTAGTACATTACTCTAAATTGAATCACATTTATTAATTGCATTGTTCACTTATTAATTATTAAGGCGAGGGTATTCGGCGTGTTACTCTAATTGCGGAGGTGGGTAACTCCGCTCACCGCGGGGAGCTGCCCGCCTGGCCGGGCGCGCGCGGCGCGTAAGCTACTAAGCGCCAAATTTGAAATACGCTTTGAAACTTCCTATCATTAAGCTTAAAGAGCTCAGACTATAGCTCAGAAGTGTATTTTTATTTTAATATTATGTCATCGTAACCTTTATATTTTCTAAGCTAAAATTATAAATTATCCCCTGATCCACCATCACGGCAATTATGACAAAATTTCAATATTATTAAAGTTTATCGTAATATTAAAGCCAGGCTATACCTATTATTGTTTTATTTTGATATATTTATATTGTTTTGTAATAGGTATGTTCAATACTCATACGGTGTAATTTTTTTTTACGTGGGCGGGGTAGGTCGAATCCAAAACTATGAAAAATAAAGAAAAACACTCAAAAGTTGTCTCGGGCCCGATTTTGATGAAAACTAAAACTGCATTATTAGATGTTTGAAAAAAAAAACTTATTTCTATCTGGCAATCGAACTGAAATCGAAAATGCCGGCCAAGTGCGAGTCGGACTCGCGCACGAAGGGTACGTAACGTACGTAAAAAAATCACGTTTGTTGTATGGGAGCCCCCTTAAATATTTAAAGAATTCTGTTTAGTATTTATTGTTATAGCGACAATAAAAATACATCATCTCTGGAAATTTCAACTATCTAAGTATCACGGTTCATGAGATACAGCCTGGTGACAGACGGACAGCGGAGCCTCAGTACCCAAAGGGTAAAACGGGACCCCCGTTTTACCCTTTGGGTACGGAATCCTAAAAAGTAAAACAACCGGAATTATTACATCATTCGATAGTGTCGATATGAACAAATTCTGGGAAGTAGTGACATACGGTAAACTTAGGAAAAACCTAATTTTTAACAAAATTGCGTGGTGGGTCGTTCTTCGCACTCATTTGGTCAATGCTTTGCACGGGCGCGAAGGGTTTGTTCCCCGGAATTCTTAGTACTGAAATAACCGGAAATTCCCGGGAAAATTCATTGATTCGAATACCGGCAATAGCTAATAGAAACTATTCCCAGGAATTTCGATACTACAATCGGATGCCTCCTACTTAAACCACCATAATGTTTTAAAACCCAACTTTACAGGAGCACCATCTAAATATATTATTGGGTGCAGTTATTCTGTCTTTTGCCTAGGAGTACAATTTTTTACTATGTATAGTCGAAGTATAGCTTGTTATCACAATATATTATACAGCATGTATTTGTTAATATATTACAGTTTCAGAGATATTGTTGTTACGGTACTTTACGGCGGATAAAACTAATCTCAAAAATGGTAACTTAACAATACGATTATTTAAGTTGTATAGTAGTAGGTAGCAAGTAAACTATTAAATTAGTATAATACCAATTAGTATTTAACCAAAATTGTGTGGTCTTTAATTTATTCATAAAATACTATAATAGCGGTTGCTTATTTCGGATAATACATCTTATATTATTCAGCGCCATGAATTTGCACACCTGCATGCAGGTTGAATACTTGTACCTTAATTACTGTTAACACCTTTAAAAACTTGTGTTCTGGCAAATAAACGCATTTATTATTTTAAAAAAAATACATACATAAAAAAATATATACGCGTCGACTTGAGATCCTCTTCCGTTTTTTCGTCGGTTAAAAATTAATAATACTACTATCGTAATCTATACAGACAGGGTTACATATCAAAGTAGTGCCAAATTTTAAAAATAAGATCTATAGGTGCACTGCATACGGTATTTGTCGGCAATTTGAACCTCTGGTTGCACGGGCGCTCCAGTTGTTAGAAATGTACCTTACATTGAAAAGGCTAAGGTTTGTTTTCGCGCGCCATTTTCACTATTATTGCATTGAACTTTGCAGTTCTAGGTTGCACACAAATAGGTACGTGCGTATTTTTTATGAATGAGACAAGATTATCCACGCGTACCATCTTTTAACAGCGGATAGTAATAATAAAAAAGAACAATAAAATGTGTTTGTTTTTTTACAAAAATGTGCTAGATCGATTTTAGTTACTGATTCTCAGTGGTCCCTGAAAATTTGGTACTACTTGCAATGTAACCTTGTATAAGTAATACTTTCATCCATAGCCGCCGAAGCAGATATTTTTGAAACACCTATTTTATGGCTCCTCTATGTCGAAAGTCAGAGGATGATCTGTATTTTCCAAGTCACGGTCTACTTCACTTCACACATGTTCTCCATCCTACCTATTGCCTTACCCTTTTCTTTTGGCTTAGCCGTTGTTGGTTAAAAATAAACTTACTCAAGACAGTCGCAGCAGTCATAGACAAGTCAGCGGAGAAAGTCCCCCCACAGATTCTATCTGTACATAGTGCCTGAGCCGGCTGTATTCTGCCAACGTTGGCCGCGCATGGCACCAGCAGCCAATCATTGGCGCAGTTATTGGGTCCTACGCCGGACCCGATCATAGAGTTGATTGGACCGTTGCTATTGCCACTTATAGTAAAGGCTCGGGAGCGGTTGTTAACTGAAAAGAAAAACAAAGTTACATTCTGTGTGATACTATAAATTATATCATAAATATATGCAGCACAGGGTTACTTTTAGACGCCCCGCCAAAATTAAATATAGTTTAAGGGCAGTAATAAAAAATATATAGTGAAAAAAAATTTTTTTTTGCTTTTATGTAAGTAATCGGATTATACAGTCACTTTTAGGCGTGCTTGATCACCCTAGCGCTTGATACGCCGCGGCACCTACGCGCGACACGTTACTCGCCACAGAAAGTACGTGTGGCAACAATTTTGTTTTGTGTTTGGAAAAATAGGAATAAAAAGGTTATAAAATTTTCATTTCACAAAGAACAATGGGCATTTTGGCCCCAGCTTGTAGCATCTTGCGACCTTTATAATATAAAAGGCCTATAAAAATACTTCATTTTTTTCTTTGGTGAGGTACTTCTGAACGATGGTAGAAAAATACTAGGTAATGTCAAAGTATGCCTCAGAGACTCCGAACACGAAATCCCATTGGTGATGAAAAATTAAAGACAAAATTTTTTGTTAGATGTTTTTCTCCATTATGAAATTCGCAATACACACTAGATATGGTATAACTAAAAACAATACTGTATTTAATCTAATTACCTATCAGATAGAACAGTATGTTCAACACTACTGTGTTTTGGAAAAAGGGTATTGAACCTAACTATCGCCTCGGTATGGCGGGCACATGGCTGTGCCAGGCTGTTGGTACCTACTGAAAAATCGCAAATTGACAGCAAAAAACAAAAACAAAGTATTGCTGATTGCAAATTTTTATGAAATACCCTTATTCCGGTTCTTGGCAAGTTCACCTAAGGTATCTATTAAAACTGATGACAGCAGCCTGTCGATTCTATAAAAAACGCGAGTAAACTCGCTCTTAATATCACCTAAGCAGTACAAACAAACACTGCCTCTATTTTGCTAAGAAGTGGGTGCATATTAAATGTGTGTTACTGTTACACTTTTAACACTTAGGTTAAACGAACTTAGCTTTTTTCTAACATACATAATATTTTCAAAAATGTCAGTTCATTAAGGAAGTAGTTATGAAAAGCGCCCGGGCCGGGGCGCTGCGTTTAGGGCGCTCTACAAAATTGTATGAAGTTCTATGGAACGGATTATGTCTAGCGGCAGGCGAGTGCCCGACGCGCGCCCGAGGCGCTATTCTCCTGGATAGGTGTGCCATCCGTCCGGGTTTCCCCGGATTTGTCCTAGTTTGGAGGGCGGTTTGTTATTTATTCGTTTTTTATTTCTTTTCCTATTGCGGCTTGCTAATTCAATAATGAAAGTATATTAGCGTAGTTGTTAGTCATTGTGCAGCACATATTCTATCTCATCTCATATTGGTTGTAATCGTGTATTTTTTTAGCAGCATATTGTAGGAAGTTTATCAAACGCTTGGATACTCTTACGAAAAACAGTGTTTTTTTACCCGACTGCCAAACGAGGGTTATGTCTTTCGAGCGTATGTATGTATGTAAGTATGTATGTATGTAAATATGTCCATTTCTTTGGCACGCCCTACCGCCTAAACCATTTAACGGATATAAAAGTATAATATATCAATAGATTCGTCTTAATTGTGGGAGTGACAAGGGGTATGTTATTTCCCAAAATTCCTGCGAGAACAGAAATCTCGCGGTAAAAACGGATCTGCCATACTGTGTGCATAAGCACACAGTATGGTATAGTATTCAATACTTTGTTTTTCAAAATTCCTACGGAAACAGGCAAAAAAATACACTGAAAAAATAGGAAGAAAAAAACATTTAATGGATTTCAACATATGATAGATATGTCATTAGATTCGTCTCAGTTGTGGGAGTGACAAAGACTATGTTATTACCCTGAATTTCTGTTAGTGCATGAATTAAACGAGAAAAAACGATTTGAGATACTATACTTACTCGAGTAAAACCTATTTTTTCAATGAAGAGTTACAAATAAGGCTTTATAGTTCATTGAAAAGTAGGAGTAGAACACTACAAACTAAAAAGTTCAAAATATAATTAATTAATTTTAAAAATTAAAAAACCCGACTGCGTAAAAAGTGAACATTAAAGATGAAAACAAGATTTAAAGAATCAATTTGCAGTCGGAGGCATCAAATCCATTAACAGCATAATGATGATTGACTTAGTATGCACTGAGTTAGTACCTAATTAAGTAATTTAAATCCGTGTTGACAAGTCGAATCAAGTAACATGGTTTGATGCCTCAGACCACAAATTACGTATAGTGCCTCTATTTTGTGCTCAGACTGCAAATTAATTCTTTAAATCTTGTTTTGATCTTTTATGTTTAGTTTTTACGCAGTCGGGTTTTTAATTTTTTTTATTAATTAATTAAGAATACTACTTATTCTCTGAACTCACTTAGTGAACATGCCTTAGATACACCCAACCATTTCATACGATTTGACCAGCCTAAAGTCCTTGCAAGAGAACGACGATTTGTTCCTCGCATGTTACGGGAGGCAATTGAAATTAGAAGACACCCGAATTTCAACAGAGAAGATGGTTGGAAAATACCACCAGCATGGGATCCTGTTTTAACGAAATCCCATGCTAGGCCCCGCACTGCAAGACCTCTAGATACAGTTAGCTCTTTTTGCGTAGATAGGAACACAAATTAATATTAACTGAGTGACGGTAGTTTATAGTTTTTTCAAAATATTGTAAAGACGAATAACACCTTAGTCTACCTGTGACCACGAACGCTGTAAAGTGTTCGAAACGTCAGGTTAAATAAAATGTTAATAATTCGCGAAATAATCCGTAAAAGTAGTTTCAATTGGTATTAAATTAACATAAACGTCTCTCAGCTTTCTTTTTTTATTTAGTTTTTCACCTGTCCTGTTGTCTGTAATCAAATGTTGCAAGTTAAATTGGATCCACTTCCCGGTTACCGATTGAGCTGAAATTTTGCTTACATGTGTAAACCGCGTGATATTGCAATATTATGATGAAATGGTGCTGATCTGATGATGGAGCTGGAAGGTGGCTATAGGAACTTCACAATGAAACGAAACAACCTCATCGAGTTTGGGCTCGTTTGAATAAAGGTAACCAGGGTCTGGTGATTGAGCTGGAAGGTGGTCATAGGAATTCTGTAATAAAACGACGAAACCCCATCAAGTCTCAACTTGTTTGATTCTTCTTGACGAGTACTTTGGTGCTAGATGGTAAACAGGGTCTGATGATGGAGCTGGAACATGGCAACAGGAACTCCGAAATTAAACGATGCAACCCCATCGAGTTTGGTCTCGTTTAATTAGTCTTGACAAGTACTTTGATAATAGATGGTAACCAGGGTGTGATGATGGAGCTGTAACATGGCCATAGAAACTCCGAAATAAAGACGCAACCCCATCAAGTTTGGGCTCGTTAATTCGTCTTGACGAGTACTTTGATAATATATGGTAACCAGGGTCTGATGATGGAGCTGAAACATGGCCATAGGAACTCCGTAATTAAACGACGCAACCCCATCGAGTTTGGGCTCGTTTGATTCGTCTTGACGAGTATGTTGGTTGGCATGAATATGCATCTCCAACAAATTTGGGAAAAAAGTTGGTTTCGTTTGTTATGAATGTGAATTATTTCTGATTGATTAGATGGATAACCCAATTCTTAGGTGAGCACATACCGAGGGCTGAATATTATGAGGAAGTATAAACATTTCATAACGCTAACGTTGCGCCTCAAGTGATTGTATAACTAATTTAAACAATATTTTACCCTACTACAAATATAAGGTCCGATTTTATTAATGTACATCCTGTTAACCTGTGACTATATAGGTGAAAAGCAATCGTAAAAACCAACTTTCAAATGTATATTATAAAAACTAAAACAGCTAAAAATAAATTACAAAATAACAACATCGACTTCATATTGCCTTAACTCGTCCTATCTTCAACTTTTTTTCGCTCTGTACAAGGGGAAGGAATACGTCGGATAAAGAAAAAACTTTTTTAAAAACAAGCTTTTATTATTTGTTAATAAAATGAACTAAAAAGTTAAAAAATAAATTTACCTGATGAGAAAAATACCATTATATAGGTAGCATTTAAAAAAAATTAAGGCGTGTTACATTGTGATTGGTTGCGCCTATTCCTATTTAATTTCTTCGTTCAATATTGACTTCCACATTAGACCGCATTGATTATTTAGTTGTAATATGACACTCGCTATACTTGTTGATCAGCTCTAGGTTTAGCTAGAAGCTGTCCTCAAGGAGAGATCAAATAAAAACTCCTTGTATTCCTGGCCGCCAAACCATAAATAAGTAAGAAAAATGTAAAGACAAAAATGACACTTTTCGCCTTAATATTAATATTTTCACCGCAAGAACGTGCCGCATATAATTAATATTTCTTATTTACGAATTTAATATAAAACCGCGTGTTCAGCAAGATTGGCTTCCCGATTCATACAATAATAGGCACGAGGAACTGCCGAAGGCGACCCCCTGGACTGATCTTCAGGAATTCATTGTTTTTACACTAAATAATTAGTCTAGTTGGAAGTCAATATTGTTATAAATTCTCCATAATTTTTCTCCCTTTCATGGTGGAGCTATTTACACGCTTCTCCATAGTTTCGAGCCGGATAATATCCGTTCCTCTATAAAAATTACATTTTCGCTGCTTGCGTATTAATTGGTAAGTACGCAACCGCAACCAACAACCATATTGTCATTTTCCTAATTTTCTTTGTTCATTTTAATTGTAAATTTTCATTTTTTTCTCGTTTAATACTTGTCTCTAACCATGGCAAATACAAAATTAGAGTCGAAGTTAAAAATACTAATTGCAAAAAGAGAAACTATAATCGGTCGGATTAACAAATTGTTTGAATCATCAAAAAATTTATCCTCTTTTGATTCGCGATCTAACCAAAGGTTTTTGCAAGATTCTAGAAGCATTAATGAGTTGAATATTAAGTTCAAGTCATCGATGAGATATATGAGGTACAATTAGAAATTGATCCTAAGCATTTAGTTGATTATAGTAGCTTGAATGTTTTCGAAGATTTATATTAGAGTGTTAAATTCGTCCGAAATAAAATATTAAATTCTACACCGTCTCATAATAGTAATAATTCACAAAATAGTTCATTCCATATTAAACTTCCACCTATAGATTAGCCCTCATTTGACGGCAAAGCCGAAAATTGGCCTATATTCTACGAGATTTTCCGCAGTAACGTGCATGCCAATACGCAGTTGACGGATTCGCAGCGTGTGCAATATTTGATCAGTAAATTAACTCATAGTGACCTTAAAATGACTGCAGATATCGTTCCTACAGGCGATACATATAAAATCTTGTGGGATAGTCTCGTGAAAAAATACCAAGATAAACGTACTTTAGGAGTCCATTACGTTAACAATATTTTGGACATCAAAAACTGTGTAGGTAACGCTTCGAGTCTTAGTGCGTTCGTTGAAAAACTATCCGCGTCAATTGCAGCGCTTAAGCAGTTAGATATTGCAGATTTGTCTGATTTAATTGTCTTACAGTGTAGTTTGCGAAAAATTGACCAACAAACGCTTCAAAGTTTTGAAATCTTAGTAGGAGATAAAGAAATACCTACATGTGATCAATTAATATCATTTATTCAAGACCGCGTAACAATACCAGAAAGGATACGTAATAATAGTTCGACAACCTTTTCAGAACCACGTAAGAATAATAACATTAGTAAATCGTGAGTTTCCACAAAATAAAACTTATAAATCGTTCATTTCTAGTAACGAGTCAAGCTCACGTGATCAGTGTGTTCTATGCAAAGGTGATCATAAATTGTATTCTTGTCAGCAATTTCGCGATACATTTAACCCGCAAAAACGCTTTTAATATAATAAAAATAAAGAAGGTTGCGTTAACTGTCTTAGTGTTTCTCACACTGTAAGTAATTGTAACTCAAAACATACATGCAAGTATTGTGATAAGCAACATCACTCCTTATTACATTTTGATGCACCGCACCAGTTGCGTAAACAAGTTTCGTCCCCATCCGCGCCGCTGAAGTCACAGCGCCCGACGGTGGAAACCGCGACAGTGCACACTAACATGCAGTAGCACTACCCCCAAACAAAATTATGAAGAGGCTTCAATTACTCTTACCTCGGAAATTAAACCGAGTCGTACTATTATTTTATCCACCGCTCAAGTATATGCTACGCGTCACGCTAGTAAAGACAAAAAGATCATACGTTGCTTGATAGACAACGGATCACAAAATAACTTAATTACTTTAGACTGTTGTAATCGCTTGAACTTGTCTATTAGTAAGATGACTAATTCTTATTTGCAAGGTGTTGGCATGACCTCGCAACCAGTTCATGGTTATACTTATTTTTATATTGAATCCCGCACTAATCCGAATAACAAATATTATATTCACGCTCTTAAGCTTTGACGTATTAAGTTGAGAATTAATAAAGTCCGTTAAAGATTTTTTTTGTGTCATATAGGTACATTGACATCTTTATCTTTCTATCTTGTAGGTTGTCCGCAAGGATATGGCGTCTCTTTTCCACGCTTTGTCAGTCTTTAGGCGTAGCGAATCCTAAGTCTATGAGTAGTACAGAACCAGGTGACATAAGTCTTAACAGATGCTGAGAAAAAAACAAAACAGACGCGGGCAAAGCAAAGACATTGAACTATGAAATACAATATCTTTGGGGCAAAGTTATATTCACTTTCTTACATATTTAATTAATTTCTC
Source organism: Anania fuscalis (assembly GCA_950371115.1). Taxonomy (NCBI): domain Eukaryota; kingdom Metazoa; phylum Arthropoda; class Insecta; order Lepidoptera; family Crambidae; genus Anania; species Anania fuscalis. Next base: position 29,552,682 of record OX493324.1, read on the forward strand.
AGAAACTAGAGGTATAAGCTCTATGACTGTGATTTTAAGATTCGGGGATAGTAAAAATTGCAGTGATTGAGTACCTATCTAGCTTATTTTTAAATTTATGATTTCTGTTTATTTAACAAAAATAATCAAATGTTGACAGACTGTAACTGATACTGCAAGTACAGTACCTGGCGGTAGATAATGCTAAATGGGAGCTAAAGAGGGAGACAATCAGCTAGTAGCTTTCAAGCTTAACGTTACTATGCTCCGAGTTATTACCAAAAACTTGGTGTCGGTTTTCGTAGAACGTCATCTCTGTAGCACGGATTATCTCTCTTTACTACAGCCGCGTTCTGTACCTAGGTACAAATTTGTTTTTGTATCACTGTTAACAGAAGTAAAAAGGTTATAAAGTTTCATTGATACAAGATTCGAGTAGCTAAGTAACAAAACATCACCGAATAATCTTTTTTTTTGCTAACGCTACACTTACCCTTGCTCTGACGCACGCTTTTTTATTATTAATACAAAAATCGGTCAACAGAGAGGTCTGTCTGTAGAGAATTTAATAAACTTTAGAAAAACATATATTTATGGGCTTAGCTCATTTCATCATTTTTTACTGCCAATTTGAAATGTCGCTTAGCCTCGGGGATACCTGCCTGCATTTACCTTAACATCCCCATCTTCGTTTTACGATCAAAAGAGGAGAGCCTCAGCGAAAATACACGGTCGAATTTTCAAAGACACGCACAAAGCACTTTGACTACACATTTATTGTGCGAACCGCGATGTAAAAAAAGTAGTGTAGACTACCGGACTTGACGCATGCTGTGATGTAAAAAGTTACTGGACTATACCGCCGCCGCTATACGTAATGTGTGACTATACCTGAGTAACTGCTTTCTGATTAACACAATCTGGAAGTTTGAAAATCCAAAGTAAAAAGCTATTTTTCTTTTAAAAGTCCTATCCACATTCCACGGCGTTGCTTAATATCTATGTGTCATACCTACCAAGATACTGTAGTCCACGCGAACGGAGTCGCGGGCACAGCTAGTTGAAAATAAAATAATTATATTTCTAACATTTTTTTTTGGCAGAACTGCCTAGTTTGATATTCATACTGATCTAAACTTTACAAAATATAACCATGGTAAGTACAATTTGAGTTGAAAAGCGTAACGCTGCTTCTTACAAAACTTAGCTGCGGATCTTTATAAAATACTTCTTCTGTACCTTAAAGGACTCATTGTTCACGCTTGTCCGCCTTTGCGATATTAAAACCATTACAGAGATATAAGCAGAAACCCCACTACAGGATTTTACCTTTCAAGGTTTTTAAGGGTTCCGTACCTTAAAATGTAAAAAAGGAATCGATAAAATCATTGTCCGTCTGTCTGTCTATCAGTCAATATTCTTTTAACTAAGAACGCGCGGAGGTATTAAGTTAAAGTTCATGAGAAAAACTTAAATCTAACTCTTGGGGCTGTAAAAAATCATACAGCAATTTTAACTCTCTAACTATCACAACCGCGATAGTTAGAGAGTTGAAATTTTCACAGATGATGTATTTCTATTGCCTCTATAACGACCAATACTAAAAAACCGGCCAAGTGGACTCGCGCACGAAGGATCCGTACCATTATCTATAAAAACGGCAAAAAAACACGTTTATTGTATGGGATCCCCCTTAAATATTTATTGTATTAGTGCGAGTCCGACTCGCACTTGGCCGGTTTTTTTTAAGCTATAATATTAATTAATAGCTTTTTGTAAGGTTTAGTAGTTTCGGCGTGAAAACGTACCAGACAGACAAAGTTACTTTTGCATTTATTATATTAGTACGGATAATGAATGCTGCTGATTTTTATTTAACGTAGTGGTCTAAAAGATCCTTTTGAAAAAACAAACATTAAAATTTCGAAAATTAACAAAATTCTATGTCTTCGCCAACCTAGAAAAATAATACTGAATCGACCTCAATTATGTAGTGTTCATTGCTAAATAAAAAAAAGTAGTTCAATAAATTTTATTGCAATCGGAAAATAGACAGCATTGTCAGCAATAGGATTATTTTAATAGATTTTCATTTAGGAAATGCCTAGCTGACGAAGCACATCAAGAACAATAGACTCACACCTAAAGCTTTAATCTAAAATAAATTTCACAATCTTCAGCAAAAAAAGTAGAACATTCTATACAAAAGTTGTTTGAATATTTCCGGTGTCCAAAGGGCTAGTAGCTATCTTGGCCAGCGAATGTGCATAGCCATTCAGCGATGTAATGCTGCCAGCCTTTTGGGCACCTTTAACTATTCTGTGGGCATGGGCTTTTATAAACATTTATTTTATCTAAGCATATTTTTTTTTAATCTTGTAAATAATATTCTCACAAATTATGATTTAGCGTTAATTATAAAATGCATCAACTCATTTCAAAAACGGCTTCTACGTTTGCAAGGGTAGATCATTATTGTCATAATACTTCTCAGATGAGTAAAAGTGCCTTTAGACAAGACGAGCCATTGCTCATTTTATCAGATCCTCTTTGATTAAACAGAGACTTGGCACTCTTTTGTTGTGTTGCTCTATCTTTGTTCGCAGGGGATTCTTTAGGAAAGGTATAAGATTACTCGCTCGATGAAAACGACGGACAATCGTGTAAACAGTTTATTCATGAAGGAACAAGAACGAAATATAGTAGGTATCGAATACTGTTGCAGTAATTCGGTATGTCCAGAAAAGTATAACCTAAGCTAATTTTCAAAACCATTTGGAGATTCTACGCATTTAAATTGTATTTTTTTATTTACTAGTCACTAGAGTTACAGGAACAGAGTATGCGCGAGCGTTTGTGTGTGTCCCGTGTCTGTGAATAAAAAGTGTCACAGATTTTGAATGACAGCAAATGTCAAATGTGAATGTGTGAATCAAGATAAATAATTCGAAATAAAAATATAAGTTTCCTTAATTAGATTCATCATTATCATCATCATTTCAGCCACAGGTGTCCACTGCTGAAAATAGGCCTCCTCCAGTGACTTCCAGTTTAATTAGTTTACACTTTCATAAAAAAAAAATAGTCTTGAATTCATCTTACTACCGTCTGTAAAAAGAATAGCTGAGGATCGGTACCCTGATTCCGTATTTTATGAAAGCAATGCGATAGCGAAAATTTACCAATTCTGGCTATAAAATTGCAATTTGACAGCAAAAAACAAAAACAAAGCAATCTAATGTCAGTGTGCTGCCTATAGATTTTTACACTTAGCATCAATCTGGCGATGACTACGCGATACTAATTTTAAGGAAATAAGGGAGCGGGTTTATTATTGTGCATAGGCAAATACAAGGTAGTATGGTGCTAGAAGTAATCTAAATAAATAAGATTACTTGTACCATAGAAAAAGAATAATAATACGTAAAACTTGTACTACCGCCATACTATTTTTTTTTAAAGTTAATAATATCTAAAGATAAATAAAACTTGAAAAAAATCATCGACCTCAGGTGGGACTCGAACCCACGTCCCATCGCATGCGTGCGAGTGCTTTACCAACTAAGCTACCGAGGACGTCACGTGACACGATGAAATTTCTCAAGTGTTCCTTCGCGCTGTCGAAGCCAGCGTATAGCTGATCAATGTTGTAGCTATAGTTTATCAAATGTTATTTATCTTTAATTAAACCTGGCATGGAATTGCTAAAAACAAAAATTTACAATGTTTAAGCATTTCTGATCTTAACCAATAGTCAAATATTTGTAAAAATATTTATATCGGGTGTTAACGGGTAGTATACTACTCAGCTATACATATAGCTACAACATTGATCAGTACCTCTAGCACAAAGAACTATCGAATTCGAATCGTTTGCGTATTTTCTTACTGTTCGAAAACGTACTCGATACGATTGCATTTGTATTTGGTAGCACGAAACGGTATCTATTGACTAACGATAACTCGAAAGTCAGAATGACACTTTCGTTAAATGATTTATGAATGGTGCGTTCCAAAAACTGATATGTTTAAAAAACCTTTTTATTTTATTTTATAAAATTGTACCTAATATAGTTACGAAGTTATATAAATACACTTTACGCCACATGCAATTTATTACTGATATTTTGGATTTTCTTAGCATTGTTTTAATAATACAAATCAAGAAATACCTAGTTACGAAACATATTGTTAGAAAATATTAAATTCGAACGGCCTTCATCTGACAATAATGACTTGCTTGTCGGACGCTTGCCATGCTTGTCAAGCCTTATATTTTAAAATCTTGTTTTGATAAACTTATATTTTGGCGAATCTTCGAAATGGGTAGCACCAACCACCACAATGTGGTGACCTCATTGAAAAGAGGAGGAGGTGGTCTTTTGGACTGAGAGAGCCACATAATTTATAATATGGAGAGTAAAAAAACTCGAAAGAGAGAATTCGAGAGTGACATAGAGCAAAATTTACATGAAATTTTTGAGCGCATTGGTAAAACTTATAGAAGGAACAACAAGGGATAAATGAAAGATTTTTTTACCTATATTTTGTTATAATATGTATGTTGTAATAAAAAGTGATAAAAATATTTTGATTATTTAATTTTACCAATTAAATAATCCTGTTGAGCTGTTGTCTTATGAAATCTTATAAAGTTATCGAGTAGGTATGTAGGCAGTATGTATAATTGAGAGCATTGGTTACCTATTTACCTCTTTTATTTATAAGCTAACTAAGGACATTCTTAGAGCATCTAACCAACGTTCTAAGCTGTTGTTTGTTTGCCTTAAATGCTTCGTCATGAACCGGATGCATAAAAATAAAGAGCACACCTTCAACAATTATCAACTTGCATCTTTTTCTTGAAGATTGATATGGAAGTAAACTCCCTTATTGTTTCAAGGATAGGTACTTAATCTTTTTGTTGCTATCTAACTTTATCTGTCCCCGATTTGGCGGTAAGGCGATATTGGTGCTGGGACAACTCTTCACTAACAGTATCAGGATTTTAAGTTTTTCTATATTACATATATTCTTTAGGCGTATTTGACACAGTGTAGTGTTTCGCGCTTCGGACTACAAAGCATGGCTGTTGCGGTTTGTCTGGTGAGCACCAGCATTTGTACCTTAGTCATGGATGTTTATAAACATATTTATGTATGTTTATCCTTTATATAGGCACTATGGTACAAGTTTTAGTTTGGGGCTAGCTAATTGGTGTGATTGCGATAACTAGGTACACAAATTACGTATAGCGGCGCGGCGGTTTTGTGCTAGGGTATGTGCCTATTTATTTACTTCTCGGAAAGAAATGAAACTTTAATGTAACTAACAGTTTTTGTATAACAAACTCACTGAATATACAATGGGTGTACAAACTTGTAGACGGGATTTCTTTATGGGGTAGCTAGTATCAAACTGCCGAGTCTAACTCTTAGGTTCAATGGTGGATTGGAAAATGAAAAAGAAAGTCCCTCTTGGAAATGCTAGTCAGGAGATATGAAAAAACATATCCTCAAAATATGTAAAATTTGGGGACATTTAAAGGGAAGGGGGGTAACTAAAGGGTATGATCCTATATCCTTCAAGGAATTTTTAACTAAATTCTCTAAATCATACATAAAAACCAGCACTGAAACTTTATAAAATGTGAATATTTTTTTTACCTTATTTTAGGACCGGATAAACCTGTTAATTGCTAGCAAGCTTGCAATGTACGCATACGCTCAATGTACATACTACTTACAATTCTTAGTCCCATATATTTAGTTTCTTAGAAAATAATATAATAAAGAATATAATCGGACTATTAAATCTCCTTGTGCGCACTAAGCCTAGATTTGATCTCTTTGATGGGAATTATCCCATCAAAGTGACCTATCTCGGACTGCTTTGTGCGCTCATACATAACATTGAGATATCTAGGTTTCAATAGGAGGAGGACCTATTCAATCTATTTGAGGTTAATCTCCAGAGTCCGATGTCTACTGAATACAAAATCTATAGGTACCTTGATAATCAAATGCGTATTTCACAGTGTCTTACATATTCATACTGTCCTTTTTGTTATAAATGTTAGCGAATACCTTTGAAATATAATCTTTTATTGTGATAAGAAATAGTTAAGAATAAAATAAAACATTAAAAATAACTAACTTATCTTATAACTAAATTCCAAAATCAGAATGATAAAACCGGCCAAGGTGAAATGGACGCGCGCATTGAGGGTTCTGTAGAAACTTGTATTATGTGAATATTTCGTCTACGACGAGAATCGTGTTCTGGGTTGGTTAAAAAAACCTGACAAGTGCGAGTCGGACTCTTCCACTGAGGGTTCCTTACTAATTTGTTAGCCTACCTGTTCCTTGCAAAATGTCCCTGTTTTTTTTATGATTTAAAAACAAATGTATAGTTTTTAGATTTTCCTATATTTGTAGTACAATATTACTCGCCAAATTTCATAGTTCTAGGTCAACAGAAAATACCCTATAAATTTAAATTCACTTAGGGGTGTTGAAATTGCGTTTTTTAAGGCTTAAACAGCCGTATCTTATTTTTCGCTAACTTAGAAGTTTGATGTTTTCACAGCTTCAAGAGACAGACTTGAGTACCTATACCGTCTTAGGGTGCGTGCCAGCCATGGAGAGTTAAAATATTTTAATTCGCACACACTCAAAAAATAACTGATTATGTATGTATATTTTACTAAATATTATTTTTCACTATACTAAATATTATTTTTCACTTTTTGGTTTATTTTTGAAGTCGATTTTTAGTACTTTACAAAACTTTATTTCATTTTATAAAAGTAATTTAAGGTCACTACTATGTCAAAATTTTGGTTTAATTATATCGCCCTAATCAACAGTAGCAAAACAAGTTTGATTCCTTTACGGGTGTTAATATAATGCAGTATGACTGGCAATACCTTTTTCATTTCTCATACTCGGAAAGTAGTGTTTGTTTGATCCGAGTAGCGGGTGGAAGATGCTACGAGTACTTCCCTACTCCCACCTTTGGGCGGGAAAATCTCATAGTGATTGCTTCCCTCCCTAGCTAGGGTGGGAATGAATTGTAAAAATAGAACTAAATTTGGTTAGGCAGTTGGCTACAAAAATCTTACATAATTAAGAAAAATCTAAGGTATATATAAATTATAATGCTAAGTCTTGTGAGTGTATAAACAGCCAGTATGAATTTAAAAAAAAACTAAGTGGGTCTACCCGCGGCAGTGATGCCACATGAGTAAAGAAACGGAACAGAGACAAAGCTACATACGAATGCGCTGTGATAGGTACATCACTACAAGTGCAACGCGTGTGTGTGCGTGACCACTGGCCGCTTGTCACGTGTGAGCCGAAACCGCTTCAAACTAGATCAGCCAGTGGTCAATCTCAGGGCGTGCAGGCGTGACACGACGCTCGAATGTCGTGCGCGTTTTGTTTTGTTATCGAGTTTCTCACATAATACGTAGTAATATTTTTGTTTTAGTATTTAAAAAGTGTTGTAAATATGGTTGTACATTGTACTGTGTGTGATAATACCTCCTGACAATTTTATTGCATTTGTTGAATTGCTTGAACAAAAATATTGCGAACATTTTGATCTTCATGTACAAATTGTTAATATTGGTAATGACATATTAGCACGTTTGCAAGATTGTACATTTCATATGCCATGTGATTTTTTCCCATTGGATTATTTGAAAAAACTTTATATTAGATTTAGAATTTATCATTCGATTAAAAGACACAACAAATTATTAAAAACCAAAAGTAATAAAAAAAAATTTAGTGTATGTAATTTGTAAAAAAAATAACCTATTTTAATAAAAAATGTGAAAAAAGAACATTTATATAGGGATGTTGACCTCATTCATAAATAATTCTAAGCCATCATTTATTAAAACAGACACGTTATTTTAGGCCCAATAACTCAGTACAATTTTATTTATGAGGCAAACTGATTTTTGATTGCTTTAAAATCGTAAAAAAGTAAGGCAGTTGAGTTTATCAGATAGTGACGTCATAATCCGATATCGCCATACAAATTATAAAGAAGATATCTGTTTTGACAGCTCTAAAAAAGTATGTCAATTAATTGGTGGTGTCAACTAGCCTATTGAGCCAACCCTACGAAAATAGGTATAAATTTTGCTAGCTCTTTAGAAGCTTTGTCTCTGTTCCGTTTCTTTACTCATGTGGTGATGAGGTGTGTTCCATATTTAAAATTTTAAAGCGTGACAATAACTATGTAAGCTGTATCGAAATCTCGGCTTAAATAAAATAAAAGACGAAACGTTGACCCAGTATTTAAATTCTCTTTGGACGAGGAAACAAATATTTTTTTACTTTCCTTTCAAAATGAAAAGTAGGGTGCTTAATTTGGGTGAAAGACATCAATTCTTACTCGGAGTAAGAACAAGTAATACTTTCATCCATAGCAGACGCGGCAGATATTTTTGAATCACCTTATATAATTTCATCTTGATACCTCTACCTATGCCTCTACTTATGCGTTCTTGATAATAAAATCCGGCCTAGTGCGAGTCGGACTCGCGCACGAATGGTTCCGTACGATTATCTATAAAACGGCAAAAAATTACGTTTGTTGTATAGGAGCCCCCTTAAATATTTATTGTATTCTGTTTTTTAGTATTTGTTGCTATAGCGGCAACAGAAATACATCATCTGTGAAAATTTCAACTCTCTTACTATCACGGACAGACAGACGAACAGCCTTAGTAATAGGGTCCCGTTTTACCCATTGGGTACAGAACCCTAAAAAGGTCTTGACGGATAGACATACAGACATTCAACAAGAGATCCTTTAAGGATTGTTTGAGGTACTGAATCCTAAAAATATGAATGCAACGGAGAATAGGCTTACCTTTACACATGCTAATCCAGCCAGTAGGATGTCGGTAAACGTACGTGAGTTCCGTCGTGTTTAGTACACAAGAATACAAAGTTAGAAACACCTTACCGGAATGATGAGATCTTTTTAACTTTGACGATCATCTGCGTAGTACTATGTCGATTAGCCTTGAAACGAGGACTCACTGATTCGCTTCAGAAATATAATATATGCTGTGCTTTCTGGTCGGGTCGATATACATAGAAAGTTTTTTTTTCAAAAATTTTGTATCTATATGGACTTGGAGATGCTTCAGTAGAATATGTTTATCTTGCACCCCATTATTTAAGGATGTAAATTCCTTACTATAAAAACATTTACAATTTCGATTCGGTTTGACAATATCCGTAGCCGAGAAGCGCAGGCCGGACTTGGAGTAGCCCGTCTAGAAAACAAACTTTTCTATATTGTTTCGGGTCTAGGTGTTGTGGTATTGTTGTTGTTTGTGATTTACAAAACACAAGTGTTTTAGCTAACTTACCTTGGGACCAGAGCAATGTATATGTATGATGTTATCCAATATTTTTTTATAAATCGTTGGGATTACTCACCATTATCAGGACACGCAGTATACTGGACACCACAGAAATTTCTCTCCATCCTGATGCAGATGCCGTAGTCCTGGTTGCTGAGCTGTAGTCCTGACGCTGGGTCGTAGTTGAACGAACGCAGCTGACCTGATACTCCAGTGTAGTATTGAAGGCAACCCTCGTCAGCTAGAAAAAAATATCAAAATTAATGTCATCATAGATTTACCTTTTTAAGCAGCAATTACAACAAAATGTAAATTTTACAAGATGTAGTTGTTGATGTAAGTACTAATGAATTAGAGCAGGGGGTCGATTCTAAAAGAATCAAAGTAAACTCGCTTTAAATATGACCTACTCGATACAAACAAATATAGCCTCTATTTCGCTTATGAAATGGGTTTAAATTACTATTGTTAATTGCTGACTTCAGCTTTAGTGTTAAAATGACAGCGCGTATCAACGAACATAGATTCCATTTTGCTACTTAGTTGGTTCACATTATATTATTTAAGTAAACATCGATTAGTAAAGTGATGTCGAAGTGATCGCGGTTTTGTTCAGAGAATCGACAGGTTGTAAAAGCATCAGAAAGAAAGAACTAATTTAATGGGGCCTTACAGAGTGACAGTAGTTTGCGAAATTACTTAATTACGTTACAGTGCAAGTTGGTTTAGTCCATACATTTTTCAAAATGTTATTAATACGTCGCACAGTGATCAATAATGATAATATATTAGGTGGACATAAAATTCAAATTTGACAATGTAAGGGTAGTTAAAACAAATCATCGCATTGTTATTGGGGGTACTTACCTCATATTCTTGCTCCTGTATGCTCGGAATACATAAGACAACAATTGATATAACAATGGCCCGCGAACAAATGTGTGCGTGACGCAAGCTTAAGAGGTAATATTAATGGCTGAAGGTTTTTTTTTTTTTTTTGAGATGGCCTTACTCTTGACCCCAATATTGCTCTAGAGCATAGATGGGATCTACGATAGAGCGAGCTTGCCCAGAAGATGCCTATTCACTCTGGACTTAAAGAGAGTCAGGTTATATGCACTCGGAAATACAGACGCAGGCAGGGAATTCCAATCCTTAGCTGTGCGCATTATAAAAGATGATGAGAAGCGCTTAGTGCGGGTTATGGGTATATCAACTAAGAACGGATGGTAGCCGGCCGTGCGTCTGGATGTCCGATGGAAGAAAGGTGACGGTGGTATGAGTTCATGCAGCTCCACTCTCCGAAGTACAATCTATAGAAGACCGATAGGCAAGCAACCTTGCGGCGGTGAGCTAGGCTGTGCAGCTTGGACGCCACCAGTTTTTTATCGCCTATTATTCTCTTGGCTCTGCGTTCCACCGAGTCAAGTGCAGCGAGTTGGTATTTCGCCGAGCCGTCCCAAAGGTGGCAGCAGTACTCCATGCAAGATCGGACTTGGGCTTTGTAAAGAGTTAAAAGCTGTCCAGGCGTGAAGTACCGCTTGACTTTATTCAGGACGCCCAACTTTCTAGCTGCAATTTGAGCCTTAGACTCGATGGTGGTGCCAAAGTTGAGGTCAGAGGACAACTCCATGCCAAGAAGTTGAAGAGTGCCGGTCACTGGAACAGATGTACCTCGGAAAGTAGGAGAAAGGGTGAAAGGACTCCTTTTTGTGGAAAAAAGACACGCCTGCGTTTTAGAGGCATTGAAGCTGACGAGATTGTCATCGCCCCACTGGGAGACGTTACTTAACGTCAGGCTCGTACGCTCAACCATGGCCTCAAGGTAAGTCATTACTGAGAAATCAGCTAGAAAATGCAGTGTTCTCGCTAATTGTATTGACTTCTATTTATTCCTGTTTTCGAGCACAGTTGTCGTTTTGTTGTGGCTTGATCAGAGCATAAAAAATAAGGTGCACATTTATGAAGGTATGTACTTTTCTATGACACTTCGTAACTGTTAATCGTTGTGGTAATTTAAGAACAATATTCAAAAATTAGCTTAAAATTTAGTAGCTTTTTTATATTCTAAAGCCTGTATCTTATAAAGAACATATTAGAACATGGATTTTTTTGCACTAATAACTGGAATTCTGTATTATGCATTTCAATGATCTACTCCAAACCACCCCTGCCTGAACGAACTTTTCATTTTTGCAGAAAACGGTGTCACAGTTAGAGAGGAGATCACCCAAAAGTACCAAAAGTTGGCAGTGCCGGCCAATAAATTTAAAGTATTTTTTTCGATAGAACATATTATTATAAACATTTGTTTATATGCCAGCTAACCTGTTCCTACTGCTATTACTAAATTTGTTATTTAAGTTTGTAAATCTAGTTTTTGCATGATTTTTAAAGGACGCTTCCACATGTAATATCGAATACATATTTATGTCTACATAGTAATTAATAGATCGCAAAATGGTCGGCAAGCAATAAAACATTATTATCGCACATGCAATATCGGAAAACATAGTGTGGTACCTATATGCATGTCGCGCGACATGCAGAGAACGTAATAAGACCTCCAGTAGAGGGCTTAGAAGAATGTATTATATTAATAGAATAAATGTAAGAGATTGTCGATAATTATTGTATTATAAAAAAATAATAATCATACTATTTTTCATTAAAAAAAAAATTCCACATTGTTAAAATCAAAAATTCCAGATTTCTAACTTTAATCATACCTCTAGTAATGATCGTTCTTTTATAAAAATAATTAGGTACTTATCTATTTTTGGCCGGCACTTTCAATTATTGGTACTTTTTGAACGGGCCAGGAATGATCCTTTAATAAAGATTAATTTAATAAAAAATTTTTTCGTGTCGTCAGATCCTCTGATATCGATTTTTTGTCATTCAAAATTCTAATTATTGATCACTGTGCGTCGTTCGGCATTCGAGTCACCGCTTTCAAATTCTGTGACAGCAATAATCCAACGAAGCTAGCTTTTCAGTTTGAAATATATTTATTACATCTTAAGTTAAAAGTTTAACATTGTTAGTTCTGAGTTGGCTATTTAGAAATTTCTGTCCTGTAGGGATTTACATCCAAAACTTATCTGAATTTTTTTCCAAAAATGTTATTCATTTATCTTATCCCATAATTGTAGAAAGCGTAGTATATAAATACTCAATATGTCAGTCTTTTCCAATTACTTTAAAATATAGTCATAGTATAATAATAAGTACTGTGTAATATAGTTCTCAATCTGACTTACAAACATAATATAGAAGTCATGATTCATAAAGACAGACTCGTTCTTTTGTCGGGGGATTATTGTAGTACTTAAAATCGACTTAAGGTTCTAAATTAGGATTAAATGACTAATTGCTCAGAGATGTCCTTTAACTTTAAATGGTTACATAAGAAAAACCTGTTATATTAAACCTTTATAAATGGTGCTACAGGGTATCTGGGTCACTTTGACCTTCCACATCCTCTCGAAAGAATTCCCGCTGGTGACGTAGGTTAGTTTTACAGGGTTGGTAGTCCCGATTCCAGCGTCAACATACACTGCAAGGAAAACATTCACTTAAATTACGGGTAAGACGTGAATGCAGGGTGTCCAAGAGAATGGGACACTCCTTTAAACTATGTGATTAGCTGGTCATATACAACAACTTTTTCTATGGGAGCAACATCGAAATCGAGAATTTTTTTTCAGCTTCTTCATACAAACCTACTCGCATACCTCGATGGAGCATCTGAAAATAAAATCACGATTTCGATGTTGCTCCCACAGGAGAAGTTGTTGTATATGACCAGCTGATCACGTAGTTTTAAAGAGTCCCATTATTTTGTACACCCTGTATTTATAGACGTGTGTTCTTTTTATTTTTATGAATTGTGATCTCCAGTCCCCGTCAATACCCTCAGTTGGCAGGTCAGAGACATTTCCTTCTTTTTGAGTGACTTCAATATTTGTCACGGTAGTTTTTATTACAGTTTAAAGCAGATGCATTCCACTTCAATATTAGTATAGTTACAGTCATCAGATTGGTTACAGTAATTCAATAACGGATAGATAAGGATCAGGGTCTGATAATGGTACCTAAAGGACACCTGTTGCAGTTAACATAAGTCTAGGTTAGAGTGAGATATTGTCTTATAGATCATTGCGAGTACAGCGGGTATATGTGGTGTAATTAGACAAACAATTAACGACCCTTTTGGCATGGTTATTCGTTTTAAAAGACGTCCAGTTTCTGGTTCAGGATTGTTTCAATTTCTATACTTTCTTTTTCTGAAATTACTCAGGTTGGGTTTGCTTGAAGGTACCTCTAGAAAACAAGGATGTTTATTCTTTACTCAATGATAAGTGGTAAGTTGATATGAAATTTAGTTAAAAAGTATTGTTACTTAACTGTGACTCCCTTGGTTCATGCCGCAAATGGTGGGAATAGGATTGCCTCCAGACACGATGAACTGATCTTGGTTACAAACGTGGTTCATGGGTTCGGGTCCTGCGATTGTGAAGCGATTGAAGTCTAGCCTGCAAAGTGTAAATACAAGTAATTTGAGAGAAGTTTTTAGGATTTAACAAAAGGCTGTTATATCCAAGGTTTAGCGTCATCCCAGCATATTTCAATCCCTAGACATAAGGCTTCTCCAAAGAATATGATCATCAGATTTTTTATCCAGCCCCTGCGAATCTTCCTAAGGTTGTCGGTCTATTATGAGCTTATGGATTACTTACACTACGTTTTTCGAGACATGGTCTCTATTCAAATACTTTTATTTATACCCTTTTAATCGGTTTCACGACGGATGTGGCAGGCTAATGACCTAATGTGGGCCCAATGTTCAACATTCCATGGATTATGCATCGTTTGTAACAAACGATTAGGTACGTAAACAGAATCCTTAATTTCCCCAAACTGATCGAGTCTGACTTGTTACTGCTCTAATAAACCTAGCCCATATTGATACTGACCAGACATTCCTTTAGCGTTAACAGTGACATTTTCTCGGAGCATGTGGCGTATTATCACTACGGGGTATCCCGTAGCGATAATAATAAAAATAGTTATCCCTTCCCTTATGGGAAGGGGGCTATTGATATTTCCCTTCAAGGTTTTAGTTTTTGTTTTTAATGGTTTTTGCTCTATTTTTGTTAACATCGCTAGTGAGCACCAACTCCGTAAATGTAAGTTTTATAAAAGTCATGGTAGTTACACCGGCGTTGACGGAGTGCATACGAAAAGCGATCGTTCGTAGTTCCGATAATAACGGTCTGACGGATCACGCACAGGTTTTAGTGGGTATACTTGGCGAGTATTGGAAATTTAAGAAGCATCTCCACTCGTTAAGGAGCCCTCCCACATAAACAGCTGTTGTCCCCACGACAGCAGGTGTCCAGACTTATAGTCGTTTGTACCGTATAGATTAACAGCACTGTCACTTCAACATTGAACTTAGGTACTTATCGACGATAAGTAATGTGAACCTACTTCTTAGCAATATAAAGCTTATGTTCTATTGTGCCGCTTAGGTGAATTTTAAACCAAGTTCACTGTTCCATAAATAATCGCTACTGTAGTGCGGTACGGTAGGTACCTGATTTGGCAGACATCAGGGTGTGCTTTGATGACGGTGAGCTCACAGGAGCCAGTGCCATCATAAGCTGAAGGATAGCCGGAGTTCACAAAGTACGTTCCGTTCTCTGAAGTAGAACTGCCGCAGGATGCCATGACTGTTGAATTAGACATAATTATTTGGTATATTATTTGTCTATGAGGCCCAAAAATTAGGCAGCGATAAGAAACTGGGATAACGGTTACAAAAGCATGAAATGTGAGATGATTTTACGCGATTTGTCTCTCACTTTATATTTCAGAACAAAAAATGATTTGGATTTAAAACTTGAGGGCAAAAGATGTCTTGGGTCTGATTCCTGGTTGGGTCTATTAAAAAACTTATTTTTCCAAATTTTTGTGGCCTAAGCGAAGCCAAGCCAAGCCAAGAATTGGTTGTCAGGTTCTTTAAAACACTCCATCTGCCGATGGGGATGCTTCGTTGCGCCTGAGGCAACCCCGAGACGCTAGGCCCGCAACGTTTAGGTAATAGGCTGCCGCTGGGACGACGGAGTGCGTACTAGCCACGATCCTTCGTCGTTCCGCTAATAGCGACCGGACGTAGCACGTGGAGGTTTGAATGGGTACGCTTGGCGAGTGGTGTCGAGCAGTTGTCGCCACTCGTTAAGGAGGACGCCGTCCCACATAACGGCGTCCTCATGACAGCAGGTAGCGTAAAGCATTTCTTCCGCGAAAATATAACAAAAAGGTTCTTCGTATTACAAGGCTTGCTATCTTGTCAAACGCATCATTCTACTGGGTGTAGTGGTACCGTCATTGTTTCTGATTTCTATAACACAAGAGCTTTGGCTACTTTAGGATTTTAGCAATGTCTTGATGTTATCCAATATTTATTTAACGGCGGCAAGCGCAGCGTGGGACGACGACGGGACAAGGTAGACAGACGTCCTGGTGGAGATTGCAGGACGACGCTGGATGCAGGCCGCTTCGAACCGGCCGATCTGGAAGTCACTGGGGGAGGCCTATGTTCAGCAGCGGACGTCCTTGGCTGGAATGATGATGATGAAGTGGCGTAGCTTACAGATGCAGCAAAGTCCAAAACCGTTTGCACAGTATCCGTTAGAGGAGCCGCCTCGCGCCGAGCACTCCCGCGCAGTCATGCATGTCCCGTTGTCGCCTGATGCGCCTGCGCAACCGCCATTCGGAAACGTCACCACGGTAAAGAGGGAAAGAACTGGGAACAATAATAGATTTATATAATTTAAATAAATTGTTTCCACGATCACACCAATTTGCCAGCCCCAATCGAAGCAAAGATTGCACTAGGGTGAATAGCAGATATACATACTTAAATATGTTTATAAACTATGACACTCATGACTAAGGTACGAATGTTCATGCTCATCACGAAATCGCCCTAGTCCGGTGCAAGAACCACGAGACCGGTCATCATATTGACGACCCGATTGGTTCGGTAATTTACCTTGCGGCTCAATCTCCGGATAGGGTCAGGAGACGTATTTTTGAAGCATCCGAAATGTATCTTGAATTCACACACGAATACGATTCGTGTGCGGACTCTTTTTCTATCGCTCCTGATTATACGCATTTTTGAATCACTCGAATTATGTGTTGCCAGTAGGTATAGTAAAATTCTGGTAACTTTTTAAGTTTCACGCAAAAAATATAAAAAATCGTAATGCAATAACTTATTGACTTTAAAAATCGGCAACTAATCGTATAGAAGGGAACGAAAAAAAAAGTATTTATTCTGTGAACCTTAATAAATGTTTAATTGTCAATGTCATGCTTCCAAACTTTCTACTATCTATTAGAATCGAAATACGAGTGGGTCGGACCACTCGTTGCAGAATTCACAGAATGAATGTAGAATGTTAATAGGTATGCCAAATCTGTTGAAAGTTTGTTACAGTAAAGCTTGTATGTACAAATGCACAAGTTTTTGCTGTAGTCAAAAATACCTATTAGTTTTGATTTCACAGGCATTTAAATTTAGGTTAAGTATCGAATCCCGCAAACAGTCACGTGACCGCATGTGATGTCAATTTACAACGCTCCGCTTAGTAGCAAGTCGCCAGACACTGTACTGATGAGAGCGCGAGCGGACTTAGCGAGTGTTGTGAGATAACGTCACACCGTCACACGTTTACTTCTATAAATCGGAAACTAATTGACGTATCGAAGTAATTCTTTCACTAGTATTTTTTTTATTTTTGACAGATAATATGGAGAGCTAATATTCAAATTTAGTTAACATTCTTCATTTTTAAAAATAGGGATTTTTGTCATGCATGCAAATCTTGCCTACTATTTAGGTTGCCGATTCAAAAAAAGCCTTTGTCGTTTCTTAAGCTCTAGTCTATCTCTGTACAAAATTTCGCAATAATCGGTTCAGTGGTTTCGGCGTGAAAGCGTAACAGACAGGCAGACAGAGTTACTTTCGCATTTATAATATTAATATAGTAAAAATGCTCTGGATTAACATAAAGGATGTTTTTTATCCCGGGTAAATGTTAGTGTGGTATATTTTTTCATATTATTGTTCTATATTTGAACGTTTTTAGGGTTCCTTAGTCTTGACAAGGAACTCTTATAGTTTTGTCATGTCCGTCTGTCTGTCTGTCTGAGACTCTTGATGCTAGAGAGCTGTAACTTTGTGGAAGTATGCAAATAAATCATGCCGACAAAGTGGTAGAATAAAATTTTGAAAAAAAAAATATTTTTATTTTGCTCCTATACAAGTAACGTAGGGATGTTTTTTATTTCATTGTCTACCTCATCGTGTGGGATATCGTTAAATAGGTCCTTCAAAATGATAAAATTTAGGGGTTGTTAAGACAGTTTTTCAATTTAAGGATCCGTTTGCGAAATATTTATCTTTAAATTGCTAATTTTTGTTCAATTAGGGCGTCCCACCTCTAAAAGCTTAACCATGGGGTGGAAAAATCTAATACATACATAATATATACAGGAAGTCCAGGGATAAAACTAAACCAGATAATAGGCCTGCTAATGACTACTTAAAAAAAATTGAAAAAAATAGCTATTCCTTTATTAAAAAAAACTTTTACTAACCATTTACAAATAAACGCGAATATTACAGATGGCAATATCATCAAATATAATAACCATACATTTTGCAATGGTGCACTAGTAATAAAAAAAATATATAAACGGCCAAAACAATTTTCCTACCTGGAGACAACGTGACAAAGCAGTAAATTATGTGACATAGTTGTTATTCCAGGCTGCGTTTTGGAATAAAACAGGTTTATTTTCGTACGTTACGTACGTTCATATAAAATAGCATGATATTGAAATTACATAATTAATGAAATCAAATTACGAGAACCTTTAGAATAAGAGATTCGTAGGCTTCACATTACACATGTGACAGAGTCGTGGGGTGACGAAAGGGTAAAAATTTGTTGCAACGTCGATAACATTTAAAACTTAAACAAAAATATATCATTTACACGTTGGCAATAACATATTTCTTATAACCTAAGGGTAGACAACGAAAAGTAGCAATAATAATTATATTTTGAAACAATTATTTACGTGACGAAGCGGTAGGCGAATAAACACACGCACCTCCCATCATAGCTTTCGGGTAATTGACGCGCTGTCTCTTGATCTCAGAGGGGAAATCGTACCAAGGGAGGGAGGGGTGCTAAGCCTCAAATAGCAGGCCACAAAGACGAGCGGTACAAATGCACATTTTGAAGGGCAACCCACGTGACAGAATTTACCAAATTAAACATCAGGTAGTAGGAGACAAATATTTGTTAAATTTTTAGTTAGTAGTTTTTTAAGTAGGACGTAAAAGCGCAACAGACAGACAGAATTACTTTCGCATTTATATTAGTAAGGATTATAAAAAATACATTTACACTATTTTACTAAATAAAAACACGTCGAAATCAAGAATTGGCTTAAGAAAAGAAACAATCTAAGTACCTATTACTTAAATAACCAAACGAAATTACCGTTATTAGGTACTCTACTAAGAATCCAATTCGAAAACAAACAAATTTTAACGAAGAAAAATAAAAAAAGTTTAATAAAAAACTAAAAACCGACTTCAAAATGAAACTAAAAAGCGAAAAATAATATTGACTAAAACATACCTAATCAGTTCTTTTTGGAGTCGGTGCCAGCCATCGAGAGTTAAAATGTGTTCATTCGCACCGACTCCAAAAAGAACTGATTAGGTATGTTTTAGTCAATATTATTTTTCGCTTTTTAGTTTCATTTTGAAGTCGGTTTTTAGTTTTTTATTAAACTTTTTTTATTTTACAATTTTAAGTGTTAAGTCCTCAATTTTTTCCCTCCTAACTTCGCCAAAAATTACTTTACAGCAAAGTAACCTTAACTAATATTAGTCCTCTATGGACCCCCCATCCAATGGTATGATAAAAATAAGGTGTTATATAGGGTCAATTTTTCGACGAAAATTTTTAAGTCTTAAGAAAAGGGTTTACCTACACTCCAACCAGAACGGCGGCTATTTTGGTCTCGTAACCATAGGATAAGGTCTCGCGTTAAATAACAGGATTAATTAAGAAAGGAACTTTCAATTTTTTTTTCGTTACTGGGTGTGCGGGTACGCCCCCAGTAAATAAAAATTGGCGGTCTGGTACCTCATAAGCTCCACGTCTGCTCAACACACTGCGAAATACGTTCTGTCGACAAATTGCAGTATTATCTTCTAACTCCTATCCGTTAAGGAGTTCTGTGGCTTCCATCATCAGGTCAGCAACATGACATGATGATTACCAGACCCAAAAATCAGCATCGAGTCAGAAAATATATGCAAAACATTATGGGTGCCTATAAAAATTGAGGGTTGCCCTCGATTTCCCAGGGATCCCATCATCAGAATCTGACTTCGTGGAAATGGGACCACCTTTGGAGTATACCCTTTCAAACTAAAAAATAAATTTTGAAATCGGTCCATAATTGGCGGCGTAATCGCGTAACATACATACAAAAAAAAAAAAAAAACAACATTCAGACGAATTGAGAACCTCCTCCTTTTTTTGAAGTCGGTTAATAAACGACCCAACAACAGCAAAAATATATTTAATACCCTGCAAGAAAACAGAAAGGATTGTATTTTAGAAAAAATGTTTTTTAAGAACATCAACTTAAGCGAAAAGATCGACATCTACTTTCTTAATTTCAACTAAAAATAAAGTAAAGAAATTACAGTTTCTAGGTACCTGCAATTACGTAGTAGGGTCGTTATTCTTTTTAACCTAAAAAGGTGTCTCCAGTAGTCAGTGAAAAAAAAACAAGGATATTACCATTATTTTTTCTCAATTGTATTTCAACGTACACTGTTACTATAGTCTTTGTTTGGACTTCCATACACCTTTCGGCCCCTATCGCTATACAATTTATTTATTAATTTCTTATCAAGTGCCTAAATACCAATTTTCATGGGTTTATTTATCTTTGAAAATGACCAACTTCCATACAAACATTCAACCACTATTTCCACCCCTTTAAGCCTTTTTTTCGCAGTAAAAGCTACTATGTGTATTCTCAAGCTCTAGTCTATCTGTACAAAATTTCACAGTAATCGGTTTTAGTAGTTAGTTAGTTACGATTTGTGATAAAAAAAAATACTTTGCCGAGAATTCTAGATGTAAAATGCAAACAGTGTTGTCACTTTATTAATGGGAAAATTACAGGTGGGGAAATCTATATTTGTATGCAACAAACTATGTATATGACTCTCTGAAATCAGATTTCGTCAGTTTTTGGGTACCGTTTCTCAAAAGTAAAATAAAAGATCCCCATACTTTTAATATAAAATATCTCTTACGTATATTATCATATTTCTAAAATAGAAAGTATTTCCCGTACATTAGACAACAAAAGACAAGTGTACAAAAAGTTCAACATAAAGGATTTTAGCGCATCTTTATTAATTATAATAATAATATACGTACTTAACATTATTATTATACCATTATGATATATTATGATGTAAACGTATTTTTGATTTTTAACCCCCGACGCAAAAACGACGGGGTGTTATAAGTTTGACGTGTCTGTGTGTGTCTGTGTGTGTGTGTGGCATCTTAGCTTCCGAACGGATGAACCGATTTTGATTTAGTTTTTTTCGTTTGAATGATTAATTAATCGATAGTGTTTTTAGCTATGTTTGATGAAAATTGGTCCAAGATGTCCGCCGTAACAAAATGGCGGATTACATATTTTTGTTAAACTCCCTCAATATGGGTATCCAATGAAAGGCCTGACTAGCAGAATTTTTATCCTTTTTCAATTACGTATTAAGCGTCGTGGGGTTTTCAAAATTTTACAATTTTACTTTTTGTTATTAAAGGGTTAATTTTATAAATAGTCATAGCCCTATCACTATTATTGTCATGTGTAAAAATATATTTCTTTGTACGTAACATGTGTTTTATTTTCTATCACAGTGATCATAAAAAATATGTTTGGTAGGTCAACATAGATGGTTTATATTTCTGTTAAAAAATATATGTAAATTACAAAAGTTAACTGAGATCTATTGGTACCACCAAACAGCAGGGAAATTGACGGTTTATATAGCAACCCTTAAATCACGCACACAGCCTAAACGGGCTGCCATTATTATGCTTCACTTATGGTTAGACGAGGTTACGTCCGTATTTTTGTTACGTCCGTGCGTATAAGGAGTAAAAAACAAAGTCACGCTTTTAAGCCTAATTCCGGAACCGATTTAGATGAAATTTGATTTAGAGAGCTTGAGAAAGGCTTAAAGGGGTTAAATAAGTGATGAAAGTGTGTATGCGAGTTCGTCATTATCAAAGATAAACTATGAAACTTTGTATTTAGGCACTTGTCATCCTCCTCAAAGAGCGCTAAAGAGCACGATCTTTCGCTTTTTTCATCTATCCACTGCCATCCATCTGCCTAAGGTCGTCGGTCCATCGAGTGGAGACCACGCCTAGGCAAACGTAGTGTAAGACGCCCCCTAGCTCGATTTAGGAACTTGCTAAAAAGTAAATAATAAACATTTGTATTAGCGTTAATATGTAGTAAATCACAGCAGTTAATGAGTTTTTGAAACTTTGACCTATATGGGGATGAAAGATCGTCGGTCGTATGGAAGTCCAAACAGAGTCACACTTTTACGCTTGTTTGTCTTTTGATAAATACAACCGGTGTGTTTCAAATCCAAAGTAAAAAGCTCATTTTTGATGCGTGCTTCAGAGCAGAGCACAATGTTGAGAATTATGAGACACACCAAATATCCTGTAGTCCACGCGAACGAAGTCGCGGGCACAGGTAGTATTCTATATGTGCACAAAATTTCATTCAAAACTCTTCAGTATAAAGTTTTTGCGTGCAAGACGTCCAAAGATAAATATAATAATGTATAATATTTAAACTTTCGCTATTATTATGTGCTCTCGCGTTTATATATTATAGTCCAGAAACTATACACAGCATGCGTCAAATCCGGTAGTTCTGATTTTTGCAGACTTGTTTATGATGTTGGCTAATGAATAATTCAAATTTATGACATCGAGCGCCGCACGCAACTTTGTCAAAAATTTGTTGAAAAATCGCGAAATATTTTTTTTATAAATTTTGGCCATTATGACCCTAAAGGACTAGTTTTTGAAAAAGCTTTCGTAGGACGTTTTTAAAGTCGTCTAAAATTTTCTACTCTGTGATATTAGAACTGTCTCTGTAGACCCCATAGTTTGAGAGACAGCCTTTCAAAGTTTATCATTTTCTTCGAACTTTGAAGTTTATTGCAGTTCTGGACTGGCTTATCCGTCAATCAACATTTGAGCAGGTACTACTTAAAAAAATCTTGTGAAACATTTTTATTAATAAGTTAAATCGAATTCAAAATTGAGTAAGAAGGTTCTAGGTATGCAGCTATTGACTTATAACATATTGTTCTAAAACAATAAAATATGTATAAAAACACATTAATGAACTAAAGTTGGTACAGAAAAAGTTTTGCGATGCAATCACTAGTAATGCCTAAAATGTTTTATAAGCCGTCTTATATTCACGAACAACATATTATTACAAACGATTTATTAAAAAGATGGGCTTGAAAAAAAGCATTGCATATAAACTACACATAGAACAAAAATATAATATGCACTTAAAGTTAATGTTCGCTTGGCTATAATTGCTTAAAATTTTAATACAAACTATTTAATTTCATAAAATAACGGTCTCGCGCGCAGTAGGTTTTAAAGACACTGGGAATAATGGGTGCACCGAACGTCAGCTTAACTTGACACTCTACTGTTTTTTCTCCAGATTTTCCCATGGATTTAGTTATTATGAGTTTTTCCGAAACTGCTAAAAATATCAAATATAACGTTTCATGTGAAATGTATTTAGATATATGACAATAATATATCTACTTTCTTTTCGACACAGGTAATTTGAGATACTGTCACCGGTTAGAAGTGTGTGGATAGTTTAGGAAAGACATTCAGTAATTAGTAAAAGGATACATTATCAGAATAACAAACCACTTACAACGGCTTTCTTTCCGCACGGGTGGCCAAAATCGGGATTCGGTTTTTTGCAATTCTTGATTCGGCTTCTTCGTTTGCCCACCCCTTATCGGTATCGCTACCCCATTCAGGATACCTCTTCCTCTGAGCCCTTGACCTACCCGGTTGGTACCGACATCACTACCGACACTCACTTGGGAGAAGACCAACAGTACCACAGAGATGGATAACTTCATATTTTACTCGGAAGAGGTATAAAAATGTTTGAACTGCTATTTAGTTTGTTGGTACAATTTATAACATTGTAACAGGAAGGGGAACAATAGGACAAATTTCTCCTTTTATTGTGGAGGTAAAGTGACAATAGCAGTTTAGTGCTAATTTCTTTCGGCGTTTATTTGC
Source organism: Anania fuscalis (assembly GCA_950371115.1). Taxonomy (NCBI): domain Eukaryota; kingdom Metazoa; phylum Arthropoda; class Insecta; order Lepidoptera; family Crambidae; genus Anania; species Anania fuscalis. The sequence goes on from OX493324.1 coordinate 29,576,565, forward strand.
GTTGCACGCATGCGCGAGCGCACTAGCTTGGAACGAGTAGGTATTTGGAGGTATACAGTAGGCTCACATGGATATAGCTGGAAAGTGCGTGTGCCGTTCTTCGCACGCCGTTTGCTGAAAGATCAAGTGTTGCTGCTCGATAGTCCACTATCGGTATGTCTTGAAAAAAAGCCAAACTATCGATAGGTCTATCAATACTGTTGCACATAAAGTTAACACAAACTGTCAAATTTCCCCAATGAATAATGAACTCTATTGCTTAAAAATGAAGTTGAAAATATATTGAAGAAATTTGACTGTTTTTTATACCATTACGTGCTGTTGTCTGTACAATCCAATAGTATCGATACGATCTAATTTACGATCGAATATTGGACAACATCACATACATTGCTCTGATCCTAAGGTAAGTAGCATAAGTGTAATTAGAATAATTGATCTACAGAAATAAATAGTCGAAGTCAGGTGAATCTTTTAATTATAACTGAACGCTTCGTCTGAGCCCCATCGCTACGCCCCTCTAGTTCGTTACAGGTACTGTAACGAACTAGAGGGGCGTAGCACAACACCCAGACCCGAGACAATATAGAAAAGTACGTTTTCTACATTGACCCGACCGGGGATCGAACCCGGAACCTCAGAAATGGTGACATAATCGCTATGGAGATCGACAAAGGTCGTCGAAGCATACATGTTCTCAATACTATCGATGTTATGGTTTTCTACGATCGACAGTATTAGAACAGTCTACAATCGATAGTCCAAAACTATCGATACTATTGACAGTATTGCGCCGTACTGTCAAGCTAAAACGAGTTGTCAGTAATAGTCACTGTAGTTTTATACTCGTAGAATCATTATAGTTATGTGCCTAAACAAACATTATTAAAATTTTACTGTAGGTATTTATGTCAACAAAATAGGTAGGCCTAGTTACCGAAACAGTAGGTACTTCTTTAGTTTATACTCGTATTATACTGTGAGGTTAGGGTTAAACGTAATCCTACCGTTTGTTGTTTGCATCGTCTAGTACGCAACTGTATTTGTATGACAATATAATTGTAGTATTTTTACACTATGACAGTAAAATAATGAGTACTGCGTAACAGTGTTATGACCATTGATTGACTTATTTATGGTGCCTTTTCAAAATAATTATTACGACAAAATTCATCTTTATGTGTGGTATAGGCTGCCTAAAATCGCTTTTAATTCTCCATTGCAAAAAAAGTAAAATCTTCGTCTAAATCTCTGACTCTAAGATAAAGGTCGTCGTAAATAATTTCTTTTCATTTCATTTCAATTTGCTTACAATCGAAGTGTTAATCAGAGTATATAACTATTACATAAACCCATTTTACCCTCGACTTGACTATCCACCCGAGCCGCAGGCAAGGATACGTCTTGGGTAAAATAGTGCGTGTAAAATCTTCTAAACCTACTAATATCATAGTATATTTTTTTCTCTATGCTAATATTATAAACGCGAAAGTTTGTATGTATTTATGTATGTATAATGGATGTACTAGCTGTGCCCGCAACTTCGTTTGCGTGGACTACAGGATGATTATTTTTATTTAAACTTTATTGCACAGTAGATTTGAAAAAAAATCATACAATAGGTGGACTTAATGCCATGAGGCATTCTCTACCAGTCGACCATTAGACTAAACAAATGTTTGAGTAAAGAAACAAAAAAAAACTGGCCAAGTGCGTGTAAAAAGCACTATTATCATGAATTTTTCAGATTTACCAAGCCAATAGTTTAACTTTAACAGGGTGGACGCCCGAACGAAAATTGGCACTTCAAAATTTCGCAAACGGATCGCTAAATCTAATTCTTATAAATCTAATCTAATAAATCTAATTGGAATGGGGTAAATGATGAAAAAAACATCAGTCAAAATATATTTTGTCAGGGTAGCTCCGTAACGTATGGAAGCTACCCTGAAAATCTTTTTTTTTTCGAAATTTTATTTTACCGTTTTGTCGACGTGATGGCTATACATATTTCCACAAAATAACAACTCTCTAGGGTCAACAGTCTCCAAGCAAAACCTCGGACGGACAGACAGACAGTCAGTCAGACATGACAAAACTATAGGGTAAAACCGGGATTGACAGTGGTATAGATGCCCCGATTGTAATTACTCTAGTTTCGAAAATACATAGCGTGTTATTTTATTTATCTATCGAGAGACTTTCCAACTACCACCAAATGGATCGTGTCTCATGTCTCTATGCGATTGCATGGGTCGGCTAGGTGCGATCAAAGTTTTTTCGGGATAGATGCCCTATTTCTCAGCGAGTCGTTTATCTAATCATGTTATTTATATGGACTTGGCAACTATCCCCTATATGGGATAGATGTCTCAAAATTGAGAGGTCCGCAATAATTGGTAATACTTTGGAAATATCAAAGTTTATATTATTTTCCTTTCATGAATTCATAGATAAAAGACCAAAGTACTTGCCAGTTTTACAATTCAAAGAATAAAATATAATTGTACAGGGAGATATAACATATTTACAAAAAGTGTGGCATCTATCCCGGTTTTACCCTAAGTGTTCCTTGTTAGGACTACGGAACCCTAAAAATTAATGAACATGGGCATTTACATGCTCCATACATTAATCGTATAGACGACAACTTTGTACGGGGAGGTGAAACATTTTCTCGCGTCATCGATGTTGCTTCCATAGTTACTATACAGAGTGTCCAAAAAATGAAGGATAATCCTGAGACTGGGGACGGGTAATATTAAGGCCTATTATACGGCAAAAAAAAATCAGATAAAAATGCCACCATTTTCGAGCTGTCAATATTTAAATATATTTTTTTGGAATTTTTTAACTCGTTCCCTTAAATTCATGGCATTTTTACAAATGATGACTTTTCCAAGATCTGTTTTTTTTTGTAATCCTCACAAATGCTTGAGCCATTTAAAGCTACGTCCTTTTCTTCTGAAAATTGTAAGAAAACCTAAAAAAAACTATGTTTTGCAATTATTTTACAAGAAATAAGACAAATAGCTGACTTTCATAGCCTGTGGTGTAAAATAAATGTACCAAGTGGAATGTGCCAATTAATTTAAAAAGTTGCTAGTTTATTGACAATTTTGAAATGGTATAATTGTTTCACATTTCTTCATTAATTATTTTTTTATTAAAATTTAAAGTTGTTAAACAGTATTCGTGCATTTTAAACAATTATTTGAAAATGGGTTTGGCAAGTATAAATGTAAGTAAAAGACGGAATAACTTATTTTTTTTTATTAAACCAATAAATGTTCAAAGTGGCCGCCATTTGCCCTTATGCATGCCCTAAATCTTTTAATGCAAGACCTATTTATGCGGCGAGCATAGCCTTCGCATGAAATGTGGTCCGCCGCTTCTCGAATTTTAGTACGCAGCTGTGTAATAGATGTCGTTTCCGTAGAGTAAAACAAATCTTTTAGGCAGCCCCAATAAAAAAAAAACCAACGGATTCAAGTCCGGCGATCTTGCTGGCCATGCAATAGGGCCGAGGTGCTCGATCCACCTTCTTGGATACCTATCGCTTAGGTAGTTTCGAACCACTTGAGCGTAATGGGCTGGGCAGCCATCATTTGCAACCACATGCTCTGCCTTGTTGCAAGCGGCACGTCTAACATAAGATTTTCTAATTGGTTTTGTAAAAAGTCTAAATAAATTTCTCCTGTTAAGCTTGGTGGCAGCTCGTACGGTCCTATCACTTGTCCGTTTATTATTCCAGTCCACAAGTTAACTATAAATTGTGTCTGAGAGTAGTCCTCTCTTATTGAATGGGGATTTCCCATCTGCCAGCTATGTAGATTGTGCATATTCAAATATCCATCTTTTCGGCACGAAGACTCGTCGCTCCACAAAATCTTATTCAAAAACAACATTCAGACGAATTGAGAACCTCCTCCTTTTTTTGAAGTCGGTTAAAAATGAAGAATCTTCATTAATTTTAGTAAGCATTGTCCTACAGACCTGCACTCCTCGCGGGTGGTCAGCAGGTAATAAAGTTTGCACCTGCTGCACGTGATGGTGCAATTCGTATCATTTTAAAACTTTATGTACGGTGCTTTTAGGAATTCCTGTAGCACGTTCTATTTTCCTCACGGAAGTAGAGGGGTCTGCTTCTACTTCACCTAACACTTCTTCATCGATATCCATTATTGGTCTGCCTTGGCTACCTCTTCTTCCTGGAGTCCGTCCTTCCGAGTACGAGCGATGGACGTTGAAAAATACTCGATAGCCTGGGGGATGTCGATTAGGATACCTCCAACAAATAAGATTTGTGAGAATTTACTGCTCTGAATGATATTTCCCTTGATGAGTAAGACTAAATAAAAAACATCTTACCTATCACGACACGATAGAATATAGATAAATATAGATAAATCGCGTGCGCGTCACAGAGCAGAGTCAAGCAGGACACTAAAACTTTTATTTTTCAATTTTAAATTTAATCCCAGCAATGGATTTGCCAGTGTTATATTGCGTTATACCATTCAAAGAGCTATTTTAAGGTCAACTTCTTGCACGATAGAAACCTTTTTTACGATTTTATTGACTCTATGACATTTTTTTTAAAGAGTCCTAAATAAGAACCTTTGTGCATTAGAATTATCATAAAAAATAATTTTAAAAGTATATGCTAAATAATAATACCTTTTTAAAATTGTCAGTAAACTAGCAACTTTTTAAACTAATTGGCACAATCCTCTTGGTACATTTATTTTATACCACAGGCTATGAAAGTCAGCTATTTGAATTATTTCTTGTAAAATAATTGCAAAACATAGTTTTTTTTTTAGTTTTCTTACAATTTCCAGCACAAAAGGACATTGCTTTAGATGGCTTAAGCATTTGTGAAGATTACAAAAAAAACAGGTCTTGAAAAAGTCATCATTTTTAAAAATGCCATGAATTATAATGAACTAGTTCAAAATTTCCAAAAAAAAAAATAACATCGATAGATCGAAAATGGTGGGACTTTTACCTGAAAAATTTTATGCTGTATAATAGGCCTTAATGTTAACCGTCCCCAGCTACAGGATTATCCTTCATTATTTGGAGACCCTGTATATCAGCAGCGGAGTACATGCTTTCATGGAATTTTACAACTTCGGATTCACCCTGCATATGTATACTTGCTTGTATTTATTTTATTTTTACTTATCTACTGTGTACTTTAGACTACCGTATACATCGCACTCGATAACCTTTAATTAATATACGTCGGCATTTCATACTTCGTTACCGTGCACTTTCGAACTAACGTACATCGTACTCAAATACTTTAGCACTAACATACGTCGAAATTTTAAACTTCGAACTTCAGTAATAGCAGGGTCCACACGATGGGGTAGACAATTAAAAAAAAATCATTCCCACGTTAGGTACAGCACGTTGACCTACCCCAAAAGTCAAAAATTCTCCAATAGATTTTCAACCTTAAGCCTGACATTTAGAGATCATTTTCAAATGATAAAATTTGTCATTTTGTGGTAGGTCGACGTGCTGTTGTCCGTACATGTATGGGAGCTACCCTAAAAAAAAAATCAAAGTTTTATTCTACCACATTGTCAGCATGATTACAGGAACATTATTAACTGGGATAAAAATGTTTGTTCTATATGTTAATCCAGATCATTATTCTATAAGTACGTGTGCAAGATTTCACTAAATCCATACATACAAACAGTAACAAACACCCATACATACAAACCTTTACGTTTATAATATTAGTATTTACGATATGATGATATACAATGTGATATGTGCGGAACTTCTAACCTGTTAAGGCTAAGTGCGATTTCTAATTTTATCGACAAAAATAATAATTTGGGGTTCAAACCCTCACCCTCATTTTTTGCGGATTTGTTTTCACCCCAAATTACATTCTTTGTCAAGAAAATTAGATACCGAACTAAGCCGTAACGGGTTACAAGTACCGCCACAGAATAAATAATTGGTACCGCCCATATCACATTGTATAGCTTCTAAATTTGAACATATACTTCATCGTTTAATATGAGATGGTAACATTACGGTAAATTAATCATATAGGGATAAAACGGATGGGAGTTTGAAAAAATATGAACATAGTAATGTCATGTTAATCTGTCCTTTTGTTTGTTCCGGATAATCTTCAAAACGGCTAAACTGAAAATGACTTTTACTGGCAGACAGCTGATGTTAGTAGGTAGTAACAAGAAATACTTTTATTTTAAAAAAGGGTGGCAAATTGATAAAAACAGCGGGCAACAACTATTTTACATAGATCGATGAAGCACTGTCTCTTTTTGAATCATATTTTTTGAAAGTCAATAAAAACATTTTTGAGTGTGCATCCAAATTCTAAGAAACCGGATGCCATTTTGCTCTTAAACTCTTCACAACTTTACTTTAAATGCCCCGTGTTGAGTTGAGAACAAGTTATGAACTTAGGATTTTCAAAGGAGCCCGAATTTCGTGAGCGCCTTACATGTGCTTTAGCATAGTTTAACTCGGCAATCTCACAATGAATCGCATGAGAATTTGCCGTTAGAGAGTCTCCGAATGAAACGTCAGAATGTGGGCAACGTAGGTACTCGGGTTTATTAAGATTATTGTGAATATTTTGCGATACCTGAGATTGAGTATGGAAAATATGAGTTATGGGTCCATAAATGCCAGTGCTTTTAAAGCATAGCTAAGATAAAGAGGTGCAAAAAGGTTTTATTTGCTTTTCAAAGTTGTACGTAATAATAAACAAATACTTGTTTAAAGGCTTTTATCTACTGAGTTTGACATTCATTCATTCACTCAAAATCAAATCTAACGTAAGCGAAGCCGCGGGCAAAAGCTAGTAATAAATAAAGTAAAAGTGGGTTTTGCAGAGATCGCTGAAATATGCCAATATTCAACTTGCACTCGAGATCGAACGGTTCTTGTAAAATAAAAATTTTACAAGAACCGAAAAGATCGTATCGTTCGTAAAGTATTAGTGATATTTGTAGAAAATTTTAAGTAATTTAATTTCTGTGAATAGGCCAGTTAATAATATCAAAAATCCAGAAAATAGCAGATTTTTTTCTCATTTTTTGCGATTTTGTGAATGTTGCGTTACGAAATTTTGTTAGCAAATCACAGATTCGGATTCAGCTCAGCACCTCAAAATACATGTAGAATGGAGGCAATTTGAACTACCCGAAAACGGTCCTAGTACAAACACTACTTGACTGAATTAAGTGCTCTTTTGAGAATTTGGCATAGCTAAATCCTGTTTATTTGGATCCATTCCTCGCTCTTACTGCCAATCGTTGTCCAGTGCTTCTGTTCAATTTACTACGGTTAACTACAGACCGCAATCAAGCTTGATCTCGCTGGTCTAGCGCGAAATGTACCATCCGAATGTTCGCATCCGCCGATCCCCGACCGAAGTTTCGATTGGAACCTTAACGCGAAACAACATCGAAATCGCGGAGTTCCATCGTAGCCACAGACAATTGTAGAAGAGTATCGGAATGAATGATACTGAGTGCTAGCTAGTGTTATGACTACCTACGTATTAAAAATTTACCGGTTTTGTAAAAGTCTCTTGCCGATCCAAAATATTAGTAAACTAATGCGTAAACATGATTTCTATTAACAGAAAAATGTTTATATCAATCAATTTTAGATATTTAAACTAAGAAAATTGCACCCTTCCAATTGTTTATGACATTTAGAAAAATAAATGCTGAACACATGAAATGTCATTGCCTGCTTATTGATTTTAAAAATTGTCCTGAGAAACTCGATTGCAAAGTAGTTTGAAAAAAAATCGATGGATGGCGTTATGTGGTATAATAATAAGTTTTTCGTAGAAAATGAGTCATACTTATTAAATAATGCTTTTTAAATTATGAAAAATAAAAATAATATTATATCGACGTGTTACAGTTTAAAACCATAAAAATGTTTGTGTTTGTTATTCTGGTCGGATCAGTTGTCTGTCACACTGTCAGCGCGAATCATTAATGATCCACCAATCCGACCAAATATAGTGGTCTCTTAGATTAGACAAAATATGGTTGTGTTGCCTACCTTCTGCATTTTTAGGGATTCGTGGCTTAGTGCTAATAGTTAATTTCTAATAGTTTCATCATCAAATCAAAATAAGAAGAAATACATTGTTTTGTCAAGCCGGCATACCAAAATATTATATTTGATAGGTTTTATAACGTTTACAATAATTTGTGTCGTAAAATTGTACTTGTGCTATGCGGTGGTTATGAAGTTTTAAATTGGAGGTGTGAAACTTGTTGTAAACAATGATTAGGTATGTATAAAACACAAGATTTCTAAGCATGTTAAAAAATATGTCCATTTACGATGGTTAGACGATGGCTATATAAATGTCGTAAAATTTGACATTAGATCTCCGATAAAACTCTTGTCAAACTCAAATGTACGGTCGGACCGATACACTTCGGAGTAGGGTTTACGATGCCACTAATGTCAAATGATGATTGGTCAAATCGACTGAAATGCCCGATCCAACCCATTGACCGATTCCATTTCATATTAGGAAATGCCCGAACAATCGGCTGATATATCGGATTTGTCACTTCGCGCTAGACCCCCTGGATTGCAAGGTGCCGAATCCGAGAGAGTCGAACTCACTCAAGTGCCGAACTTTGAGATTGTGTTAACCGACCGATTGTCCATCGGTAAATTTAATTAATATTTACTGGAAATACTTCACTGCTTCGTCCGCCACTTCAGAATAGGTTTTAAGGGTTAGGATTAGGTGTAATTTTTTAAAACATTCACGTTACCTTTTTGCGTTGGAATCCAATTTTGAAAAGTAGTTTTGAATGTAAGTACAGGACCTAATAATTTACAACAACAGGTGGATGCATCGTTCGATGAAATAGTACTGCAACCTATTAACCGCCGCGTGATCCCTCAAAAATTATGTCCCTAACGCCGAGCACTTTTTTTCATGATACACTTATAGTGTTGTGACATATCACTACAACAAAATTAGGTTATAAGTTTCACATAACAGGTAAATACGAAAAAAATATGTCTGTTTTATTTGTTTCCCATATATAATTAATAAAATCAAAATTAACAACACCACATCACACCACCACAAAATTAACAACAACAAATAAGACGTTTTTAACTATTTACAACGATCGTGATCTAAAAACATTATTATGTTAAAGTCTATTATTGATTGATTCAACATTGATTAATAGTTGCTTCCTCCTGACCTTCCAAAATCCGAATTAATTCTTTCAAACTCGACATAATTTTGCAATTTACTCACAGCCGCAACAAACATAAAAATGAATCAGGTACCCACTATTTACATTTTTAATTCTTAGGGCCTGTTTCACAATCGCTAAGTAAGTCTAGATTAATTTAATATGCCAGTTAATTTACACAAAATGTGTTCATTATTTGAAATTATCTGCTGAGAAGTGCTTACTTTTCGATTGTGAAACGGGCCCTTAATAGTTATGACACATACCTTCACTATTATCATAATACGTTCGCTAGTGATGTCACAAGCATATAAATATACGACTAGATCGGGCCCGCCAGAAAGGAGCCCGACGGCGGTCCGGCCTGCCTAGGCAGTCCCCGGCCGCGTCGGCGCCACCACTGGTGGGTTCGCCGCTTGGTAGGGTGCCTTACGCACTCCACACTGGCCCGATCGCGCCCGCTAGTATGGGGCCTGACACGTAAATGAAAAAAACATTTTGTCATCATTACGGTGGCGTAATTGCGGTGGTGTATTGGGCCACCGGAATGACGAATGAGCCACCGTAATGATAAATACCCTTACAATCAATACTATATTTATTTTTAACACGTAAACAACCAATATTTGTATGGAATCCGAACAAACAATAATGAATGTGTGACTTACTTTGAGGTAACTTAATAGTTTATATAATGTCCTCTTCGAATCGAATACGACCACGACGGCTTATCTCTTTACTGATAAAAACCATCTGCATGGGACATTTTTATAGTGCTTAAGTGTGTGCGCAATACACAAGGGCACTCCGTTCCTTTTGCCCAGTGAACAGTGAACTGTGGCAGTGACTTTGACGTTATGAACAGAGACTGGGGTCGGAACCTTATACACCTAATAACAAATTTTGGTCCAACCCGGGAATCGAACACAAGACCTCTTAAGTAGCAACCAGTGAACTGGCAACTACACTAACGGCAGTGTATTGGTTAATGTGGGGTGTAGTTTAAACATGTCTCACTGCGTCAGTCTTCATAAAATCTTTACTTTGTTCAAGATATAGGTAAACTAAAGATGGGAAAGTGGAAAATGGGAAATTATTTAGTTGATTCTAGATTCTCAATTATCATTACATTACTATAATTTAAGAACATGAAGCCTAGCTCAACCTTTCAAGATTATAGTACTTGTTTCATAAAAATTATGTTACTGTTTCATTTAAGTTCCTAATGTAAAAGTTGATTAATATAAAAAAAAATATTAATATACACTAAAGCATTTTTATTTGAATATTTCAGAAATTGCGCTTAGTTGATTAATTGATGGGGTCATTTCGGTGGCTCTTATCATCATTTCGATAGCGCGAATTCAAAATTAATTTATATCTCCGAAAGTAATTAGTTTTAAAGAGTGCCTTATAAATTATTAGATTCATAGCATCTAAATCTATATTCTTACGCATTTAGTTTCGATAAACAGTGAAAAACAAAAATTGCCACCGTAATGACGAAAAGAAGGACGGTTCGAAAGTTTACCCATTTGTATAAGTATGACTGTGGCGGTTAATGAGTTGTTAGGTAGGAAAAAAATATATAATGTACCGTTACTTATTGAAACATGTTTTTATGAATAGTTTTATCGATAGCTTAATATGAAATATTAGTTCGATATACCGTTTTTCTGGTAACCAAAACAACTTTAAATATTTTTTTTATGAAAGTTTGTTTAAACGGCGATGAATAACTATTCGATGAGTTAAGGAAAATATGTAGATATTAAAAATTGTGGAATAGTTTTCTGTGAAATGAAATTCGATATCGTAAAAATCTGTATTCTAATAGGTACCCCTCCCTCCGCGGTAAATGGGGTGAGTCTGACATTCACCCTGAATTACAGCACTTGCTTCTTACCTTTACAATGATAATAAATGAAAATAAAAATACCGCTGTTATTTTTCTATACAGTTTACTGTAGGTACTATTATCACAGAGTTAATAAACTACTAACACTGATCTTAAAGATAGTTAAGTGTGTACTTCCAATATTAGAGTTTTATTGATAACGGCTTGGTTGTCGGTTACAAAAAACCTTAAGATGAGTGAAAACTGTATCTTGAATCCAAACACTAAAAATACAATTTGCTAAGATATGATGAACATCTTGAATTGAATATAATTAGACTTTTTTTCTTAACTCTCTTGTAATATATTAATTTAATTTGAATGATTTCTCTCAAACGGCACAAGCTAATTCGTTACTGTTTTCACACGCAAAACAAGGCTGTGGGAAGATGACACATTAAATAAATATGGAAGCCCAAAGTTTCTTACTTAACAAAACTGATTGAGTAAGCTGATTTAGTAAGTTTCATAAAGTAAGCAGTGAACGCATGTAAAACAACCATAGCTAGAGCTGATTTGTGCCACGAGTCTCAAGTACCTCTGAAATTATTAATTGTTCCACATACATAAGGCTTTAAACGGTTATACCGGGTTACATTGCAAAGTAGTGCCAAATTTACAGGTACCACTCAGAATCAGTATCTAAATCGGTTTAAGATATTTTTGTAAAAAAAAAACACATTTTATTTTTATTATTACTATCCGCTGTTAAAATATGTTACGCGTGGATAACCTTGTCTCATTCATAAAAAATACGCACGCACTATATTTGTGCAACCTAGAACTGTAAAGTTCAATGAAATAATAGTCACAATGGCGCGCGAAAACAAGCCTTAGCCTTTTCGATGTAAGGTACATTTCTAACAGCGGGAGCGCCCGTGCAAACCAGATGTTCAAATTGCCGACAAATTCCTTAGGCAGCGGACCTCTAGATATTATTTTTAAAATTTGGCACTACTTTGCAATGTAACCCTGTATTCGGCATCCCCCAAGATGCTATATCTTGCTCTATATATTTGATTTGTGTATGATATTTAGCTATATAGTGACATTGTTAATTTTTAACTATTATATTTTACATTGCATAAGACTTGAAATTACTTAATTTACTCATGATTTGTTTAATGGTTAACTGAATCAACTTCTGAATATTTGCATGCCAGCTTATGGTGAATTGTGCGATCTTTATCATTTGTATTGTATCATCTTACATACCACTTTTCGAGCAAATAAATTAATTTGAATTTTGAATCCCTAATGGCATATAAAATATATATTCGTTTTTAGTGATTTCACTAGTATTCGAATGCTATTATTAGAGCATAGGTAGGTACTCCTAATTTCATGCCCTTTGAACAGAGTAACAAGAGAAATACTTGAAAAATAATTTCCTTGTATTACAATAGCTCAATGAGAACAAACGGTCTATTGTATATTTGAATCGGTGTGACATTTTGGCATAAATCCGCTTTTTAGTACTTCATGCTCAGCTGCTTGCTTCAATAATTAACTTTTTTTTCGGAAACATACCTACCCTCCAATCATAAATATTTTCCTATAAAAATACAAATATTCGCACCAATTGCTTGCCGTCAAAATTCAATTGAACTTTTTTCATTGTTTTGTCTGTGTCACTCTTAAAAAATCGGCTAAGTGAGAGTCGGACATTCATTAAAAAAAACAAACAGTCATATGTGCATAGGCACAACTAGTTACCAATAAAAAACTCACAGGCTTGCTTTTCAGAACTGGGTTATAAATGAAGGAAAGACAATCATAAATAAAACTACAAGTATCTACTTCCACATGTAATCAATTAAAGTACGAAACATCTTTCAGGTACATTAAACAAATTTCTTGAACATTACGAAGGTACACTGCAAAATTTATATGCGGAGGCAGTTTTCCTTTTTTGAGAACACTTCTGTCGAACCTAATAGATGAAGTAGCGCATTCGTTTTTCGGCAGATGGTCGCATCTACAAGCCAACACCCTTATTTAAAGACGAGTGAAAGTAATTATTTTTACTTAAGTAATTACTTAAGCACGATTTTGTTTTTATAGTGAAGTAATTGACAGAAGTAAGAATTCGGTCAGCCGTCGCGAGCGGTCGTCCACAACACGTGCGCTGCAAGTGGCCCGAACCAAAAAAAGATCTTTTGTTCTTAAAATCCAAAGCCCAACGCGCGGGTCCTGTCTTTGATAATAATATTGCAATTTCTCTTCAGCCTCTGAAGTCAATAACCAGTGAATTAATTCTAAAATAAATTTAATTAAACATTTAAACTTATATTAATAATCAACGGAAGGCGGGATAAGTGTTTTCAGAATCACCCCTCCGTAATTTAATTCTTGCATAGTTTTTTAGCTATATCGAAGTGTGTGAGCCAAGTGTGTATAGTGTTTTTGTGCCAACCGTCCTACGAGTGCTCCAGTGCAGCCTCAGGGAAAGGAGAAACCATCGCATTCCCATCTTAAGCCTGTGGCGAGTTGCAAAGGGTTCGAGAAAGGCCCACTAGTCCAGTTACTACGCGTGTAGGCGCAAACCCGGTGAGATCAGTCCTTTACCTTACAAACAACAAGTCAAAGTTGCGAATTGAATAACAAATTGGACCATTCCGAACCTATCAGAATCACTGGTTTCCATAAATTTAAATAGGACAATACTCAAAAGCAAACCTCAGACCGAAGTCTCTAGAATATTATAATACTTACATCACCTCAAAGTACCACAAATACATAAAACTGAGGTAGATTGTATAGGTACTTTAAAATTATTAAGGTACAAAGCAAAGTTTTCTGTAACTCTAACAATCGAATCTCAACTAACGCTCATTACCAAAAAGTCTCAATTACCAAAAAGACAACACATGTTAAACATAAATATGAAACAAAGCAAACATCTTTGGTAACAATAAACCTTAGTATTGCATAGTTTTACTCAACCAAACATTTAAATTTACAAGAAACACAGCAAAAAAGAATAGACCCAAAAACACTTTTGTTTCTTGCATAATACAAAAGCACGAAATCAATACCCCGTGTTTAAGCCACATCTGGTTACTATTGAACCCATCTGAAAAGTATAGTGACCCAACAAAAAAACGGCAAACCCATTAAAAACGGACGCAACAAGCATTACCAACACTAACAAAAACACTAATAAATAACAATTCCGCAACCTTTACACCCTAGCCATAAGTCTCTAATATATTAGATTTAAGCTTTCCCCCACAGCCCACATAATGTCAACAGCAATAATCAAAGTACCTGGAGATGGAAATTGTCTGTTTAGGGCAATAGCTCAACAGACCAACGAATTATTTTACCTCACACTAGACCATGGGGCAGTCAGACGTGATCTTGCGCGATACGTGGAAGAAAACCAAGACGACGATGCAATGAAAATAGCTATTTCCAGCAACCTTGACACAGACAACCAAACACAATACCGTAACTACATTGCAAATCAATACAAAGACGGAGAATGGGGTGGTACGGACATCCTTATTGCAGCGGCTAACTTCTACCATATAACTATCAACATCCATCAGAAAGAAAATAGATCGACCTTAGTCTTCAAGCCAAAAAATCCAAACGACTCTGTTGGCGACATAAACCTCATCTATGACGGTAGCCACTATGATAGTCTCATATACGTTAATTCCGGAAATGAAAATACTACGCAAGTAAACAAGGCAGTACATAATGAGAAGAGCCAACATCAAAACACACTGGAAAGCACAAATTACTCGATTAGCTCCCCCATGAGTATTGAGGACTATGCAGACAAAACCGGGTATAGGCTAGTCAGTACATCAACTCGCCCTAAACATAACATCGAACCAAGTAACCTAAAAATTGGTACATGGAACGTCCGAGGCACCGCAGACCCCAAGAAGAAAGACGATATTGATAATTTCCTAAACAAAAACAACATAGATATCGCTTGCTTACAAGAAACCCACATGCTCACGGGAACATACAGCTCTAAAAACTACAAATGGTTATTGTCAGGATCAAACAAAAGCCGTTGCCTGGCCATCGTGGTCAAGAAAAATACAACCTTGCAAATAAAAAACGTAATTAATTACCCAGATATCATGGCGGCAACTATAGTAATAAATAATTTTAAAAGAAAGCTATTCATAATCACGGCCCACATACCGAACAAAACGGCGGCGGCTACTAAAACAATTTCCAGGTTACTGCAAACCATAAAACAAAAACCAAAGGACACTACACTAATAATACTAGGTGACTTCAATGCCCACATAGGATCCCTAGATGTAAACGACCTCCAAGAATCCGGTCAGATTGGAAATAATCTGCTACACAAAGACTCCAATGACATTGGTAATATCATTATCGATATTATCAGACGAGAAAAATTACGCTTGGATACTTCTTTTGGCAGACCAAGTTGTAAAAAAACGTGGAAATCGGGCAAAAGAATATCACAAATCGACCACATACTTACAAAAGTGAACAATACAAGTCTATTCAACTTTATAAAAGGAGAGCCTTATAAGAAAACTTCGGACCATAAACTTATCATGGGTGAGCTAACCCAAACAAAATCAAATTCTCAAGATAGACACTTTCCGATCGCAACAAGAGAATCCAATAAGATTTCAGTAAACCAAAATTTTAACTACAGGCACTTAAACTATGAGCTACTTCAACATGAAGCCATCCGCAAAAAATTCCAAAATGAAATTAAAATGACCACTGAAGCCTTGACCGTCAGTAATCAACACCAACGACCACTGCCTTGGGATACGATTATGGAAATTATGAAATTAAGTGCTACCAACACTCTCAAGAAGGTAGCAAACATATCCAAGGAGCACAGACTCGCGCTAGCTGAATTACAGAAAGCTAAATTTCGTAACCGACATTCGCGTGATACAACATCCCGACTAGAGTTAAAACATTGTCGCACCAAGTTGCAGTACATATTGAAAAAAAATGAAGACCGTGAATTCGAATCTTTTTTCAAGGACCTTAATAGCATGCATCCCTCTCAGCGTATGAAAACCACATATAACTTTTACCGAAGATTCAAAACAACTGAAAAATACAGGAAGAAGACCACATATATACCTATTTCTAATTGGGAAAAGGAACTATCCAAATCTGAAGGTCCAGCCATATCTCTATGTAAGAACGAGAATATAAATGACCTTTGCGAAGGCCCAAGCAATGAAGAAGTTGCTAAAATAATCAATAGTATGCGCAATGGCACAGCACCAGGTATCGACCAAGTAGTCACGGAACTATTTAAAGCTCTACCCGAAGAGATGTTCACAGACCTAATGGAGCACTTTAGGAATGCATGGCAAAGCAATATCATACCATCAGCCTGGACCCAAACCGTCCAAGTCCCGATTCCAAAAAAAACGAACCCGAAATCAACTAACGAATATAGGCGCATTTCGATATGCTGTACTGGCTATAGAATATACGCCAACTTTATTCTGTCCCGTCTCGATAAATTGACCAAGAGCCTAGGCAACTATCAAGCAGCCTTCCTAGAAAATAGATCTACCGATGATCATATTTTTACTCTCCGTAGAATTCTCGACGAGAAATGGCGGGAAGGCACAAAAACATACGTCATGGCAATCGACATGGAACAAGCTTTTGATACTGTAAACTTAAATGCATTGAAAGACATCCTCGTGTCCAGGACTAATAAGACTTTTACCAATAGGATTATAAAAGCTTGTATGAATGAATCAACATGCATAAGGTGGTTTGGTCAACAAACACGGTTTATTAACAAAGGCAAAGGAGTCAAACAAGGTTGCCCACTGTCACCCCGTCTCTTTACCATTCTCATTGACGACGTTTTAAAAACTCTAGAAGAAAAAGTACCATTCCTTCGTCTCAATCAAGACTTAATAATATCCCTACCGATGTGCCTATCATTTGCCGACGATATAATTATTTTAGGAACAAACTTTAGACAACTACAAATAATTTTTTCCCGACTCGAAGAACTTCTCATCACTGTTGGACTAAAAATCAATACCACAAAATCTAAAATATTGATTCGTGACCCGACAAATACCTACAGGCGCACCCAATTACTCCAAATTGGAGATGGTACTAATATCCAACCAGTCGAGGAGATAAAATACCTCGGCACTTACATAACATCAGGACACAGCAGAAGAGAAACAATAAAAACCCGCTGCATGCAAGGAGCTAAAAACTCAAAAATTCTAATCCCTTTTATTAGGAAAACCAAGATGCAATGGCAACTAGCAAGACTATTATATAAAATGATCATTGAGCCTACAATGACTTATGGACTAAAGGCCGCCGCGCTAACCAAAGCAAATCGATCCATGCTTAGACGGTACGAGCGGATCATTTTAAGAGACATGCTTAGCCACAGCAAATCTCCACCGAAAAACCAAAAAGTACACCAACTTTTGATAGGCAAGACAATTACTAAGAGAATAAAATTTCTCAGACTGTGTTACTACGGTCATATATTACGGCGAACGAAGCCGCACGTACTCCACAGCGCCATAAAACTCAAAGCAAATAGGCTAAAGATTGGCAGGCCAATATTTACATGGAAGGACTCGCTCTCACATGATCTGAAATACTATGATAAAACCCTAATAGAATGGAAACACCTAGCCGTAAACAAAAAGGAGATGAGACAAGCAGCTCAATCAATATTCGAAAAAGAAGAAACGGACAGTGAATCCGACGCCAGCAGCTCATACGAAACAACAACACCTACATAACAATGACGCAGAACAACCAGCAAGCCAACCAAGTAACAAAATAACATAATAATCAGGAAAAAACCACAACACCCAAGGCCAGATTGCCCAACCCATCATCATCAACGCTCAATCCTAACAACAATAAACCCGTCTTTACCCATTTTCCTATACCAGGCTCAGGATGCATATCTACTTGGTTGTGGTCGATTGGCTTCAGCCGACTTGCGCGGTCGGTTGGCTGGTCGGCCGTCCTATCCCATCCCAGAGCGTGTCCCTCCTTATAAAATGTGCTACCTGGTATGCCGGTTTGACCGGAGCAGGCTTTGATCCTGGCTGGGCTAGTACCTCGTATCGTATCGTATCGTATCGTAAGTAATTGACAGAAGTAAGAACTGTTAAAAGTTACAATAAATACTTACCGCCGCACTCCGTCATTTTAATGATTACTTAGCTTTACTTAAGTATAAATGAACAAAAAAAATATTCTCAGACAGTTAATGCATCATTAGTAACGTTTAATTAGGATTAACTTTAATGAAAGCCATATTCCTTACTTCACTTTTTTATGGCACTAGATTGGGCCTTGGAATTCTTGGTGAATTCTTAGTATGTAACGCGCTGATGAGGCCATAAGCACATAATAAATAAACCATAAGCTTAAAAGAAATTGTAATCAAATTGTAAATCGCATAAGGACCAGAGAAGACCAGTTCCAAGACGATATTTACGGGATTTTTCATATCCTTTTACGAAATATTCCATACGTGAATTTCATGTGCGGCATAGGTTGGTCGTAATTTTATTTTAAAAACCAGCCGCAAAAAAAATCTGCTATACTATGAAGAAAGTATAAAAAATTGTTCAGAGCATCTACCACTAGAACATATTTTCAATTTAATGGTAACAATAATGTTCAGGGTAACTTGAACTTTCTTGTCAAACGATGGTCAAACGTAACTCGAACGTATTTTTTCTAAAATAAGAGTAGTAAATATTCGTGATTTACCTTTATTATTGAAATGAAACGAAAAATCTGTTCAGTCTACATGCAATAATAAGAACTGTTCCCATAAAAAATCTGGTGCAATTTTATTTCATGCCTTTACAATCAGATAACAAAATGTAGTACGGAAATGAGACAATTTGCGTCAGGGCCTCTTACTAGCGCGCACTTGCTCTCAACTGTGATTTACATCATAAAGGTTTCTTAAGAAGTTTTATTAATATATATTCTCCGATCTCCTCCCCTTTTCAATGAACCATAAGACCTAGATAAATATAACATAAAACCTAGATGTTATTGAAAACAACAAACAACCAACAGGTTGTTTACCTACCTATCGACATTAACCTTCAGAAGAAATAGACGGCTTAAAAAATGAAAAAAGTGTGGCCATTAGCGAATTTCAGTTAAATGGACATACCTACCATTATATTAAAAAGGACAGAAGTATTGCTTATTATCGCTGCCTTGTTTCTAATAAAACTAAAACTGTCTGAAACCTATACTTAATAAGTATTTTTGTCAAATTTAGTAAATATTTGTCCTCAAAGCAATAAATGTGAAAGGTAAGTTCTCCTGTCCATCATATGAGTAACTGTCACTCGATTTAATGAGTAATTAACATCAATCATAACATTTAACTCTTCATCCCGATTTTTGCAAAATTGCCCAACAGTCTATAATACTGTAAGATACTCTCAAGAATAAAAAAACATTACATTTGTCGTTTAATTTTACATACGTCAGCATTCCCTTAAAATATTAAAATCCTCGCCTCGGCTGCGCTTCAACGACTAAACTGTGAGACTGGCAAACAGGCCTTTTATATCACAGTTTAGTCCTCGAAGCGCAGCCGAGGCGACATCTCTCCTGATGATGCCACGTGAAGTGGCGAAACGAGCGTCGAGGTTTTTATGTCGGTGTTGGGTACAAACTTTTGCATTCGTCTGTTTCGCATGCGATTTGAGACAGGGAGGGTGGTGCCTTTTGCATGTGCCTGTGTTTGTGCTCAGATTCTGGGTTTACATGTGGTGTAAATGGGGATCCTATGCCGGCGTAACTAAGCGGAAGTTGTAAGCAAAATAATTACATTTTCATAATTATTTAGTTATGGATTTCCGCAAAGTAATGCCTGATTCTATTAATTTTACAAAATTTTGTGTAAAAACCTCAAACTTCAAACTCTGGGAAAACAAACGGGAAAAGAAGAAAAAAACGTTAACCCATCGGTTTTTTAACTACTCAAAACAATTAAAGGTAGTTCTACAATTTAATTATGAGAGCTATGACCGTCCATTGATTGATTGATTATTTACGGGAGATCCTATTTAGCTTATTTCAGCTTAGCTGCCTTTTTACTTAACACTTAAATCCTTACATAGTATTAGTATTTTTCTTATTTTACAGTTTACAGTAGGTACTCAGATTCAAGTTGAACTTTCAATCCATTGTGCTACCTTTATGGCATAAATTTTCCAAAAACAAAAGCAAATTCCAAAAATATATCTTATAAAAATAACACCATCCAAAATCAAATAGTAATGATATTAATACTAACTTTACATGAGCGTAATGGAGTCGTTGTACCTATAGTAACAATTATACTCTTTTAACGATGAACCTAGACACATAATCATCATTATCTCAGCCTATATATTGCAGTCCACTACTGGACTCGCCCAAAGAGCGCCAAAGAGCACGATCTCTCGCTTTTTTCATTAAGTCACTGCCAGCTATCTTCCTAAAGTCGTTGGTGCATAGAGCTGGGGGGCGTCATACACTACGTTTGCCGGGGCATGGTCTCCAATTAAGAACCTGTTTACTCCACTTTTCATCGATTCTGAAATAAATGTGGCCAGCGCACTGCCACTTAATCTTGCTACATTTTAGGACTATGTCCGTTACTTTGGTCACCTAATAATACACAATAGCGAAACTATTATTTCTGCTCGGCGGATGGTCTTTTGGTATAGGAAATAATATCTGGAAAGGACCATTGTTGAAAGGGATAAAAACACTTTACTTTACTTTAACCAACGGGGCGTAAGTGTTGTTTAGTGACCAAATGCCATACCAAATGCAGAGTAGGGAGCCCTCCGACGAGGCAACCACGAACTCTTAAAACAATCTAAAAACTGTCAAACATTATCAAATCTGTCAAATTTTGTATGTAATGACGTACCAAAATTGACAGATTTTCAAGGAAGTTATGTAAGAAAATAATTAGACCTCATATTAAAACGCACTTTATTACCTTCGTTTATTTAGATAATGTATGTACTTGCACCAAACCTAACCAATTGATATCTAATGTAGTTTTATTTCTTACTGCAAAATTAAAACTTTTAAGTTTACGTTACTAATTTACATAATAATAATGGTCTTAAAAATATATTATAATTGTATTATTTAAGTCCTCCTTATAAAGAACGCAATTGTGTTTATCAATACGTAAAAGTTATACAATGGAGTCCTGGAAAAAGATTGAATGCTCAATAAATTAACATCGAAATAGATTTTGTTTGTATGGATTGTTTATCTAAATTTTTTGGTTGTAAATTTAAGAATAACAATTTGAGGTATAAATTGTAAAATTTTACCAATAACCTAAAATAAACCTTTTGGTAAAGTTCTAACAATACTTTATTTAACAATGGCCCAGTAGCGCCTAACGTGTGGTACAACCACACACTGTTTAAATAAAATATGCTCAATAATATTGGATGTTGTTATCGTTATTCCGTTTTATTTAAATACGCTATCCTACTCTCAAACATTTGTTTCAACTCTACTTGGGAATTCGTGACGTCGTTAATTTCGATGATACAAATAGAACCGACATCAGAAGAGATACTCACCTTAATTGTTGGTTTTATAGAACTCCTTTCTGTTTGAAGACTTCGTCGCAGACGGATTGCATATACAATGTTTTTTCTAACCGTTATAATAGTTGGTTTAAAATGTATTTTTAATAGCTAATTATTTTTTAACAAAAAACGCAAATTGTTACGCAAGAAGCTATTCTGCAGCAGTTTTAAAATATAGCGTGTGAATGGCTTACGATGTTCAGCTGTTTTTACAAACCGCATCTTTTCTGTAAAATAAGTCAAAATTTCTAAAGTGAATCAAGTCAAAATAAGACAAAAAATAAAAAAGGAAACCACTGTCTGATATTTTACACAAACAAAAACAGTCTTGTGTATAAAAAGTCCGTCCATTCTTTATAATTGATAAAAATACTTTTCAGAATACGCATAGTACAGGGTTCCGTAGGTAGTATTAAATCAAGTCGGGAATTTAGGAGTGTTATGTGTTTAAAAGATCAATTATATTTAAGGTTGCTAGATATAATACATGACTGTATGGAAATAAAATTAAAATATATGTTTTAATTGATAGTCTATTATTACAAGAAAACCTTTTAACGGGTAATGACTTAACAGTGTTCTGATGACGTTCAAATATGTAACAATACAAAAAAGGTTAAGATTTTAAGACACTCTTTCACTTATGGCAAAAAATCAACTGTTAAAAGCGACCTAAAATAATAAATATTTAAAATAATTACTATTTCTAAAGGATCAAATAAAAAACACCCTACTCAGTATAAGTGAATCACGAGTAGGTCCCGATATACTTATTTGTATGAAGTTTCAAAATTTAGGAAGTCTAAAATATGTGTCATAATTCTTTTCTTTTTTATTTAGCCTTGAAACCCTAAAAAATCTATATAAATTGAAATAATATGATACCCATTGAAAGGTGAAAAAGTAATTATGTAAATCATGAGCCAGCACAAAAACCGCCAAGTAATTAAATACAGTTTAATACATCTCTATATTAATTAAATATGCTTTTGTATAGAATGATTTTTGTATAAATATCTTACTTACAAAGTTAACTTAATCAACATTGACTATGCCAACAGTTAAAAAATTAGTACTTATACCTCACACAATTATGGATATCTAATTAACTATACTATCCGCTGATGGATGACCTTAAGACAGTTTGTATTTAATTATCTATGGATTAATTAAACATTTTCCATAAACTTTTTTTTTGCTTGCCATGACGTATTTATCTGCATTAATTATTGACTGCAATACTTTGGGCGCCATGTTGTTTTCAACACGAAACTCTTTGCCTCTGTTTTTTCCGTCCGAATAATTGTAACAAGTCCCTAGACGTAACGGAATATCGCCCCTCGTTGCCCGACATCTCTATTGACCCGTGATTTAAAACATTTGTCCTCTAGTGAATACGAGGCTTGTCTTAAGCCAGGCCGATGAATAGTTTTATCGGCGTTAAAAGATTGAAAAAAGAATTTTCATATATTTTACGCCGTAGCCCGACATCTAGTACTACTTTAAATGGAGAAGAAAATTTTGAATTTTCGTGTCACGAAACCCTAATTTTAGTGCACACCGACCGTGCTTAACCAGGATTGGCAGTTGCGAGTGATGCTTATAGTTCCGTTGTTTTAACATAGATGGCGTTTTATCAACAAATAATTTTGGTAAAATTAATTAAATTTTCAAATGAAATATGAATTAAATGGTGGAAACGAATTCTTTTCTACGTAACAAACAATAAGTTTCTTAAAAATATATTTTCTTGAAATCAAAAAACTAAAGTCACAAACAAACAATTATTCTTCTACTGTTGAAGGGGTTTTGGTTTTGAATAACACTAACAGATGTCACTACTGGAAATGTTATAGGTTACACGGTCAACCGTAAATGAAAGAACTAGGTATATGGGGCATCGGCAATCGATATCTCAAGGTCATCCATTGCTCCCTTTTCCTTTTTATGTAAGGTCAGATGCACACTATAACTTTTTGCAGCGATAAGCGCGATCGACTGCATGTCGATATTGACTAATGAAATGCTAACAGGTGTTTGTAACGTACAATCGTACAATTTAAGGTTATAGTAAGTACTTCACTCAAGTTGTGTTTTCATTAGGAAAGTTTTGGGATAGTTCTGATTTTTTAATTATTTATGTATTTTAGGGTACTGAATCTGAGGTTTGCTAACAAAATTTCGTTACGCAACATTAACAAAGCAGAAAATTTTCACATTTTTTGCGATTTTGTCAGGATTGGACTTATTTTAGGATTGACGTTTTAGTAAACCTCTTGTTTGAACCCTATTTCGTGATAAAATTTGGCTCTGCTTTTAAGTTCGTGGGTTCCTGGATATGTGAAAATATGTGTGAAATATGTGCGAGTGTGGCGCCTTACAGTCTATGCCACACTTAATGTCGTGCCCGACCTCTCCTGCCACCTGCACGCAAGAGGACCTTTACAACGCCAACCAGAAGGCCATTGATGTTGCCACTTTTTGGGCGCAGAGAATTTAATTGCCATTGACTCGAGCAGAAGAATAAAGAAACAAATTTAAAAAAAAAAATATGTTTAAAAACAGGATTAAGATATATATGTTCAATAAAAAACAGGTAAACGTAAGATTATGTTCAACTTTATGTCATAATTTCAACGTTTACTAATTATTACTTTTTAACTTAATTTAATTTTATTTTTAATGTCACTGCGATAGCTGAAGCTCCGTAAATAAAAGTTTTTTTATGAATATCCGAAGTGTTCCTGCCCCAACCCTATCTTAAATGTGTAAAAGAAGCTTTGAGGCTGACGTGTGTTTGTGGGCATGCCTTCGGGGGGACTCCAGGAGCTGCGCAGTTGTACAATTTATCGCCTGACACTCTTGACAGTTTCCTGGGACGCCAAGTGGTTGCTAGGAGAGCCAACCAACCAGAGGTGGAGATGCAGCGCTAGTTTGGCAGACTCCCTTTTGATCAGTGGACTCCCTAGCAACGTATCACAGCTGTCAGAAAACAGTAATTGTGTATAATACCAGATAGTCGTGTTTATTATTTATGTTTTTGTATGTTTTCTAGTTTTTAGGCTATAATTTGTAAGAATTTTTATGAGTTTATCTATATATATAACTTCAGTGCCCTCAAATGAAGACTCGGTATCGTCGGAGAACTTAATTCGTTGTCCACAATGCTCCCAGCCTCGATTTTTTAAAGGCCAGCGTGGCCTCAAAATTCACTTATCGAGAATCCATCAAAACACTTTAAATTATGTTCAGGCTAATAATCCCGGTCCATCCAACTCACCACCCATTCCATTCAGCGAATCGTTCAAAAAAAGATATCGTTTCTCAAACATTCTTACCCCATCATCAAACGCATACCGCGAGGCGCTCGTGCAACAGTCGCCCAAACTTTAAGCCAAACCATTGCACGTGTCACATCAGAAAATAGTTTCGAGGCTTGGGAGCTTTTATTTACTTTCACTTTTAGAATACTTCATGTCCATTCAAGCTCTAGCAACACACATTCACTAACCTATAAAATTAAAGAAAACTGTGCTCAATCCTTAGTCTTGGAACCCACACACAATTTCCCATTGAATTCATTTATCCATAACCATAATTTTAATCCAAAATACATAGAGTCAAAATTAAGTGATGGTGACATTAAAGGTGCAGCCCGACTTTTGTTCTCCGACGACCTTATTGCACCCAATTCTCCTGATACCCTCTTGGCCTTACAAAACAAGCATCCACTTTCAGCAACATCCAGTCACCTCCCCAACCAACCCGATCCTACACATCCCTATCTACAAACAACTACAGAAACAGTAATGAACGCCATCAATTCCTTTCGTATTGGCTCCGCCGGAGGCATGGATGGCCTTACACCGCAACATTTAAAAGACCTTTTAAGTGTCAGTAGTGGTGAATCCGGCAGTACCCTACTGAGGAATCTGGTTGGCCTCATTAACCTCATGCTGTCAGGTAAAGTTAACTCACTGTTTACAGGTTTTCTTTATGGTGCCAACCTATGTGCACTGAAAAAAAAGGATGGCGGCATCCGGCCCATTGCCGTTGGGTCCGTTTTGCGACGTCTCGCAGCCAAAATATGCTGTAGGTCTATTTCAGATGGTCTTACAGCTTATTTTGAGCCTGTCCAACTCGGATTTGGTGTTAAGGGGGGTTGTGAAGCCGCCATTCATTCTGTCCGCACTTTCGTACAAAATAACCCCAATGACATTTTGCTGAAAGTGGACGTCAAGAACGCCTTCAACTCCGTAGATATGGGCACTTTGTTGACACAAATTAGATCTCAGACTCCTAGTATTTATCCTTTTCTCTGGCAATGTTACAGCACTCCGAGTAACCTTCAATTTAAAGATAAAATAATAGAATCGGCGGTTGGCTGTCAACAAGGTGACCCTCTAGGTCCTGCTATTTTTGGCCTTTCCATTCATCCTATAATAAATCGCCTTAATTCAAAATTTAACGTGTGGTACTTAGATGACGGGACCCTCGGAGGTGACCCCGATACCGTTTTGAGTGATTTAAATTGATTAATTCTTAATTTTAAAAATTCTGGGTTTGATTTAAATTTTGCTAAATGTGAGTTATTCATTCCTGACACTTGCCATGATCCTAGCTCCATTATTCAAAATTTTAATAGCATAGCTCCTAATATACAAATAATAAAAAAAGATTCTCTTCGCCTCCTTGGGTCGCCTATATTGGAAGAATCGTTCGGAAATTTCCAGGTTTAACTGCAAAATTAGACGAATCTATTAAAAACATTCTTTCCTCGGTACTAAACCTCCCATTGGATTGTCGAATCTGGACCCAAGCCTCCCTTCCTATAAGGTTTGGAGGTATTGGGATACGCAAAATTTCTAGTGTTGCTGTCCCAGCTTTTTTGTCCTTGGCTCATAAAACCCAAGAGTTAGTTGCCAAAATACTTAGGAAGTCGGTAACTACTAACCCAGCAATCGCTTTTCAAGCAGAGGCCATCGACTCTTGGCGACAATTATGTGCTGAAGATTGTCCTGCTTCAGTATCTTCACAAAGGCAATGGGACGAGCCCCTCTGCAGATTAGTACGGGATAATTTATTAAACACGTCCACTAGTTCTGCAGATCGGGCTCGTCTCCTTGCCGTGGCCGAGTGGGAATCAGGTCTTTGGCTTCACTCTCTTCCATCTCCTCAGTTGGGCACTCTACTGGATAATACAACATTTAACCTTGCCGTATCTCTTCGTTTGGGAGCACCATGTAACGTCCCACATCGTTGTCCCTGTGGTGATATGGTTGACGCGCTCGGTCATCATGGCCTTTCATTCCAGCCTTAATGACATCATCCGTAGGGCTCTTGGTAGCGCTTCATTACCGGCTATTCTTGAACCGAATGGCCTGGTGAGGAGCGATGGCAGGAGACCTGACGGCATGACTTTGGTTCCGTGGAAGATGGGTCGGCCCTTAGTGTGGGATGCTACCTGTGTTGACACACTGGCTCCAACTCATCTTCTACAAACCAGCGCAGCGGAGTCCCTCAAACGTCGCAAGTATGCAGGTATTAGTAGTACCTACATATTTGAGCCATTTGGGCTAGAGACGCTGGGGCCGTGGGGACCTAGTGCACATCGGCTGTACAGTCAGTTAGCCAAGCGGCTGATTGATTGTACGGGCGACCGGAGGGCTGGCGCATTTCTAGGCCAACGCATCAGTTTGGCTATTCAGCGTGGAAATGCGGCTAGCCTTCTGGGCACTTTGTCGTTGCCTTTGGACAACGATCTGGGGTCCATTTTTTATTTGTGATATATTTTGTAAATATTATTTTTTTTTCTCTTAAGGTTTAGTTTTAAGTTTAGCTTAGTTTTGTTTTATCAAATGTTTATATTAAATATAATATATTATTTATGAATTACTTTTACTTATATAAAAACGAAAAAATTGATACCTAATGCAAATTCAATGTTTCTTTTGTTCACTTTAAATTAACTTATTTCTTAAAAGACGGCAGGTCTTTTTGATAGAATATAATTATAAAATTACGTTAAAGACATATGTATAACAACATAAAAAAAAACTTTTTTTGTATAAAAACAATAACAATCATAAAATTAAAACTGGTGAATGTAAACCTTTACAAATTTAACCTTAAAAATGAGAATTACGGTTACCTTCAAACTCGTATTATAAGAGTTGTAGTGAACAAAACATATCCGGAATTTAGCTCATAAGAAACTCAACTAAATACTTAATTTGTTTTTTACTTGACATTTGAAATATCTCAATTAATTTATAAATACACAAGCAATAAAACTATATCAAGAATATTCTAGATTCGGTAGTGACACGACTAGGGGACACCCGAAATATAAAATGACCGCTATTTCGTGAGTCAGTTTATTGCAATTTTAAAGGAATTCTTTGCTTGCATATAACTGTTTTCAAAATCAAATCAACTGTTAAAGATGTCCAAAAGGCACCAAGCTGAAGTTTCAAAGTTTCATTCAAATAAACTTGCCGTTTACTTTCGTAAGCTTAATAAGTAGGTACGAGCGCTAGCCTTACGGTAACAAGGAATATACGCACACCGCACAGCTGTTCGTGGCAGTATGAGAGTTTGGACCGTCGTATTGCTACCACTTTAATCGGCAAAATGTTGGGTCTTGATTTTAAGATAGTTTAAATGATAGAGATTTCGTATATATTTTTTTATTTCCATAAATAATATTAAATATACTTATTTCTTGGACTAGAAATAAAACCAACGAAATAACGTACTAGCAAGAAACTGGGGACGTTTACCTTACATGTAAAATGGCATAAATCAGAACTACCCCCAAAACCTTCCCACTAGGAGCCCTTTTGAGTACTAATTGACTGAACTATAGATATCGTGGCCAGATCTTAAAATTAATCACTTCATGATGAGGCCGGCTATTTCATGAAACGGCCAATAAAAGCTGGACATATTATTAAAACGTCAACGTTTGATGATAGTTTTTCATTACTAAAATAGGTAATTAGGTATAAATACGATGACAAGTTACTGAAATTTGTTTAATATTATTTTTATCATTAGGTAGATGAAACGTTTAAACACAAATAATTTAATAGTAAAATAATCTGTGTTAGTTATACTACCAAATTACGTTTCGAACTCCATGATTTTTCCAATGTTGCTTGATTTTGAATTTTGAGTGACTTTAGTAAAAATCGACGAGCATGATGCCTAAAAGATAATCTAATGCACTTTAATCATCAATTTACACATTATTATTCACTATAAGAACAGAATAATTATCCGCCTACATGATGTGGCTACTGTTCAAAACCACATTCGGTTTAGACAGCAGCAACAGTATCGGGATTGGATAACAATAAATAATTATCGCTGCATGAAGTAGACGTGAGTGTAAACATAGAAAAATTCGACATCTCTTCAGAAATGTTGCAAAAAGTCGCAGTGTGCAAAGAGCCTAATAATTACCCTCCTTTATTAAAAGAGGATGCTGTTCGTAGTTTTTTGCGAATTCGTGGTGAGCTCCACCGAGGGATCACTCTTGTATCTGAAAGGGAGACTCCTTCATCAACGTCATCTGCTTCGGTTTTGATCTCCATTTTCTGCAAAAACAAATTAATTTTCAAAATTAATTCGTGCTATGGCAACATAATATCTTCTATCATAGAAATAGAAAAGGTTCCTATCCCTGGTGTCAGTGTCAAGTTCAGAGCAGCTCTAACCATTATCATTTTTGGAACCCTAAAAAGTACTCTTAACAAGGAACCCTTATCGATTCGATCCGCGGTCGGATCAATGTAGAAAACGAACTTTTCAATATTGTCTCGGGTCTGGGTATTGTGGTACCGTCGTTGTTTCTGGTTTCTATAACAAAAGTGCTTTCGTTACTTACCTTAGGATCAGAACAATGTATGTATGTATGTTGTCCAATATTTATTTATTTATATTTATAGTTTCGTCATTTCCGTCTGTCTGTCTGTCCGTCCGAGGTTTTGCTCGGAGACTGTTGACACTATTTATCCGCGTATTCCGGATTATTTATCTGCGTATTCGGTCCTAATTTATTAGTAAACCTCAATTTATCCTACTTGTACCACAATGCTCAAACATTAACTTTTACTACTTGTTTTTGTTTTTAGAACTTGTTGTTAATATAAGTGCTTAGTTAAAATCTGCCATATTGGAAAGAAGTTATCCAAACCTTGGACCTTAAATACGGTTTCACGCCTATGTGAAAAGAATAAGAATATTCTGAATAAACCCGGACATTTATGCATCCACACCGCAGTAGCTTTTGTGGAGCAACATTTGTGTTGAAAAAAAATTATCAACTTTCTACTCCCGTCTTTAATGGCTTTGAATGTTACTTTTGGATTTGGAATTTCGTTTCGCAAAAAATACTACGGTGTGGATGGTCCAAAAGAAAAACCCCTTAGGGCTTGTAACTGACCTGTACAATGAGCCTGATGAGCGTGTGTTGCTGCTCCATCAGCTGTGTCATGTCCCTTAAACGCCGCTTCTGTTTATCCAGTTCTGCCGTGATGTAGTCCTCACTGCTCTCTAATACTAGGTCTAAACCAGCTTTAAAATGTTAAATATTGCATGTTATTATGAATGCAAGTTGCTTTACTACTTACAACTTTTAAGTCATCAAAGCAATAAAAAACTACGCTTTGAACACAACAATAATGATAAAAGAACGTATTTCGTTATTAGTAAAATTCGAAGCAGAATAAACTACGATAATGCATGCTCTTTAACAAGAAAAAAGGCACTAAGGTCTTAGGTGGTAGGTACTTAAATCTTTACCGAATAATTTTAATGGTCTCATGCAATTTTGTCCAAACAAAAACATGAAATGACATGCAATGACGATTGGAAATAATTGGAAATGTATACAAAATAAATAATACATACCTTCATCAGTAAATGGGTTGCAAAACCATTTTCGAAGGACTAAATCCAAAAACCCTAGTTTGCTGCATTTGCTGTTTGGATATTCAATGAGTTCATATTTGTCCACCTTCTCCAAGAGTATAGCAGGAAGTTTTCTCTCTAATTCTGTATGTAGAACCACCTGAATAAAAATGAAACCGAATAATTATGATTTATCTGACATAAGTTTTTTTATGTAGTTATTATGATTCATCTTATTTCTGTTTTAATGTAAGTTTGTTTATTTGTACAGGGTATCATTGTATCCCTCACCTGCATTGCTAATCTTTTTAATTGTGCGTTCCTCCTCACACTCTCAATGTCACCAACCGCCAAACCAATAAGCAGGTTCATCAAAAGAATCGGCATAAACACCATGAACAATGATAGTATGAAGAAGGTGGGCAACGGGAATGGCAGAATGACGTCCGTCTCAGACCTATAGTATGGCTGAACGTAAGTTCCAACAAAGTCTATTTCTCCTAGCATCATGGCAAAGGTCCGCATAAGTGACATGGAAATGCTGCTAAAAGATAAATGATGGCCCTGGAAAGATAAAATCTTAGTAACACGTCGAAAAACATCCTATGAAAGAATTCACTTCGCAATATGCATCAGAGAGAATTCGCAATGCGTTCATGTATGGTCGGATGAATTAAGACAATGTAGACTGAATCCACATTAAAAGCATCAACACATTATTTAAGAGGAACCAAACTCTCTCAATTTTGTAGCTTATCGGTTTTATTTTTAAATGTTTTATTCGCAATTGTCTCGACTTTCATATTACAAAAAATAATGTATTGACACATGTTTTTTTGTGTAGGTAATCTTTTGAACATTAGATTTTCCTGAATCACCAAACATAGATAAAACCATAAAATCTGTAAAACCAATTTTCATGACGTCATGAACGCAAAGCTTGTATACAAATACCGTCACTATTAAATAATAACACCTGTCCTAAAACAACAAAGAAAACATTTAATTCTAAACCCACCTTAGACAGAAGGATATAAAACGCCAGTCCAAATGCGATGATCAGGATCGAGAACAGCATAAGGACTTTTATGAGGGTCTGCAAGATCTCCAGAAACATTACGACGTAGATGCCGATCTGGTCAAATCGTTGCAGTAAGAGAAGTAGTTCAAACCAGGAGAGGAAGACTGTGATGGCGGCTGCAGAGAACTAAAATAAAAATAAAATAATTAGAGAGTAGAAGGTAAGTGTAAGGTAGTATAGTAGGGTCTTGTATTACAAGTTTATCCAGATTAGTCTGCTATCCTGATTATGTTTTTATTGGGTGAAGGCATAACATAGATCTGTCATCATCAGACAAGTATTATACACACGATTGTAATAAAATCAGAATTAAATGTCATAGAACTCAACGGGCTTCTGAAAGCTTTATTTGCCATATTAAAAGTAAAATACTCCATAGCAGTGATTTCTTATGATGCGTTAAAATAAGTAGACCATTTTAATATGTTTATCAATACAAACAAATTTTACAACGGGGTGAAGAAAAAATGGAGGTCCATTACATTAATACGAAGAAATAAAAGAAACGCGTTAACGATATTGACCATAGTATTTGTCACACACAGTCATTTGCCTCTTTTTTGACTTCTGTTCATAACCACAGGCTGTCAATTTTGTTTTAATAGATATTGAGCCACCTAACCCTTTTAATTTATTTTCGATATATGCCAACTTATGTAACGGTGCTTACTTGAATATCGAGGAATTCCCCAAAAAGTGTCGGGAAGACCATAAGAGTTGAACTTATGTATAGCATCCATGAGACCAAGTTTGATGGATCCACTAAATAGTGCCATTTCTGCTGTTTTAAATTATACACTTCACGTATAAGACAGATGACGTTGTAGACTATTATTGATACTGTGCTCGTGTACATTGCTATCATAATTTCGAAATCTAGAAAAAAAACTAACATATGTATTTTAGCGTAAAGATGTGCGTGCATTGAACAAGCAAGCACATATTGATTAAAAAAATGTCATATTGCAATAGGATTCGATAAACGTGTTGCCATTCATTTATCGTAAAGATGAGAAAACGTCAAAAAGTTAAAAGATTTTTGTTGTGATTAAGAAAAAATAAAAAAATATTCTCATTGATTTGACGACCTCCGTAGCCGAGAGGCGAGCACGCCGGACTATATCTCGTCGCCATCTCTGAGGTTCCGGGTTCGATCCCTAGTCGGGTCAATGTGGAAAACGAACTTTTCTATATTATCTCCGGCCTGGATGTTGTGGTACCGTCGTTGTTTCTGATTTCTATAACACAAGTGCTTTTGCTCCTTACCTTAGGATCAGAGCAATGTATGTGATGTTGTGTAATATTATATTTATTATTTATTGATGATAAGAGAGCTCTTAGAAAATTATGTTTTGTTGTGACTTGATCTGACCAAAAATTATTTCACTTACCTATAACGTGTTTTTCATGATTTACTGTTGTTTTATTTTCCATGCCATCTGTATTGTTTTTATCGTCAGATGCATTGACTACGAGAGGAGCGCATTTATCTGGTCTTTTCATAGCTGTTGTACTTGGATTAACATTCGCCATCAGTAGATATGTATAAACTGTTCCAAATATTAGGTAAATGCAGTAGAAAAGTAAATTGGCCAAATGGAAGTACTTTCCGTAGGAGTTCCATTTCATCTGTAGATACTTCTGGCTAAGAGGATGAGCGAGAAGTTCAACTCTGCCATGTGCTACCATTGCCTAAAATAGTTTGAAGATAATCATAAATTTGTTATTAAACACTTACAAATTGGTTTTTAGAAGTTAACCGAACCATCCACCATAAAATTAAAACATTTCAATTTTAAACATCGATTTCAACAATAAAATCACAGAAAAAAGTGCAGTTTACACAGACTGTGTTATTATTTACATGAATATAGTAACCAATATAAGCTCAATGACATAAATAGTCCACCTATACAATCACCGAGTAAGTTGTGAGTAAGCTTCGCCGTGAATAGTAATGATGCCATGAAATCAAACACAACTAAAACAGGTTTCTATCTAAATCCAGAATAATACAATTACAATTATAAAAAAATAATATACGTATTTATTTCTTCAAACCTTTAAAATATATTATTTAAAATTCTAAGCTTTTCTTGATAATTATCAACTAAGTGGGCCCGTTATAAATGCTGCCTTGTAAGCTTCCGAAGTGATTTATACATGGGCGACTCTGTCTTTTCTCACATTGTACTCATAATACGGACTCGTAAATGGGATACAACGTTACGTGCTAGTTAGCTAGCTCGAATTAAAACTAACCAGCAGATTTTATGAGAATCAGTATATTATGATCTGTGATAAGAAAAAATGGATAATTATAGTAGGTAGATGAACCATCTATAATGCCTCTCATGCTCAGTACGTAGAAGTAAATAAAGTTTAAAACATAGATTTCATGGCATCGAAACAGACAGTAAAGCATTGCGCCAATAGGTCTGACTCACGTTGATAACACACAACGGTTCTGGACGATATTTTGGATTGTTTAGCGCCAGTCTCATGGCGTCTACCTCAAGTTTCGAGCGTTGGTAGTGTTTGAAAGAGTACTTAATCTGCACGAAGCGAAAGAAAAAAAAAACAATATCAGTATCAAACGTTGGAATCACTTACGTTTAGTGCTGGTAACGGTATTTTCTGCGATTTCGATACGCTTTCAGTTTTCTTCGTGCCATCTTCGTCCTTCAATAGAGGACATAGTGCATCGAAGTTGTACTTGATCTAGATTTTGGAAACAGGTTAGATTTCTATCACAATAAACTGATTCATTAACCAGCAATATTAAACTAGAAGCTGAACCAACTTATCTATCTATAATGACAAATACGGTGCCATTGCTGCAAAGCTGCAATACTTTTCAGAGTCGAGATTAGTAATTGTGAATTTGATTATTAGATAATCTCAATTTAAATACTACTTGTAAAGTAGAAATATTAAAAAATTTCCAAATGTGTACAGTTCTTTACTGCTCTTATATATTTTCAACTTTTATGCATTTCATCATACATATTTTTAAAATATAAATATACTATCATAGATAACATGGATCCAGAACTATACTACCTACTTACTAATAACATTGCTTTCAACAATGCTTATTTTGATTGTAATCTGTTTTTGCGCTATAAATATATTTTATTTTTCTCTGAGTCTAGGTAAGTAATAATAACATAAGCTTAAGCCACAAACTTTATCAGTTTTCTAAGTTACTAAAATTGACTACAAATGTCAAAAGCAGATTACGAAAATATCAAAACCTCTCCTATTTCAAAATAATGCTAATCATTTGAAAGTGTTAAATTACGAAAATATCGAAACCCCTCCTCGTTGGAATTGGACTGATCATTTGAAAATGTAAAATTTTTCTGGTTTCGAGAATTTCCGGAATGTTTTTTCACAGACTTACGTAAAAACTTTTAGAATCTTTCTTGCAGTTGGCCTTTGTGATGCACTTGTCCTGGACCGCTTCGAAAACTCTCGGCATATACGCGATCAGAGCCAGAGTCACGCAAGGGTGCCGGTCTGACCTGAGAGCCATTATTTCTTTGGCCCTGAAAGTAGAAAATAGATAAAATATTAATAGAAATCTCCAATATTAATGATCTAGCTTCAAACTAAGAAGATCTGATGCTATGACGACTAAGTAACGGAAAGACAATATAAATATAATAAAATAAAACAGTAATGACTCAAGTACAAATACTTCTGATACTAAGAAAACAATAGTCTAGGTTACGAAGCAACATTAATCTAGCTGTCATATTTTAGAAAAGCACAACAAAAATGAAGTTGAACTAGAAATGAAATAAAATGAAATGAAATGAAATTATTTATTCTGTATATAGGCCCCCTTCCGGGCACTTATACACGTCCCAAAATATAACTTAGCCCTACCACCGCTTCGGGATTACATATTGGCTGGTGATGAGAAGAAACGGCACAACAAACTCAGTCACCTTTATCAGCCTGGTTTTATTACAGGTAATACAATTACAAGATAGTGTAAGTGCGAGCTAGGCAGGTCAATAAGTCCATGCACTCTTGTCGTTTAAGTAATCTTCAACTTTGTAATATCCTTGTTCCATAAGGATTTTTTGAATGTGATTTTTGAACTTATTAACAGGCAAGTCAACAAGAGTTTGTGGTACTTTATTAAAGATTTTTATACATTTCCCCAAAAATGAATTACCTACTTTCTTTAATCTGAAGCTCGGATCGGCAAGTTTATTTTTATTTCTAGTATTATAATGATGTGAATCACATTTAAGGCTAAACGAACTAATGTTTTTTCTAACATACATAATATCGTCAAAAATGTATTTGTGACGCTACTGTTAATATTTGAATATCTTTAAAGACCTCTCTCAGAGAGTCGCGAGGCCCAAGACAGTATATTGCACGTACAGCTCTTTTCTGCATCACAAAGATTGATTCGATGTCAGCAGCTGAGCCCCATAGCAATAAACCATACGACAATAAACTATGAAAATAACTAAAATATACTAGTCTTGCCGTTTCGACATCAGTTAAAAGCCTTATTTTCCTCACAGACAAGGCAATTATATGGGGACCCCATTGCAGTCGGGAGTCTATAGTAATTCCCAAAAAGGTTCTTGAATCGACTGCATCTATGTGATTGTCTAACATATTAATATGCGTACTGACCTGCCTCACATTGGGCATAGGGAATGTGATGAGCTTGGTTTTTTTGCATTAAGTAAAAGATTGTTAACAGTAAACCATCGTAGTACTTGAGAGAGAGCATCATTCACATCGTCAAAAGTAGCTTTACCTCTGTCAGTTTTAAAAATCAAAGATGTTTCATCTGCAAACAATACTAACTCACAAAGATACTTAGTAAAGTAAGGAAGATCATTTATATATATCAGGAATAACAAAGGTCCCAATATAGAGCCCTGGGGCACACCCATGCGTAATGGAGCCCCGGAAGAGTCAGCTCCATTGACATAACGGTTTACGTTCTATCTGTGAGGTATGACTCTTACAATTTTCCTGACTCATTTGAGACACCATAATGCCGTTATTTCATTAAAAACGTTTTGTGATCTACACAATCGAAAGCCTTAGACAAATTACAAAAAAAATCCTAAAGCATCTTGTTTACTTTCAAATAAATCGATGATATGCTTAATGAGTGCAACTCCCGCATCAGTTGTGTTTCTACCCTTGGTTCTTATCCAAACTGATTCTTATGCAATAGAACATCACCCTAACTGAAAAAATATTATGTACCTTTGTTCATGGGTAACCATAGCCAAGGCTGCTTCTGGAAACTTGTAATAGATAGCGTAGTCTATGGCGCTCATGTCCAAGTTGTTGTAGCTGAGCCGACAGCCCATGGAGAGAAGTAGAGCAATGGAGTTTGGCTTGTTCTCCATCGTAGCCAAATGAAGCGGTGTGTTCTGAAAGAGTTTGATTAATTAATTCTCATCCATTCGAACTCCAGATACTGGTTAGCCTTTCCGACACGACACAAAGAATCCATAGAGTCATTATAATGTAACATCTTATAGATTGATTATAACGCCTGTTTTGCAATTGAAGTAAAAAGGCTAGGTTTGATGCTTTAAAACCACAAAATTGCTTACAAGAAAGATCGATTTATTTTTAATATTAACACTCAATATGATTTAAAAAACATTGGCACCACTTACTCCATCCTTATCGGCTTGATCAAGCAAATGGGAATGCACTGAATGTAGCAGCTCAATGGTCTGCGTGTATCCACTCATAGCTGCCAGATGCAAAGGGTTTCTCCCATTATGGTCCCTGTGAAGCAAGGCTCCTCTGTTCAGGAGAAGTTGGACAACCCTGGTGTGTCCTTCACGAGAGGAGATATGGAGAGGAGTGAGCCCTTCGCCATCACTCTCGTTGATGATGAAAGTGCCTTTGTCTGAATCCAAGAGCTGGCATGCTGTGTGATAGCGACCGTATCTGAAAAATATATTTAGATATTATTGGTTACGAAAAAAATTGCCATAGATGTGTTGTATGGTGAAAGAGATCACCAACGCACAGGCGTCAGAACGCAGAACTGTCTGGAGAGCGCTGGTTACTATCCTCACTTCACGACCATCAATCATAAGGAAACGACGAGGAAGAAAGAATAAAAGACAAAATAATCACCGTTACGTTCGTAACGATTTAAACTATGTTAATACTTGATTGTAACTATGTTAAAAATATGGACAGTTTCATTACCTGGCAGCAAAATGCAGAGGGCTTTCGTTGTTATTGTTCTTCAAGTTGATGCAGGCGCCCAGTCTGATCAGATTCTCCAACGACCTGATATGACCCTCTCTGCTGGCGTAATGGAGCGGCGAGCAGCCTGTGTTGTCTTTTTCATTCAGCAACTGAGCTAAACTTTTTTCACATCGATCCTGAAAATTAAACAATAAAAATGGTTATGTTAATAGAGAGCTGTAGTAACTCAGATAACTTTATAGATATAAAACATGCGGGGAGTTCCAGAATGCGATAAAACAAATAATTAACATCATCGTCAGTCGATAATGCGGTCGATCTACCGCATTTATGGACTCCTGATGCTTGTATTGTGGTATGGCCACACCCCGGACATTGCCAATATGTATACCATTTGCGCTTTTCCCTTAATTACCTTCAACACAAGCATAAAGTGACAACTTTCTTCATGTGCGCGGCTGTATGCGTGTGACGTCTAGGGTTATCACTGCATGACTACTATCTCAATAGGATCAAAGGCCTAACAACAGCTGGCACTGTAAAATGACACTTATTCATATTTTATTATTTAAATTATTTTTATGTAAAAGCGCAATAAAGTAAGTACCTAGTAAGTTAGTTATAATTTACAAATGAACTCTTCTAGTTAAGTATAATAAACTACACGTTAGTAGCGATTTTCTTTAATGATAAATCAATTTCATTAAAACCTTAAATTTCTAAGGTTTTTCAAATTTTGAAGGAAAGTTGATCAAGAGTACGTTTACCTCGGAAAAGCATTGCAGTTAAATAAAAGTTCCAATCAATCCCTTAAAATCTGAAGACGAAATTCTACTCGGTACGCCATTACCTAGAACTACTAACTGACAGTAACGTCGAGACTTGGAAACTCACGGTAATGACTGTTCACTGATTTAAATTTTCTCAGTGACCTATGTAAAGAGCATGATCGAGATTTCTCCAAAGTATAAAACCAGAAATGAGTTATTTAGATAAAGCTCAAAGAAGTACGAGCGAGTAGCAGTGCTACTGTGCTACTGTAGCACACTAAAGTGGCAATGGGGTCGAGTATTAATCAGTGCAGTGGATTGGGATCACTATGATGATAATGATGAAATAATAGAGTATTTCCCGTAATTCCAAGTAGATAACTATAGACTAAATATTTGTAATATGTATAATATTATATTTTCACATTAACAAAAGAGAAATTTCAAGACGGGGTTTCAGTTTAAAAACTCATTTAATGATAATGCTAACACTAAACTAAAAAAAATATAATATCAATACTCTTATAAGTTAATAAGCGTAAGACTTCGGATCGCATTTTTCTGTTTTTTTATCACTAGGTCGGTTTTCATTAAACCCTATTTTATTTGTCGCTAAGCGAGCACCTTTTGTAAGTATTTGCTCATTCGATACCGTTATCCAAATAATCGATTTAGCACTGCCCAGATTCGTGTGATAGACGATTTGGTAAAATATTCTTGGACGTAATTCTCAAGGGACAAAAGTTTGGTAGCCACTTAAAAGTTGATCGAGTTTTGCTGGTTATAGCTGTAAGTTAAGCGGTTAGGTATGTTATCGCACATTAGTCGTCAAATATTTAGTTTTTACACACTGGTGTTAGCTTAGTTGTAACTAACTCCTAATTATTAATGTAATCAAATCTTGCTGGTCAAGTATCATCATTTTAATTTAAGCTACAGGACGTTCACTGCTTTTCTAGATTGGCTAGTTGTATACAGCCTGCATCTAGAAACTTTCTGCATCTTGGTCAGTTTTACGTGCTTTGTGCCCCGCCCCGATCACTGCCATTTTGGTTAGATCTCTCTCATTTTATTTTATCATATATCATTTTATCACTTTAACTATGTTTATTTTTTAATTTTGAATATATTTTTTTAATTAATTAATTTTAAGTTTTTAAAATAATAAACTGATTGTATTTTTTTGTTTTTTTTTTTTGTTTTTAGCAATTCCATGCAAGGTTTAATTGAAGATAAATAACACTTGAAAAAAATCATCGACCTCAGGTGGGACTCGAACCCACGTCCCATCGCATACCGGGCGAGTGCTTTGACCACTAAGCTACCGAGGACGTCACGTGACAAGATGAAATTCCTCAAGTGTTTTTTCTCGCTGTCAAAGCCAGCGTATTCTGATCAATGTTGTAGCTATATGTATAGCTGAGTAGTATACTACCGTCAACACCCTATAGAAATATTTTTACAAATATTTGACTAGTGGTTAAGATCAGAAATGCTTAAACATTGTATTTTTTGTTTTTTTTTTGTTTTTAGCAATTCCATGCAGGGTTTAATTGAAGATAAATAACACTTGAAAAAAATCATCGACCTTAGGTGGGTACTCGCCCGGTATGCGATGGGACGTGGGTTCGAGTCCCACCTGAGGTCGATGATTTTTTTCAAGTGTTATTTATCTTAAATAAACTGATTGTTCAAAATTACCGCCTCTACTTTGTAAGCAAGCGGTACTTAGCTCTTAAAGCTATCTGTTTGGTGCTCTGTGTTAACATGTCGCGATTCGACCGAAATTCTTTTGCAGTGTTTTGAACAGTTATCTAATTCATTAATAGATTAAACCTTAGCGCACATCGCCAACATTAAATGTTCAAAAAAAAAAAATGAACACTATTAAAGTGACAAAATAAGTTTTTTGTCATTTCATTTAAAGCTAAAAACTTAACGTTAACAACGACCGTTAATTCTTGATTTTTGTGATGTAAGTATGATAAATTTTGGTATTGTAAGAAAGGTAAACTAAAATACTTTCTAAATAATGCAAATTAAATACTATTCAATAGGGGCTATTTAATTATTTTGTTAAATTGCGAAAGAAGTAATGAAATCGATGTGTTTGTAGTCATAGTTTTGCATCGACTGAAAATGTCATCAGGGACCTGAAATCGCCTTTGTTACTATTATAATATTTTCTCTGGTGCATTGTACGTTTCCACTATCCTTATCGGCTACCCTGATATTTTACTTCTCGCTAGCACACACAATCTACCTGCTCATTATTATGTGTTGACAGCCTTGAACAGGGTCCCAGAGTAAGTAATGTTAAATCCTAAACTTGTTAACGTATGGTGACAATTTTGATACCGTTAGAAAGGAAAACTCAAATACTTTCAAAATAATGCAAACAAAATACTGTTCAATGGGAGTTATATTTATGTAATCTGCAAAAAAACAAAAAAAAAGTTTTTGTTTCGATAATAATTTTATGAACGGTGTTTTTACTAGCCGACAAAAGCCTAAACATCAAAAATTAAGTTGTTGGTCAGTCATGGTATCGAAATAAAGAATGAACATCCTTGTGTTTTAAAGATATTTTAAGAGACTCGTGCCAATTTAGAATTAGGGTTGCTACACACTTATTTGGGCCGGCATTATTCGGCAAGCCGTGCGGCGAACCCGAATATGTGTAAATGAATGCTATGTAGGTAGGTAGTAGGTGTTCGGGTCGGCTTTGTTTTTCGGAATACTGCCGAACCGACAATGCCGGCCCAAATATACAACGTGTTACATAATTCCCCATGTATCATTTAGGATCCTATCTTGATGAGAAATGCCGAGCATAGCTCTCGTCATAGCATGCTGTGTGACCCTGAGCTTTTTTAAGAGACTTACAGTCAAGGACCATGTCTCAGTACCGAAAGTCATCACTAGCAACAAGCACAGCTCAAAGACCTCCGTCTATAGGCTGTAGGAGATATCGCACGAGAAAATATCACGTAGTTTCCCGAATGCGGCCCACAGAGCTAAATTCAGCGTGCTACATCTTTGTGGAAGTTAAACTTACCTGGACAACTGAAACCTGGATGGAGTTGAAAATTACCTAAAATAAACATACCTTGCAACTAGCCGCGAAATCTTCGAGCCGCCCGCCGTTCATGACGACCAAGTGAAGGACATTCCTCGAATTGATGTCCTTCAACGT
Source organism: Anania fuscalis (assembly GCA_950371115.1). Classification (NCBI taxonomy): domain Eukaryota; kingdom Metazoa; phylum Arthropoda; class Insecta; order Lepidoptera; family Crambidae; genus Anania; species Anania fuscalis. Next base: position 29,618,523 of record OX493324.1, read on the forward strand.
AATGTCTGCACCAAGCCTTATCTGGAATCAAAAAAAGCGGATTCATTGATAAATTGATCGATTCTCACTTCACAGGTTGTACAAATAAAAGACCCTAGAAAACTTCTAATAAACATTGTTTGTTTATGAAAAAGTTACTGTACGGATATTAGCAGGTAATTACATTAGTTTTAAGGAGTATCTTTTACAGAAGGTGTAAAAGTTATTAAGAATTGATAGTTTAATCTAGTTATTAAAAATACGCCAATTTAAAAAATAATCGTCAAGTTTGATCGTCGGTTGAGTTGTTCTATCTCTTAGCAATTTCTTCCTAACAATTCTGATACAACACTTAAATATCCGAAACATGTTAAAATTTGGTACATGTTATAACAGAGGCTTTAAGCGTAGTAGTTGTAAAAATGCCTGAAAGACTGTATTAGCTTGTATACTTAACGGAGAATAAATATAACGTATATATATAAAGATTAACCAGATATATTCTGGGATCAAGCCAAGAGCGATGACACTGACAAATGATGGCCACTAGTCGAAGAAGCAACTGGGATGTAAATGGCCATACTTGTCGCATGCATTAGCATAATATATTGGTATCATAGCAACATGGGCAGACTAGTGTTTTAGACAGTGTCACACGTAAGGCAATAATCTATATGTATAAAACAATGTACTTCGAACAAATCGGCATCGCAGACTTAATAAAATCCATCAATCATAATTTACAAAAGGCAAGTGAACGCCTAGACAAGACAAGATCTCAAAAATAAGAATAAAGTGAAGATGAATGAGACTTTTTCAATTTTAAAGAAAACAATCTTCTATACAAGTTGCAACATAAAAGTGATATTACGTTACGTAACATTAAGATATCTCTAATGATGCCATCATCCCACTTTGGAAGTAAAAGTGGAAATTACTACAATTTAACTTTTACATAGTCTCTAACTTTAATCAAATTATAGTTTATCATGGTCCTATACAACTCAAATTCGAAGATAAACGGCAAATAACATAATAATTAATACCTTTAGATTTAGTGCTAAATTCGAGAGGTTGAAAACGTGGGGTAAAACTTTCTTGGTTGTTAAAAAGTTGGGAGTGTGTCAACAATTTTTTATAATTTAACTGAAGTCTAATTCCCGTAATTGACATTTATTGGAAACATTATAAAGATTTAAATAAATTAGTAGAATACCATTTCCACTCTTAATCACCGTGATCACTTTGAATTGATTTGTAAATTTGATGTGATAATTTTAGTGTCCTACAAGGTCTATATTTACTTGATTTTATTTACTTTCAAATTTACTTGTTCCATTACGTTAGTTATGTTATTTGTGATTAATTTGAAGTGTTACACCTATGTCTTTAACAGTGGTATAGCACGTCTTTGGTCGAACCTACCTAACGAGGTATTTATGTGAAAAATGAAAAAATACTTAGGTACCTAACTAATGTCTGCTGTCAGGGAAAAAAAAGTAGAGTAGTAGCTGTGTTATTTACATGGTTATGGACGGATTATGTTTATTTTAGTTAATAATTTTGAAAACATCTAAAAGTAACTTACCAATGTGTGCACCGTTCTCCAACCGGCCCTAGAAGCTGCCAAAAGCAAAGGCGATCTTCTTTCTTTATCCAAAGGGTTCACGTCGGATCCTTCAGAGATTAGATAGTTGACAATGTCTGGGTGGTCGAACATGGCTGCGCAGTGGATCGGTGTCATTTTCTGAACATCACAGGACATGAGGCAAGCCAGCTTCTCTTTAGGCTGCATGTTGAACATTAGCTTTACAATTTCTAAAGCCCCCTGAAAAATCACAGCTTTATAATGTTTGTGCATGTCTTTGGTTATAGATATATATCATATATCATATATATATATATATCATATTATATATTTTTGGAATACTGATCACTAAAATACATAATATCTAATATTATAAAATTCGTTTTGTTACAAAACTCCTCCGAAACGGCTTGACCGATTCTTATGAAATTTTGTGTATATTCAGTAGGTCTGGCAATTTTTCGTACTTATAATATTTAACTTAATATTTCGTACCGCCAGGGAATTACTGTATCTCCACCCAAACGAAGTCGCGGGCAACAACTAGGTATTTCTATCAAAGTTTAGATTGTATTATTGTTTGCCAACAAGCGCTGTACTGTACCATGCCTTAGTCTTAGGTAGCTACGCGGCAGTATTAGCGAGGTACAGAGCATTCATCATTTACGTAAGAGTTAGAAAAAAAACTTACTTGAGCGCACGCCAAATGCACAGGCGTCGACAAATCATGTTGTTGCGTTGATATCTTAGCTCCAGACCTTAAGCAGAGCTCCACCGCCTTTATATCCCCTCCATGCACCGCCGAATGCAAAGGCACGTTCCCTTCGTTGTCGTACAGGGATATCATTCGTTCTCTAGTACAGCCTCTAGACTCTCCCCACTGGAGGAACACCTCCATGGTTCGAGAGGACGCGTTTTTTGCTGCTTCGTGTATGGGGTAGTACCCGTTGTTGCAAGGTCTCTTGCACTCTGCGCCAAGGTCAGTGATCTGTGCGGATATCACCTGATTAAGGCGCGACTGTTTTAGACGCCGTCGACGCAGAGAAAATGGAACATAGATATGATTTTTAAAAACGTAAAAAGCTGATTGAATAAGATAATGGTGAGCATTAGTATTTTAGGGGGTAATGCAACTGCTCATATGCGTTTACTAAAAAAATATTTAAAAAACCCTTATATAATAACCACCAACTTTGGGATCTAGGCACACTAAGGTAAAGGCATTTTTAGTGCCAAAGCCCACTAAAAGCCACAGGTTGACTAAAGTTGCACTTTGTACCACGTCCACGTCCCATCTTCTGCCTTCAACCCTTAAATGTTTCAATATTTGAAGATGCATAATCCTGTTCTAGGTGTTAATAGAGACATAAATCGTGTACTATAAATAAAATTGGCAATGTTCACTCTTTTTCTTTATAAAATAGCAGGTGCAAAAATTGATAAAATGGTAGTACCAAATTTCACGATTTTGCAAAAAAAAAAAGATTACACGATTTTTATAAAATTGAATTGAGAGTGATAAGATTAAACAAGTTAAGACATACTTTCATAGTATCATCATCATAAGTCTTTGGAAGTTTACTGCCGGATAGAAAGTTACAGCAAGCGGCAGGGCAGTTTCTATCTTGCAGCTTCTCACAACCTAAACGTTATCTACTTATACAGAGTGTGAAAAAATGGTGTGGAATTTTAAGGGCTGATTCTACAGATCAAATAAAACAATCATTTTGCTGTTGGTCATCTAGAAGAAGTTGATATATTTTAGAAGAAGAACCATCCCTAAGCCCTAGCGCGCACTGGCGGCCACTGAAATGTATCATTACTATGCATTGTATCATCAGTGCACACACTTGTCCGTATGCGGCCGATGAGATCAATGCGACGTTACATGCGACCCGTATTGGCCGCTGGCCGTCGCGACCACTGGGATTCGAAAAATTGTATGATAGTGCGCCAGAGTGCGCGCACTGGCCGCCGCGGCCAGACTTTTTACTTGTTTACAGAGTGTTTTAATTACATCGTGATGCCTGTTCTAAAGTATTGTTTTTCTTTACATTGACGTGAATAGCCAATCTTTTCTTTGTTTTATCTTATTTCATTTAGCTTTCTAGCTCATTCTTAAATAATTGAAAAACATGTCGTTTTTGGTCAGTAAAGTACTTATATGTCTGAAATAATCCCTTACAATGTCTTTCACTCAGTAATGGATGAATCCAAAATCTTTTTTTTGTTTTTTCGCTTCTTACTTGCAAGATAAACCATCACAGCTATTTTCTCGACGTCCATTTCAAAACACTCTGTACTCGGAACTGACAATTTTGGCCGCAGTTCTGGCCGCATGCTTGGACGCGACACTTGCGGCCTGGTCGCAATACTGGCCGCTGCGGCCTGGCCGCCAGTGTGCGCTTGGACTAAGAACGACATAAACTAAAAAAAAAAGATCTCCTTATAAAAGATAGAATTAAGTATATCACAGTAAAGTGCAAATTACCCCTTAAAGTTCCACTGTACCTTTCTGTACCACTCTATTATGACAGTTTAAAATAAACGGAGCTTACCAGAACTCTTGCGCACAGGTCATGGTCGTGTATCGCGGCGAAGTGCAACGCCGTACGACCGTGCTCACCGCCCAGGTCTACGTTAAACTGGTTCTTGTACCTTGCAAATATTTGGAGAACTGTCACCTAAAAGACATTTCGACTTTCAGTACCAACATCAATATATTACTGGGACGTTTAATTTGTGATCAGATAATCAGATCAAATCAAATAATTGATGTACTCAGAGACACGGTACAATAAGATGGATAAATACATAGATCTGAGAATAGTTCAACATGTCTCGCCATTGTTTGGCATGTAATATATGAGTACCTACCTACTTAGTTAGTTTTTTTTTTAAATAAGTAAATCTCAATAATAAATTACATGAAGATATTTTAGTTTTTAGTTATATATACATATTTAAGTCATTATCAATCATAGTCAAACTATTATATGTATAACTTGCAAGTGTTTTTGCTTATTACATTTCAATGATACTTATTATACTTCGATATTGTGTTGCTCTTGATATTGTTATTAAAATTGCCTTGTACTTTCCATAAGCACAGGCTTAAAAGGTGAAATCGAATCAAATATTTAGCTCCTGCAACTTAGTCCTAAAACAAATGTATTGTTGTGAACTTCCTTTTAGACAAAACATTGCTTGTGCTAGGAAGAACCACTTCTCAAGGGTATTCATACAAAATAACGAAGTACCGATGTTACAATGATTTATAGCAAAATTTAAAAAAAAACCTCTAAATTGAATAACAGTTTAAAAATGGCGAGACTAGACAAAAATATGACTTTAAAAAAATAATTTTATTTCATTATCAATTTTTCTCAGTGTTAACTTTTTAAATTAATGACGATTAGGGTTCTCATTATTATACTATGACTAGGGTAAGACTCCACGCACGACTGACAATGTTTGACAAAGACGATAATGTTTATTCACTGTTTGGCATTGGCATTTTTTTTTGGAAAAAATATAGAACTAAGTTTCCTTTATTAGTATAATTTACTCTAAGCTTTTGCGATACTGCACTTATGAAGATGTAGATAGACTTTATTTCCTTTAAAAATAACTACATAATCTACTAGGTTACATCTAGTCCAAAACTATGCAAAGTTTGAACTTAGATGATAAGTAGATAATAAAGAGAACTAAATAAATTAAATAGATGAATAAATTATCCATGACTCGGCAAAGTCATCGTTTAGGTATAGTATTGTAGTTAAGCCCTTGTTAGTAAAACAAGTCTGTGCATAATGTAAAGCGTTTAGTTCGCTTTGTAAACACACAAAACTAACATTCGAGTTATTTTAGTGCTCATACAGATGTTATCAAAAGGGCGACTCTAGCTGACGATCTAAAAAGGTTGCAGGGATGAACTAAGGATTTCATAAACCACCATTAAACTGGCCTCAAACCTTTACCACTTTTTAGAGCTTGCACAACATAGGAATCCTATATACAAAGGTTTGATAGAATTCGTAACGATACATAATGAAAAAACAGCGTAGTTAAAAACAAAAGCGGGCACTTGTCTACGTACGATACATTCAAATAAGTGTGCCCAAACCGTCACGACATTCATAACGAGCGATCGACTTAGGATTCGCTACGCGAGCGATTGTGATGCATTGACTATGTAGATCTTTTCCTATCAATGAGGATATTATATATTTCTTTCAAATGTCGTATTTAAAAAAAAGTCGAAATTAAACAAAACATCTTCAAATAAATAATCGTTATTTATAGATAAATTTAGTAATTTTCAAGTACAAGTTAACAAAATAAAGGTCGTGGCCGTCGTAGGGAAAGCAATGAAAGACTAAGACAGAGGGTTGACACATTTGACTACCATTAACATTTTAAATATCATGTTATATTTCTCATCAGTGACTGTGGCACTTGCAATAGCGCCGACATGTTGTCTGAGATTTATGCTAAAATGGTATAATTCCCTACCTATTTAATAATCCCATATACATTATTTTAGTACTAATTCAATAATATCAGTTCTAGACACAACCAAATTAAAGTGTAGGAGTTGTCTTTTCTAAAGAAAATAAGGTACCCTATTTAATATTTTAATAACTTTCTGAATTAGTAGGTTATTCCAAACTTGGGCAATTTTTTCTTTGTGCTATAATGGCCAGGAAATAATAGCTTGTGTATACCTTCATGGAGCCAAAACATAAACGAGAAGGTTGGATGGTGAATTTTATACAAACAAGGGCCTCAATAATTCCCTGAGTCCGGTACTTTTTAGCAAATTCGGGATTTAGTCGTGTTAAATTTAATCTGTGCCAACAATTTTGGTTCCATTTCCACAGTAGGCCCTGCTTGGACTAGTGCTGCCGATATATAAATTTATCGATAGGGTAACTCCCGGATAAGTGCCAAGTGGTGGAAGATTATAGTTATTAATTTTTATTCGTTTTAAACTTAGATAAAAGTTAAACAAACAAACAACACTATTGGCTTGGCTCTTCTTTTATATTTCCTCGTCATATTTACCTAAAACATAAATGAAGTTAATTAAATATTCTAAGAGTGACAAATATAAGTAGTGAAGGATAGACGCCCTTAGACATTTATGTATTATTTTTTTAGAGGATAGTTGCCTAAGTCTATAAAAAAATCAAAGAGCAAAACAAACTTGGAAACAGTTCACTCGAACGTATTCTGTAAAGTGATTACTTGAATATAAAACAGTTTTTAAAAATCCTTACCTTGTCGATACAACGTTCTAGGACAGCAAAGTGTTTTGAAAATTACAAATTGATAAATTTTGGCGCGTAAAATTGTTCTGTCACTAGTAGAACGTAGATGCGTGCGCGCTTCCAAATACATAGGTCATTGGAATGGGATTTGGTTTCTGGGTTGGAGTTTTTAAAATCGAGACAGATGGGATATCTACTAGTGACAGAACAATTTATCGCTACAAATTTGTCAATTTATAATTTGGATTTAATGCTAGTAGCTTAATATTCTCTGCCAGTCAACCATTGGGCCATGCAGAAGACTTTGAAAGCTTTTTTAAATTGAAAATATATCTATCTATCTTTTCAGCCTATATTGTAGTCCACTGCTGGACGTAAGCCTCCCCCAAGGAAAGCCAGAGTGCACGATCTCCCGCTTTTTTCATCCAGCCAATTTGATTAATGATTGATAATAACTATATGTATTATATTACATAATCGTCAATCGTAATATGAATTACTGTAACCGCCAAAATGGCGATATTGAGTTATACATACAGTTCGACTGCAAATTTTCTGCTCTATCGATTGGTGTCTTTAAAATCTCGATATCTTGAAAAAAAATGGCGAATACGTTAACAAAATTTAGGTAGTTTTTTTTCATTTACACTTATTTATTGTGACTTAAGTCCATTTTATAAATAAATTCAATTTGTAGTTTACCGTAAGGATCAATTTGAATTTATTTTAAATGTATTTTTAATTTTTTTGGTGCTTACGTTAAATTTCAATGACATATATTTTTAAGTAAAACACTAAACCTGTGCATGAATATGTTTTTACTGGCTATTAAAACATTAGTATTTAGTATTATGATGTTATTTTAATAAATTTAGATCACGTTTTTTGAATTATGCTGTATTAAAGATGATTTTTTATTACTTATATCACGCGCCTCTCCAACAAAGCGTTACGGTTCACGAGAAAGGTCTTGTCTGGTGATTTGGACTTGAAATGTAACTGATGCAATTTTGTGCAGGCTCCATAGCACCTCGATATATCGCTCACGGTTCATGAGATACAGCCTGGTGACAGACGGATAGACTGACAGACAGACTGACAGCGGAGCCTTAGTAATAGGGTCCCGTTTTACCCTTTGGGTACGGAACCCGAAAAACAAAATTTAATATAGTATAACTGAGATTATTAAAACAGTTTTCTCGCTTTTTAATGGCAACATTTATAATGCCGACCCTTTTTCTCGAGTTAGCCAAAAATAATTAATAATCTCGATATTGTTCTATATTAGACCTTAATATAAGGGAATAAGAATGGTAATACTATAATAACCATACTGCAGTGTATGTCCACGCCTTAAAAACTGTGGTCACATACGTTATGAAATTATATATCGTTTGTGATATACGTTCAACTATGGTTGCATGGAATGTGAGTTACTTTAAAGCTCTTAATATATTTTTCTACAGAAATTAAGGTAACGAAATATTTTTTCTAAAAAAATAACGTAAGCACCATTTCATCTTCAAAACCATAATAGAAGGCTAATTATGTTTTATTACAGCTGAAAGATCTCAACGTTTTGCATAAATAGGTGGAAACAGCATTGCAATCGGATAAGAACACAAAAAGTTACAACTGTTTTTGCGATTGTAATTTTGTTTTTCGCCTCTTCTGTAAAGTTGCCATTTGGCGGTTACCGCAATTCATATTACGATTGACGATATAATCAACCATTATCATTTCACTGTAGGGTGTTAGCTGCCTGAAGCGTTCTATTAACCGTGGTTTTGAGCTACTAAAGTCCAATTAATTTCCGTCGTTCTAGCAGGAAGACGTCCCTTACTTCTTTTCCTCAGTTGCAAGCAAGTTTTTGACCGAATGGTGGCAATTATTTGGTCAAGAACATGTTCCACCTGAGATCACCATAAATCGAATCAAGTGTCATACCTACTGTCATTTGTGTCTTGATTCGTTTGGTAAGGGTGCGGCAGGGGGACTTGTCATTGCTTCTATTACACTGGTGTGCCGCAGGTAGAAATAGGATTATGCGCGGCTTCTTCGATGTTGACTTTGTTTTAGAAGCTTTATCCTTAACTGATTAACACGTTGCGGTCGGAAGAACTGATCCCCGACACTATGCTTCTTCAACCTCATAATCCTCTCAACAATCCTTATTTTTTTTGCCGTTGGCCATACGAGGCCTTGCATGGCGATGGTACCTCTAACTGTCAACTTTTTGGCGTTGGTCAAGTTCACCTAAGCGGCCTGGTAACAATTATTCATCTCTAGCATTTGGGATATCGATACGCAGTGCCGAAGCTCGACCACATTTTGGTCGAGCTTCTTGGCAGCAAACTCCTTCATTTTGTAGCCTTTCTGGATAGAAGCTATTTTCACTTCGTCTCTCGCCAGACCAGATGCTTAGCAGCTTTAAGCGGACACCCCAACTATTATAACACAATGTTTTCTATTGTATCAAGCTTTGGTGGAGATTTCATTAAAAATTTGAGATGGAGGTCACCTAACTTTACCTACTAACCACGAAGTGATATGACTTTTTTATGCGCGATATTACACTAAGATTGGAACCCAATGTGTCCGCCTTTGTCTCGGCGTCCAGGAGTTTGATCTTGAGCCTTTCCCCAGTTTTTATCTTCTGTTATGCCAAGCTGGGCTAGAACAATTTATTTCCGGGCATTCTTAATTAATTGGCTATACGGTATTCCACTTTAGGTAGCAGCGGGGCTGAATTCTACCTAGTAAAGGCAAGCCATGCGACATGCGTATCCCTAAAGTGGCTATATAATTATTGACCATTTCTAAACAGCCTTCATCGGGTGTCGGCAGCGTCACCCTAGGTGTCGATAAGTAGTCATCGCTAGTATACCAGTCCCTTAATAGGCGTGTAAACTAGATAAGGGGGTGTCTACATAACCTAAATAAGACTGTGAGAGATTACGTAAGAACGTAGTCCACCCTCATTGCGCCTGAGGCTTGAAGAGACTTGACTAAAATAAACCCGCCCTGTTTAGAGCGGGAAGCCCATGCATTCCCGCTGATGGAGACAACATGGAGGTCCGTTGCCGGTATAGTATGTGTACCTAAATCATATCCCAGTCGTTTAAAAATATTGTATCTGCCGGGTCGCAGGTATCCATAATGCATTATTGGACAATACACATAGGTACATTGCTCTGATTCTAAGGTAAGAAGCTAAAGCACTTGTGTTATAGAAATCAGAAACAACAACGGTACCACAACACTCAGATCCGAGACATTATAGAAAAGGTCGTTTTATACATTGACCTGACCGGAGAACGAACCCGGAACTTCAGGGATGGTGACGCCATATACAGTCCGGCGTGCTCGCAACTCGGCTACATTTTTTTTATCCCGGTCATAACTGAATGGCTTATTATTTGTTAAAACAGCTTATTTGTTGGCTATTATATGAAGTAAAGTTATCGATAGATGGTCGATAGAGACTACTAACAATACTGGTTTGAATGGTTGCTACTAAAAAAAATCCTTTTGTACTCTCGGGATTATGCTAATGTAGCGTTTGTTGACTGCAAGATCATGAAATTATAGCATACAGACCTAGGCTTTTATCAATGTTTACTATGTGATGAGAACTCATATACTTTTTTAATAGCCTTTCTTTAAGCGATACCATCATCATGATCATCATAACAGTCACAGGACGTCCACTGCTGAACATAGGCCTCCCCCAGTGACTTCCAGATCGGCCAGTTGGAAGCGGCCTGCATCCAGCGTCGTCCTGCAACCTTTACCAGGTTGTCTGCCCATCTTGTGGGTGGACTATCCCACGCTGCGCTTGCCGGTACGTGGCCTCCATTCCAGAACCTTTCTGCCCCATCGGCCGTCAGTTCTACGAACTATGTGCCCCGCCCATTGCCACTTTAGCTGGCTAATCCGTCAGGCTATGTCAGCGACTTTTGTTCGTCCACGGATCTCCTCATTTCTGATTTGATCTCGCAAAGAAACACCGAGCATAACCCTTTCCATAGCGCGCTGTGCAACTTTAAGCTTTCTTATAAGGCCCATAGTAAGAGGCCATGTTTCTGTTCCGTATGTCATCACTGGTAACACACTTTAAGGGATATGCTATAAGCCATTAAATAAATCTTAAATAACACGGTAATAAGTTGAACGTAGGACAGAACATACTGCTATGATGTTGTTCTTCTCATAAATGTATTTTTCCAAATAATTGATGTTTTTTATTAAAGTCTGAATGCTGCTTAACCAAAACTAATAACCGCTTTGTGATACAAGTCAAGCTCTAAAATTAACTAATTTTACTTCACTTGAAAAAAAAGCGGCCAAGTGCGAGTCGGACTCGCACATGAAGGGTTCCGTAGCAGCAAGTAACACATAATATAAAAATGTTTTTTATTTTTATTATTTGAGTTGATTGCATGAAAGGTAAATTGCGGTTTACGATTTATGACGTATAATTTTTTTTTGTTAACCGTTATCTTATTTATTAGCTACAGGGGGGGGGACACATTTTACAACTTTGGAAGTGTCTCTAGCGCAAACTATTCAGTTTAGAAAAAAATGATATTACCTATCCATAGAGGGGTTGGTAGACGTATGGGTTTGATAAAAAAAAATGAGTTTCTGTTCTAAGTATGGGGAACCCCCAAAATTTATTGTTCTTTTTCCTATTTTTGTGTGAAAATCTAAATGCGGTTCACAGAATACATCTACTTACCAAGTTTATTTTAGTACTATAATGTTTTGATTACTTCAACGTCTACAAAGCTATAACTATAAAATATAACGTTTTTCTTTCAAACGTATGGCCATCTATAAGAGCGTTCACATAGAAGAGATACTTGCGGTGGTGCTTGTGGCCGCGCGGTGTGAGCAGGCACAAGAGTACACGCCGTCAGCAACTGAACTTTTATGGTTATTAAATTAATGAGATAAGATATTTTCATTCATCTCGTTCTCGTAACATTATTTTTGCTATAGCCCGCTAAGGGTAAACTGTTGGCTTGCATGCGTAACACATCAAGTTAGCTTCAGAAAGGCCATTCGACATTTATGACTTCTTCTTCTTATTTTGGCCTCTAGCAACAAAACTCAATAGTAGTATTTCTGCATTACGCTCTAGAAGATTAATGTAACCTTACAATTAAGATAAAATCCAGCAGGGGTAAATGTACCCGCAAGCGATAAAAGTAAAAAACAAAAGCTCACCTTATTTAATTCCGTAGCCAAATGAATTGGTGCTTGATTCTTTTCATTCAGGACTCCCGTATCGACGTGTCTGTGATAGATAAGACGTTACTTCTTATTTTAAATGAAAATCTAAATAGAAATTGTGTCTGTAAAAATAAGGGCAATGTTTGTTCTAAGAAGTATAAAAAATATTTATGTAAAGCTTTTAATTATTTGCCTGCACTTTTGGTAAAGGCACACTAAATACACTACCAGCACAAATTACGTATAGCACCGCTACCAGTGATGCTCTAAGCTAGTGCCTAAACTCAGTAAACAAGCTTAAAAAATATGCAAAGTAAAATCGAATTGCATGCGAACACAAACAGTTGCAATATTCCTAAAGTTTTGTCCTTGTTCTTTTAGTACAGTCACATCAAATACCACTAACTGTTTTCCAATTTTACCAATAACCACTATTGCTTGAAAATCTATTTTAGAAATTTTACAGTTTTGGATACAAGCGTGCTATTGTCTTTACGTGCAATATTAAAGATTTGAGATAAATAGGTAAATGGAATTCTTCATCTTTTTTCTTTTATTGAAATTGGTCATTGTTTTACTCGTCCCGAGATGGCGGTGTACGATCTTACCCCGCGCAAGACCCCAAAATTTTGTGAAATACCGCGATTCAGGTCAGCCATTAAAAGTGTGAGCGCCATCTTGTGGGATATTACGCCCCAAAGCTTTACAAGATATTTTCTGAGGGAACACCCAAATATTTCGAATTCGAATATTCCGAATTTCTATAATCCGAACTAAATAATTCCAAATGAATAAAATTTAGATTATATTTTAAAATCGCGAATCTTATTTTAACGAAAATTATTTGTACGAAACCTTATTTTTCCGATTTTTCGATTTAGTACGAAAAATTAAAACACCGGAGCGCTATTGGTCCGTAAACATTACAGTATTCCGAAAAACCAATTAAGATAACCCCGATTCACCAAGATACAAATCAAAAACCAAAACCAAGCCTAATAGTTTTTAGCAGTTTTTTACTACGCATACATACAGCTATTATATATTATTATATAATAAAGCAAAGTGTCGCGGCAGCGGCCACCGAGCGCGCAATTCCAACCCTTGCAAAAAACAACCCTTGCCTTCCAAGGAAACATTTTGAACCGTTATAGAAATGACTGAGTGTTTACTAAGCTTATTAAAAGTTTTCTGAATATTATGCAAACAAAAATTATGCCTTTTGTATTTATGACTTAGGGAAATTACACTTTTCTATGTTTATGCCTTATTGATTTCTGGTTTATAATGTCAGGCGGTCAGGCGTTATGAAGTTATACTATAAAGACTTATGGCAAGTGACGTATATGGCTATTAACATTATGAATTATCAGTTTTAAGCGGAAAACCATTATTCATTTCAATAGGTAACCTTTTAAGGGGCGTTATATAATTTTCAGAATCTTAATCATTCGGTATTCGTACTTATTAATAATACGTCGAACAATTATTAAGTCGGAATTTTAAATCGTTCGGTGTAATGACATTCGCCATTATGAAATTCGGTATCTTAAACTTAAGATGATATGTAATTTCGGTATTTTAAAAATCGGACTTATGACAAGTCGTTATCTTAATTTAAGGGGTTAATATTTACCATTCGGAATTTTGACTTTCTGAATTTTAAAATTCGTGGTACTCGAAATAATAATCGGAATTTACTTTTTCGCATTTATGTAGTGTTCTCTGAACGTGTAATAAAAATAACTGTTTGTACATATCTGGTTGAAATCGATACTATTGAATAAAAAAAAACAGTTTGTCTTATTTTCACTTTTTTCTGTCTACTCGACGGCTAAGCCCGACGTGAGATGGGTTAAAAAATATAAACGGCGTCACGCGAACAAGCATCAAATAAAGACTTGGTGAGAACAGTGAATGCTAAATGTAAAAGCCAGAGTAATAATCTGAGAAAGGCTATTTCTAGAAAAGGAAACTAATAATAACAATATAAATACCTACAATGAATTTATATTATGCTATGATTTTCACCGCACAATTAGGAAGTTCAAGTTTATTTCCGACTTAGTGATAAATTTTACTTTTTTCTTAATATTTTTGCATCTGAGTGTGCTGAGTCGTGGGCGATCACGGAGATGGCCATGGCAAATATATAATAGTATGTATTTTCTATCTCCATTTTAAATTTTAGAAATGTCTCGGTACTAATTTAAACTTGTCATACTGCCTTTAGAATTTCCAACCCAAAGGCTGATTAAATGCAGTTTAGTTTTCTGCCATTTGTTCCAAGTAGCTGCTAGGCTACAAAGTAATAAGACACATTTCAAACTTACAGATATTTATTAGAAAAACACAAATATTTTATTTTTACAATCATAGCTCTCCATCAATCAGCAATCCGTTCAGTGGTTTGAGCTGTGAGTCAGTCAGTAACGGTTGCCTTTGATAGTGTACAACAACAAAGAAGACTAAAATGCTATCAACGCACAGCTCAAACTACTTAACGGATTACGCTGAAATTCGGCACACATATAGCTATTATAATGTAGGCGTGCGCTAAGAAAGGATTTTACAAAATTCACCACCTAAAGGAATGAAACAGGGGTTTAAAATGTGTAAGGAGCACCAAGATCGCTAGGTTAATCCTTCAACTAAATAAGCAAATACCTGTTTCAAGGTTTTTTATTTACTGAGTTTGACATTCATTCATTCACTGAAAATCAAATCTAACGTAAGCGAAGCCGCGGGCAAAAGCTAGTAATAAAAAAAGGAAAAGTGGGTTTTGAAGAGACCGCTGAAATATGCCAATTTTCAACTTGGACTTGTGACTGAACGGTTTTTCAAAAATAAAAACTAAAGAGTGATAATTTTAGAGAATTATAAGTACTTTAATTTATGTGAACATTTACTAAAAGTTAATAAAATAAAAATCTGGAAAATAGCAGATTTTTTTCATATTTTTTGCGATTTAGTCAGTGTTGCGTCACGAAATTTTGTTAGCAAACCTCAGATTTGGATTTTGCATGCCAAAATACATAATATAAAATGGAAAAAAATCATAACTAACCCAAAACTTTTCCACTAGGAGCCTTTTTGAACACAAATGAACAGCGGGGTAACCATGAACTCTAAAAACAATCTCAAAGTTGTCAAATCTGTCAATTTTGGTACGTCATTTCATACAAAATTTGACAGAAATGATAATGTTTGACAGATTTGAGATTTTTTTAAGGGTTCGTGGTTACCGCCCTGAACTATAATTTCGTTTTTCTTAACCGATTTTCTTAACCGAGATTTAAGGCAGACACCCACCTTTATTTGTTTTATTTTCCTGGACGTACGTATCCCTCACTCATTAATATTATTGAAATGAAACTTTGTAAAGTTGTTGTGTGAGAGACAGCTTTCAAATTTAATTTAACATCACGCAAATACAAGCTAGTATAATAGGTAGTAAAGTAGGGAGCCAGGAAATGTGTTAATTGAATCATTAAGATCAAATTTTTTTAGTAAAGGGTCTACATCGAAATCACAAAACAAGTAAGACTCGCTACGCTCCGCTCGAAATCGTGGAAATTATTGCGCATCAAATCGACAGACAATACCTTTATGAAAAAAAACAAAAGATTTCAGGAACTGTTTCCTTTTCTAATTTTGAATGCAAGAGGAATTTTTGCGCTTCAAAATAACGTCTCCAACATTCTAGCTCAAACTTTGGACAAAACAAAATTATTGCTTTTTGTTAGATTACTAAGTATTTCAAGTTTCTCAAGCTAGGTAGGAGGTATCTTGAACACTGCAAATTTCTTTTCAGGCTAAAGGAAAACGAACATCACAGCAGTCTCGTAGCGCGAATTCTTTGGTTTTATTAAGTATATTGACGGGATACCGACAAGTTTCAAGGAATTTTCAAGTTAAAACATTCAATGTCAAAGCATTTGCATAGAATGAGTACATGTGCAATGATATTATTATAAGAATAAATGCTTGCTTATCTACTTGATGCTTTAGCAGACCATGTGTGGCTATAGCCGTGCGTGATAACTATTTACAAAACTTCTATTGTCCCAAGAATACAGTGAAAGCCCAGTAAGATTCATCTTCGGCTGATCTTACCAATTTCCACGTATTATTTTATCGTTTCACTAGCCTTTGACGCAGCTTCGCTCGCTTAATATTTGATTTTGAGCGAATGAATAAATGTCAACCTCAGTAAAAAAAACTGCAAAACTTCTAAACAGACAGTATTCTTTACGTACTTGCTTATTTAGTTAAACGATTAATCTCGCGATCTTGGTGCTCCACAGAAACTTTGAAACCCTGGGGCGACGCGGGCGCACCGATGTAGGTACACATTAACGAAATAATTCTGACAGTAATGGAAATAGTAGTCCTTTCTAACAGAAAAGGAATAAATGAAATTGGACTACGCCCCTAGAACTATGTAAGTAGGTAATAAAAACCTTTCGAAATTAGGTTTGTTTTGATATGATGTCTCTCTAAAGTAAAATGCAATGATAAAAATATTAATTTTATACCTAGGTATTTTCATTAAATCATTTGCTCCAAAACAAATGCATTTCTGGCAAGAATAAATATTTTTTTATACTGTCTAGTAGGTGCTGTTGCGTTTTCTTTTCAGACCAAAGAATGCATTTTTTAATTTCAGAAAGATAGTATCTAATCTTGTATAGAGCCTTAGAAAATAATACGGGATACCCTTAAAAAGCTGAACAGAGTGCATGCGGTCTATTAGCTACGTGAGTTAGGTGGGTCTAGTATCTAAGTACTTACTGTTGTAGTAAGAATTCTACAGCATCAAGCGCCTCATTTTCAACTGCGACGTGAAGTGGAGTGTTCCCGGTGTTGTCTTTCACGTTTAAATCTAAAACAACAACATAAATTTGTTAGTTCTTCAACTTCTGCCTATCTGATTTCAAATTCATCTTAACAATTAGTTAACTTACTTTTTTTGAAAATAAGTGTCATATTATCAAGACAGCTTTAGTGAAGACTGAGAGCAAACAACAACAATAAATAAAACATAAATAATTACACTTGAGATAAAAAAAAAAACGTTTTAAAAGGAATAAAAAATACATTCAATAAATATTACATTTACAAATAACAAAGAACAAATACAAAACCGCCCAAGTGCGGGTCGTGCCACGCGCTGTATAGGGTTCCGTAGTTGCCCGTCGTTACCACAAATATTTCATTACTTAATTTAAGTCACTTTTAATGTTTTCTTCTAAGGAATTTTAGAACGACTAAGTTGAACGGCTATTCTCTTAAACTAACTGATCTATCTTAACCGTTATGATTTTAATTAAAAGTTCATGAAAAGCACTATTATCACGATTTTTTTCATATTTTTCAAGCCAATAGTTTAGCTTTTAGAGAGAGGGGGGGGAGACATATTGGCACTTACGAAAATAGTGTTAGGAACCCCTAAGTCATTTTAAATGAGCAATTCAACGACACCCCACACGATAGGGTAGACGATTAAAAAAAAACATCCCCGCGTTACGTATGGGAGCTACCTTAAAAACGGATTATTATTTTCAAAAATTTATTCTACCACTTTGTCGGCGTAATTGATAACAATATATTATGTCCACAAAATTAGAGCTCTCTAGTGTCAACAGTCTCCAAGCAGAACCTCGGACGGATGGACAGACGGACATGACGAAACTATAAGGGTGCCTTGTCAGGACTAACGGTCAGGACTACGACTACGTAACCCTAAAAAGATGGCATTTGGTCAGCAAACCGATGTGGTATCTAACGGGCATCAGCTCAGCGTTTGCTGCAGAAAATTGCAACTGGTTTTTTAACTGAAGTCCCAAGTGGCAAATCTTTTATACAATGCGTGCTTTATGAAGTATAATATTAATAATATCTTGTATTTTTTTTCTATTTTTAAATCAGATTGATAAATATTAATCTACCTTTATTTTTTTTTGCAATTTTTCAATATTATATTTCTCAAAGTTGGATATTATTTGACAAATTGACAAACATTATTATTGTAACTTTAATATTGCTGAGACTGGGGCCTGCATTTTTTGAAACTGCTACGCATCACAGACTTTCACATAGCTATGTTGTAACAGTTAGAATTATGTAAAGGATAAAAGTGATTAAAATTAATGTGTCATAATATAGTAGTGCTATTTGAAGGTGTTGAAACGCAAAACTTGTGTTTGTCTATCAGAAAAGTAGGAAATGCCTTTTTCAGAATTTATGAAGAACTTATCCGAAAATTGTGAAATAGTATATATATATATATATATATATATATATATATATATATAAAGCTAATGTTGGCAAATTGTCAAAATTAAAAAAATGGTTGAGGTAAACTAACCTTAATATCCATTTCGCACAATAAAAAATGATTGTTTTTGGTGAAAAAAATACGATAATTGTATGTATTCTGCGTTTATAAAAACAATAGAAATTCACCGCGAAACCGACGACCATTTAGTGTAGTGGTTAATCTCGCTCTGGACTACAAAACCTGGTGGTTGCGGGTTCGAATCCCGCAAGGTCAAATGTAAGTGTGATGAGCATGAGCATTTGTATCTATCTAAGTCATGGATGTTTCTAAACATATTTATCCGTATGTTTATTCGTTATCTTGTCGCAGTACAAGCTTTGATTAGTTTGGGGCTAGATAATTGGTGTCATTGTGGAAACTATTTAAAATAAAACAATATGGCCGTACTACAAAAAAGATAGACTACGCTTAAACACTGTCTAAAGATTAGTCAACCAATTGAAAATGTTTGTTAATAATATATCTCGAATGTCTGATGACTGTATCAATATTTCAAATTGGTTGGCTTTTCTTTAGTAGGGTTTAAACCTAGTCGATCTTTTTTGTAGTTTGGCCATATAAGTTTATAAAATGATACCATGATTTTAACAGTACAGGAACGAGAAAATAAAACTGGTTCAGGAAAAAAAATCTATGAACAATACGTCATATTTTCCATGAACTGCCAACTATTCCCCATTTATAAAGGTGCCACGGTGGTTAAGATAATAATATATTAGGTTCTGAATAACAGTAAGAACAGAGTGCCAAAACATGCTTAAATATTTACATTGAGTTAACCAGGTATATCTTTGAGCCCATACTACGTTCCATAACTTGGGGAGAAAACCGTTTGTATTTATAGGTGCATCTCTACATATAATTGTAGGAGCCCTTCAAAAATTCCAATAGCAATTTATACCAATATGACTGTAATTAAGACGACTGCCTCTTTAGTGCCTTAATTGTGAAAGCCGATAGCACCCTGCTCCGAGGCCGCGGGGTGTCATGAAACGAAAAACTACATTACTTTCGCGATGTAGAAACCTACAACGACCTCTAGATCAGGGTAGCGCAGACTCGACTTCACGCAGGCGCAGTGCCCAGGTGGATACAGTGAGTATGGATAAACGCTGTTAATAAACCACTGTGGTCTTGAATAATAAACTTTAGCTTCTAACAGATAAAACTCGTATT
Organism: Anania fuscalis; assembly: GCA_950371115.1. Taxonomy (NCBI): domain Eukaryota; kingdom Metazoa; phylum Arthropoda; class Insecta; order Lepidoptera; family Crambidae; genus Anania; species Anania fuscalis. Next base: position 29,638,123 of record OX493324.1, read on the forward strand.
GAGTTGTAAGATTGTGTTGTTTTAAAACATTAATTTTATAGAATACGTTCTGTTTTCATGTGTGTGTTTTGTAACTTATGATTTTGTCATTCCAGTTGCAGTTTATGAGACGACACATCGTCTGCTGCTGTTGTGTGGAGTCGGCTACGAACTTGCACCGTTAATGTTGATAGTGGTAGAACAAAAAATGCTCTATTCCGTACCTATCTATCAACTTCGTCTGTAGTTTTTTAACCCATAAACCTTTTGTTCACTTACCTCCTCCATAATTATTAATGAAATGTAGTATGTTGGTGTTGTTTCTTGCCGCCGCTTGGTGAGCTGCGGTTCGCCCTCGGACGTCTCTCACTGCCAGCCGAGAGGGCTCGCTAAGGTACAGACGCATGAAATCCTCCACATTGCCACTCTCTGCCGCCTGCAATAATATACACGGGCTAATTGGAAATTTATCCTATCAAGCTTCAATTACCCACCGGTGGCCGCGAATAATGGATTTCTTATTGTCTCTTGACCTTGACCTGACAGGTTAAAGTAATCGTTGCGGTACATAATGGAATATAAAGACAAAAACAATAATAAAATCCACCAATTTCATGTCGCGCCACGAGAAGTGTAGGGTTCCATAGTTGCCCATCGTTACCATAATATATTTCAGCAATTGCTTTATTTATGTCACTTTTAATGTTTTACTCTAATGAATATTTGAACGACTATTACCTACTCTTAAACTAATTAATCTATCTTAACCGTTGTATTTTTTCTTAAAGTTCATGAAAAGCACTATTATCATGAATTTTCTCAGACTTTACAAAAATATAGTTTAGCTTTTAGAGGAGATGGGGTCGCCTTACTAAAAAAAAACGCACTTTAAAGTATAATATTTCGCAAACGGATCCCTTAATCGAAAAATAGGCTTAGCAACCCCTAAGTCATTTTAAAGGACCTATTCAACGATGGGGTAAGTAGACAATGAAATTTTTTTTATCCCCAAACTACATGTACGGGAGCTACCCTAAAAAAATCTTAACTTGATTCTACCACTTGGTCGGCGTGATTGATATACATACCTCCACAAAATTAGAACCCTCTTGGGTCAACAGTCACCAAGCAAAACCTCGGATGGACAGACAGACGGACATGATGTACCTACTAAAGTATTATATTTGCTTTATTGTTGCAAACACTGATAATTGATAATATCTTACAATTTTGTGAGACCGTACTGTATGAACTAATCTGAATAGTACTTGTATGACGGATGGTTGATCAATACGGTTCATCCATCACATTTGAAATGCTGCTATGAAACAGGCGGACAAAGGTGACTATGGTCGTTGCGTCGTTTCTTCTCATCATCAGCCGATATTTAGTTCTAAAGCGGTGGTAGATATTTTTGAGATTTATAGGACAAAGAGGGCATGTATACTTAAAAAAAACCGGTCAAGTGCGAGTCGGACTCACGCACGAAGGGTTCCGTACCATTATCTAATTGCGGTTTACGATTTATGACGTATTAAAAAAGCGTTCGTTCAAACCGATTTTCGGTGAAAGTGTGCATGGTAATGTACATATTCTATTTTTATGTTTTATCATTATGTTATTTTAGAAGTTACAGGGGGGGGGGGGGGGGGTTTACACATTTAACCACTTTGGAAGTGTCTCTCGCGCAAACTATTCAGTTTAGAAAAATAATATATTAGAAACCACAATATAATTTTTGAAGACCTACAATAGATAGATACACGCGTATGGGTTCGATGAAAAAAAAAATTGAGTTTCAGTTTTAAGTCTGGGGAACCCTCAACTTACCAAGTTTCAACAGTATAGTTCTTATGGTTTCGGAAAAAAGTGTCTGTGACATACGGACGGACAGTCAGACAGACATGACGAATCCATAAGGGTTCCGTTTTTTGCCATTTGGCTACGGAACCCTAAAAATGAGTTATTGATGAGTTATACCATCCTTGGGTGTTTTTAAAACTCTCAAAAATCGGTAATTTTTTTTACATTTTGTGGTAGATTTTGACTGTACATAGATATACTAACAGTTTAAATTCGGACGTTATTACTTTCCTCAAATCAATTTACATAATGAATCCATTCTTGCAGCAATCACAATGATCTGAGATCAACTGCCATTGGACTGAATTATTCACTTTTAGATTGTGTGGTACAATTTAAAGTCGGGTGAGTTTCGATTAATTTTTAAACTAGCTGTGCCTACAACTTCATTTGCGTGGAGTACAGGATGAGTGGTATTGCCATATCAAGCAACGCTGTAGACTGCGTGAAGCACTGAAGCCTTTTACTACGACTAATCAGTTATTTTTTGAGTCAGTGCCAGCCATGGAGTGTTAAAATGTGTTATTCGCACCAACTCCAAATAGAACTTATTAGGTTAGTTATGTTTTAGTTTAATTTTGAAGTCGGTTTTTCGGCCAATCCGGAGTGATTTGGGGAAGCCAGGCCTATATAATCAGTGGACGTCCTATGTTTGAAACGGTGATAATAAATAACGCACCGATTCAGAGCCTTCCCATAGCAAATGTTAACTGATAAGCCTTGCACTTTAATAATCCAATGTTGTGTCAGATTATTTATTGAATGTCAATTTATTGACAAAGTGTTCTGAATCAGAGGCCTGGTATCTGATAATGGTATACTCATACTTTTAACTGTTTTACGAGAGCGCTTGATTTATACCGACATGATGGGACAAGTCACGATATTGTAAATCTCTCTCTATATTATAATAACTAGCTGTGCCCGCAACTTCGTTTGCGTGGACTACAGGATGATTGCCATATCAAGCAACGCTGTGGACTGCGTGAAGCACTATTTATTAAGAAAAGAGCTATAAATTCTTGTCAGTACCTCGTAAGCGCCACGTTTGCCCAATACACTGCAAAATATTATCTGTCGACGTCTGTTAAGAATTTTTGTGACTTTCATCTTCAGCTCAGCAGTATAATTATGATAACTAACAGACGCAAACATCTGAATAAGTTATTTAAAGTTGACAAACACACTCTATGTGACTACATTTTTTGAGAATTTTCTTTGATTTTCGTGTAATTCCTTCATCAGATCCTAACTTGGTGAAAATGGTACCACCTCGGGAGTATACTCTTTCAAATAAAAAAAGGAATTTTGATATTGTTCATAGTTGACGGAGTTTTCGCGTAACAAACATACAAAAAAATCATTCAGACGAATTAAGAACCCCTTCCTTTTTTGAAGTCGGCTAAAAATATCTTTAATTTAGGTACCCGTAACACGGTTTAATAAATCAATAGATCTTTGGTTCCTTCTTATTCTATATTGGAATTAATCCTTCCAGTGTCATTTTACCATTAGTTTTCTAGCAGGCGCAGTGAAATTGAACACGTTTCTTCGAAATCTTGTTTTTACCGGCATCAGAATTTAATAGAACAAAGCCTATATAATATAAGCGAACGGGTGACCTTAATCTATTTATAAAAACCGCAATGAAATCCGTGCAGTATCTTCGGAGATTAACGTGTACATCGCGCCAGACAGACAGACAGACAAGAATTAAAATAATTGCATTTTTGGCTTCGGTATCGATTATAGAGTGCTCTGCAAAATCAATTTTAAAAATATCTTCAATGTACAGACATCGACCCGTTACAGATTTATTATAGGATAGATATATATGTTTCTCTCTTTATATGTGTGGTGGGGTAAACCTTCTGTATCTTCTCTGCTCCGCTCTGTCCTTGACATCATGTTTGAAACTTGTTACGTCATAAATCAGCTTTTCTTAAACTACCTTCGAAACCTAGCGCTGTCGTCTTTGGCTTGTGAGCTTCAAAACGTATTTAAGTTCATTTGTCAGCTACAATCTTTGAAGGGTATACCATTTCTGTTCTTGCCAGTCCAATCTGCTGCTCTTGTTCCATGCCTGAGTAGTTATTGGCTCAGGGATCATAGTTCGATGTAAAACTGAATATTTATTAAACCTTTGAAGTTTTGAGGATATTTGTCATGTTTAAAAGCGGATATACTCAGATGAGGTCAATATTTAAACTAGTTTGAAAACTAGACTGTAAAAACTTTTTTATGATTAAATTTTATAAAATGAGTTGTGATGTCACATCCTACTAAAATATCCAGGAATAAAGCACTAGAAAAGGCATGCCAAAGAACTTTTATCGACGATCATACTGCTAATAAGCAAATATTGCTGTGTCAGTTCTAGTAAAAACTACAAAATAAACGATGACGTAAATATTTTCTGTTCCATGGTACTTCTTCTTCTTCTTCTCGAGTCAATGGCAATTAAATTCTCTGCGCCAAAAAAGTGGCAACATCAATGGCCTTCTGGTTGGCGTTGTAAAGGTCCTCTTGCGTGCAGGTGGCAGGAGAGGTAGGGCACGACATTAAGTGTGGCATAGACTGTAAGGCGCCACACTCGCACGTGTCGTCCTTAATGAAGCCCCACCTTTTCCTGAGTTCATTGCACCTGCCTACACCTGAACAAAGTCTGTTTAACGCCTTCCAAATAGGCCAGGGAAGATTGTGACCTGGCGGCAGCTTTTCAGCTATGGGGATGAATGGGTTGTTGGGGGCGAATTTATCTGACCACAGCTGTTCTCTGGCCTTAGGTGGGTCCACGCTAAGTGGCTCGGTGTTACGCATAAAGCTGCGGTGACTCTTTAGACGAGGGGGTGAAGGTATATTTCCATACAACGGGTGCCTGCTATCTTCTTCTTGCTTGAGCCTTTCAATGGAGCATGCAAACTGGCGGCGAACACACGGGGGAGCTATTCCAGCTAGGGAGTAGAGGACGTTTAAAGGCGTAGGTTTTAGCGATTCCGTAATCACCCTGCAGGTTTCATTGAGGGCGACATCCACATCCTTCGCGTGTGCTGAGCGCGCCCAAACAGGACAAGCGTATTCGCCGGCCGGGTAACACAGTGCCAGGCCGCTAGTGCGAAGGACATCGGGAGCTGCACCCCAACGTGTAGTTGTCAGACGCCTGATGATGTTGTTCCTTGCGCTGACTTTATTCCTCATTTTTTGGCAGTTACCCTTGTAGGTCAAAGATCTATCTAATACAACCCCTAGGTATTTTGGGTTGTCATTATGGGCAATTTCTACCCCGCGCCAGGTAATGCGTAGATGTCGTGCACTGTCTCGGTTTCGCAGGTGAAATGCACAGGACTCCGTCTTTGCTGGATTAGGTCTCAAGGAGTTGGAATCATAGTAGATGTGGATCTGTTCAAGGGCTGCAGCAAGGTGCTTTTCGATTTCCGGAAATGATTTACTTGGAAGGTCAAAGCAAGGTCGTCGGCGTAAAGGAATCGTGAAGTATTCGGGTATGTAGGTTGGTCATCTGTATATATGTTAAATAAAATAGGTGCCAGTACACTTGCTTGAGGCAAGCCCTTTTTTGGATGCGCCATCTACTCTTTTCATGATTGAGGAGGACTTGGTAGCGACGGTTTTGCAGTAGTTCAGCAAGCAGTGTGACAAATTTGCGATCTTTTGTGTAGGCAGCTACTTTTGTTAGGAGACGCCTTATATTCACGGTATCGTATGCTGTGCTCAGATCCACAAACACGACGCCAGTCACCAGCCCTTGCTCGTATCCATCCTCAATATGTTTAGTCAGATTAAATACTTGGCTGAAACATGACTTTCCTGGGCGAAAGCCAGCCTGGTCCGGGATTAGCTGTGGGTCAATAGATTGTGGTACTAAAAAATTACCATAAGTTGGGTATAATTTGCGAAATCTGGATGTTAAGCCATGTGAGTTGTTATTGTTTTACAAACACCCCTCAAAACAGTATTGTGATTTTCCCCAGTTAAATTTAATTAATTTCAACAACTGATCACATTCCAGTGAATTTAGTTGCCAAATTGATTATGACTCATGTATTTGAAAACGTGATATGAAGTGAAGATCAGTTTATTGTAAAACTTACGAGTAAGTGAATGTCGTTCGTGATGGGCGTCAATTATGTGATAGACCGATGCTATCTTCACAAATGGATCGACTCAACTTTGGGTTATTAACTCTTGGCTATTGAAGGCTTTTTAGGTTTTATTAAAAAAACTGACCTTTTATTAAGTCCGACACAGAAATTATATGCCTTATCTTTTCCCCATGGCGATAAATAAAGCTTACAGAGGCACCCTTGAGTATAGTATAACGGACTTACAGACTGGGCTCGCCAGAATGGAGCCTGCACAGTTAAGGCTATTTTACTAAATAGTCCCAGTCGCGTCTTTTGGCAACCATACAACATTTTAAATCCTAAAATAGTATATTTTTTTTTTTCCTTTATATTGTATATCTTGCGATCAATGTAATTTGCAGTGCGTGCTTTGCTGATAGTGAAACAATAAATTTAAATAGTCAGCCGTTACGATACCTAGTTCAGAAATCAGACTTCAAATATATATTAAACTTATACTAGCAGGCATGTTCGGACGAAAAACTGCCCAATTACTCTTGCTAGTACGTGCATGTGCACGTGGACCTCGCTTATATGGAGCCCCACGTAGACGTGGACCTGGCTTGTATGGGGCTCCATGTGGATGTGAAAAATGCTTATGTTGGGAAACGGTGTGCAACGCCTCGTCAACAAAGTTGTCGTCATTCTACAAAGGCCAGTAATAGCATAGGCCAGTAAAAAAATATTACTTCTTTCTTTTATTAATTCAGATTAGTTAAACTTACAGTTAAGGGATTCTATCCCTTAACTGTAAGTTTAACTTTAGTCTTACGTCTACAGCTTCCGATAGGCTAAATAGAGAACTTGGAGATGGGAAAATATGACCCCGAATTTAATTTTACATAGGTTTACATATTTGATCACTAATTACGAACAAGAAAATACATACACGAAATTTTCGTTTAATTCAAAGTTTATTCAAATTCTCCAGTAGATATCGAGCAATTTGGAACCATCAGTGGTTGTTTTTCTTACCTTATCCTTTGAGCGAAATTAATGTCATTTTCGACTGTCGTCTGCATGGGATTCTCCCGAAGGATTTCAGTTTCATCCCACTAATACGACGTTACATTTGTTTGATGTTGCTTTAACTTTGAATACTTTGGGGTATTTGAAGTTTCAGTACAAAATACCCAAATGGATTTTTTTCACTTTATATTGTCATGTAACTTGTCGTGTAAGTTATTTTTCCAATGGTCAATGGCTTGAAGTTTTGGGTCCGTGGCTTACGACCCCAGTGGTGTACGCACCCGTGGTCGACGCACCCGAATTTTTGTGCTTTTTCACTTAGTACAGGTAATGTCAAAAGTGTACCTTAACTAAAATATATATTTTAAACTACATAGTTTCAAATATTATGACGTGTTAAAGAGTGATCAGTCAATTATTTGCTGTATGTAGCTACCTGTAACATCATGCGTCACAGGCAGTAAAGTTTTTTTAATAACATTTAAGTAAAAGTATTTCTTATGAAAATCGTTACAATAAATATATATAAATATTATGCCTTTTATGCCATTAGTACATATAGTTTAAAAAATCTTCAAAGTCAATTAAACTGACCACGGGTGCGTACACCACTGGTGGCGTAAGCCACGGACCCGAAGTTGAAGTTTTTGCTAAAAACTGCCTACGGTAGAAAACGGAGAAGTGATCCGAATTATGACATAACAGATTTACCTAATTGTATTCAGTCCACTGTTTATCATCTCTAACATGGTCAATTGCTTAAAAAAAGTTACTTGTTTATTCAAATGGAGGGTCGGTAATTTATTGTTCTGAGTAAAAAAATATTATTAAGGTCGTTAGGGTTAAAACAAACAAAAAAACACTTAAACTTAAATATTTTTGCTATTTCTGTCTATATATCTAATCATTTTGTAAGTAGGTACTGATAGAGGTGTCGGGTAATAATATATCAACTACTAAAATCTACTATGCTTTAAAGGTTTAACAAAATTCAAGCTTTTCAGTCAACGTAATTAAAAACGATGTGGTCAATTATTTTGATCTTGCTAAGTCTATTGACTCGCACTTCATTGGTTTTTTTAAACCTTAAAACGTCTTAAACGGGCTTTGGAAAATACAAGCATCAATAAATCTTCAATTTGAATTATAATAATCCATTTTGCCATTTTCCCAATCATCGAGTTTGCCTGAAGGTTATAATTTACATAAAAACAATGAAAGTGAGACGCGCCGTGGAAATCTTGTTATTACTTCGTAACTAGGCTCCTTGGTTTGGTACTTTTAATTATCTATAGTTACGTAATGTGTAGTTTTATAGTTGTTTTTTTGGATTAAAATTATAATAATATACCTATGTATGCAGTCGAATATAGAAAAAAATAGAATGTATATTTATTTATGTGAAGGGAGATTACAGACCTAACATTATATGTTAGTTAACCTAATGTTATAAGACAAAATGGTCTATGGGTATGTAGGTATGTAGGAAAAACGCAAACTTATTCTGCCATAGCCATTTGTTAAGTTTTACAAATTAAACTATGTAGATTCTTCAAACCATAAAATAAATAAACAATTTAGTCATGCATTTTTACTACATTAGTACCTAACGGTGTTTCTGTTTCTGATTGAAAAAGAAAATTATTTCCATTTAATTCCACAGCCCAAATGTCAATGACATTTAGTTCAAAAAACATATGGGAAATTCTAAGAATGGATCTCGCTTTCTCACTTTTAGGAAAAATGCTTTGATTTTTGGTAAAACTATCCTCAGACACCAAGGAATGATCGTATTTATTCATAAATTTCAGGGAACAGAATCTTAATATCACCGAACTCATATTTGAGTTGTCTGCAGTTAAAAGAATTCTAAACAAACTATTTCGTCTTTTTTTTCATTTGTGACTGTGTTAAAATGATTACATTTAGTTAGATCCCGTAAACCACAATTAATTATTATAGGTATCACTAGATATTACGGAAATATAAGAAATGTCAAAACATCTTGGAACGCCCAAGTGTACACCCATAAAAAGCTATATTTTTTGTGGCTCTTATAACTTATACTTTCGGTAGGTGCCGTTCCAGAACGTTGCTAAGCTAATAATACAGCATTCCTATTATCCTTCCATAACCAATCTACCACATTTTTTTTTATTGATTTTTAATTTAATGTGAAGCTTTTTCCCTAAATTATTCCGACTTGACGGGTGTCTCGGTACGAATAGAGCACGGAATTTCATCAAAATGCGATTCAAAAGAGCACTCTTTGTAACCTGGCTGTTTGACAATAGTCGCGATTTCAAGTAATTAGTGATCTTATTCAATCAGTCTCAAAGTAAAACGGTTTTGAGCCTTTTGCACCCGTCCCTTCCCGCCACTTTTACAGGTCAACGGTCCACCTATATCTCAACACCAGTAGCAATAAATGGGATCTAATAGATGTCGAACGAGCGCGTTTTTTTTCTGAAAATTAATATTTAGCAGGTTCTCCGTAGTACAATATTGTTTTATAAAAAAAGACAAAGTCACAGTATTTGTATTTAATACATAAATAAAAAACTTGATTTAAACTTTTGCTGTCATATAAATTCGGAGCAAATTGACTGCGATAGATGGACGAGATGGCGAGTGATTCTTTAAAGGGTTCCGTTTTTTATTCAGATGTTAGAAGTTACACTGTCTTATGGTTTCGTCCGTGCCAAGTTCTGTCTTTAGAAATCAACATAAAGCGTAATAATTATGTAATAATGTCTTTAATGTGATAATAAAAGTTAACTTGTGCCTTATAATACCAGTCTTTCGAAACTTTTTGAACTTATTTTAATTGAATTCTGAAATATCTGAAATCTTATCAACATGAGTATGGTTTTAAGGCGCATTTTACTTTAATCATTATCACCGGTAGCGTGGTGCAGGATATTTCTGAAAAGCATGCCATAAAGCTCGCATGCGGAAAATAAATTAATAGAGGGTGTAATTTTAGTTTTTATTTAAATAAGAAACTCGGTTATAGAATTAAAGATCATAGTCTTTAATTTTTGGCTATGTTTTGATATGTTTTGTTAATTCCTAGATTAGTGTTACTTGTGAAGACCTATAAGTGGTTTAATAGACGCTATACTGATGTATTCAATTATTGTATAAGCCCCGGTTTTCCTGTAATAAATAAATAAAATGTGATGTAAAACGGAAATGAGTTATTTATTATATGTATTACAGACGAACATAAAGTTTGCTGTCTTAAAATAACATGTAAGTACTTAAATTCTCTCAATATTTGGTTGTAAATTCAATTTCACTTAGAGTACAACACAACAGTAATGGGTAAGCGTTTTTTCAACTGGTAAGTTTGTAATTAGTTAAATTATAAACAAACACTATTTTTTTATTTATTTTATCTTGTATATAAAAATAAATACCTAAAAGCATTTTAGAACATGGAAAACAATAAAATCTCAGTTATAAATAATATATTTTTTTAATCATTCAGTTACTTAATTATTCATATTAAATAATTATTAAGTTATTAAAACTTTTTTTCTAGAGTAATTTATCACAACTGTTTTCATTGTACGGCTGAGTCTCCCAGTTAGGTTTTCGGGACGTGGAAGATAAAAACAAAATTATGAATTAAAGAATTCGGAAACAGCTTAAAAATACCACTTTTTAAAATTGTGGAATACTACTTGATAACACTAATTATTTTACAAAGTTCAAAGTCTAGACTAGGCGTGCTTTTTACCTGGTGTTTTTCATCCCGGGGACCACACGTTAACAGATGGCGTTAGTCATACTCGTGAATCGCGGTGAGGTTTGGTTTTTCCTGGAGCCTAAGTACAGGCAGCCATTTTGGTACGATAATTTATTTCAGCTTCTTGTTTCAGGGTTTCGACAGAAACGGCATAAAATAAGATAACCATAAAAATGTGACGTTCTTTATAAAGTGTCATATTCAGGTAATTTTTGAAGGCTCAATGCAATGATAGCAAGAGCCTTAAAAAAACCTTACAATAATAATTAGAATGATATTTTCTTTCTCATGGAAATCTTAAAAGTCAGTCAGACATATTCTCCAAATAAAAACAGTAAATAAATATTGGGATTATATTATTTTATTACACTCTGTTAAATTTTTAAAAATCAAATCAAAAAGAAAATGAGAATAACATTGTGAAAAATCCTATAGAAATTTTGACCTATTAAAAAAGATGTTGTATCTGAGCTATAGAATCACCCCGAAAGTAGGCAGTTCATTCTAGTTTAAGTTAATATTTATTTAATTTATAATAGGTACACTGACAGATTACAATCAGTATTAAATGTACGATCAATTTTCATTGGCCAACCAGACTAGACCCAACTGGTCCCAACCAGATGAAACAAACCTGCTAGACCGACTAGATTGACTTGACCAAATAGACTGACTAGAACAACTAGACTGACTAGAACAACTAGACTGACTAGACCGACTAGACTAACTAAACCCACTAAACCGACTAGACCAACCGATCATATCAACTAGGCTTCTTCAACGTACAATAATAATTGCTTTGGTCAGTGAACTTGCTTACAGTTTGTGCAGTTCAGTTGCAAATTGAGAACATTAAGATTTTAGTTTTTAACCGACTTCAAAAAAAAGGAGGTTCTCCGTTTGACCCGTATGTTTGTATGTATGTATGTCGTGTACGTATACAGGGTGTCCCAAAATTAGCACGTCTCAGTGACACCGGAGATAGATGTGCCTAAGAGGCATCGAACAAGCCTAACATGTCACGAAAAGTTTTATCAGTTTTGAGTATGATCAATTTTAGTATTTTCTTTTAAATCACCAATTTTTCATAAAGTTTGTATCAGTGTTTTTTTATTAAGCTCTTTATATTATTTTTTTGTAAGCCTACGCCTCGGGCAATAGTTGTTTATGATGAAACAAGCATTATTCAGTCGATAAATAGTGTTAAATAACGACAATCGATAGTAAATCTCAATTTAATTTTTACCCAAAGAAAATGGTTTCGACTTTGAGCAGCAACCGTGAAAAAAATTATATCAAACATAATGAACAAATACCATTAAAAACTTCCCTATGCTATGGCAATTCCAAAAAGGTATAACACAAAATGTTGTGATTGATATGTGTCGTGTGGTGCCAGCACGTTAAAAGAATAGCACCACCCCTTCTCTTCCTATGGGTGTCGTAAGAGGCCACTACAGGAGAACCGCCACAAGAAGACGGGCAGCAGCGTCTCCTCTCCACCATTGGCCAAACTGCGATCGCCAACCCGCCTGCCAAGCGTGGCGCTTATGGCAAAATCCTCCCTTTGGAGCAATGGATCAAATGGAACAACCGATTAGTGAGAATGATTCCCGAGTTTGGGTTGCATTTTTGACCGACAAAAAGTTGTGATTGATATTTATATTTCGTAACATTGCATAGAGCTTAAACAAATCTCAATCAAACGAACTTTCAAAAATAACTGTTTCATTTTTTATTTAGAATGTTTTAGGAGAGTTTGCCATTCCTTGGGAACTTCATTTGATCAACTAACAAACAAATATTAAAATGATTATTTTTTTCAAACTTTTTATTTGTCAAAAATAAACCTAAATTCATATATCGGAAAAGTTCGGGAATCACCCCCGCTATGCTCCTGTTCGATTTGATCCATACTTTCAGGGACACCCTGTATGCCTTCTAAGACATCCGGTTATGTTCCAAAACTGCGTGAAATACATTAGTATTTATATTATACATATTATTAAATAAGACACGACCGGGTATCGAACCCGGAACCTCATAGATCTATAAGTGTGAACTCGGTGCGAGAATCCGACTCGCAGTTGGCCAGTTTTTTACGGTATTTGATGATATTATCTATATTTTATTTCTGTGCAGTGACCCACTCACGATTGGCGACGGTCAATAGTCAATACTTTTGGCAAGAACGCTGCCAAAATTGCGGTTATTGCGGATGTAGAAGATTTTTTTCTGTTTTTCCAATTTAAAATTTTACTTTGCCAATGACATTTTACAGACATTGTAAATAAGCAATGTATTTTAAATCGACCTATTATCAGATGAAGGCCTCGCGGATGAGCAGTGATTTTATAGCCTGTTTCTTGGATAGGTACTTATTCGCGTGAGAGTTGAAATTCATACCATTATTAATCGCCTTTAAAATAAGTAGGTACTCAGTTTGACCCGTATTTTTGTATGTATGTATATGTATGTTTGTCCGCAATTTTCTCGCGTTTGGCTCATCTGATTTTGATGTGGTTTACAGAAAAATATTTGTTACATTATGGAGAAGGCTTTAGTATGCGCATCATACTGCAGATCTGATGATGGAGGCAAAGGAACTCTTTAACGGTTAGGAGTCAATTAGATAATACTGCGATTTGTCGACAGAACGCTTTTCGTTGTTTATCAGGCAGACGTGGGGCTTGGTACGAGGGCGAGGTACCAGGCAGTAATTTTATTTACTGGGGGCGTAAACTAGTACACCTAGAAACGAAAACAAAATCATTTGTTCGTTTTTTACATTGACTTAGGTATTAACCGCAAGACCTTATCCCATGCCTACGACACTTCTGTTAATAACGATATTTTTAAACGATTTCTATAATGATAAGATCCTCAATTGGACGATAAATTATTGTTAAAGTCTTATCCTAACACTAAAAATTTTGAAATATAAAAAAGGTTAAAAATAGTAAGGACTTACTTCAAAAATAAATTCAAAAGCGAAAAATAAATTTCTTAACTATAAAACATACCTAATCAGTTATTTTTGTTGTCGGTGCGATTAATGAATACATTCTTACTCTCTATGGAGCACCGACTCCAAAAATAACTGATTAGGTATGTTTTAGTTCAGAAAATGATTTTTCGCTTTTTAGTTTATTTTTGATGTCGGTTATTAGTTTTTTTTAAAAAAAATTAACTCTCACGATCACTCATTTGCCGACGAGAGGAATTTGTTTGGTGATGGTAAAAATATAAATGATTCAGCATTTAAACTCATGTTACGATAAATTACAAAACGAATAATCAAATTTTACATTTGATGGAACAACTTATCGTCCTGTCGTGCAGACATGATAACAAACAATGCAAAAATCTGTAATTGATTATACACACAAACACTAAATTATTTTCGAAAATCATTTAATTACTGACATCGACGTCTCGAATTAAAAGTATTCTGAATTGGCATATTGTTGGTGTACCTAACCTTAATGATGATATAAATAAATCAAATATAAATAGGTAAAATGGAATTTTGCGCTCGCGCTATGTCATATACAAATTACAGTAGCTTCTGAAGTATGGCCACATGAGTAAAGAAACGGAACAGAGACAAAGCTACATACAAATGCGCTGTGATAGGTACATCACTACAAGTGCAACGCGTGTGTGTGCGTGACCACTGGCCGCTTGTCACGTATGAGCCGAAACCGCTTCAAACTAGATCAGCCAGTGGTCAATCTCAGGGCTTGCAGGCGTGACACGACGCTCGAATGTCGTGCGTGTTTTGTTTTGTTATCGAGTTTCTCACATAATACGTAGTAATATTTTTGTTTTAGTATTTAAATAGTGTTGTAAATATGGTTGTACATTGTACTGTGTGTGATAATACCTCCTGACAATTTTATTGCATTTGTTGAATTGCTTGAGCAAAATTTTGCGAATATTTTGATCTTCATGTAAAAATTGTTAATATTGGTAATGACATATTAGCACGTTTGCAAGATTGTAAATTTCATATGCCATGTGATTATTTTCCCATTGGATTATTTGAAAAAACTTTATATTAGATTTAGAATTTATCATTCGATTAAAAGACAACAAATTATTAAAAACCAAAAGTAATAAAAAAATATATTTAGAGTATGTAATTTGTAAAAATAATAACCTATTTTAATAAAAAATATGAAAAAAAAGAACATTTATATTTTAAATTTATTAAATTGTGCCAACCCTACCAAAATAGGTATAAATTTTGCTAGCTCTTTAGAAGCTTTGTCTCTGTTCGGTTTCTTTACTCATGTGGTATGGCACCCAAATAGTAATTTTGATATCGCTTTGTAGATAATCTCAAAATGTATCACCTAATATAAAAATAAAGTACATTCATGGGACTAGTTTTTGTAATGAGTTACACCGTCACGGAAGAAATAAGCGTGGGCCGTTGACCAGTCTATGGACTGATGTCCTATTTAGTGTTTCAGGAAGCTGGTGAATGCCTAGAGTCTAGAGGATATCTATGTCCAGCAGTGATGATATGCGAATCAATACAATGTATGTGACAGAAAGAGAGGTCCACTATCTTAAAAACAGTCCATTGCAGTAAAATTTAGCAGCCCTTAGATCCAGTAAGATGAAGGTTAAATACATTTTAATTCTGGAGCTAACCTAGAACTTTCATGGAAGACAATCGACTAAATCAATGGTATATGGAACGCGATGACTGGAAGCTGTGTCACGGCGTAGGATGGACCTTTATTCAGGACAATGATAGTTATTTATTAACTTGTAGTAAATAGCAACGTCAGTCATTGCGTCGTACTATTGATACACGGGAAATGGAAAGTACTCATATTATGGACACTGCTCCATATTTGGTCACTTGCCTCCTCAGAGACAGTCAAGTAATTATAGGAAAACATACTCAAATGCAACCATAAGTGTGTGACAGTATAGTTTTTCATATCTCATATAACTCAAATTCTTACTGTCTACATTGAAAACTAGACTTAATCCTTTTTGAAATCAGGTTAGTAACACTTGAATTATCACATCATAATGTGGATGAAAGAGTATGAATAGTTTCTTTCTTGTAAATGGACCTTGGTAAGACAAATGACAGCTTGAATAAGGGGCAGATGGTTCAACTGACAAACATTTTGAAAACATTCAAAGGGGTTTTGTATTCAAACTCAAGTGAGTGATTGCGTGAAGGCCGTCTCAAAATCCCAACTTATAGCAGTAAACCGGTAAGCCTTATCTGGGCCCAGCGCTGGGGCAAACCATTGCCTGCTGCATGTGGCTGACGCTACCACATTGGAGAAACCAGGTGAGCCAGAACGCAATCTGAATGTTATTTCAATAATCAATTAAAAATATTATTCAAAATTAATTCCTTCATAAAAATCATGATAATTGCGCAACAAAACACATTTAATCGTTCGTAATACAGTCCGCTATATCTTGTCGTTTTTCGGTTTGCATTCATTTTTGGTGTTTTGTTTTTTTTTTCAATACGCTAAAAATTAGTGGCTATAAATGTAATATTAAACATAAAAAACTGGCATGCAGCAAGAAATTTATTAACATCATACTAACGACCGACTTTGTATGGCATTTGTGACGGCTTGTGTTATGGCGCATCTTCAACACCTTTTTAAAGATACGGTATAGCTAAATAAACTTTCTGTTCTGCGTTTGTCTAGGTTTTCACAATGTACTGTTTGCTCATTTATATCGTCTTCTTCTTTGCGTGTCAACTCAGGTTTTTATACCCATATCGGGTGTAAAAAAAGGCTTAACGAAGCCGAATACTACATATTCTACGTATTATTACGATCATTTTTTTCTTTTACACTATACCTGGGAAATGACGGGTTACCGAGTTATTGACAGTCAAAGTTACAATTTTTTTTCAAAGATTTTTACAAAACTGTCTTCTGTTTGATATTATACTAAACTTTTTTACATAGAAACATGGTCCGCTTACACACACGGGCATAGTCTGTGGCGTGCGCGCTTTACATTGCGGGTTAGAAATAAGTTATTTTTTTTATACCCAAAAATAAAAGTCATTTCCCAGCAATAATTTTTTTTGCATTCTACTTGGTTTTATGTATAGAATTCGTGATTTAAGGCTTTGTTAAGCCTTTTTTTACACTCTGTATATGTGAAGACCAAAACTCGCCACAGATATAGCACAGTTGGTGGCCTTGTAAAGTTTCTTGCGTGTGCAGGTGTAGGGGCACGCAGGGCATGACAGAAGATGACCCATCGTCTGGGGAGAAATAAATGGGACACGGACTTAGCCGGTTTTTTCTACAATACACCACGTTTATTGTCCGCTAAGTTAAGTACAACTCGTACCAGGTTGGCAGGCTCGTCTGATTGTAAAGATAAATATCATGTTAAACTCATAATTATCATTACGTTAAGTTTTGGCGAATCATCTTAATAACAATAGAGAAATTTGAAACATTAACATGGGTTTCTATTACAAAGGGATTAATGCGTCAATCGTAATATGAATTACGGTAACCGCCAAATGGCGACTCTACAGGAGAGCCAAAAAACAAAATTACAATCACAAAAACTGTTGTAACTTTTCGTGTTCTTATCAGATTGCAATGATGTTTTCACCGATATTTGCAAATTGTTGAGATGTTTTAGCTTAAATATTGAGCCTTCTATTACGGTTTCGAAGATGACATGGTGCTTACATCTTTTGTTTTAGAAAAAATAATTGCGTTACCTTAATTTTTGAAGAAAAAAATAGTAACAGCTTTAAAGTAACTCACATTAAATGCAATCATAGTTTAACGTATATCACAAAAAAAATAGAATTTCATAACGTATATAACACAGTTTTTAGGGCGTGGACATACGTTGTGGTAGGTTTTTTGTACAAATATGAGTGAATAAGTATATTCACTCATATTAATTTTGGCTAAATCGAGGAAAAGGGTCGTCAGTATAAATAAAATCATTAAAAAGCGAGAAAACCTGTTAAAATAATCTCAGTTACACAAACTTTGTTTTTATGCTGAAATCATACAAGATAAATCAAATAGTCTTCAAAAGTACTAATTATATTGTATTTCTATAAGTTTTCGCATTGTGCCTCTTGCATTGGGGTGCTTTATGACCTTGTAAAAAAATAATGTTTAAATATTTAAGTGATTAGTAGAACTATGAATATTTTCTCTCTAATGCCAGTAATAATAACCAGTCCCCACTGGCTGCGACCAGCGAGATACAGGCAACCATCGGTTATCTTCTTGACGCCGATGACCCCTTACAGAGCAAAGCTTACACACCACTACAACTACGATCTCCCAAAACTGGACGAAGACGAAATTGAAGCGGCGCGGCTCCTAAACAGCTTAATAGTAGAAACACGTCTGGAGAAGATAGAGTCAGAACTTCTCAACCTAGGGGCCAATCAATGCCAAACGCCAAAGCCAGCCAACTACCGCTCTCGAGGAACTTAAGTGATTATTCAGCTCTATCACATTGCCAAAGAGACTACCCAAAAGGGCGTGGTGGCTATGTAAAAAAATGCGATTAAACTCTGTTGAAGAATAACAGACCTCGTTTGTCGTAAGCCACGTCTATAAGCTGTTTTAAGAGTCGAACGAAATCGTCTTGACACAAGATTTAACGCCTTCCAGCCACCGCAGCAATTTGGGTTTTGTAAAGGCTATAGTACTGTAGAGAACATCCAGAGTAAGACTAATTATACAGAAGTCAGAAGAGTATAATCAGGCTTTGTACTTAGCCTTATTGTGGATTACAAGAAAGCCTTCGACTCCCTCGTGACTTGGGCTGTTTTGGAATCCTTCCAGCGATGCTAATTAATTGGAGATATATCGACGTGCCAAGAAGCCTGCACAAAATTGCATCGATCATATTCCAAGTCACTACAGATTGCAAATCATACCTAATCAGTTATTTTTGGAGTCGGTGTTAATGAACACATTTTAACTCTCCATGGAGCACCGACTCCAAAAATAACTTATTAGGTCATTGTTTAGTCAAGAAAAAAATAATTTTCGCCTTTTAGTTAATTTTTGAAGTCGGTTCCTAGTTTTCTTAAACTGTTTTTAAAGGTTATTTAGACTTAACAGTGGTCAATAAAGTTCGCCAAAGTACCAAGATAAAAATCGGTTTCGGATATTATACTATTTCAATGACTTATTGGACCTCTATACTTTTAAATTAATAACTTAATTTTAATGACGGAATATTAAAGGTACATTTGTATACAATGATTAATTTTTAATACGTAGTTATATTATTCTAAAATTTACTTACTTGCAATATCTCCTCAATAGATGCCTTGCTAATGTTGACCAGTCCAAGCATTTTAGACCAATGCCGTGGAAGTTTCATCGCGCCACTTTTCAAGTTTT
Organism: Anania fuscalis; assembly: GCA_950371115.1. Lineage (NCBI taxonomy): Eukaryota > Metazoa > Arthropoda > Insecta > Lepidoptera > Crambidae > Anania > Anania fuscalis. Next base: position 29,657,235 of record OX493324.1, read on the forward strand.
GCAAATTCCTTAAACGCTTTGATTGGTTGAACGACCCCATCACAGATAAAAAACTTTTACTTATATTAAAACCCTTAAACAAACTGCGGTTAGAAAACGGAATGAAAATTTTGAAAAAGGAATTAGTTTAAAAAATTAAAATTCGAATTTTTGATGTTTATTTTCAAATTGGGAAAGGGCATTGTTTGTTTTGGTGTCGCGCGGTCACGGAGACGAGTGCCCGTGAGTACGACATGTCTGCGACTGGCAATACGCCTTTCCCGATCCTTCGCCTAAGGGGCTCGATCCAACTCGTACTTCGGGACTGTACGGGTTGGCCTGACGCAATTCTACTTTGTCAACGTACTTGATAATTTGTTTGGTGAAATAAATAAATAAATTTAACCGGTTGGCTCGGCTCAAGGTTCGGAATAATTGTTTTGGACTCGTTTGATATTAAGAGTTTTAGAGGAGTTTTGACAAGGAAAACTTAAAAGAAGAATTCGGAACATTGCTGGATAACACTTTTTAACGATAGCCAATTTATTGTTTGATTTTAAATTGTATTAACCTTTTATCGTTTTAAGCTCGTATGACTTACGTAATAATATTATAATTTACTAAGCTTGTCATATGCGTATTTGAAAGCTCTAAAATACTAGGTTACTCTGATCTGTAATAAAATCAGAAACTGAGGTCTTATAACAAAATTGCGAAACATACTTATATAGTTACTTCAAATCAAATACCCAAGTTGGGGGTGATTCCAATATCTACCTCAAGTTGCTCTATCTCTTTACTTACGCTTGAAACTATTTTAGGACATCACATATTGGATGGTAGTTTGTGTTAGCGCCTACATTGTCATATAAAGTACTAATTTATTGGATTTCCTTCCAGGTATATTTCGCTGCTAAAATATATACCTACAACTTTATTTATGAGTCAAAATCGATCATGAACAAACTTAGCATTTTCAATTCTAAATATTGGTCAAAGACGAGCCATTTGGAGAGTGGCGCGGTAGAGCTCACTCTACTCGTATATGCAATGGGTCTCAGGTTCGGTTTCTACTTTGAATTCACATAACGAACTTTCCTGATTGGTTCGGGTCTGTGTTAGAAAGTACCTCTGTCGAAATGTACTATCTGATACCTCGTAAACGAGAATGTGTTTTTTTTTTTACAAAATGTTACTCTTAGAAACTGTTTTTTTTAAATTATTGTTGGTATTAGATTTCTGACGAAATTATCGTTTGCATATATACCTTATTAAACCTGGTAAAGGTTGCAGGATGGAATTGCCAATATGGAAGTCACTGGGGGAGGCCTATGTTCAGCAGTGGACGTCCTGTGGCTGAAATGATGCTGATGATGATATACCTTATTCGGCTTGACTGAACCTAAAACGGTATACTACTCTGACAAGAAAGTACCGGGAAAAGATTATTTAATACACAAAATGTTAGTTATTCATCCAAATTAATTTTATCACCTTCAAAATATGCTCCTTCAGAAGCGATACACTTACGCCAACGAATAATCCAATCATCAAAAACATTTTTAAACGCTTTTTCCGGAATCGAGAACTTCAGTTCTCGCCTCGAATTCTCCTTTATGTCTTCTACCGAATGAGACCGGGTGCCACGAAGTGGTAATTTGAGTTTAGGAAAAAGAAAGAAGTCGGCTGGAGCCATATCTGGTGAATAAGGTGGCTGCTTGATGGTATTTGTTGAGTTTTTGTTCAAAAATTCGTTCACAATGATGGCCTTGTGGGAAGGCGCATTATCGTGGTGCAAAATCCAAGAATTTTCATTCCATAAATCTGGCCTTTTTTGTCTAATTTGCTCTCTTAAACGCCGTATAACGCGTAAATAATACTCTTTTTTTATCGTTTGACCTTCTGGCAAGAATTCTGAGTGCATGACACCGAGACAGTCAAATAAAACAGTCAACATGACTTTTACATTCGATCGAGTTTGGCGCGGTTTCTTCGGTTTCGGTTCAGTTGGAAGGCGCTACTCCGAAGCTTGTTGACTAGTTTGCATGTAAAACTCGTAAACGCACGTCTTGTTACCAGTAACAATGCGTTTCATGAATGTTGGGTCGGAATTGACTCGTTCTAGCATGTCCTCAGCGACTCTTTTGCGATTTGAGTTTTTGGAGAAAATTCAGGTCTTTTGGGACTAGCCGAGCGGCAACATGTTTCATACCCAATTGATTATTTAAAATGGTACGAATTGACTCGTGTGACACAGAAAGTTCGACGGCTAGCACTTTCAAACTTGAATGAGGATTTTTAGTCACTATTTTCTTCACTTTTGCGATGTTATCTTCAGTAGCAGACGTTGATGGCCTACCAGAGCGAGGCAAATCTGACAATACATCTCGACCGCTTTTGAACGCTTTGTACCACTGATAAACACGTGTTTTTGGTAAAGTCGATTCACCGTAAGCCTTCTGTAACATTTTAAAAGACTCCGAACACGAAATCCCATTGGCGATGCAAAATTTAAGACATACTCTTTGTTCGATGTTTTTGTCCATTATGAAATTCGCAATACATACTTGATATGGTGTGCCAATCTAACAACAATAAAAAAAATATAATTTTGAATTTGGAACCATAAACAAATCATCAATTCCCGAAACTTTTTTGACAGAATGTATAAGAGTACCAGTAGGGCATAAATCAGTACGTAGGAAGCGGTTTTTATTAGTAAATTATCGTCATACATTCATCATCATCATCATCACCAGCCTATAAGATAAGATAAGATAAGATAAAGTTTATTTGGTATAAAACTTAAGCTACGTACAGTGGTATTAATAATAATATATGCTTATAAATAATTATTTACAAAAGAAAGAGAGCGTTAATAACATTGCGTAACAATGCTTACGCTGCTAAAATTATATTAATACCTATACTGTGCAAGGTGTATGCTTGCATGTCATAATAATAGTAAGTTATTATGACATAAGCATGTAGGTCAGGTTTGTTTATTTAGATGCCTAAACTAAGTAAGTAATTACTTGTATCTCAGGCACCACTTTTGTACTAATTGCATTATTTATTAGGTGCATACATACAAGTATTTTAAATAACAATTACTGTGCAATTTTACTAGAAATACTTAACAGCTAACTAGTTAAAACTTATATAACATTGAATTAAGTTATTTTACTACTTTTAATAGTTCTTCTGTTTCCTCATATGACCTATGTTTTAACCAAGTTTGGACAGTTATTTTACAAGAAGTTTTGTTCATAGAGTGTATTTGTAATTGGCGGTTTATTTTATTATACAAGTACGGTCCAAAAAAACAAAAGAATTTGTGCGAGTGCTCTTTGTGAAACATTTCGGTGCGGCATACTAGGTCAACTCGCCTGTGACGAGTTTGGTGAGAGGGATCATAGCGAGTTTTGGGGTACATTTGCAAGATAGTCTGCAGTATGAATAGTTGGCGGACGGAGAGAACATCATATTCGTTTAGGAGTTGTATAGTTGGATAGCGGAAGGGTTTAAAGGAACCAACCCTAAGTACAGCTCTTTGTGCCCTTTCTAATTCTAACATATTTGTTTTGTGAGTACCTCCCCAGGAAGTAATACAATATGATATCAGGGATTGGCACAATGCGAGATACACAGTTTTGAGCAAAGAGCTGCTTGCAGTATGCCTCAGGTTTTTGAAAACAAAGATCAGCTTTCTGACTCTAGAAGTAAGTCCTTCTACATGTGCCTTAAATTTGAGGTGGCAATCAATTATGACACCCAAATAAGTTATTGTATCTGTACTCTTAAGTTGTGGACAGGAGCAGACGTTTGAATTCTGAGGTGAGCAGAGGTGAGCTTTTATAGAAAATTCATCGCCTGCAGGTTGGGTAGAGGAATTGTAGGAAAAGGTCATGTATTTTGTTTTGTCTGTGTTGAGTGTAAGTGCATTTACTCTAAGCCATCGTATTACGGAGTCAAAGCCTAGTTGGGCTTGTCCGAAAACATCATTCCAATTGTTTGCGCTAAAGAGTAAGGCTGTGTCATCAGCGTAAGAAATTATTTTACCGTTGCTTACGTCTATATCAGTCCACTGCTGGACACAGGCCTCTCCAAAAGGAGGATTTTGCCATAATCACCACGCTTGGCAGGCGGGTTGGCGATCGCAGTTTAGCCAATGGTGGAGAGGAGACGCTGTTGCCTGTCTTCTTATGGCGGTTCTCCTGTTTCATACATTAATACTAATGAAACCACCAACCTACACTGCCCACGCAATATAAATATACTAGTTAAAGTAAATCTTAGGACATTTGCGCCTTTACATATGTTCCGTAATCTTGGCCCTTTCTCGACAGATTGGGCTACTGAATAATGTCGCAACGAAACCTGTCTTATTAAGGCCGGCGTCCAGGAAAATGCTGGTAATAAACCGTTTAATGTGACAACAAAAGGTTATTATCTTTACCGACATTGCTTTTACCGTGTGTAAGACATGATTTATTTATATTTTATATTGACTGTAAAGGGGAACTCATCACTCGGCATCAAATAGGTGCATCGAATTTTGTTTCTCATAACCCAATTTATAGATCTTTTTGTTGAATAAGAATTAATTCTAAAAATTATGTTACACCGCATTTTTTTTTAAATAGTCTTTACCAAAAAAATCGATGAAGCATTCATTACATTGATGATAAGTTTTCCTTTACCTTTTGTTTCCACGTATGTTTCAGTTTACAAAATTGTTTTACAGCATTATTAGTGATCATCGCCCAAACATCATTGATCCTTGCCGTATTAGAAACCGTCACGGTTTTGAATCTCTTGGTTCTTTATTTCAAAGCGCAACTATTATCCATTTATCCACAAGACTATCGCAAACGACGACTATTAAATCAAAAAAATGTCTTAGCAACCCCTAAAGCATGTTGAAGGACCTATTCAACGATACCCCATATGATTAAATGTTAAATATTTGGTTTAATTTTTTTACCTATTTTTTTATTAACATTAAATGGATTTTGTTTATTAGTGTTAATTTTGTTTGAGAGTAATAAATAGTGATAGAAAGTGGATCCTGAAACACAGTTTTTTTTCTAGCTAGGGAGTACAACAACGAAATATTGTAAAAGGCATTAATAAATAAATGTACCTATGTGTGACATACATTTTTTAAGATGAGATATTTTTTAAGATGATGAGGTTCAGAAGAAATGCAATTTCACTTCGTTGATACATACTTTTGATGCTACTAATTATTTTGTTAGGTAAGGGTGACGTCTATCGTTTGCCTAGTGAAGTCCACGCAGCGCCATCTAGTATATAATTGAAAAACTCTTTTTCGCAAAGTCTTTTGAGCTTGAAGTTATAAAAAAGTGACACCTTTTCTTTAGATTTCGTGTTTTGTGTGGTCGAAATAATTACTAATTACAAATTTTATATTTTGTTTCTCTTGAATTATTTCATAATAATGTACCATTATCATTTGTCGAAGTATGCCTAAAACATAGATACTATTTTCCACAACACGATCTTTGATTCTTTACTCAAACCGGCCAAGACCGACCAATAGCAATTTATTTACCAGTTCTTTAGTATTTTGTAAATAGATTAAGGTTTATTAAGCTCCTTACTAACAACGTCAATGGAAACCGAATGATCAATCTAAGTGCTTTGGATTACTCTGTGACCTTAGGTGAAAAGAGTAAAATAAAGAAAATAAGTCAGTAAAGAAGTATTTTACACCTGATTATAAAATGTGACACAGTATTTATTTTACAGGCTTAATAATTAGAGACAAATTGATATAGACTCTATGTAGGGTAGGGAATAAACCTTATTTTGTTAAAGGTACCAATAAATCTAATTTGCCAGGGGTTTTACCTAGCACACCCTGATACGAGCCTTAGAGAAGTTTAGTTTCTGAATCGCAGCCGCCTCTACTCCGATCGTTTCATCAACTTACGTTAGCTTAATATGCAATTGTAAGCGTATGATATAATTACTTAGTTAAAAACTTTGGGGCAATTGACCTAGCGTGTACGTGAAGTCGTGAGTCATTTGTTTGAATGGACCAGTTGCAATTGTTATTCTCGTAGGTATTGCATGATTAATAAGCGTATCACTTAAGGTGATTACTATTGTGGTCTTATAAAAATGAAAAAAGCCAATGCTATCCAGTTAACGATAAAAAGTGAACTAGTACAGCAAAGTACTCACACTTTAAGAAGTTTTTATACTTCGAGTTGTTTGGTCAGCAAGATTATGTAAATATTTATAATTATTGTAAATAAGCACCGATGCAGTGACATCTAGTGTCTCATAAACAAACCGTCAATTTGTTTTGCAATCAGAACCAGAGGCCCTACTCCTAGTTGCATTGGACGATAACGGAAATTATGATTTACAAAAATGAGTCTGTGCCGTAAAACCAGGCACCCCGAATGCCATGCAAATTAAAATTTATTTTAAGTCAAAAACTCACATTAGACGCTCAAATGTAGATTTTTTTCATTGGCTCCTCTCACTACCACACAATTGCCCTGATCCCGGCCAACTGTGCTATTGCCGGTCATTACCGTCAAAGAGGCGATAGATTTTTGGCTTAAGAACTAGTTGAGCGACAAAAAAATCAACTTTCGATCTTATGGCCACATCATTATTATTATCCGTGCTAGTTCATTTTTTGACTCCTATAATTCAGAGAGCTCAGACAGTCGTACCTTGCCACTGTTTTCTGGCTACGCATGCAAAACTGCAAAAACCTGGTGTACCTACCTTTATGGAACCGACATTTAATTAACATCATTGGCACAGTTTGCAGTCCTATAAGGTCCTTGGAGACGGATTTAAGTAAAATCGAGTCGTTTGTAACCGAAAATTTAATTGTAATGAGGCGTTATTGTTAATAATAAATACCTTTGTGTGTTTGATTCTTCGACGCTGTACGTGAAAAAGCTCTTAAAATACTCAGTGTTGCGTTTGATGACTGTTTGTAACATATCTCAGCGAAGACGGAAAAAAGCCAGTCCGGCACCACTCTAATTCCCTAAAAATAAGCCCAATTGATGGTTGGTGTCAAAATCTATTGGCAGCACTGAAAGTACATTGCTCTGTATTTCTTTTTTGCTGTCAATTTGCGATTTTAAAGCCAGAATTGCTCAAATTTCGCTTCCACATTGCTTGCAAAAACAATGCGATAGCGAAATTTGAGCAAATCAGGGTATAGATAAACCACGTCGGCACTAACTGTCAGACGAAAGAGGCTCATCGGTACTACGTTATTTGAGAGAGGTGGTTGTTAGTGATAAGGTAGTACCGACGTGACCCCTCCTTTTATTTTGTCCTCTTGAGTGAAAGACACATACGTGGTGCCTTCACTGCACCGTCGCACTGAATTTTATTCACGTGTCTACGTTACGTTCACTTTACTTTTCACTTTGTTTACTGACGCTTAGAGAGGCATAAGCCTACTTATATACTCTTGCCGAAAATTTCCGTCCTAATTTCATTAGCCTTGTCTTATTTTTATCTGGAATCTTTCTAATGCCTTTTTGAATTTTACTTTAAAACGTTTTACAATCAGATATTATTTACTTATTTAACCCATTTAGACTTTACTGGGCAGGTTAAAATAAAAGGAGAATTTGATGCCATGTGGCATTCTCTGCCAGTCGACCACTAGGCTTAAAAGAAATGATGGTAGACGATGTGACAAATTGTGCACATTCGAATTTTTTGGCCAAATTTTTCACCTTTTCTTTCCTTAAATAAGTTATATAGACTATTCAAGCATTCCCTTCTTAAAAGAGGTGCATACCAATAATCACCTTATTTTAAAAACAATATTTTTAGATTCTTGCGGGTGAGACATTTATTTATTTAAAAAAAACAAACATAACTTTGTGAAATAAGAGAAATAAGTCACAAAGAGAGTGTCACTGACCTCACGGAACCGAGTGGCGTTAATAGGGATGCATGGAAGCGTCTGTGCTCGACGGAATATCCACATTTTTCTACCTCACCATAGGGAGCGTTGTCGCAACACTATCCTATGAAGAGGACCACCCAACGCATAAGCCATTTATCTATCCTAATCATACAACATTAAGCCATTACATGAGTCGTATCTAAAACTGTGGACACAACTCGAGAGGGGGGGGGGGGGGCTTGATAAAGGGGGTGTGGGCGTTAACCGACCTAATGTAAAAGAATTTCCGCCACACAAAGGATGTTAAGTTGAAAAAAATATTTAAATAATAAATAGCGACACATAACATATAGCTAAAATGTATGTGATTAAATCGTAACTCTTGACATAAAAAAATGGATGCTAGTTGAATTCGCATGTTGTACACGACACAGAATTTCATATTATGTGTACTTACCTTTAACTTTAATTAAGTAAAAAACGAGTCCTAGAAACTTACTGAAAACACATGTTAAAAGGAGAAGGGACGACTCTTATACAGATTTCAATTGTGGTACAGATTGTACTAGATCTGCCTGAACAGAAGAAAGTTAGAGGCCACCCGCCACTGACCTGGTGGACTGAAATACAAAGAGACCTCGAGGAAGCCCATTTGCCTGAAAAGAAAATCCAGGATAGATTATCCTGGCGCAGAAGAGTGAAGAGACCCGACCCCAAATAATGGGATAAGGGAGGACAAAGAAAGAAGAAGAAGTAATGAAGTGGGGGCTACATTGACTTCACACACATTTGCATGCTATTATCAGTGGGTGTATAAGAGAAACTATTTTCGTCGTATTCGGACAATTGAACACGCAAAGACAAATGCTACAATGGTACGGTTCGTGATAAGAATCGTCTTCAAAAATTTGTCACAATTGCCACTGACACAAGAACCGAAGATCTTATTATGGTTCAGTTGGCTAGCCAGATTACAGATAGGAGTGATACTAAAAGAGATTAGTTTTTATTCTGAAAATACTCTTTGTTCATGGCGACCTCCGTAGCCGAGAGGCGAGGACGCCGGACTATATATGGCGCCGCCATCTCTGAGGTTTCGGGCTCGATTCCCGGTCGGGTCAATATAGAAAACGAACATTTCATATTGTCTCGGGTCTGGGTGTGTGTGTACTGTCCTTGTTTCTGGTTTCTATAACACAAGTGCTTTGGCTTCTTACTTACCTTAGGATCAGAGCAAGGTTTTGTCGTTGTCCAATATTCATACTATTTATAAGTAATATACTCGTAAAACTCTAGAAACAGTTCATAAATAGTTGGCATTTTTATACCGCGTATCATAAATTCATGGTTACAAACAATTGAATCACATTGCGCTTATGAGTAGCACTTGCTTACAGGTATTTCAATGTTGCTCCCTTAGAAAAAGTTGGTGTTATGATCAGCTGATCACGTGGTTTTAAGGAGTCTCCTACTCTCTTATACACCCTGTATATGTTTTTTTTTTTAGAAGTAGGTGTAACTGTAATATTTCGTAGCAGTATTCCTATGTGTATTTGATATCACTTGTCAAATGTATGCTTTTTAACACGGGAGCTTGTGAATTTTCTTATAAGAGTTATACTGCTGATTCATACTATAATAAATCTGTAACGGGTCGACGTCTGTATATTGAAGATATTTTGAAAATTGTTTTTGGGGAGCACTCTATAATCGATACTGTAGCCAAAAACGCAATTATTTTAATTCTTGTCTGTCTGTCTGTCTACCGCTATGTATGTACGCTAATCTCCGAAAATACTGCACGAATATCTTTGCGGTTTTTACAAATAGATTAAGCTCACCCGTGTGCTTTTTAGGCTTTGTTACATTAAATACTGATGCCAGTGAAAAAAGGATTTAGATTAGCCAAAACGATATAATATATTTTTTTAAATTCTATCTAAGTACAGCCTTCAATGAGTTTAGAAAATCTACATATATAAAAGTTGAACAAGTAGTCATCAGCTTGACACCTTTGACATCAATTTCATTTCAGAATTTCATGATTCCTCTATCTTATTACAAACATTACAAACATTATCAAATAAGTTAGGAAAATGATTATTTAAAACATTTTTACAAACATACATACTACCATTAGTAGTTGATTAAAGCAAGCATAGATTAAGTTGAAGAAAAATAGATCACTAATCGTCAAAGTCTGATTCGCAAAGTGTTACTAGCATAGATATAGCGAATCCTAAGTCTATGGTTACTGACATTAAGCTTTATGCCGATTAACAATTTCATATTTTATTTTTTAGCTTTCAGCTTAAGTTTGTAGCATATATCTGTAATAAACAGATTACTTCAACTTGGCTATAAAAATATCAAATACCTACGTTAATAAAATGATGTTTTGAAACATACATGTATGAATTAGTTAAATAAAGCTCAGGCTCAGGTAAGTTATAGAAAAAGAAATCACTAATCGTTCAAGACCAATTCACAAAGGGTTCCGTACCCAACGGGTAAAACGGGATTACGGGACCCTATTACTAAGGCTCCGCTGTCCATCTGTCTGTCTGGCTGTCTGTCTGTCCGTCCGTCTGTATCTCATGAACCGGGATAGTTAGAGAGAAATTTTCTCAGATGATGTATTTCTGTTGCCGCTATAACAACAAATACTAAAAAATTGAATACATACATATTTAAGGGGGCTCCCATAAAACAAACGTGTTTTTTTTGCCGTTTTTATAAAAAATGGTACGGAACCCTTCGTGCGCGAGTCCCACTCGCACTTGGCCGGTTTTTGTTATATATAACTAATAATTATGTTGTCCACGCAAACGAAGTTGCGGGCATAACTAGTACACAATATTTTTCCTAATGGGACCACCAAACCAAAGTGACTATTCTAAATATCTAATCAGCTGTTATAATGAGTAGGTATGGAAAACTTGACTTTTTTTAATGATCTTTGTTGTCATACTACCTAATAGTTCTTTCATTCGAGGATTTTAAGGAATTTAATTACTTTAGCCGCAAAGACCTTGTTTAATAACTTGCAAGCTATTAAAGTTCGTAGATTTGTCGTAGCATTTGCTACGTCGTAGCTAAGTGATTTCGTAACGTTTACTCAATAATTTGGTGCATAGGTAGTTTATGAATACTATTTAACACCGTGTTTAGACCTTGCGATGTAGTTTAGACTGAATAAAACAGTTAAGTTTTAGGACTAGAGCGCTAACGGGTACAAAAAAAAATTATTGCCTGATATTTTATTACAAATACTCATAAATCCTTATTATGTAAAGGTTTTAAGTTTCAGATTTTGTCAGGCATCCTTGGTACTGTTCCATTTTTTTTACTTTGCTTAAAACTCGCTTGCCAATAGAAAGCAAGACTTATCCATGTTCCATACTAGTCCTGGTGCGGTACATTTTACGCATGCGTAAAGTTATTTGCACTGCCCTTCACAAGATGGCGTACCGCATAAAACGTGGAAATTTCTGCATCGTGAAGGTTAAGTATTTTTCCCTTTGTTGACCCCTCAGCTTAGGTGAGATTTGATTCACCGAAAATACTGTTAAAAGTTCGGCTTTAAGTAGCTATTGATATTATTGGAGGGCTCCTACAGAAACATTAGTGTTGCCCTATAAACGAATACTCTTAATAAATTTTAATATAATGTTATAAAATATTATTTTGTAAACCTTTTTCACTACTTTAGTAACACTCGTAAGTATTTTTGCTAACTTTTATTGTTACGTACGAGATTTTTCCTATACGCAAAACAATTTGGGTTGGTTGGTTAGGTTAGGTTAAAAATTTACCTCACGTAAAGGTGATAAGTGGTGCCAAAGATGTTTTTTGAATAGGTACAGTTGACATTTTTATAGGACCAATTGCACAATATTGCAACTAGTGAGATCTACAATCAAGATTTATTATAAATGATAACATAATCACTGATTAGTGCTAATGTTCTTATCGCTATCTAATCATCAGACCCATTAAATTGTATTTACAATAGAGAGAGAAATAGAAAGGTGGACAGGATAACATTGCACTGCTATAGAATATTATGGTTCTAAGTTACGATTTTTTTTTACATTAGGTCGGATTTCAAGATCTCCAGAGATACCTAGCAAGCCTAAATAATATATCATAACTTTAAACAAAGTTTAATCGCAAATAATTAATGCTGTTTACAATTAAGCTAAAATAAAGCGCTTTTACACGCTCCAATTAGTTTTTACCTTAGCCCTGCTTCGTGATAAAATTGAAGGCTGTTGAAAATTGAAGGAAAAGGAAGGAAGTTTCACAAACAACTCGGTCACTATTTCAGCCTCCTTTTCAATAAATTTTTACATTACAAGATAAATGTATCCGTACGAACAGGACAGTATTTAAATCCAAATATGTTTGTCATTTAAATAATAATTTACATTTAATACCCTTTTTTCATTAGAATCATCTTAAAATGACTGTGATTTAAATGTAACATAGGCAGGTCAAAACTAATCGCTAGTGATTATTTAAAACCGGCCAAGTGCGAGTTAGGACTCGCGCGCAAAGGGTTCCGTACCATTATCTATAAAAATGGCAAAAAATAACGTTTGCTGTATGGGAGACCCCTTAAATATTTATTGTTTTATGTTTTTTAGTATTTGTTGTTATAGCGGCAACGAAATACATCATTTGTGAAAATTTCAACTCTCTAAATATCACGGTTTATGAGATACAGCCTGGTGACAGACGGACGGACAGACAGACAGACAGACGGACAGACGGACAGACGGACAGACGGACAGACGGACAGACGGACAGACGGACAGACGGACAGACGGACAGACGGACAGACGGACAGACGGACAGACGGACAGACGGACAGACGGACAGACGGACAGACGGACAGACGGACAGACGGACAGACGGACAGACGGACAGACGGACAGACGGACAGACGGACAGACGGACAGACGGACAGACGGACAGACGGACAGACGGACAGACGGACAGACGGACAGACGGACAGACGGACAGACGGACAGACGGACAGACGGACAGACGGACAGACGGACAGACGGACAGACGGACAGACGGACAGACGGACAGACGGACAGACGGACAGACGGACAGACGGACAGACGGACAGACGGACAGACGGACAGACGGACAGACGGACAGACGGACAGACGGACAGACGGACAGACGGACAGACGGACAGACGGACAGACGGACAGACGGACAGACGGACAGACGGACAGACGGACAGACGGACAGACGGACAGACGGACAGACGGACAGACGGACAGACGGACAGACGGACAGACGGACAGACGGACAGACGGACAGACGGACAGACGGACAGACGGACAGACGGACAGACGGACAGACGGACAGACGGACAGACGGACAGACGGACAGACGGACAGACGGACAGACGGACAGACGGACAGACGGACAGACGGACAGACGGACAGACGGACAGACGGACAGACGGACAGACGGACAGACGGACAGACGGACAGACGGACAGACGGACAGACGGACAGACGGACAGACGGACAGACGGACAGACGGACAGACGGACAGACGGACAGACGGACAGACGGACAGACGGACAGACGGACAGACGGACAGACGGACAGACGGACAGACGGACAGACGGACAGACGGACAGAAGGACAGACGGACAGACGGACAGACGGACAGACGGACAGACGGACAGACGGACAGAAGGACAGACGGACAGACAGACAGACGGACAGACGGACAGCGGAGTCTTAGTAATAGGGTCCCGTTTTACCCTTTGGGTACGGAACCCTAAAAAGCGAATACATTTTCCCATTAACGAATTACCTATCTTATGCAGTCTGAAATTTGGAATTACGAGTATGATTTTTTTGGTAAGCATTCGTGGGTTTTTTTAGGTGAGGTTTGTGACAAAAAAACGTTTAAAAACTGATAAGAAAAAAACTTACCCTCAATATTCTGTAAGGGCTCTCAGTAAGTAAGCAGACGTCTCCTGAATTAATTCGGTTCGGTGGCTGGGGCGGCAGCATGATCTGCAACTCGCTCACGTGGTCCCTTTTCACTCTGGCCCCCTCTCGGTTCTGACCGGTCAATGTCCACATCCATTCCTGCAACAATAACATCAAAGTTTATAAGCGGAAAAAATAGACTGTTACATCATCATCATCATCGTTTCAGTCAAAGTACGTCCACTGCTGAACGTAGGCCTCTCTGGTGACTTTCAGGCCGCTTTCATTCTAAAGTACCTAGAGCTAATTATTTGAACAAGTACAATGGTGATTGCGATCCCCTATTTCGAATTTTGCAACGGTTTGAAGAACTTTTGTGAATAAATGCCCGGTAGTTTTTACCCAACTATGGTGAAGCCAAAAGGAAGGGTAATGAATTTGGCGTTTATGACGTATGTAAGTATGTATGTATATTCCACTGTAGCGCCTAAGCTATAATACTGAACCAATTTTTATCAACTAGATGTCTTTTGATTTGTAATAATGGCCCGGGTGACTCAGGCTATATAAATGTTAGCAAAATGTTATATGATGGAATTTAAAACTCAAATCCTAACCTTGAAAAAAATTTTACTGAGACAATCACCACTTTTACTTAGTCAGGGTATAGTTTTTTAAACTTTATAATTATTAGAATTAGGCCAGAGAGAAAATCATCACATAAGCATACAAAGAAGGGTCAGTTATAAATATGCGTTACGCTAGATCAATATAGGTAAGTGTGCCAATATTAGATGTTGTTACACCGTCCATACAACGGATAAAATAACAATAATTACTATAGCTACAAACGCTTAGATACTCTCACACAAACACTTGCTTTTTATGGGAAACCCAGATCAAATTACATAAAATAATGAGGTAAGGTCTCCAAATTCAAGAATATTTTGATTGTTAACAGCGACTTAATGAAATATTTTTTTTAGACAAAAAGTTAGTTTCACCCCTGGGATTTCTAATGCTTGGCTGCAGCGCAATATACGAGTCATATTAGCAAAGCCTGGCTTAATTCCACAAAATGATTCCACGAAAAGAGACCGTTTTGTTCCTAGACGAAGGCCTAGTAATCTGCTTAGAAAATGTTTTGCTTTGAGAAATTAACGTGTCAATCTTTTCTAATGTTTACATCATCATTGAACGATTGCTAAGACTTAAAATTGGGTTAAAATAATGTTAAGCCCATTAAAATGAAATAAAACAAAAACAGCGCGTCTAAAACGGCCGCATTTGATGTTTCATTTTTAATCTGATTCATTTAGTGAAATGTAGCGGAAATGATTTGCAAGCCCTAAAACGGCCACATTAATAAATGCTGCAATTCATTTCATCAAATGGATCATATCTGATGACGTTAAAAATATAGTGACGCGTCCGATCTTACTTTACGGTTTTTGTGAAAATAAATGTTTTTAACAACACAAAGGAACAAAATGTTTCAAAATACTCAAGTTTTGTGTGATCTACAAATATCAATACAAAATAATAATAAAAATAACATTAAAATGGTGGTTCACCAATTTGACATTTAATATGAATTACTCTTTTCATAGTAAGTGGACCATATTACGAATTTCCATACAAAACTGTCAAATTAGATGAACTGCAAATATGAAATGTTCGAGGCTCATTTTATGATTCATCAAATAACATTTCATTTTAAGATTTGCTAAATGAAACATATTATGAACGGAATATGAAACATCCAATGCGGCCGTTTTAGACCCGCAGATCATCATTAAACTTAATAATCATTTATGGCCCATTAGTTTTTTACCTGTTGTGGCGTTGGCCCTTTAATCAAACTATTTACATGAATGGGCAAAACATTATTCACCCTGTATATTACAGTCAAGTTGATATACCTTGCGTGTCTTAACTTTTATATTTTTTATATTTAATCAGAGTAGTTGAGGTATGACTAAAGGCGAAAATGGTTAATCCTCACCTCACCTATGAGTAATACTAATATATTATACTTATTGCTTCTGCCGGTGATCAGCTGATCGGCGGGGATGAGATAATTGTACAAAGCATAGTGGTATCAATGCCAGAATACAGGTAGCTGACAGAATGAAAAATAAATAAATAAATTGTTTAAACAACCACACCAATTAGCTAGCCCCAAACTAAGCAAAGCTTGTACTATGGCGACTAGATAACGGATAAACTTATATACAATGTGAGCGGGTTTTAACCGGCACTAATTTAAGGGCTTTTAATTCATCAAATTTTACCATCTTGGAATTTTATCGAAGCATGCAGCGAGCATGACCGTGACGTCATTGGCACGGACATGCTCACTGTTTCGATTCATATTTTGACAGTTTCATGTCGATAAATGGCTATATCATATTGTGTTTTGTTGATCATGCTAGCTAGGCTAGTGAGTATTTTTCCGTAAAGAAAATATTATTATAGAATTAACGAACATCCTCCTCGTCATGCAAGTTGGTACATTATAATGGTAGTTAAGTAATGCCTTAATATGTCCCACTGCAGGGCACAGACCTCAACTATGAGGTGGCTTAGAGCCATACTCCACCACGCGGGCCCAGTGCGGATTGGTGGAGGAGTGCTGTTAGGCCAGTGACTGAACCTTACTGTCAGGTGTAATCAAGCCGCCATAAGGCCTCTGACTAGGCGTCACGACTTATATCAAGCGATATCAGCCGGGACCAACTTTTAACGTGCCTTCCGAAGCACGGAGATGCTCGTGATAAATGTCACTAAATATGGTCGGAATGGTCACCCATCTACTCACAACCGCGGCGTTGATTGCTTAACTTTAGTAATCGACACTAAAGCGCTGCCGCTACTGAGCTACGAGCACCTTTATTATGGTAACTAATTTTATTATTTATGACGTACACACACAACGAATAATCTACTATATTGTCAAAACGCCAAAATATTCCAGCTCAAATGGAACCAACTTGTACTGTGACTTGATTACTAACTTATTTGGCTTCAAGAGAAAATTAGTTTTCTATCAAACATCGACACTACAGCCACGTGAACGTTAACTTTAACTCAAGGTTTTATAAGTAGAAAATTAATTAATTTTAGTTTATATCATTGAGGCTGTGCAATTTTAAATTATGTTTGAACTACTTCTTCTTCTACTTACACCTGCTTTATCGGTAAACTGGTATATTCCAGTCCTACCATTAAGCTGTTGTGAAGCAAATTTCCAATAAAATATTCCGAGTCAGGGCCTACGCCTGAATCACTTAATGTAGGATAGTTTACCCCAAAACAATGGTCGAAATCAATTAAAAATTATTTATTTGCTTTAAATAGGTGGTAACACAGTTGATAGACGAATATATTTTATAAGTTCTATCTAGACATAGGTGTCAATAGTACCTAATCTACAAACCAATACTTATACTTTTCATACCTAAACAAACATACTCTGTACTCTAAAAACGCTCTAAAAATACTATAAAATAAAATGCAATATTATGCCATCTATTGCGATCCAAAAAAGCACTTGCTCACGGATTCTTGTGACATACCCAGTACTTACTACAATACCAAGTGAGGAAATAAAGGAGATGTCGCACAGTGCAGTCTAATATCAGTAGTGACACCATCTTGAGGAGTAACTGACTAATAATAACACTTTTACTGGCATTTAGAGCCATATGTATCATTTTCTTAAAACAGCCACCGTATTCGAATCGCCGGCACGTATCATAATCAAATTATTTTGACTATTTCTGATACGTAAATTGAATACAATACAAGATAAGGCCTGTTTTATCTCAAATCGGTTGTTATCCAATTATATTACGAATGGAGATTACTACACCTTTACGATACGTATAGCGTTTGATCTATTTATTTTGACTAATGGTACTAATCTCATACACAAATAATACAACTACAAGGTTATACAATATTCGTATCACTGTATCACTAAGCAAGTGATACATAAGTCGACCTGGCTTAACGTGTACCTATATTTGACCCCAAGAAAACGTCACGTGTTACTAATCTGAATGAGAGTCGATCTGTATATAAGAGCAGTACAATAATTATAACTAATAATCTAAGGTCTTAGGTGAATTTACCTCTTCAGGACTGCTTACTTAGCAATACAGTGACACGTTCCGTCCATCTCGCAAACGAGACGGCCAATAACTTGGCATCGTTACCTTTTTACTATCTCTTTAAGACACAGTATAGACACTCGTTCTAGGTCATTTTCCACAAAGCGTGTGCATGTTTTATCAAACGCATGATCTAAACCGTAATACCTGAGTGTGAATAGAAAACTTTACAAATACCAAATTCTAATAGATCCAATATATTATTAGATCTATTAGATGCATCTAATAGATCTAATAATATATCGGATCAATTAAGAGTGTATTGTTCAATATCGTTGATACACATACGCATATATTTATACACTTATAAATGTGTATAGTAACAGAAAAAAATACAATACAATATTTATATAATTTATTCTTTATTACTGATTCTAGAAAATATATTTCTGTTCTTATCTCCTCGTAATAAAAACGTATAGAAAGGTAGATCTGAACAAATCGTTTTTATTCCAAACACAAGATCATTACTAAGCGGAAATTGTAAGGAAAATTACTACATGTTCATTATTCACATGATTGCTGTAGCAATATCTATTATTAATTTGTTTCATTTCTTTATAAGTCGAAACGCTTGTTTCTACTTTATTATACGGAACTTGCTGGTGTCCAAATTATTAAGTAAACCTACTGATTATAGCCACACTGGGTCTGCGAGAGACACATCACGTCGGCGACAGTTAAAAAAATTACCCCAGTAAATTGGAGAACGCTTCAAACAAGTTATTTTTGTGAGTGCACACATGCCCCGACTTGCTAAGTGTTTGAAGCCAACTGCGGTTACGCGATGACTTGGTGTACACAAGGAATTTATATGTTCTATGTTAACTACGTACAACTCGAACGAGCTCTTGTCCGTAAATCTGTGCCAAGAGAGAGGTACCACGCGAACGCGCTATCTCGTTCTAACAAGAGAGTGAGATTGAGAAAGTGAGTTTTCAGTTGATGAGAGTATCTGAATGCAGCAATAAAAAAAAGAATACTGCTTCTTATTCAGGTATTAACTTAAACAAGCTGTTGTAAGTGTAAGTAATTGTGTAAATAAAACTGAACTGTATTCGATCTCTTTTGACTCCTGCAGTCCTATAATAAGCACCTACCAAATATTCTCCTGGCGTCTTTCTTCTCAACACAAGTTATTCTGTCAAAACAGCTTTATTAATAAAAATTAGTAATATTAAAAACAAGCGTCGTGAGCATTGCTTATAAATAGATATTTGAGAAAACTACAGTCCAGTGCCTCGGTGTAACTTTGGTACTACATATCGGTTGGTGATGAGCAGAAACCGAGCAACAAACTTACCTGACAAACCTTTGTCAGCCTGATTTTAAAGTACAGTTCGAGCTAGGCAGGTTATAAAGTCCATGTTTGTACTCTTGTCGTTTAAATAAACGTTTACCTTATATATATACAATTTTTTCACAAGGATTGATTAATTTTGAACTTGTGAACAGGTACTTCGACAAGAGTATGTGGTTCTTTATTGGAAACTTTTAAGATGTATCCAAAAATGAAATACCAAATTTGCGTAATCTGAAGCTCGAAATGTCATTTTTTTATTTTTAGTATTTGAATTATACGAATCACCTAATTATAATAAACACCTAGTATAATTTTACGCTTTGATTTAATTAACGTTGTAGCGGTTGTCGTCCCTAGTCCTATTCACAACCTGAAGCAATGTCACCCTAACATTCTGATTTGGGGTCCTTGTTAGAAAGGAAAAGACGGTACATAACAGGCCCTCTCTTTCAGACTGGGTTTTCAACTTGTTTACATCAATGAAATAATATGCTTTATTGCTAAGACTAAAAAGTATTGTAACTTACATCAGGATACATAAAGTTGATTTCAAAAAAAAAGATAAAACCAATATAATATTGTTTTTCAACACAGTTGCTCGTAAATTGACTCTTATAACACCGTTTTTAGTTTCATAATTCATCATACTACGCACTTGTGCTGTAATAACATTATCGTACTAGTGCGGTAATATAAACTTTTTTTTTTTAAATCCAGCAAAAAGTTATGTCTAAGAACATTGAATATTTTACCAATATTAAATTTTAGGGTTAAGATGACAAATAAAAATCATTTTATCAAATTGTGTATTAATAAACACAAACTAACTAAACTATTATTTTTAGAAACAATAATTTATAGTATATTTTATTTTTTAAATTGCTGCTACTCGGCTGAACAGCCAGTTTTTACCTGTGCCATTAGAGAACCTGCACGCGCATCGAAATTGCGGCGCGCGAAAAAAACAAAACTTACGTGCTATTTTCCATTATTATTTGGTAAAGTTGTTGCTGTGTGGTTAATTACTATCAAAAATGTCTACTTTAAATAGTAAAGACGAGTAAAATGTTATTCAACCCCGTCGGAAATACTTATCGAGGCACGAAACGCGAGTGATAGCCTGTTGCCGCCAAAATGCATAGAAAAACAGCAAAAACACCAAGTCATATTCGGAGAAGGTATTTTAGATTTAAGTTTGTTTTTTCCTCGCAATTGTGTTGAAAAACGTCGTATGCAACTCGTGTGCATTGATCATTATGACACTCGGCTTCCTTACCGCGCTCGCCTGCGGCTCGCGCTTATAATAATGCCTCGTGTATGATGACCAACGTAGCACACTTGTATCATAATGTACTATTAATACATTGTACAGAATTAAATCAAAATACATTTTACTTCTCCACTTTACAGCTGTACGAAGAGTTAATGTACAAAATCAAAAACTGTCACGCCACTCTTACGTGCTGTTAGTTTTAGAACCAAGCCTGAAAATGCTGATTTTGTATTTTTTCTGGTATTGTTGCTCCGTGATATTGTTATTACTATCACATTTCATACTAGCATTATTTTAAAAGTATTGTGTCTGAACATAAGGTACTTTTAACACGGTATAACGTACAAGATTTAGTTTTTTATGCTATGATATAACAGATATTTATATAATGCATTCGTTAACTATTATTTTGTATTATATTCCCTTGTTCATTCAGTGGTTCCCAACCCTATTTGTTAGGGTATATACAGTCGTCCGTTCACTATTATTGTTTACTAAATAAGACAAAGATAAACAGACTTTGGTAAGTTTTTCTGCTAAAAATTGTTATACTGCCAACGAAAATGCCTCATGGCATAAAATCCACCATCAGAGCAAACTGTTTTGTTTTCATAGATACTTAGCAAAAAACAATAACTCCATCTATCTTATCAAATCGGAAATAATATCCATACGAGCACTTATACAGGGTCAAACTTTAAGCTGCTCAAACAGAACCAGTTTCACTTAAACAAGTTCGTGTGCTTCAAACCAGATGGCATGCACTGGCCGGTCAGTCACTGCCTAAAAACATTCGTACCTATTAACATGTCTGGTCAACGCCATATATCGTAGGTTTTGTACATATTAAAAACGAATAGATGTCACTACAAGGCTCGTTAGGATTGGGCTTGATATCAATGAACGATAACTCTTGATAAAAACGTTATCAAAACACTTTTTTAACACTTTTGTTTTGTAAAAATGAAATGTTAATAGAATTTTTACATTTATTTCAAAACAAATCATTTTAACTAAAATTTAAAACAATTACGGAATAATGCCATCTACCGGTTTTAACTTAAACTATCTTTTATGGAAACGCAACATCAGCTATTGGATTGAAAAAAACTAAACACGGCATTTATGTTGATTATAGAGGTAATATGCGTTTCGTATTATTTTATCAAATAATTTGAAAAAATAAATAAAGGAAAACCAAATTTTAAAATGTAAGTATATTTTTTAAATGAGTAATTATATACTCTCTGGTAATTAACGGTCAAAAGCAAGAAGCTTCAAAATAATGTAGCTTTTCGACAACTGTCAAATATTTGTTTGTAGGGCTACCAGTGTGAGTATTGTAGTTTTATAATATGGGGATTTGTTTTAATATTTGGGAAGGAATTTTTAGGAGAAAAATATGGATTACTAATGTTTAGCCAAAAACGTTTCCCAAAATATCACAACCCAACTATTTTACACAAATTTTCATTTGGCAAAAAACATTTGTCAAAACAACTCACCGCAATTTTTTAGTTAGCAAATCTGCTTTTGGGATATTATTGTTTAACAAATAATTGTTTGTCATAATTCATTTAATCAAATGTTTCATTTGGCACAAATTTCTCTTTGCAAAATATTGCATGGCATACGATTTACAAGCTTACTCTCTAACTAACTAACTTTAAACTAACTTTGAAAATATCATGCTGCATCGACTTTTGTTTTACCTAAGGTAAAAAAATAGTTAAAATGGCTAAATGGCTTTAAGCGATTTTTCTTTGATCCCAAAAGCAATAATTTTTGGAATAAATTCTTAAGGTTTATCTAAAAAAAGACAATTTGGTAAACCCTGTTCCAATTTTTTTTATCAACTTTGATAAACAATAAAATTTATTTAAAGGCATTTGTGTGTCACGCACGTCCAAAGGTCACGTCTAAATGACGTATATATGTCATAAACGGTCGTTTCAAGCTAGAACCTAATTAGTAATTTCGTTATGTATTGTCAAGTATCGATGCCCAAAGTGCTAAGAATTCGGACTAATATTCCATGGGCGCGACTTCGAATCTAAGTCGGTGACAATATTTTTTTGAAATCCAGACTTGTATAAAAATTGTTTATTCACATTTAAAACCATTTTTTATAACTCAACTCAGTACTGAACCTTTGATTATAATTTTTTTACATAATATTCATAAAATAAATAACAAATAGAAAATGGGTCCCAGCTCGCCGTCATCAGTTTTCATAAAAATTAGGATCATACCTAGGTACTCTAGTGAAATCAGCAACCGACTAAAATCAAGATAAATATAGTACTTAATATCTTTAAAAAGTTATGGATGCGCATAAAAAGTTATTCAAGATAATATAACAACTTGAAAAAAAAGACCGCATCATGTGGGATCCGAACCCATATCTCATAGAAACTACGAGCGAGTGCCTTTTCAACTAAGCTACGAGGACGTTAGAACGATTTTTGAAATTTGTCAAGTGTTAGTTTATATTTTTTGACAGAGTGTGCAAACAATTGTAAACCTTATGGTGGTTTGGCATTCTCTGACGGACCGAAACAGAAATTAATGTAAATAAATGTTCTATTTTGACGTAGTATAATTCTTTCTCTATGGTTCTATGAATTATGGGCAAGTTATCTATCATTGCGCAGATAGTGCCATCTAGTCAGAGAGGGAAACAAACGATGGCGTAGTTATATTTTAGTTCCATTCACTCACCACCTTCGCTGTCTTTCGCGCGAGTTAAGGTGAAAATTTTCAAAGTACCGAGACTGTCCCTCTGTTTTACGTAGTATTATTCTTTCTCTGTGCTATTAATAAAGAATTTCTATTGTCTCTCGCAGTACATTATACCTCAATGGTCTCTCGTGTGCTTGATAGTGTTGCCGAATGGTTAATAGTTTGCCTATCGATGGACCATAAATATTAGGTTGGGGAAAAAGTCTTTTCACATTATAGTATGTATGAACTTGTAATAAAATCTCTTTGGCTGTACTTTTTGTATCTGGCTGGTTTTGGTATCATTAAAAGTTTTAATTTTATGGATGATAATACCAAATTCAGATTAGGAAAATCGAGTAGTAGTTCAAGCTCCGGACTACGAAGCTTGACAGTTGCGGGTTCGAAACCCGCAAAAACAAATGTTTGTGTGATGAGCACGAGCATTTGTACCTAAGTCATTGATGTTTATAAACGTATTTAAGAATGTTTATCCGTTATCTAGTCGCCATAGTACAAGCTTTGCTTAGTTTGGGGCTAGATAATTGGTGTGATCGTGGAAACAATTTATTTATTTATTGACTTGATGCGGCAAGTGGTAGTAGCATACATAAATGCCTTAGACTAGTCGACAACTTTAACACATTGCTGGACAGTAAACGCCTTTAGGCGTCATAACAATACCACTTATATTTTTTCTGGACTATGGAGTACTGTCCACCAATGTGTTATAGACCGCAGTTAATTTTTAACTTGAAATGCTCAAGATGTATGACCCGCTGTGACGTTTTCAAGGTCTATGTCCAGCACTGGATGTCAAATGATGATCTTCTTCTTCTTTGCGTGTCGACACACTCGGGCTTTTATACATGTAAGTACCAAAACTCAGCCACCGATATAGCGCTATCGGTGGCCTTGTTAAGATCCTCACTGATGCAGGTGTAGGGACACGCAGGGCATGACAGGAGACGTGCCTTTGTCTGGGGTAAATGCCATATAGACATGCGCTCTCCAAGTTGTAACCCCACTTGTGCATGTTCTCCTTGCTTCGGCCTACTTGGGTCCGTAGTCTATTTAGTTAGGGACTTCCAGGTTGCCCAAGGTAGATTATGCCTAGGGGACAGTTGCTCTGATAGCTATATATTCGGGTCTAATAGTAATTAAATATTAGGTTGGGGAAAAAGTCTTTTCGCATTATATTATGTATGACCTTGTTAGAAGGATCGACAAGAACGTGCGAAAAAGGTCGTGGTCAAAGGCCGGTCAGGCTTCACAGACTGTGGCGAAACCCAGGTTAACTCGCAACAAGGTGATGCTGTGTGTGTGTGGTGGAAGGATTGGAAGGGCATTATTCATTATGAGCTGTTACCACCAGGCAGGACCATCGATTCTGAAGTCTACTGCGAACAACTGATGAGATTAAAGCAAGAAGTGTATGTCTATTTCTTTGGCACGCCCTACAGCCTAAACCGCTTAACGAATATTAAAGTATAATATTTTAATAGATTCGTCTCAATTGTGGGAGTGACAAGGGGTATGTTATTTCTCGCAAATCCCGCGGGAACTGACTTACGCGGGAAAAACGGATCCGCAATACTGATAAACCGATTTTGAAAGTTTCTTTTATTAATAAGGGTCACATATTTTCAGTGCTAATAGTCAATACTTTATTTTCCAAAATTCCTGCGGAAACAGGCAAAAAAATTCACTAAAAAAAATAGGAAGAAAAAAACCCGTTTAATGGATTTCAACAAATGATATGTCATAAGATTTGTCTCAGTTGTAGGAGTGACATAGGCTATGTTATTACCCGAAATTCCTATTGGTACGTGAATTAAACGGGAAAAACCGATTTTAGTAGCGCGAGCACGAATATTTGAAGTATTCGTAACGTAAACGTATCGAGTCTACTACGCGATTACGCAGTAAAACGTTAGTAGGCAGCACGAAGCACTTTCGTCGTCGTATCGTAAGCTCGAAGCTCGTGGGACCACCTGAGGTCGATGATTTTTTTCAAGTGTTATTTATCTTCAATTAAAACCTTGCATGGAATTGCTAAAAACAAAAATTTACACTGAAAATATTTATAAAAACTTAGTTCCGACGCAAATTTTCTCACCGACAAATCTTAGGTGACAAAACATTCGTAAGTTCACGATAGCCAGCTATCGTCAGTCACGATACTATACGTCAAAAAAAGGTTTGTGCTCGCAAAGTTAGTTGACATTAACGTTACGATTACCGTACGCTTACTTTACGATACGAAATTCATTCGTGCTGCCAAATTTAGTTTGCTTTACGTCCAGTAGAGGCGCTGTCAGATTCTCATACAAATGGTTTACGTTAACGATACGAATACTTTGACGCAAATTATTCGTGCTTGCGCTACAGATAATACTTACTCGAGTTAAACCCTTTTTTTTAATGAAGAGTTACAAATAGGTAAGGCCTGATAGTTTATTGAAAACTACAAACTAAAAAGTCAAAAATAAAATAAATTAATTTAAAAAATCAAAAAACCCGACAGCGTAAACAGTGAACTTAAAAGATGAAAACAAGATTTAAAGAATCAACTTGCGGTCGGAGGCATCAAATCCATTAGCAGCATAAATGCACTGCGTGTAATTTAAATCCATTATATTAAGTAAGTAACATAGACTTGATGCCTCAAACTGCAAATTGATTCTTTAAATCTTGTTTTCATCATTTAAGTTCACTGTTTACGCTGTCGGGTTTTTTGATTTACATAATTAATTAATTTTATTCTGTTGCAGGAAGTTACACCATAAGACTTGGTATTAAAATAATTTCTTCTTTATCACAATACTCAACACAACACCTCTTTATACAAGCAACGTTCGAATTCACAGAAAATTAGAATAAATTAATAATTAATTTAATTTCGTATTGCAAACTCGGGTGTATTGTATATTGATTTCCACTTGATATCTCGACACGGTCCTAATGAAAAATGTCTTGTCGTACATTCAGTAGCGCGAGCACGAATAACTTGCGTCAAAGTATTCGTATCGTTAACGTAAACCATTTGTATGAAAATCTGACAGCGCCTCTATCGGACGTAAAGCAAACTAAATTTGGCAGCACGAATGAATTTCGTATCGTTAAGTAAGCGTACGGTAATCGTAACGTTAAATGTCAACTAACTTTGCGAGCACAAACCTTTTTTTGACGTATAGTATCGTTACTGACGATAGCTGGCTATCGTGAACTTACGAATGTTTTGTCATCTAAGATTTGTCGGTGAGAAAACTTGCGTCGGAACTAAGTTTTTATAAAAATATTTCCAGTGCGTGTTTTGAATGCTTATTTTTACTAAAAATAAGTTACGAACGCGTAAAGTTAAACTTAGTACATTGTTTTTTTATTTCGCATCGATATTAATTGATTGATTAATGATATTGGACAACATTTAACAACATAATACAAATAACATAAACAAATACATATTTGCTCCATATTTAAAGCTCTAATCCTACGCTTAGTAGTTAAAGCACTTGTATTATAAAAATAAGTAACAACGATGGTACCACATCACCCAGACTCGAGACAATATAGAAAAGATCGTTTTCTATATTGACCATACCGGGAATCGAACCCGGGACATCTCAGATGGCGACGCAAAGTCTAGCGTTCTCACCTTTCGGATACGGAGGTCATCGAATATAAACCAGAAATGAGAGGAACTAGGTAAATTGTAATTCTTAACAAGTACCCTACCTTTAAGTGATAACGTTTTTCTATTAAAATTAACACATATTTTTTAGATAAACTTTTTAAACTACTTGGAATTTTATTTTAAATTTATTTAAAAAAAAATATATTTTCACATAAAAGATAGTTTAAAATCATTAGGTAGATATTTAACTCAGCATAACAAATCCACTAAGATTTGTAATATCTAACTAAAGTTAGGTTAAGTTTACGGTGATCAACTTAATAAACAATTCTGTAAACAAAAAGTTATAAGTAGGTAGGTAGTAGTAAAGATAGAGAGAAGATTATTAGGCTGCCCTTTGGTGGGTACCTACTTGCAACAAAGACACAAAATAATAGGGCAACTACATACTGTTTTTAATCCGCATTATAATCATAAACATATTGAAGACAACTAAGGTAATGTATATACTTTAGTCTTTGAATATTTCATATTCTCAATAATTTAGAGTACAACTCAAGTTACAAGGAAATAAGTTGTAGATATAAATATCACAAACTATTGGTTAATAAGAAAAGATCTTAGTCTTTCACTCCACGTATTTTTCTATAAATTCTACCATAATTGTCATTTGCCGAATTTACGTGTAGTTTTCTTTTTACTTGTCTTCATTAATTAAATAAAAATATTATATTTCCGAAACCAATTTGTTGAACTTGCTTATTCTTTGTCTGACAATTTAGTAGTCCGTTCGGGAATCAAAACATCTAGGTAGATAACATTTTCTTTAAAATTGTAGGGATCGATCAATAATTGCATTAATTGATCTTAATAAAAACAAATATAATGAATACCATTTTATTTCTATTGTCTCCTTTACGATTTAACACCGATACCGTAATTTATTTTACTTATTTTAATTTATTATCCCGCTCCATGTTTTTTCAAACGCATCATTCGTTCATTATTCCTGAATTTGCTCATTCCCTACTTACGTTAGGATGACGTCACTTGCGTTGGCCTATCGAGCTTACGATACGACGACGAAAGTGCTTCGTGCTGCCTACTAACGTTTTACTGCGTAATCGTGTAAATAAATAAATAAATAAATTCGTAACGTAAACGTATCGAGTTTACTACGCGATTACGCAGTAAAACGTTAGTAGGCAGCACGAAGCACTTTCGTCGTCGTATCGTAAGCTCGATAGGCCAACGCAAGTGACGTCATCCTAACGTAAATAGGGATTGAGCAAACTCAGGAATAATGAACGAACGATATGTTTGGAAACAACATGAAGCGAGATAATAAATAAAAATTAGTAAAATAAATTATGTTATTGGTGTTAAATCATAAAGAAGGCAATAAAAAATAAAATGGTATTCATTATATTTATTTTTATATAAGATGAGTTAATGCAATTATTGGTCTTTCATTACAATTTTAAAGAAAATGTTATCCGCCTAGATGTTTTGATTTCCGAACGGACTACTAGATTGTCAGACAAAGTTTAAGCAAGTATACAACAAATTGGATTTGAAAATATAAATATTATTAAATAATGAGGACAAGTAATAATACAACTACGTAGATTCGGCAAATAACAATTATGACAGAATCTATAGCAAAGTAGTACCTACGTGGAGTGAAAAACTAAGATCTTGTGTTATTAACCAATAGTTTGTGATATTTATTTTCCAGTGATTTGAGTTGTAATATAACTTATTGAGAATATAAAATTGTCAAAGAATAAAGTACATTACCTTAGTTCTCTTCTATGTGGTTATGATTATTGTTATGTAAATTAAAGACTGCG
Source organism: Anania fuscalis (assembly GCA_950371115.1). NCBI lineage: Eukaryota > Metazoa > Arthropoda > Insecta > Lepidoptera > Crambidae > Anania > Anania fuscalis. The sequence goes on from OX493324.1 coordinate 29,686,069, forward strand.
CAGTATGTATGTAGTTGTCCTATTATTTTGTGTCTTTGTTGCAAATAGGTACCTACCAACGGCCCAGCTTAACAATTTTCTCTCCATCTTTACTACGAACCTACATATTAGAGATGGGTTATACTAGGTAAATTTGATACTAGGTGCATCTATTCCTAGTATTTATTAATACTCGATCCAAATACCTATTCCACCTAGTACGTAGTAATTTAGCATACTTGACGCGACTAGTGCGGACTAATCCACGTAATATGACTTTAAAATACAATTTTCTTTGAAAAGGTTCAACCGTAGTATGAATAATGCAATTTTAAAATTGAATAATAATGTTTTTGCTGGCTGTTGATTAATTGATATCCTCCCTTCATACTTCAACAGGCTTAGGACTGTCAACTTAAAAATTGGCATATTTAAAAGATATCAATTTTATAAAAATATAACAAGGTGTGAGCTGGATGAGAGAGAACAAAAATTAAAGTATTCAAAACCTTACCTGTGTACTAATAGAGTTTAAATTACGTAATGCATCAAACACCTATTCCTATCTCACACCTGCCTGTACAGTCGTACATTTACATAAATATGGTTTGACTATGTTTGTGAGCGTTTGCTTCGTCGCGTTAAAATTTGTTTGGTCAGACAGAGACGGAGTGAATCTCTACGTTCGCATATAAGCTTAGCGATAAATACTCGGTGCGCGTAATACACGACTACGGATTACGCAATAATAACCTCTATTACTTTGATGGTAGGGTCGGAAATTGTGTAATTTATACAATACTAGGTGGATCAAGTATTTAAAAAATTGGAAAAGGTGCCGCTTAGTACTGTAAAATACCTAGTGTGTGGATCTGTTCTAGTAAATACGTCTCATCTCTACTACATATTATAACTTTTTATTTAAATAATTGTTTATTATGTTAATTACTGTAAACTTAATAACTTTAGTTCGATTTTACAAATCTTAGTGGATTTGCTATGCTAAGATAAATATCTACTTAATGATTTTTGAAATATATTTAATGTGATAGTAAATTGTATTTTTTAAAATAAATTTGAATAAAAAAACCGGCCAAGTGCGAGTCGGAATCGCGCACGAAGGGTTCCGCACCATTATTTATAAAAACGAACAAGAAAGTCACGTTTGTAGTATGGGGGCCCCCTTAAATATTTATTTTATTCTGTTTTTTAGTATTTCTTATTATAGCGGCATCAGAAATACATCATCTGTAAAAATTCCAACTGTCTAACTATCACGGTTCATGAGATACAGCCTGGTGACAGACGGACAGACGGACAGACAGACAGACCGACAGACCGACAGACAGACCGACAGACCGATAGACAGACCGACAGACCGACAGACACACCGACAGACCGACAGACAGACCGACAGCGGAGCCTCAGTAATAGGGTCCCGTTTTATCCTTTGGGTACGGAAGCCTAAAAACAAGTTGTTTATAATGTTAATCTGATAAATATGTGTTAATTTTAATAGAAAAACTTTATCACTTAAAGAGAAGGTACTTGTTTAGAATTAATTCATCGTAGATCCCATCGTAGATCCATCTATGCTCTGGAGCAAGATTGGGGTCAAGAGTAAGCCCTCTCAAACAAAAAAAAAAAACTTAATGTACCTAGTTCCTCTCTTTTCATAATTATTTATATTCGACGACCTCCGTATCCGAGAGGCGAGCACGCTGGACTTGGCATCGCCATCTGTGATGTCCTGGGTTCGATTCCCGGTCGGGTCAATATAGAAAACGATCTTTTCTATAATGTCTCGGGTCTGGGTGTTGTGGTACTTTCGTCGTTTCATATTTTTATAATACAAGTGCTTTAGCTAATTAGGTTACCATTATATGGAGCAAAAATTATGTGAATTATGTGATGTCCTATATTTGTATTGTCCAATATTATTTATCAATCAATAAATATTGATGCATAATAATAAAACAATTTACTACGTTTAACTTTACGCGTTCCTAACATTGTTTTCAGTAAAAATAAGCCTTTATAACAACACACTGAAAATATTTTATAAAAACTTAGTTCCGACGCAAATTTTCTCACCGACAAATCTTAGGTGACAAAACATTCGTAAGTTCACGATAGCCAGCTATCGTCAGTCACGATACTATACGTCAAAAAAAGGTTTGTGCTCGCAAAGTTAGTTGACATTAACGTTACGATTACCGTACGCTTACTTTACGATACGAAATTCATTCGTGCTGCCAAATTTAGTTTGCTTTACGTCCGATAGAGGCGCTGTCAGATTCTCATACAAATGGTTTACGTTAACGATACGAATACTTTGACGCAAATTATTCGTGCTCGCGCTACAGGTCAACAAAGTGATCCATTAAGGGTTCCGTTTAACTTTTTAAGGAACATTGAAAAGTAGGGAATCTTTTTATATAAAATAAGTTTAATAAAAAACTAAAAACCGACTTCAAAATGAAACTAAAAAGCGAAAAATAATATTGACTCAAACATACCTAATCAGTTCTTTTTGGAGTCGGTGCCAGCCATCGAGAGTTAAAATGTGTTCATTCGCACCGACTCCAAAAAGAACTGATTAGGTATGTTTGTCAATATTATTTTTCGCTTTTTAGTTTTTTTTGAAGTCGGTTTTTAGTTTTTTATTAAACTTATTTTATTTCACAATTTTAAGTGTTAAGTCCTCTATTTTTCCCCTCATGACTCCGCCAAAAATGACTTTACAGCAAAGTGACCTAGACAAATGTTGTTCTTCTGTGGAACACCCACCCAATGGTATCATAAAAATAGGGTGCTATTAATGATCAATTTTTTGACGAAATTTATTACAAGTCCCAGACGCCTTTAAAAAAAGCTTCAATTTTCACCTTCCAACTCCGCCAAAAATGACTTAACAGCAAAGTAACCTTAGCTAATGTTGGTCCTCTATGGACCCCCCATCGAATGGTATGATAAGAATAAGGTGTTATATTGGGTCAATATTTTGACGAAAATTTGTAAGTCTTAAGGGAAGGTTTTTCCTACACTCCAACTAGAACGGCGGCTATTTTGGTGTCGCAACCGTAGGATAAGGTCTTGCATTAAATACCAAGTCAATTTAAGAAAGGAACTTTTAATTTTTTTTTCGTTACTGGGTGTGCGGGTACGCCCTCAGTAAATAAAAATTAGCGGTCTGGTACCTCATGAGCTCCACGTCTGCTCAACACACTGCGAAATACGTTCTGTCGACAAAAAGCAGTATTATCTTCTAACTCCTATCCGTTAAGGAGTTCTGTGGCTTCCATCATCAGGTCAGCAACATGACATGATGATTACCAGACCCACAAATCAGCATTGAGTCAGAAAATATATGCAAAACATTATGGGTGCCTATAAAAATTGAGGGTTGCCCTTGATTTCCCAAGGATCCCATCATCAGAATCTGACTTGGTGTAAATGGGACCACTTCGGGAGTATACCCTTTCAAACTAAAAAATAAATTTTGAAATCGGTCCATAATTGACGGCGTAATCGCGTGACAAACATACAAAAAAAAAACAACATTCAGACGAATTGAGAACCTCCTCCTTTTTTTTGAAGTCGGTTAAAAATAGGTGCAGTCTCTATAAGCTGAGTTGGTTTGATCCCGCTACCTTCAAACCGTAACGTTACTCTAAAGAAGCACCAAATGTTTGATAAAGATTATCTTGATAACAAACGAAGCATGTTAAACTGTATTATTATTATCATAAAATGAATATGCATCGTATAGAAAATGAATAATTTTTGAATCATACACAAAGTTGCTATGAATAATTGATGTCTGCTGATAGCTTTATCTGATAAGATAAAACAAATTTGCCGTAAAAGGACTCAAATGAAACAAATCGTTTTATCTGCAAGTTCAAAGATAATAATGTTTATGTATTTTTGGAAGCTTAATGGCTTATTACAAATTGAGTTACCTAAAAACGTAAACTAGAACAAAGAAGCAAGCTGACAATTCTGCCAACATCCACTAGTTAACGTTTCCCACTCAGTCTTAACCATGTTTTAATATAATTTAACAGCGATTAATAATAAATTATACAATAATCGTGAATTCTGATTTGAATGAAACTATTCATAAATAGCTCTTGTCGCAGTGATCTGCCGGTCGATTCTCTAAGAAAAACGCAACGGACTCGCTCTAAAACTCGACTTAGCCGTACAAACGAACATAGCTTCTATCTTGTTAGTAAGAAGGTTCATATTATTCATCGTTGATGAGCGAGTGCAGCGACGAAGTGAGCACGGTTTTGTTTACAGAATCGACAGGCAGGAATGAAATTTTGTCATTAAAATACCATGGTGTCGCCACCGGTCGTGTCACCAACGAAATGTGTACAGTTGTATGGAGGTTATTTGACCAATAACCAAGAGCCAAGTTGATACCAGGCCTGGTATCAACTTGGTCACGCAACCAAGTTGTAGCCGGGCGACTGAATCACTCGCTGGTGGTGCAACCTTAATATGTAGGTATCAAGCTATTTGCCATGTCACTCACACTGCCACCAGTTGCGCTACCAAGGATGCCCATCCTTCCCACTTAAATCAACACTGCGTCCACGACGTCGTTGGCACCGCACGTCACGTGTACAATATTTATTAATTGTTTTATTGATCGCATACACTACGATGTCGCAGATTTAAGTCATTTTTATACTGAAAGATTTATAAGAACTCTTACCTCTTTGACTTCCATTTTGAGATTGATTACCCTAGTGTTTTTTTTTGTGTTTCTCGCTTGGTAGGTAATACAAAAAGTAGAACACTTCTTAAAACCACGTTATCAGCAGCTACTGTATACGTCAACTTTTTAATGTACACAATATCGAAATCGAAAAAAAGGTAGCTCCATACAAAACACGATACCTCGACGATAAAATAAAACGTCCGGTACATTTTATAATTATGTTTTCAATAAAAGCAGCTGATCACTTGGTTTTACGAAGAGAATTCATCGCACATCCTAAATGTTACTTTTTTATCCATATATTAGCCGCATAACCAAGATCAGTCTTGGGCTTATTTGAAAACGATGACGCATTAGAGTGGGTGTGAGGTGCTATCGTAGCCTAGTGGCGGCAGCGCTATGGTATCGATTACTAAAGTTAAGCAACCAACGCCGCGGCTGTGAATAGATGTGTGACTATTCCGACCATATTGGTATAATAACCATATTAGTGACATTTATCACGACGCTTGATTTCATCTGACAGTAAGGTTTAGTCATTGACCTTACAACACCCCTCCGCCAACCCGCGGTGAGGTGAAGCCTGTACCCAGAGTGGGACGTACTTTCACTCTTACTAGAAAGTGACATGGTTACTTACAGCAAGACCTCTCTTTCTCGACACTGGGTTGTAGTTGTTGGAAACTATCTGCACAGTTGGTATAGCCCCGTCTGGTGAGGATAAGATGGCGGGTCCTCTAGCCTGTTGTGGCAACTGCTTTGGTGTCCCTCTGAACAGGAACATGGCAATACATTTAACTCTGAAAAGAAAGAAAAAAATAAGTGACAAATCCTGTGCAGCTAGGCCGAAACGTCGAGAAAATTTGTTTATAAGCATAGCGAGCACGATGACGCATTATCACCCAGTTGCAGAAACGGACATTAAATTTTTAAAGCGACCTTAAACATTAATGTATCTTTAAAGTGTTACACGAAAAGCATTTGACGCAAATTTTAATGCTGCTTTAACTTTAAAGAACCGAACGTCAAATCAATATTTTTACGTTGCACAAAACCTCATTAGCGCTAAAGGGGCATTAGTTTGACAGTTCGAGGTTATAATTTTTAATGCCTGCTCAAACATCCATTAAACTTGTCATTAGCTGCGCAATCTAACAAACATAGTATCTAGTAAACATTAATTTCACACCTAATATTTCATTTATTATAGTGGATTTCAGTGTGATATATGTAAATAATGTCTCTCTCAAGCCTTTCGTCTTTATCGGATCCCGAGCAATATGTTCCGAGACACGTCGTGTTTTGCTTTCTGCGTCCTCAAAATAATTCAGAAGAAGCATTATAACAAGCCAAGCAGTTGCCTTCGTACACTGACAGGCTTTCAAGATTTAGAATGCTCAGTTTGAAACACAGAAGATTGTTGTTGGACCACATTTTTTTGTTTAAGATTGTGAGGGGTGACCTGGATTGCCCTGGGCTTTTGAAACAACTTGATTTTAATATACCCTACAAAATTCCGAGACAAGGAAGATATGTTCCGTTCAGTACCAAGGGATCCAAAAGCAACCTTGGTCATCACTCTATCATGAACAGGCTTCAACGACAATACAATGGGTTACAGCAGAAAACAGATATAGACATATTTTCTAACACCCTCTCCAAATTCAGAAAACTGGTTGTAGAAGAATGTAACAAGTAAAATTTGGCTTTTTCCATGTCTAAAAGTGACTTCTAATTTCTTTTTTAAAAGTTAAATATAGTTTAACTTTTTACTGTATTAGTGTACGATTTGTTGGTTGCCCTTAATAAATAAATAAATAAACAAAGTCATTGCAACCCGAAATACAGTAGAAAAATGCTTTGGAGTACTAAAACGCTGTTGCCCATGCCTTGAAAAAGGTATTACGCTAAACAAAACATCAACAGTCCTGCAACTAATTGTTGCATGTGTGGTATGCATAATATGTGTAAAGAACTATAGGTGCAACCTCCTATTGACATAGAAATTGATAATGATGGAGATAATTACCATTATCTACTCCAGTACACAGACTGTTCAGACATCTGACCGGGCTGCAATTGTAAATAGTGTTTTATCTTAAATAAATTTGTTCCGTAACTATTTTTAAAATAAACTCACCAACTACTTGTAAATGGTACTCACAACTTATTATTGTTTTATTCATGATTATAAAAATATACTTTATAGAAACATGAAGTTCCTAAACTTATAAATTAAGTTATAAAGGGCCTTTACTTAGAAGCCTATTGTAAATAAAAAACAAAACATTACCCGTATACAAATATTCGATTGCTATCTGAAAATATTATCTTACTGACAAAATTAAAACATTATTATTCAACATTGGATTCAGCTATTTTACTTTATTTTTTAAAATTTCCATCTTTAGATTATATTCCCTTTTCTAAGGCAAAATTTGCAGTCTCTGTATGTGTCAGGATAACAGTTTTCGATTCCCGGTCGAGTCCATGTAGAAAACGACTTTTTCTATATTGTATGCTATTGTGATAGCATTCCATGCCTCTCTCTTCATCTCAATGTATGTACTTGCCCCCCGTTCTTTTGCACTCTACTATGTGCTTATATCTGTAAGATTATAATGATAAAGATCAATATCAAAGTAAAAAAGGAAGGTGAACACAGTTTATAATTATAGATTGGAGTGATTGTGAAATTTATTTATTGGAATACTCACTACCTAGGTACATCACAAGATCCAGTAGTAATGATTTTTGTTTTTGAGTGTAGCTTGCCCCTTAGTTAGTTAGTTAGTTTAGCTGGGAGGTGTCCGCACTTAGCCTCTTGATTGGGCCATTGTGCGTGTTGTGTCCTTCCCCTACTCCAACCAGCCCAAATCATCCCAGAAGTTCAGTAGACCCCTCAGGCTCTTGAAGGCTTCCGAGAGTGATCCTGGTGATTGGAGAATCCGTGCCCGTTGTTCTGTCACGCTCTCGCACTCCATGAGCATGTGCCGCGGCGTTTCCTCTGCCTCCATGCATCCTCTGCATGTGGGGCTGTCTGTTACTCCTATGTGGAATAGGTGCCTGTTTAGTGAACAATGACCGGTTATAGTACCTACAACCTTCCGAAGTTCGTTCCGTTTTAGTCTGATGAGGCTGCGGGCAAGCTTTTTTGATGCTGCCGGAATTGCATCTTTTATTTGCCTGCATCCTACACTGTTCATCCATTCGGTATGGTGTGTTTCTGTGGTTTTTTTCACGCAGCCACGTTTTGATTTGGGCCTGAGGTATAGGCAGTAGTGGTTCCGGTCCATGGACTACTACCTTCGATCCTCTTTTGGCTAATTCGTCTGCGGTGTCATTTCCCAGTGAGTTGCTGTGTCCTTTGATCCATTGCAGAACTACTCTGTTCGTGTTTGCAATGGATTGGAGTGCATTGTGACACTCTAGTATGAGTGCGGAGGTTACGAAATTGTTTTGAAGGGCTTGGAGTACGGATGCACTATCCGAGACAATTTTTATACCAAGATCTCGGACGTCTCTGGCTGCGACCGCCTGTGCCGCTTTGGTTATACCAATGCATTCTGCCTGGAAGATGGAGTTTAACTTGTCTAGTGTGGTCGATATGTTTATGTTTAAATCATTCAAGAAGACGCCGGCTCCGGTACCATGTGCCGTTTTTGAGCCGTCTGTATATATCCTAACTTCATCGACGCCAGAGTTGTCTTTTGGTTCTTCTGCGAGTTGGATATTGTATCTTCGATCGAAGATGTGTTGACACGGAATTCTGTCCATGGGCGCCTCGAGGAGTGGTAATTCCTTTAGGACCTCCTGCAGAACTTTTGAGTGTGTTGTTTCTATGTTTTGTTTCCATAGTCCGTTTGCTCTTAGTCTTAAGGCGGCTAACTGTGCTTCCTCCTGTATGGTGAGATCTAGCGGTCTCAAGTTTAGGAGGAACTCGAGCGCGGCTGATGGGGTGGTTCTCATGCATCCAGTAGTTGCTACGCTTGCTAGTCGCTGTAGACTCTGGAGTTTTGTTTTCACTGTGGTCAGTTGTGTTCTGGGCCACCATACAACTGATCCATAAGTTATAGAAGGTCTGATAACGGATGTGTATAGCCAAAGTGTGATTTTTGGATTAAGACCCCAACTTTTACCAACTAGTCTTCTACATTGACAAAATGCTATACAGGCCTTCTTTATAGCTTGCCCCTTGTTTAAGCATTTGCTGTTGTGCCATTTTAAATGTAGATGAGATAGAGCAGGTAAGTTTCAATACAATACTACAACTCGCACCAAATTCCGCCAATTTCAGATTTTTTCATTTGACAATTTTATTGATTGATTTTGAAATAGGACATTTGACGTTTTCATACGTTTTATTTTTGCAAACCCATTCTTTGACAATGCATGTTCTATGATAAAACACAGTAACAAAACGCAACCATTCACTTACTTCATTCAAAATTATTTTTTTGACTTGCAACATTTAATAACGTAACGTCAGGGTCCCTGCTGAAAATCAGCGTCGTGATATGTCCCTGGCTGTCACGACAAATGCTGAGCGGGGGCCTTTTTGACACATTTTTTTTTATTAATCTTATATCTTTTGTATTCTATGTATGATGTGTGTGTCAAATAAATATTTTTCTATTCTATTCTATTCTATTCTAATATTGTCGGCATTAATTAGTCTTTAGTTAAAGGACCACTAAAGGATGTTTATGTAGTTTTGTGCAACGACTTTAAATCTAATGACCTACTTAGCGGTCATGTCACATTATCTAATGTCGTTTTTAAAGACAGCTTTTTGCAACTGGGTGTATGTGCCAAAATGAAATAAATAAAAATAATTCTCAAAAAGCTTTATTTTTTGCATGGCCAAGCATGGTTGTTGATCACCGCCCATACCTCACAAAATAAAAAAAATAGCAAAAGAATAAGTAACACCCAGTTGCAGAAACAGACTTTAAATTTTTAAAGCGACCTTAAACAATAATGAATCTTTAAAGTGTTGCACGAAAAGCATTTGACGCAAATTATAATGCTCCTTTAACTTTAAAGAACCGAACGTCAAATCAATATGTTTACGTTGCACAAAACCTCATTAGCGCTAAAGGGGCATTAGTTTGACAGTTCGAGGTTATAATTTTTATTGCCTGCTCAAACATCCATTAAACTAGTCATTAGCTGTGCAATCTGTGTAAACATTAATTTCAAACCTAATATTTAGTTTTTTCTAGTGGATTTCAGTTTGATATAGGTAAATAATGCCTCTATGTTCCGAGACGACGTCGTGCTTTCTGCGTCCTCAAAATAATTCAGAAGAAGCATATAACAACAGTCACATTGCAGCCCGAAATACAGTAGAAAGATGCTTTGGGGCACTAAAACGCTGTTGCCTATGAATTAAAAAAGGTATTACGCTAAACAAAACATCAACAGTCCTGCAAGTAATTGTTGCATGTGTGGTATGCATATTAAGTGTATAGAACAAGACGAGGTGCAACCTCCTATTGACATAGAAATTGATAATGATGGAGATGATAACCATTACGTCCACTCGAGTTCACAGACTGTTCAGAAGTCTGTCCGGGCTGCAAATTGTAAATAGTGTTTTCTCATCATTGTGGTGTACGCTAGTACATTATAGCTCAATGTTTCTCATAAATAAAATCGTTGCATAACTATTATTTAAAATTAAAATAAAATGAACTCACCAACTACTCGTAAATGGTACTCACAACTTATTATTGTTTTATTCATGATTATAAAAATATACTTTATAGAAACATGAAATACCTAAACTTATAAATTAAGTTATAAAGGGCCTTTATTTGGCTTCTTAATATTGTAAACAAAAAACGAAACATTACCCTTATACAAGTATTTTATTGGTATCTGAAAATATTATCTTACTGACAAAATTAAAACATTATTATTTAACATTGTATTCGGCTATTTTAACTTTATTTTTTAAAATTGTCATGTTTAGATATGTTCCCTTTTCTTAGGCAAAATTTGCAGTCTTTGTAGGTGTCAGGATAACAGTTTTCGATTCCCGGTCGATTCCATGTAGAAAACGACCTTTTCTATATTGTATGCTATTGTGATAGCATTCCATGCCTCTCTCTTCATCTCATTACTTGCCCCTCGTTCGTTTGCACTCTACTATGTGCTTGTATCTGTAAAATTATAATGATAAAGATCAATATCCAAGTAAAAAAGGAAGGTGAACACAGTAAATTATAAATTGGTGTTATTGTGAGAAACTATTTATTTGAATACTCACTACTTACATCACAAGATCCAGTAGTAATGATTTTTCTTCTTGAGTGTAGTTTGCCCCTTGTTTTAGCATTTGCTGTTGTGCCATTTTAAATGTAGATCAGTTATAGCAGGTAAATATTAACACAATACTGCAACTCGCACCAAATTCCGCCAATTTTAGATTTTTTAATTTGACAATTGATTGATTTATAATTTGACGTTTCCATACGTTTTATTTTTGCAAACCCATTCTTTGACAATGCATGTGCTATTACAAAACACAGTAACAAAACGCAACCATTCACTCACTTCATTCAACATTATTTATTTAACTTGCAACATTTATTAATGTCGGCATTATATAGTCTTTAGTTAAAGGACCACTAAAGGATGTTTATGTAGTTTTGTGCACCGACTTTAAATCTAATGACCTAATTAGCGGTAATGTCACATTAAATAACGTCGTTTTTAAAGACGGCTTTCTGCAACTGGGTATTGTAGTGTAGTTTAAAGTACAACAAAAAAGTTTTAAATGTAATGTGATTTAGAACTTATTTTAGGTTCAATGCTATGACATTTTCAAGGTTAAGTTTAGTACTGGTAGTATCCGTATACTGTTTTGAGCAGTCCCTGGAGGCAAATATAACCTCCATATCGCCAAACATAACTAAATACTCATGTCAATGTAATACGTTAAATTCGTTTTAAGGCTCGATCAAACGGAAACCACAATGGCCCCAAAGGGATCCTTTAACTGTGCCCTAATAAGCCCTAGTTGTCAATTTGCTATATTTAGAGTATTATTTAAAAATATGCTTATCATAATTCCAAGCATTCTATGTACAATATGCCCTAAGAAGTAATTTCAGTTTTTGTATTCATAAAAGTAACTTAATTTATGCTTAATCTTTTAATTAGTAAATGTTAGTTTGTTATTTATTCTAGCCAAATATTAAACGAAAAAATATATTTGATTTTTATATCCAACTGCCAAACGATATTGACTCAGAATCACCTGTCAGCTAGGTAATAGATAAATGCCATTTTGTTGATTACTTAGGGACTATATATGGCTAGTCCATTCATACTTAGACTAGATATAAGACTTACGATACAATTAATGTTTTCTCAAAGTATATTAAACCACTGAACAAAGCAGTTGGACCAGTCTTTCATAAGGACCTCTTCAATGGCTTCATGGAACGCATTCAAGGCTCGTAAAACGTGTGCCTCTAAGTTTGTCTTTAATTTTTGGAAACAAAAAGAAGTCACAGGGTGTGGAATCCGGGCTGTTGTTGAGTTTTTGGGTAATTTTGATTTTTTTAATCTTTATGTATTTTGTGGTGCTGAATCCGAATCAGAGATTTAATAACAAATTTTCGTGACGCAACATTGACTAAACCCCCCAAAAAAGTGAAAAATTACTGCTTTTTTACAGAATTTTGCTTCGAACTCGGATACTATTAACTTTTAGTAATGGCCTGTTCACAGAAATAAAAGTACCCAATTAAAATTATCTACAAATATTACTTTTTTAGTTTTTATTTTAGAAGAACCGTTCGGTCTCAAGTGCAAGTAGAAAATTGGCATATTTCAGCGGTCTCTTGAAGACTTAAATGCTATCAACGCACAGCTCAAACCACTGAATGGATTGCGCTGAAAGGCACACATTTAGCTATTGTTATGTAGGCGTGCGCTAAGAAAGGATTCTACAAAACTCACTACCTAAAGGGGTAAAACGAGAGTTCAAAGTTTAAATGGAGCACCTCGATCGCGAGGTTCGGAGCGTAGCGAGTCTTACTTGTTTTGTGACTTTAACTAAATAAGCAAATATCTGTTTCAAGGTTTTTTTATTTTCTGAGTTTACATTCATTCATTCACTCAAAATCAAATCTAACGTAAGCTAAACGTACGTTAAGGGTTGTTCTCAAAAAAGTGGCACTGTAACCTGTCGGATGGATTTCAGTAAAAATGTGTAATTGTTTATAAACCTATTACGTTATTTAGTGTAAATATTGGCTTCGAGAGACTTTTTAAACAAAGGCTGAGGATTATTAAGTAAAGAGGGCCAATCTATTTTCAGAAAAATAAAATTGTAACATCGGTTTCTCAATAACTTGTCGTGTCCAAACACTACTAGCCACACTTTGATATTCTGTAAAATATTTTGTTATTTCAATATGCGCTGAAAACCATTTAAATATTTTTGTTGTGTTTTGTTGTCCTCCCAGATGTATCCGTCGATGGCGACACCCTGCAAATCGTACTAGACGTTCGCATTCTTACTAGCATGCGCACGCACGTGACTCGCGAAACCAAATTTAGATTTGAAGGTGCGGTCACAGACAGCGCAGTGAAGCTGTCCACTGGTGTTGTATGTGTAAACATAGGAAGGCTTAGGTCGAAATTTTAGAAGTTGGCGTTTGGCGTCGAGATCTTCAATACGGGACCGTTCGAAACATTAAACACCCGAACTGACTGCTTTGCGCCACTCCGGTCTCCGAGTTGCCAGCTTCTCCCGCGTGTCACTACTTATACCGACAGATGTTAAATGCCGCTTGAGAACATCCCGATACCGCAGGTATTGTCCTCCAGGTCTGCGTTTACCTAAGCTGAGTTCAGAATAGAAAACAGACTTCGGCAGCCTGGTAGAGTCCATACGCACAAGGTGTCCACACCAGCTCAGTTGACCCTTGGTTAGCAAGCTTTCCATGCCAGACATTTTTGTACGAAGAAGAACCTCCAAGTTTGGAATACGATCTTGCCACTTTAACCGAAGAATAGTTTGAAGACATTTGAGATGGAAGGAGTCCAGACGTTTTATATCCCCACTATACAAGCACCAAGTCTCCGAAGCGTACAAAAGTAACGGCAGCACGATTGCCTTGTACACGGCGATTTTCGTTTGCAACTTAAGGTTGTGTGACTGGAAACTCGATGATTAAGCTTGCCAAAGGCGCTAGCAGCACTAGCAATCCGTGCAGAAATCTCAGACTCGAGAAGATTGTCGCTACGAACCAGACTCCCAAGGTAACGGAAAGTTCCCACTTCGGCTAATGGTTTTCCAGCCAGATGAACAGCAATTTCACTGACAGATTTACCCCTAGCAGGCTGTTTTAGAATCTGTGTTTTTGAAGTACTGATCACTAGACCGAATCTGCGACATGACTCATCCAAGTTATCAAGATAACTCTGGAGGCTTTCCTAACTATCAGCCATAAGACAGACATCGTCAGCATACAAGACCTCCACCACAGACACCTCTTCGACTTTGCGTTTTGCCCTAAATCGTAAAAGGTCGAATACGCCTTTGTCAACACGGATGTTAAGAGAACTTAAATATTAATCAGTATACTAACCAAATAAACTTACCATAATCGTCACTAGAAATAAAAACGTAATGTTCTAGCTAATCTCATCTAATAGATGTTTTAATTATGTCCAGATACATTTTATCTTTTACCTGCCGCTTAGACTCTTGCACCTCACACAGACACTACAATTTACTTGACCTGTACCCCTCACGTAAAATTTCCAGACAAAAGTCGGTGATCCACCGGGAAAACAATTATTGTGGAAATTGGTGTTGTTTTGGTACAAATTACGTCGAAGCACGACAATCTGATTTTGTAACGGGTATGTGATCTTTAATCTGTCCTCTTTATTATTATTTGTAGCCCAATATGATAACGAAATATAATCTTAAAATATATAATGGCAGTACATTTATTAATTTTACGAGTAATACACCAATAAACGTAGCCATCTCGTTGTATCACACCATAACCTTTAATATCTGATTAACCTGACACTCTTTACCCTGTTCTGAAAGCAGGTTAATGAGATTGAACCTCCACTGCTAAACATACGGCTCCCCCAGTGAATTCCAGATCGGCTGGTTGGAACCAACCTGCATCTAGCGGCTTCCTAAAACCCTTACCAAATCATCTGTCTACCTTGTGGGAGGATGCTTCACACTGCGCTTGCCGGAACATGGCCTCCATTCCAGAATATATCCCCGCCATCAGTTCTACGTGTTATTTGTCTCTCCCACTGCCACTTCAGCTTGCTAATCTGTCGGGCTTTGTCAGCAAGCTTTGATCTTTCACGGATTTCCTCATTTTTAACTTGATCTCGCAATAAAACACCAAGCATAGCCTTTTCCACAGCGCGCTATGCAACTTTGACCTTTCTTAGAAAGCTCATACTAAGAGGCGACGTTTCTGTTCCGTACGTCATCACTTTCGTCACTAGGCACTGAGGTATTTTGGACGAGAAAATATTTGTCTCTCCCACTCCTGCCCAGTTCCTGCCCAGCCGAGTGTTATTCGTCGATTACCCTCCTGAAAATTCGACCTACCCAATGGGATTACTTGTCCCAGGTTAACATACTTGTCAACAATTTTGAGGATAGAGCTCACAACCGGTATTTTGTAGGGTGCAGCATGGACATTACCTTTGTTTTGTCTACCTGTTGGAAAACTCCATTAAGGTCATCGAGCATTGTGCCGAGGTCTTCTAGCGATTCTGCCATGACCAAAATATTGTTAGCAAACCGAAGGTCAGTCATGTATTCGCCATTAATATTGATGCCGAATCCTTCCCATTCTAGGAGTTTAAAGGGTCTTCCAATGCGCTGATGAACAGTTTCGGTGAGATAACGTCTCCCTACCTTACGCATCACTGTAGAAGAATAGTAGCCTCACTGAATAAGAATAGCTTTCGTGCTCTGCTCCTCTACTCGGACCGACATGGTGGCGTTTTTATATAAACACTTCAGCACCTCGATGTACCGATAGTTAATATTGCGCAGTTGCAGAGACTGTAGTACTGCCCAAGTCTCGATTGAAGCGAAGGCCTTCTCATAGTCCACAAACGCCAAGCATTGTGGCAAGTTATCCTTTTATTCTGTATAACTTGTCGCAGCGTATGGATGGGGTCTAAAGCCTTTTTGGACTACTAAAACTACGTGCGAGACGATTCGTGATAACCCTCGAAAACAATTTGTAAATATTGCTCAGAAGCGAGATTGGTCTGTAATTCTTCAGCAAGGTGTTATCCCCTCTCTTGAAAAAGAGCACCACCATACATCTGTTTTATGCCTCCGGCGTTATCTCCTCGAGCAAGACGGAGCTGAAAAGTTTCTAAAGAACTTTCAGTATCTGTGTTGTATCGAATCGCTAAGGTAATTCCACCGTCAACCGGCATCTTTTTTGTTCCTACGCTGTTCATGCATGTCAGGTTGATAATAAAAAGCTGATTTTGCATGGTTAACAGATTTTTTTTAACTTACCAGTTTAATTTTCTTTATCTTAGTACCGTTTTTCATAAACCTGTACAAAAGTTCTTCAACCTGTGAGGCAAAAATTTTAAAGGCAGTATTTTCCATATTTATGTCTAAATTACGTTTCCTTCAACTAATTATGAACACAAAGTATACATTAATTCGACTTACATTCACAAAATTCCATATTTGACACATTTTTTAAAATCGTTAAAATAATTCAAGCGGTGCCACTTTTTTGAGAACGATCCCTAAATAAAGTAAAAGAAGATTTTGAAGAGACCGCTGAAATATGCCAATTTTCAAGTTGCACTTGATCCGAACGGTTCTTCTAAAATAAAAACAAAAAGTGGTATTTGTATAGAATTTCTAGTACTTTAATTTCTGTGAACAGACCATTTAAGTTTACTAAAAGTTAATAGTATCCGAGTTTTAAGCAAAAATCCGGTAAATAGCAGAAAACTTTCTCATTTTTTTGCGATTTGTCAATGTTGCGTTACAAAATTTTAAAAATACATATAAAATGAAAAAAAATCAGAACTACCCTAGGAGCCTTATTGAGTACAAATTGACTGAGTACAAATAAGTACATCATCAATCAGCTGCATCACATGAGTAAAGAAACGGCTTTACTCATGTGGCTGCATACCGTTTATGAATACAGAATTTTGACAGCATTCTTTTTTGATGTTTTTGAAGTTACGCAACGTTTATTAATATGGCCGTTATTTATTATTACTGTACTTAAGGGAATTGACTTGGCTTTAACATCAATTCATCTATGTATGGGAATAAAGTGAAAGTCCTAACTCCTGATCATTTTTATTTGGCTAAATATATCATTTTATTTTATCTCGCCTCGCAAAACATTAGGTGCCAGTCTGACGTCATCAGAGAAATTCTGTTAAAAATAAGAAAATACAAATAATATGTGCCTATCGTCACACAATAACAAATTATTTGCCTTGGTCACATAGTAAATAAATGAACATTCTTTTGGCATCAAGTCCGCCATTTGTGCCACTTATATTTTTGTTTATGTATTAAGTAAAGTAGTTAAGATAAAGGAAATAAATAAATATGTAACGAGGAACTAAATTATGTTTCTATCAGAGGCGCCGCCAGGGTCGTTCTTCTTTTTAACCTACAAAAAGGTGTCACCAGCAGTCAGTGAAAAAAAAAAAGGATATTACCATTATATTTTCTCAATAGTATTTCAACATACCCTGTACTATACACAGAATGGCTGTGTACGATTAAATAACATAATTATGTATTGATAATTTCACTGTAAAAAGTACGTGACAGAGTCGTAAATCCGCGTGACAGAAGTGTATTTCATACTAAAATACAGTGTCAGTGTCACATTATACGAAAGTCAAGGTAGCGAGACCTTGACTTGCGTATAATCCATAATATTACGAAAAAATTATAAGAAGGCACAAAATATAAAAATATCCTATAACTCCTAAAAATGTTACCTATCATATAACAGCAACCATTATTTTTTATCACTTTTAATAAAAGATTTAAAAAATTACAAATATTTGTCTCCTACTACCTGATGTTTAATTTGGTAAATTCTGTCACGTGGGTTGTCCTTCGAAATATGCGTTTTTACCGCTCGTCTTTGTGGCCTGCGATTATAGGTTTAGACTCTCTCCCGATTTCCCCTCTGAGATCAAGAGACAGCGACAATTACCCGAAAGCTTTGATAGGAGGGGCGTGTGTTTATTCGCCTACCGCTTCGTCACGTAATTAATTGTTTCAAAATATAATTATTATTGCTATTTTTCGTTGTCTACCCTTAGCTAATAAGAAATATGTTATTGCTAACGTTAAAATGATATATTTTTGGTTAAGTTTTAAAAGTTATCGACGTTGCAACAAATTTTTAGCCCTCCGTCACACAACGACTCCGTCACATGTCTAATGTGATGCTTACGAATCTCTTATTCTAAAGGTTCTCGTAATGTGATTTTATTAATTATGTAATTTCAATATCATGTTATTTTATATGAACGTACGTAACGTACGAAAAAATAAACCTGTTTTTTTTCCAAAACGCAGTCTGGAATAATAACTATGTCACATAATTTACTACTTTGTCACGTTGTCTCCAGGTAAAAAAAAATGTTTTGGCCGTTTAAATATTGTTTTATTACTAGTGCACCATTGCAAAATATATGGTTATGATATTTAAAAATATTGCCATCTGTAATATTCGCGTTTATTTGTAAATGGTCAGTAAAAATTGATTTATAGCAAAAACATACATTATATTAGCAGAGAATGTGACAGAGTTGTATAAGATCATGAATAAAACCTATTTTATGAATACAAATGTATTCTTTTTATATGTGTCTTAAAAGTTTGTTTATTTAATTATTGTATTTCAAAAGTACAAGTAATTTGACCCAGAATATTCGAAAGAATAAAATAAAAGATTTCGTGACGGAGGTGTAAACTTTTTTGTGAAATCCATATTTCAGTTCTTGAAAATCGTACAATAATCTGTAAACTTCTCGGCCAACAACTTCCCGGTAGAATAGAAATTCTGCTTTCAGAATATACACCGTGAATTTTGAGATACCCGAGAAAATTAACTAACATACTCAGATATCGAATTCGGCGAATAAAAAAATTGTTTTTTATGAGAAATTTATTTAATAGGTCCCTAACATTCCTAAAAAAATATGAACTATAAAAGTCCTGCTAATTCAAATAGTAATCATTATCATTCCAACATTAACGGAACCAAAATCCACCTAATTTAGTCGCGTAATATTGGTGTACGGAAGGAATAACTATGAATGATTTTTTTTTCATTCATAGTTATTCCTTCCGTACGCCAACGCCGTACGCCGTTCCGTTTTTTTTATTCGCCAAATTCGATGTAGGTATATCGATATCTGAGTATGTTAGTTAATTTTCTCCGGTATCTCAAAATTCACGGTGTATAGTTAAACTGACGCGGAGACTTTATATATTTTTTTTCAAAATTGAGCGAATGATTTATCAAATTTTAGCTTAAAAAGAAGAACGACCCGCCAAGCAACAGCCAAGAGCTAATTTATAAAACCAGCAAAGTGTGTGTCTGGTCACCCACATCACAAGTAGAGTCCAACACAGTCTTAGAGCATCAACCAACACAGTAGACAATAAACTGCGCCCAAAACTTCGTTTACGTGGACTACCAGGATGTTTGTTGCGATACACACAAAGTTCGAATAAAGAACAATTATGTAGAAAAATATCCCACAGGATCATTTAACCGGGAAAAAAGTATCATATACTTACTTATGTTAATCCAGATCATATTCTATGTGTACAAAATTAAATCCAAACCAGTTCAGCTATTTACGCGTAATTGACTCAAACATTTTCACAAACTTTCGCATTTATACATTAAATATTATACATTTTAGTAGTTTTTTAAAATCACATTTTGTGAGCGAACTCGGTATTTTGTGAAACCTACCTAGCTTTGATAGCTTTTCTTACATTTGGTAAAACAGGTACTAACGTAAACGTTTCAAAAAGCAATCACTGGGACACCATGTCTCTAAAAAAATGTTATTTAAAGCTTAATATTACGAAAAAAAAATTTGAATCAAAAAAATAGTGTTTTTTTTTAACAACTTATCCAAAGACAAGTAAAATGATTAAAAGACTTTTAAATTTCATTATTAATTTCAATTAAGTATATTTATTCGGAATTACGGATTTCTATTCGAGTATATTTATGAGTCTCGGAGTAAAGCCGCAGACAGACAGACAAACGGACAGACATGGCAAACCTATATTCCTTGTTGACATTGAAAGCATACTTTAGAAAACAATTATCTAAATTAACCCAAATTAGGCATTGAATCCACGGGTTGCGTTTAAGAACGACGCGCAACAAATCCAATTGGCTCATCCAATATAAAAATACAAGTCAAAAGCAGCGTTAATTTTCCATAAAGGTCAATATAACATAACTTAATAGCAGCTCACTTTTCCAATTTAGCACCCAACAAGTAAATGTCTTCCCAAATTGTAAATGTAAGTGCCGTCATCAATTATAATTTGATGGAGTCGGTATCAACCATCGCACATTGTGGTAATTGGCCACGCCTTCGCCAAGTTCGACCCTTGACCATTTACATATAGAAACTTCGCGATATGTGGGGTAAGTGTCGTGGTGAATGATGAATGCCACACGTGTGTGAAGCAATTAGAAGGAGGGTTACACCACTTTTATTAGAATAATTGATTATACGTTAAATGCTTAACCATTAATCAGGCAATGGAAAATATTTCGCAAGCCATTTTTTACCTTATACTTACTTACACTTGTTACACCCTCGAAAAGCAATAAAAAGTTTAATAGGCTATAATTGACTTTTAAAAACCGACACAGGCACTAGATTCTGTCATTTAAAAAAAGAAAAATAATACAGATGACGATTAGCTAAACGACCAGAATGTATGGACCTAGCTCGCATTTACTACATGCCTTGTATCCGTATTTCCTGTAAACTACCGACAAAAGTGACTGAGTGTGTTGAGACGATTCTTCTCATCACTAGACGTCTATGTTAAGGCTGTGGTAGGGCAAAGCTATTTTTGGGCCGGAAGAAGTATTATAGAATATTGAATAAATGAGTAATATTAAGCAATAATAATATCTCCACTCCACTCCTCAACAGTTTAGGTTCGGTAGCCCCTTCAAACGCATCAAATTAAGCCAGTATCCGGCAATCAGGGTATTTGACAGATTTAACAAGATTTGCTATTGTTTCAAGCATAGATATAGAGCGTAGCGAATGCTAAGTCTATGGTATCAAGAGTTAATGGTTACCCCGCAGTTATAGGTTAAAAACCATTTTCAGGATTTGATTACATAGTTGGTTAGCTAGCTTGACCACATTTGCAGAAAATATGAAAACTTTTATCGTCAGTAATTATTATTATACCTACAAGCAAAAACCTGAACAGGGACCATCAATCTCCTTTCATCGAGTAAATAGGTAGTTTACTCACTAAGTATGTAGTGTATATACCTACTATGCATAAGGAATTGTAAAGAGAATTAAAAATAGCTTTACGAGAATGCTATCGTGGTCTAAGCGTTACGCTTCAGTCCACTCACGTATTGAGTGTTTTAAAACTGATGTATTTGGTATTAAACGTCCTTGCTGCGTTAGGTTAGTACTTTTCCTTTAGATCTACTACCTATCTTATCCTGCAAAGGTTTCTATCGACTTAGACTACCTACCTATAGAAACTTACGCGGATTGCAATTACTTAATAATATAAAGCATCACAGAACAAGTACGACTACTCTACGTACTCGCTACGCTACGCTACCTTTAAATCTCTTTCTCATACAAGTTAATTACATTAAGATACTTTTCCGGTACTTTATGTCAAGAAAGTACCGGGAAAAGATTAATTATACACAAAATGTTAGTTATTCATCCAAATTTATTTTATCACCTTCAAAGTATGCTCCTTCAGAAGCGATACACTTACGCCAACGAATAATCCAATCATCAAAACATTTTTTAAACGCTTTATCCGGAAACCAGTTCAGTTCTTTGTTTAGGAATAAGAAAGAAGTCAGCTGGAGCCATATCTAGTGAATAAGGTGGCTGCTCGATGGTATTTGTAAAGTTTTTGGTCAAAAATTCGTTTACAATGATGGCTTTGTAAGAAGGCGCATTATCGTGGTGCAAAATCCAAGAATTTTCATTCCACAAATCTGGCCTTTTTCGTCTAGTTTGCTCTCTTAAACGCCGCATAACGCTTAAATAATACTCTTTTTTTATCGTTTGACCTTCTGGCAAGAATTCTGAGAGCACAACACCGCGACAGTCAAAGAAAATAGTATAACATAACATATATATAACTAGTTTGATTTATTTTGGTAAGGTGTCGGAGCGTATCTCTAAAACGCTAAAACGCTAAAACACTATGACATACATGTTGCTTTTAACACAAATAACTCATTAAGAATGCTATGTAATGGTAAAGATAAGATAGATAAACATCAGAAATCTGGTGTTTATAAAATAGATTGTAGTGATTGTAACTCTTCTTAGGTATATAGGACAGACCGGCCGTAGTTTCAACACACGTTATAAAGAACACATATCCGCTTATCGCAATAATCACCCAGAAAAATCACATTTTGCAAAACACCTTTTAGATTCAGGACATAGTATTTCCGAAAACCATTCTTTATCAATTTTACACACATGCTTGCAAAGTATAAACAAATATTAAAACACAATAAAGATAATACGCTTACATTGTAAATTTTGTTTTTTAGCAATTCCATGCAAGGTTTAATTGAAGGTAAATAACACTTGAAAAAAATCATCGACCTCAGGTGGGACTCGAACCCACGTCCCATCGCATACCGGGCGAGTGCTTTGACCACTTAGCTACCGAGGACGTCACGTGACAAGATGAAATTCCTCAAGTGTTTTTTCTCGCTGTCAAAGCCAGCGTATTCTGATCAATGTTGTAGCTATATGTATAGCTGAGTAGTATACTACCGTCAACACCCTATAGAAATATTTTTACAAATATTTGACTATTGGTTAAGATCAGAAATGCTTAAACATTGTAAATTTTGTTTTTTAGCAATTCCATGCAAGGTTTAATTGAAGATAAATAACACTTGAAAAAAATCATCGACCTCAGGTGGGACTCGAACCCACTTCCCATCGCATACCGGGCGAGTGCTTTGACCACTTAGCTACCGAGGACGTCACGTGACAAGATGAAATTCCTCAAGTGTTTTTTCTCGCTGTCAAAGCCAGCGTATTCTGATCAATGTTGTAGCTATATGTATAGCTGAGTAGTATACTACCGTCAACACCCTATAGAAATATTTTTACTAATATTTGACTATTGGTTAAGATCAGAAATGCTTAAACATTGTAAATTTTGTTTTTTAGCAATTCCATGCAATGTTTAATTGAAGATAAATAACACTTGAAAATAATCATCGACCTCAGGTGGGACTCGAACCCACGTCCCATCGCATACCGGGCGAGTGCTTTGACCACTTAGCCACATGAGTAATTCCGTTTCTTTACTCATGTGACTTAGCTACCGAGGACGTCACGTGACAAGATGAAATTCCTCAAGTGTTTTTTCTCGCTGTCAAAGCTTACATTGTTGAATGAACAGGTCGGTTTTGCCAACTCTCCACTATTAAATATCTCGATGTTAACAAGGAACAGATGTTATTTATTTAAAAAAAAATCACATGCAAGCATTACAAATAAATTCAGCCACAAGCGTCGTCACATTAACTATTCTATATAAAATGTCATTAAATTATTTAACATGACTTTGACTTTCGATCGAGTTTGGCGCGGTTTCTTCGGTTTCGGTTCAGTTGGAAGGCGCCACTCCTATGCTTGTTGACTAGTTTGCATGCCAAACTCGTAAACCCACGTCTTGTTACCAGTAAAAATGCGTGTCATGAATGTTGAGTCGGAATTGACTCGTTCTAGCATGTCCCCAGCGACTCTTTTGCGATTGAGTTTTTGGAGAAAATTCAGGACTTTTGGGACTAGCCGAGCGGCAACATGTTTCATACCCAATTGATTATTTAAAATGGTACGAATCGACTCGCATGACACAGAAAGTTCAAACTCTCTCAAACTTAAATGAGGATTTTCAGATACTATTTCCTTCACTTTTGCGATGTTATCTTCAGTAGCAGACGTTGATGGCCTACCAGAGCAAGGCAAATCTTCCATCACATCTCGACCGCTTTTGAACGCTTTGTACCACTCATAAACACGTGTTTTTGATAAAGTCGATTCACCTTAAGACTGAAGGCTTACGCCTTCTGTAACATTTTCAGAGACTCCGAACCCGAAATCCCATTGGCGATGCAAAATTTAAGACAAACTCTTTGTTCGATGTTTTTGTCCATTATGAAATTCTCAATACACACTAGATATGTTATAACTAAAAACAATACTGTATTTAGTCTAATTATCAGATGTAACTCAAACTCCGCGCTAAAATGGAAAACAGTTGTGCCAATCTAACAACAATAAAAAAATATAATTTTGAATTTGGAACCATAAACAAATCATCAATTCCCGAAACTTTTTTGACAGAATGTATGTAGGTACTTAGGAGACAGGGTTTTTACGACTTAGGTATATATTTATTTTTGGGCCACAAAATATTGGTCGAACAAACACTCTATACTTACTTAGATGAAATACCCCCATCACTTAAAATAGACTGTGGACATACATTCTAGTTAAAATTTGGCCTTTGTAACGTAAGTAATAAGAGCTGTCAGATTAATGACGTCATTGTAACGATTTCCTAAGGCTTCCCACTGATTAAACGCGCGCAATCACATTCCATTGATGATGTGTCTGACCTGTAGAGTCTATACTGCGAAACTGAATGAGTACTTTTTATGAGTACATACTAACTATATTTGCAGATACACAGTTTTCAGTCACAAATATGTTATTACAAGTTCAACACTCTAACCACGAATAGTCTCAAGCAAAGATCTACGGAATCGAAGCAATTGTGATAAGTACTTCGAGTACTTGAGTATTATGTGGGTCATCCAGCTTCTGTGTCACTGAATATACCTGTCGAGACATATTTTTTACAGTCAACAGCTCATTAAACTACGTCAAAGCCTCTTTGTTTTTCGATTAATCCCTACTACGAGTAATATACAGGGTGTCCCAAAATTCAACGATAAAATGGCACCAGATGGTTGGCCTGCAAAAATAAAATAAAAAACCTGTTTTTGTCATTCAAAAAGGGCAAAAAATAATAATTTCAATTTGTGAAAAATACGTCATTTTAGTTAGTTTCCTGTCTATGTTAATTATTAATCTGTGGCCTAAGACTTTTTTTGTTCTAGGTGCCTAGTACCGGTTACACAAATAAACCAAGTCACTTAAATCGATCGAAAAGTAATATAAATTAACATTGACTTTTCGAGAAAAGTTAACGACACGGACATTTTATCACCCTAAGTTCTCTGTAGTGAGACTCAAAAAACTGCAAATGTCAACATATTAGCAGCTGTCATACTAGCTGTTTTATTTCTGCCAATGTCGAGTAATATTTTTATTTGCCTTTTTGCCCTTTGCCCTTTCTGGATTTCTTGAAGGATACTCTTCACGTAGAAGCAGGTTTCAAACGCCATCGGGTCTAAATCAAGTTGTCTACGAGACAAGTCACTTTACACTCGATGCGTTTTGAATACAATCATATTTCAATGGTTCTGCATGTCTATCACTTATAAACACAAACTACATCAAACTTTCCACTCTAAATCTCTTTAAATGATAAATAAAAACCATTAAAACAGATCGAACAAAAACACCTCGCGAATCGTGTAGACCTTTATTTCAGTCACTTGGTTTATTGCCACTACCATCACTGTACATCTATGAGGTATGTCTCTTTGTTAGGAAGCACTCGTACTTGTTTAGGAGAGCATGTGAGACAAATTCACGTTTGAAACGAGACCCTCAGAGGCTAGTAATAAGTGTACAACCAAAGCTATGAAAATACAACAAAAATTGTCCGGCTATGAGTGTAAAAATATATAATAATTTACCAAAGGAACTTAAATCTTTAAATGATAGTCAATTTAAAACAAAACTCTATAATTGGTTGCACTTAAATAATTTCTACGATGTAAATGACTACTTAGATAAAAAAAACTGGACTTGTGTGTTTCCTTGATATGATATGACTAATTTGAAGTAATTTCTTTTAAATATTAATCATCTGTACCTACTTATTAATTTGTCACTTTGCATGCCCAACTATATTAGGCAAAACATGTCATAGATCTTTATTTTGTGTAACACCTTTAATACCATGTTTTATTGCAAATAAAGAATTTGAATTTGAATTTGAATTTGAATCGATCATGCTTTTCTTTCGACTACCCTCCACCAAATCCTGTCCTGTCATTATCATTAAGCACCGGAACGGAAATTAAATTTTGTCACTTAAATGTATTTAGATGTTTTGTGGCGTTTTGTTACTTGCAAAGAGACAATATTAATTGCCGAATACAATATTATTATTTTTAGCTTTTGTTTTAAGCCATTAAATTATGTATACAGATAAATAGGCGACATGTGATGCATTAGCAATAATTAACAGCAAATGATAATATATATTTTTAAACATAACCTGGTTTTGAATAAGCCAGACTCTAAACGCAATCGAACATCCAATGCGACCACATGTTAAAAAATTGTTACAAGTTATCAACAACTGTATTTATTTACTATCTAGTTTTACCTAATTAAAGAAGCAAAATAATACGTTTTTTAGAATCCTCAAATATTTCTCACAGTTTGGTATTTGTACCTCAAGGTCCAAACATGGCCAAATGATTATATAATAATAATAATAATCTTTTACATATTATTACTGGCATCAAAGCCTTGACTAATACGTCCACACATTTTAACGTATTTTACATAATATAGGCCTAAATTGAATAGGCTTATTGTAAAATCAGACTACTCCAAAAATATTGAGATTAATAGTCAGATATTGCAAACGATAGTTTGCATAAGCAATGTAAAAAACATCATTTTAGGTAAGGCCTTAGCACTTATATGAAAATCATATTCGTTTTATTCTAAACTTGCACACACAACCCTGCACAACCTTTTCTACTCCTGTCGAACTAGTCTGTTTGAGTCTAAAATATCTGTTATTTATCGGATACATTTTGGAGACTGCCCAATGGAACTGCTCAATCTATTACCACCATCTTCATTTCACCGGAAACGAGGAGAACCTCGGTGACAAGATACAGTCGAAATTCCAAAGTAAAAAACTAATTTCTTAATGAGAGCACAACGCTGCTTGATATGACACACACCAAACAACCTGTAGTTCACGCGAACGAAGTTGCGGGCTCAGCTAGTTTATAATGAAGAGACAGTTCACGATCGGCCACCAACTTCACCGCGTGTGCTCTGACCATTATCATTTCAATTTTACCAACCAATACAATATTTAAATACCAATAGTGTTTCATTATTTTTACTATTTAATTTGTTGGACTTACACCCGACAGTTCCAACCAAACCTTTGTTTTGTTATTACTTGACTGGTTTGTATGAATAAATAATAATTTTATGTTTACCTAATTTTAATGTTTTGCCAGAGATGTATGTTTTGGGCTATAGTTTAGCACTGAGGTATTAAGTTGTATTCTAATAATAAATCTTGTTTAGTATTAATATTCAAAAAACATTATAATATTTGTTATAGTATTTATATTAGTTATTTCAAAATCAAAGGGGTCAGAAGTTCAATCAAACAATGATTTATTGGACTTCTGACCCATGTCTTTACACGTACTCTGGCTAATCTGTGCCATGTCTACAATTTGTTTTCGAGGCTCATAACGAATCGTCTTGTGCGTAGGTTCGATCACTTCTATAGCCTCCAGAACAAGCAGTCATAGCAGCACAATTCTCGATGGCCCTAATAGAGTCGCCCAACAGGTCTTAATCTTCAGATGAACATGGACAAAACAAAGGTAATGCCAAATGTTCATGTAGCACCCTACCCAGTACCAGTTGGGAGTTCTATAATCAATATCGTTAGTTATTTAGTAGGTAGGTCCAATTTTGAGAAGGAGGTCAATCGACGAATCCAACTCGGATGTGCATCGTTCAGGAAACTACCAATTATCTTTTCGTACAAAATACCTCAGTGCCTAGACGCAAGTCTATAACCAGTGTGTGTTACCCGTGATGATATACGGATCAGAAATTGTAAAGGTTGCAGGGAGCCGCTGGATCAAGGCCGCTTCCAACCGGCCAGTCTGGAAGTCACTGGGGGAGGCCTATGTTCAGCAGTGGACGTTCTGTGGCTGAAATGATGCTGATGATGCCAATGAATACCTACTAAATCTAAAATACGACAAAAAAGCAAAGGACGTTTTGGTTGTGACTGATGAAGAAGATAGCTTCGCTAGAGAAGAACAGATTTTGTAAAACTTTTACAAGACTGGATTTTATATTCTTAATTTTATTTGATACTAGCTGATTTGATAGAAATTGACGATATTTTTATGTATGGTGGTTGTCAATCGCGCCAACAGTCAGATTTGTCGATTTTTGAGTGCTCAAAATATTTTTATTCATTTTTATGTAAAAACTACTGGCATTTTCGGATAAAGGATTGTGGTGGATTGCAGCGGGTATGTAATATTTAATATTAGTACTTTTGACCTATCATTTAATTGATATAAATTCATTTAATATATTCTTATATGATATAACAGCTCATTTAATATAATAAACGTTTAATATACATTTATATTTTCTAATTTCATTTGCTATAACAATCAATAACTCTACAGTTCATTTTATCTAAGTTTAAAATATTATAAATATTGTTAAAGACACAATTTTCGAAGGAAATATGAGTATATTATTATAAGCATATTAATATAAATATTATTTCAGTCACGGTTTAAAATGTTTCCCTTTAAGCTAGACTTGGAGCGCTCGCCGGCCGCTGCCTCGGCACGCTCACTACGCTCGCTACGCTCGGTCCGTTCGCTCGCCTTCGCGCTGTGTGTGGTCACTGTTCTAATCTAACCTAACTCAGACAAGATTTTGAACATGCTTTGACTTATTAACAAGTTGACCTTCCGCGGCTCCGCCTTATTGAATTAGGGCAGACACGTACCCTAAAATAAAAATAAAGTCCAAGTTTTTATAGCAATTATGTTTATTATATAATTATATAACACATTATAACATTAAGGCATTATATAAAGTGAATTTTATATCATAAGAGTTGTATACAAAATGTTATTATAGCACGTATCTTATATCAAACAACGTAATGAAATTATAACAACTGTATTTAGTTCAAGTCAAAATTATATCGGTTAAAATAAGTTCATTTTATTTTCTAACGTTGAACCGCACCCGGATTTCAGCACTATTTAGGTTGCCAATGGTTATGGTAGTTATAAATGGTCATAAGGGGTGTCAAATTTCAAGAATAGTCATTTTATTAAAAAAAATAAAGAGGCATATATTTTTTTCTATTTTTCCTTGAGTAGTCATAAGCAGGACTACCAGCTGGTTCCGTTTTATCGTTGAATTTTGGGACATCCTGTATATTACTACTTTTTATATCAATGCACATACGACATAAATAATTTATAATATATTTAGTAATATATTTAGTATAGCAAAATCAGTGTCGTAAAATTTAAAGCTTTCTTGCAGCCCCATACTCTGATATACTACAAAATTGCTGTCTGAGATTGAAAACCCATTTGCTGTATATTGTATAATATCCATGTTACACCAAGTTTAGAACAATTTCTTTTTTTTCCAATGAACATTGTTTCACAAATTATTTTACGTATATAATACTGAATTTTTGAAATTAGTTAGTTTATTAGCTCTACTATAAACCTCCATCTTAAAGATCTATCAAAATCGCTTTCTACCGTCGATATTAGTACGTACTTTTTTGACCTATACCTGCATTTAACCCTTAACCCATCTGGTAGGTAATATTTTTTTATGCTCAGCGATAGAAGTGGTGGAATGTTCAATTGGTTGAAAAGGGATTTTTAGCACCTAATACAATCTATTTTTGTAAGGAGGATTGCATAAATGTATTCTGTGGAAGAATAATCAATGTATATTTTAATTTAGGTCATAACAACAACGTAAGTATACAAAACCGTAAAAATTCGTGTGTCAAGAGTTCGCATCCCACAGCACGTACAGTCACGAGCAATGAAATGTTAATACTTAGCAACTTATTCCGCTGTTGTAAGGTTTAAAGTCCAATGAAAATGTTAATATATGATAATATACTACTCTGTCAAGAAAGTACCGGGAAAAGATTAATAATACACAAATTGTTAGCTATTCATCCAAATTTATTTTTTCACCTTCAAAGTATGCTCCTTCAGAAGCGATACACTTACGCCAACGAATAATCCAATCATCAAAACATTTTTAAAACGCTTTTTCTGGAATCGAGTTCAGTTCTCGCTGTGAATTCTCCTTTATGTCTTCTGCCTACCTACCTTCTTAGAAAGAAGTCGGCTGGAGCCATATCTGGTGAATAAGGTGGCTGCTCGGTGGTATTTGTTGTTTTTGGTCAAAAATTCGTTCACAATGATGGCCTTGTGAAAAGGCGCATTATCGTGGTGCAAAATCCAAAAATTTTCATTTCACAAATCTGCCCTTTTTCATCTAATTTGCTCTCTTAAACGCCGCATAACGCTTAAATAATACTCTTTTTTTATCGTTTGACCTTCTGGCAAGAATTCTAAGTGCACAACATCGCGACAACATTATGTGTGCCTAAAAAAATTGAGGGTTGCCCTCGATTTCCCACGGATCCCATCATCAGAGTCTGACTTGGTAAAAATGGGACACCTCGGATAGTATACTCTTTCAAACGAAAAAAGAAATTTTGAAATGGGTCCAAAATTGACGGCGTAATCGTGTAACATACAAAAAAGACGAACCGATTGTAACGATTATTGTCTAAACGAGATAAGGAGAGTTTAGTTTTTGTCGGTACGTTTTCATTATTTTTTATAGTTACCTACCGTATGCAAATGTCGGTCTAACTAGGCAATCTTAAGCAATTTGTATAGATTTTAATTTCTTTATATAATAACAACTGATCACAAAACACAAAATATTGCGACATCCTATTGGCAAAAATTATAGCTTGGTAAAAAGGTATGCCTCTAGAATAATATAGTCCAGGGAAAAACAGGGGAATCTTAAAATACATATTATGCCATTTTAGCTAACGTATTCTTTCTCGCATTAAAATCGTACGATCTCGTAAAAGTAGAGTATTATGTAAGTCAAGCCATAGATAAGCCTCCCTGAGTAAATACGTCTGTAAAAAGAGAGTACTCTTATTTCGTAGTAAGACAAATATCACAGTAAAAGTTGAATACAGTATGCTCGCACAGTTGCTGTGTACCCGGAAATTGTCAAGGACAGCACCGCCGTGCCGCTATACCTACGTACTTTGTGAGGACAGGTACAATTGGCGGATTATTACATTCTTAAGTTAGTACACATAAACTGAACTAGATGGCGTTACCTGTCCTTGACAGAAATTTTAAATAAAATCCCATCAAAAACATAACTTGTAAAAGAACCAAGTCTCGCAACTCAGTTCTTCTACCGTGAAAAGTTGTGAGATCCAGGTAATACCAAGTCGGTTAATTTATTCAGTCCCTACATAAGGGACCTTCTGTCTTAAGTTATTACGTAAGTAGCTAACCTAACAACATCTTATAGTGACCATATCAATATTAAAAATATTTTATGTTTTAAATAAAAAGATTAACTTGGCCATATCGTACTCTTAACTCGTATCTGTGCAAGACAAATTATTTATTTAACCCTGGCGAAGCAACTAACTCGGAGTTATTTGTGTTAACTCTAGAACGTGCAAGTGGCCCTTAGCCTGCCTACTGGTTCAAATTGAATAAAATTTAAAATATACCGTGTTTATACTATGCTTGCCTGGTTACTAGAAATACAGGCTTCTAGTTTAATCCACAACGAAGTTATAGGGGGTCGAAAATGGCCTGAACTGCTTCGAGAAAAGGATGGTACGGCCGTACCGCTATTTTTTGCTCGACTTGGCGGGGCACTGCCGTGCCCCCAGATAAAACCCAAGGGGTAATTTTAATCATCCAAATTATTTTGTCTCGTTCATTATAGTACATTAGAGTTTATACACTTAAGCCAGCGCTTCAACCAGTCCTCGAAAGACTTTTCATACGCTGAAAAGAAGATGGCTTTCAGCGCCTTCGTCGTATTTTTTTCAGTGCGTCTATAGTTGGTCGTGAAACGCTTTCCACGAAGCGGCAATCTAAGTTTAGGAAAGAGCAAATAGTCACATGATACCATATCTGGTGAGTAGGGTGCCTGCGGAGAGATGTTCGTAAAATGTTAGAGCCAAAAAGCTACAAATTATTATGGCCGTGTGAGCTGGCACATTATCGTGGTGTAAAATCCATGTGTTTTCCACCCACAAATCTGGCCGTTTGCGATGTAACCTCCTTGTTGACTGTCATGCTGGAAGGAACTCATGATGAACCATATTCCGATGATCAAAGAAAACGACGTTGTTTGTGGTCGCGTCGACAAATGTTAATTAGTCACAAAATGCTCGACAAAGGTTGATTAGTTTTTTACAGCAAATTAATGACAGTTGTACCAACCTAACGCAAAAAGATTTTGAAATGAGAATTTCCGGGTAATTTTGGGACAAAATGTAATGTAGGACCTTAAGGCCCTCGTCTTCCTATTCAAAATTCAGAATTCGAATTTGAGTACCCCGTTGGGGCAGCACCCCCTCTGTATTTTCACGAACGTTTAATTTTTTTTTTTTATAAGTTTACGGCTTTGGATAATGTCCATACGGACAATTTCTTATGACTGTGATCAATTTCATATCTACATGAAACGTGAAGTGAATGTTGCTCTTCTTTAAGTAAAAATTCTTTCTATCTTAGCAATAAGTCGGACATCTATTTTCATCTATTTATAACTTTATCTTACTTTTTACTTTTTATATGTTGCTTTTTGAGTCGGGGGATTTTTTAAATTTTATTTTTATTTTACTATCTATTGTTGGTCTTTTACCTGATAATAATATTAATTTAGGGAATTACATCACTGAACATAATCACTACGTTGCAATAACAAATTGCTACATTATAAGAAAGTTGGGATTTCTTACTAGTAATTTTGACGAAATTTAGTATTAACTGCTTATACTCTATTAATCGGTTTGTGTAATTTTAAATATTGTATTATTAAAATGGCGTTTAATATTGTTGTTGCTTTTTATTCTTATAAAAAAAATATATTGCAGGAGGCCTGTTAAATATAAATAGTAAATTGGTTCGAAACCTATACATAACTGTTAAGCGACCCCAATTTTACTAACACGCATTATAGATTTAGTCATATCATAATTCAAGACAATAGTCCTATAACTTCTGGTATAACCTTAGTGAGAAAATATTGTAGAAATAAAGCAGGTGCTGCAAGCACCTACAATGTAATGATGATTAAGGCTTTGTTATTAACATTAACGTAATCCTTCTTTGGTTAGGGTGAAAACCGACAGCGATCATCGAATGGTTAGAGGCACATAAAACATCAACGTCAAGCTAGAAGGGTCTCGTTTGATGAAGTCTACGCTCTGACCCTCATCAACTGCCCCGAAAGCTTTCAGCTTGAGCTGTCAAATCGCTTTGAATGCCTAGAGAACTGCGAGTCAGTAAACGAGATTAATAACAGGTTTGTAGAGACTGCCTAGGCGGTTGAGTCAAATTTCTTTAAACCCCGTCGAGGAGACAGTTCGCAAAAACTTACTCGCCACACCCTCAAACTCATGGCAGAGCCGGGGTCAATGGCACTGCAGTCCTCCGTTAACGCTTAGGTATGTCAGCAGCTCAAAATACGGATATGGAAGTTCTTGCTAGATGATATCCGCAACTTTAATACGAACAATTTTAAAGAGAAAGAGCTCCAAAGTGTTTGCAAGAGGCCTGTCTATTGGGGCAAAACCAGCTGACAAAGCTGAAGAAGATTGTAGTATAACGTCGACAAAAGCTGAAGTTTTGAGGAATATTGAAAAGATCTAATAGCAGATATACACCTCGGTCACTAAACCTGTTAGAAGCTCAGCCGCAGATCCCCGAGCTAAGCTGACCCAACACGTCACCGAAGATATCCCGAACATTAGCCAACAACAAAGCACCGGGTGATGATGGAATTACAACAGAGATTCTAAAAGCGGGTGGAACACCGATACTGAAGGTCCTTCAGAAACTCTTTAACTCCGCCTTGCTCAAGGGAATAACGCCGGAGGCATGGAACAAAGGTGTGGTGGCGCTCTTCTTCAAGGAAAGGTATAATACCTTGCTGAAAAATTACAGTTTCAAATCGCTTTTGAGCATGGCTCAGAAAGCCTCTCCAACAAGCAGGTTTTCGAAAAGGCTTTATTACCATAGACCACATCCATACGCTGCGACAAAGTATACAGAGGACCGAAGAGTATAATTTGCTACTAGCCTTGAAGTTGATGCCATCCGCTGATATGCATAAAAATATTATGACATTAAAAGTTCTGCGATACAAGGTAGACCCCTCTGCTCCTGTACTCGGGCCGTCATAGTGGCGTTTTTATATAAACACTTCAGCACCTCGATCGATGTACCGATAGTCAAAAGGGCATCGCTGGCGAGATTATAGCACTGACAGTCCACAAACGCCGAGCATATTATCTACTTGTTTGTTACCGAATTTAAATGTCATAATATTTTTAAGCATATCAGCGGATGGCATCAACTTCATTTCGCAGAAATCATTCGGCATCCACTCATTTATCAGACGTTCAAACCTCATAATCGCGTAAGCCAGAATCATCTTTGGGCATAAATTTACTATTCAGAACCAGCATAATTAAAAAACAGAAACATCATGAAGCAGAAAGTTCACAGACATATTTTTTTTTTTTTTTTTACTTGAGATGTGCTTACTCTTGACCCCAATCTTGCTCTAGAGCATAGATGGGATCTACGATGGAGCGAGCTTGCCCAGAAGATGCCTATTCACTCTGGACTTAAAGAGAGTCAGGTTATATGCACTCGGAAATACAGACGCAGGCAGGGAATTCCAATCTTTAGCTGTGCGCATTATAAAAGATGATGAGAAGCGCTTAGTGCGGATTATGGGTATATCAACTAAGAACGGATGGTAGCCGGCCGTGCGTCTGGATGTCCGATGGAAGAAAGGTGACGGTGGTATGAGCTCATGCAGCTCATGAGCACACTCTCCGAAGTACAATCTGTAGAAGACCGATAGGCAAGCAACTTTGCGGCGGTGAACCAGGCTGTGCAGCTTGGACGCCACCAGTTTTTTATCGCCTATTATTCTCTTGGCTCTGCGTTCCACCGAGTCTAGTGCAGCAAGTTGGTATTTCGCCGAGCCGTCCCAAAGGTGGCTGCAGTACTCCATGCAAGATCGGACTTGGGCTTTGTAAAGAGTTAAAAGCTGTCCAGGCGTGAAGTACCGCTTGACTTTATTCAGGACGCCCAACTTTCTAGCTGCAATTTGAGCCTTAGACTCGATGGTGGTGCCAAAGTTGAGGTCAGAGGACAACTCCATGCCAAGAAGTTGTAGAGTGTCGGTCACTGGAACAGATGTACCCCGGAAAGTAGGAGAAAGGGTGAAAGGACTCCTTTTTGTAGAGAAAAGACACGCCTGCGTCTTAGAGGCATTGAAGCTGACGAGATTGTCATCGCCCCACTGGGAGACATTACTTAACGTCAGGCTCGTACAATCAACCATGGCCTCTCTCAGTCTTTGGACCTCAACTCCACTGGCTCCTGCACTAGACAGATACTTCTCCGTGACAGTACTGTCATCTGCGTACCCAACAATACCTGAAGATAGCAGGTCATTAATGTGCAGCAGGAAAAGAGTCGCAGAGAGCACAGACCCCTGAGGAACTCCGGCGTCAATGGCCTTGAGGTCAGAGGAGCAGCCGTCAATGACTACTCGGATCGACCGTTCTCTCAGGAAGTCAGCCACCCAGCTACAGAAGCCAGTGGGGATGCCGTACGCTGGAAGCTTGCTCAGCAGACTCGCATGCCAAACCCTGTCGAAAGCCTTCGAAATATCCAGCGACACTGCGATTGCTTCGCCGTGGTTTTCGATGGCTTCGCCCCAGCAATGCGTTACATACACTAGAAGATCCCCAGTTGAACGTCCCCGGCGGAAGCCATATTGACGATCACTGAGAAGATCATTGTCTTCTAGGTATGAAAGCAGTTTGCAATTTAGGACTTTTTCCATAACCTTACAGAGTACGGAAGTGATGGCGATCGGTCTGTAGTTACCAGGGTCAGCACGGCTACCCTTCTTGGGTACTGGTTGCACATTGGCAAGCTTCCAAGATTTTGGTACGATTTTTGTCGTGAGAGAGAGGCGGTACAGTCGCGTCAGTACGGGAGACAACTCAGGCGCACAATATCTCAGCACTCTTGCTGGTATGCCATCAGGGCCACAGGCCTTGTTCACGTCTAGACCAAGAAGGGATCTACGGACCTCTTTGTTGTGCACTGTGATCTCTGGCATCAAAGAATCACAGTGAGGCATGGTGGGTGGATGTTTCGAGCCAGCGTCTAGACGTGAATTGCTTGCAAACAGATCGGCAAATAAATTTGCTTTCTCTGTTGCGGTGTGGGCAAGTGACCCATCAGGTTTCTGCATTGGAGGTAGTGTAGGAAGGCAGAAGTTAGATTCGACTGATTTCGACAGGGACCAGAACTGCTTACTACCCTGTGGGTAAGATGCAAGTTTCGCCCCAATACGGCTGACATGGTCGAACCTAGCTTTTCGCAGCACCCTTTTGCAAGACCTGGCGGCTGTATTATATGCTCTCTTCTTTGCACGCACCTTTCGCGCTCGCACTTTTTGATCTCGAGCTTTTACCCAAGCCTGGTAAGCTGACTGTTTCCGAGCCTCAGCTCGAGCACAGTCCGCATTGTACCAAGGTCGGGCTTTGTAACCGAGCGGGATGTCGGAAAATGGAATGAAATATTCCATTCCCTGCCGGATAACAGCTGTGATCGCATCAGCGACGCATGAGGGGTCTTTCGAAGAGAAACATAACTGCCGCCACGGGTATGATGCAAAGAAAGCTCGCATCTCGTCCCAGTCTGCTGACTCGTATCGCCATACTCTCCTCGTACCCCTAAGGGTGTTATCCGGAGAAGAGCAGATCGATACGGATTTCACTACACAGTGGTCGGACGATCCCAGTGGAGCCGAGACTGAAACCGAGTGTCTGTGTGGA
Source organism: Anania fuscalis (assembly GCA_950371115.1). Lineage (NCBI taxonomy): Eukaryota > Metazoa > Arthropoda > Insecta > Lepidoptera > Crambidae > Anania > Anania fuscalis. Next base: position 29,723,250 of record OX493324.1, read on the forward strand.
TCAGTTGTCAGCAGTAGGTCCAGGCAATTGGGTGTATGATCAGCGATATCCGGTATTCGCGTCGCTTGTTCCACCAGCTGAGTGAGATCTAGCGCCAATGCTAGCTTGCGGGCCTCTCGCCCAGCATGGTCAGTTTTCTGGTATGGGAACAGCCACTCTTTGTGGTGGGCGTTGAAGTCCCCCAGAAAAACAAGCTCTGCTGTTGGATATCGCTGAAGTGCGGAGTCTGCCGTCTCAGCAAGGTATTCCATGAGCCCAGTCGTCTCCCGATCTCCACTGTGCGAACGGTAAACACAAGCGCAGAGAGATTTCTCTACCCCAGTGTCCACCAAAAGCCACAGCACAGGAAATTTTGACTTCTCAAAGCAACGGAGACGCTTACAGCAGATGTCATCGCGAACATACACACAGACCCCTGCACATTTCTTGAACTTAATCGTCTTCTGGCATACATTTCATATCCTTAGTACCTGATTAAAAAACTCATTAAGTTTTTTAATTTGTTTTTTTTATAGCTAAAGGTTTTTTATGCCTAATAACATTCTGCCATTTTAAAAGTATGCCATTTTGAATTCGGACAAACAATAATTATGCTAATGAAAAATTATGCCTTAATAATTTTCGTTTAAAGAAGATTATGCCAAGTGTGTTTTACCAAATGAATTTCGAAGCAAAAAATTTCTGCTAGATAGAGGGAACCCGGAGCAGAGCAAGAAAGCTATTCCTCTGCAGCGAGGCGTAAGACAGGGTGATGTTACCTCTCCGAAACTGTTCTCTGCCGTATTAAAAAGACACTTTTAATGTATTTGGAAGGATTTGGCTTAAACATTTATGGCGAATACATTACTCATCTTTGGTTTGCCGACGGGGACCCCATTGTGTTACATAAACTTTTTTGGTCGAAAATCATAACCCATAACAAAGTTCCCATAATCAACACTTGTCATAATAATCAAATCTCCGTATCGATCACATTATCTAATAGTCATTTGTCCGAAAATTATTAAGTCATAATGTTCATTTCTATAACTATAAAAGCTCATATTTTTGTTATTCCTAAACATATATGTAATAAATATCTTTTAACATAAGTAGTGAAATTCCGAATATACCTTCATATATCATAAAAAAATAATTCTATAAACTGATATCAGAATCCGAATCAGACCATTTATATACATACAATTTAACACATTTTTAGATACCACTCACTGAAAAAAAAAAACCAAATGAATGTTTACTATTAATTTTGACTCTAAATTATTAGGATTTATCTGTGAAAAAAAGTTGCCCGCGCGACCATAATATATTTTTTGAGTCTTTATTGTTTTTGTTTTTATCTAAGTCACTTTGAATTCATGTTTTCTTCCAAAGGTTTTTTATTATTTTCTTATACATATTGTTGAACGACTAATACCCTTAAACTAACCGATCTCTCTCAGCCGTTATTATTTTTTCTTAAAAGTTTAAAAGCACTATTATCATGCTTTTTTCAAATGTTTAAAGCACATAGTTGAGCTTTTAGATGGATGGGGGATGCTGTGCTCGAACATAAATTAGCACTATCGAGTTTTGTATTTCGCAAATCAAATATTTTTTGCAAACCTTTAGTCATTTTAAAGGACTACTCAACGATATCCCATCACAATGGGGTTGACGACGAAAACAAAATCCCGACTTCCCGACCGAGAACTACCCCAAAAAACTAGCTTTCATAATTTTATTCTACTATTTTGTCGGATTGATTGATATACATACTTTCACAAAATATAAACTAACAGACTCTTACAGTTTGTCAGAAAAGTCTTATCTGAATACATTTCTTGTTTTGGTCCGATCTTTTACGTTCTGGGAGCCGGAATGAGACCTTCAACGCGTAGCGCGTAAACATAGGTACGTTTGCAGCCTAATTAAGATATTAAAAATAGGATCAAAGTAAATAAATTATATGTAATTTAAAAGACTGAATCCCAGACTATAGATTAACGTTATGTGTATAATTTTTTTTTCTTTTCTAATAACTTTAAAATGAAGTTTAAAATTGATATTTCTGTCGGAACACTGTTTGACAGGGAGACTAGGGCCTTAAAGCAGTAAAGGGAAGTTAACTGATAATTAAAGAAATTAAATAAGACGAGGAGCTTAATGCTTTTCCTGGAAAGTAGAGTAGACCTACTGATGTATATTTATTATGGAAAAACACACGCTCTTGATGGTTTACGAGATAGGACTGCAAAATAATTAAATGTGAAAATTGTAATTCCTTGTTCCTTCTTCCTATTCGATGCAGAAATGGTACGTGCGTTGAATTTAAAATTTACTCACTCGATGTGTAGAGAACAAGTTTAAGTATATGCATTGCTTCATTCGTTACTTGTCTCTGACGGCAGCCGTAAGTTTATTTTATCTGGACTTTAACAAACGTATTCATCACCGTAATTAACTTTAAGAGAACCTTTAAATAACGATTAACAAAATACTATTACTGTTGTCTTTTATTTACGCGAACACGATACATTTAAATAAAATGTTAATAAATCGCGAAATAATCCGTAAAAGTAGTTTCATTTAAAAATACTATTAATTTGCGCTATTCAAAACTAATTAGCAGATTAGGGTGTTACTTAAATACATGTCAAAATATAACAACCGCTGCAAAATAATGTCCATGTAACAGCTGACATTTCATAGGATTATGCTGTCAACGGTGTCAAACAGCCAGATTACTATCATTGTTAGCAAAGATAGGATAGTACATACATGTTAGCAACGCTTATGTGACGAATACAAGAAAAAATACTGTACTGCCTAAAGTTGTTACTTAGCTAAGTATATCCTAACTAGTTTATTACTCATAGTAAGCTTTTTATCATTTGCTAAGGCTGTAAGACTGAGTGTTTCTAAAAACAATCTTATTACTTCCCACTGCAAGGATTAGCAAGCTAAAGTGGCAGTGGATGGGACACATGGCAGGTAGAAATTGACAGACGATGGGACAAAAAGATTATATCTTGAATGCAGGACACGTACCAGCCAACGCAGCGTAGGTTATCCACCCACAAGGTGGACAGACGACCTGGTAAAGCTTGCAGGAAGACGTTGGATCCAGGCCACTTCCAACAGTCCAATTTGGAAGTCATTGCGGTAGGCTTATGTTCAGAGACATAGCATAGAAACGTGTACGTACGTACGTCCTATAGCGAGAAACATGAGGTGGTAGTTTGGCCTACCAAACTTCACCTTACAAGCATAGTACAGTAGCCTATGGTACAGTGCAGAAGGGTCCTTTATAAGGCAAAAGCCTTATTGACGGATGTGACTACACCACTATAAGGGCTATACTCAGCTTAGCGGCTATCAACATTAAGGAATTTTAAGAAATCACTACTAAAGGTAGACTGCAATAGGTGCATTGGCTGGCGAGTGGAACTTGCCTAGGCTTTCTCGCTGGATTCCTTTGCTAATAGAGCTGCGTAGGCAGCTTCTGCCAAGTCTTTGGTCGCTTATAAATATTATTTTGTGTCTATTTGTAGTCTATTAACATCTTTCTCCTTGCATCAATTTCCTCAGTGCCTTAGTCTATGAAATAAGTGTCCTGTTGCTATGTGCATCTAGATTGAGGGGTATTTTTTTTTAAATCTTGCCAAATGAAATAAGAATAAAGCAAAGGGCCATAAATTTCTTAAACGTGAATAATTGAAACTGTTATGATAAAATATATTGAGCCCTCAATCCAGACGCTTGCAAAATGTGGCATAGCCTCGATTGCTGAAATTACTTTCTCTGTAAATAATTTTTATTCGGGAATTTAGTTAAAAATTTCTTAAATGTTGTAAGAAGTTCCCAAATCTGTAGATATATCATTACAGGGCTTATGGCGATATATATTTAGAGCCCTCAATTCAATAATGTCTGAACTGAGTAATCTGCTAAATACTAATTTATCTGAAGAAATAGTGGAAACGGTATAGCTATTGGCCAGTTAGGCCCCACGCGCATAAGAGTCAATTAAAAATATTTTTTTCGGTAAATCTAAATAAAAGTCATGCCATATGGTCCTATAATCGGATATTTAAATGTTAACTCAAATAACACTCTTCTATTATATTATTATCCTTTTGAATAAAATTAACATAAAAACGCAAACAAGATATTCTTAGTAATTGGCCGTCTATTTGCAGTTATTGGCCATCAAATTGCATAGCTATTGGCCACATCAAAACGAACTATAAATTAAAATAGAAACGCTGAAAAACATAAACTCAACTCTAACAAACATTAAAAATGCTTCTTCAGAAGGCCCTGAGTAATCATGTAACAAAAAACACTAATGGCATATAAATTCAGAAAAAAAAATGATATTAGAAACCTCAATATCATTTGAAGACCTATCCATAGACATCCCACACGTATTGGTTACATGAAAAAAAAAATTTTGAGTTTCAGAACTCCAATTTTTTTTTTTCTATTTTTGTGTAAAATTCTTAATGCGGTAAACAGAATAATATATCTTCTTACCAAGTTTCAACAGTATAGTTCTTAAAGTTTCGGAAAAAAGTGGCTGTGACATACGGACGGACAGACAGACATGACGAATCCATAAGGGTTCCGTTTTTTTGCCATTTGGCTACGAAACCCTAAAAATTGTTACTAACGTGAATATAGACCACATATTATATAAATTTAAATCATTTCGAAGGTGTCGGTAGCGGCGGCAAAGTACAAGAATTTAATAACATTAATAAAATGATACGTCACGCTTGCGAGGATCATGTAGAAGGCAAAAGCCGTTTACGATTCTTATCTCCCAGTGAGCAAATAATATAATGATAACAAAATAGGAAATCAGCGACGACCTAAAAAAAGATAATCAGTAGGCAAAACGAAAGAATGAAGTTACAAAAAAAAAAAGATGAGAACTTTAATGCGAACCTGCCGTATCTGAGTGCAGGCTGCTTGATTAATCAATCAATTAAATGTTTGTCTCATAGTTATATGTGCCAGCCATCGAGAGTTAAAATGTGTCCATTCGCACCGACTCCAAAAAGAACTGATTAGGTATGTTTTAGTCAATATTATTTTTGCTTTTTAGTTTCATTTTGAAGTCGGTTTTTAGTTTTTTATTAAACTTATTTTATTTCACAATTTTAAGTGTTAAGTTCTCTATTTTCCCCCTTCTAACTCCGCCAAAAATGACTTTACAGCAAAGTAACCTAGACAAATGTTGTTCTTCTGTGGACCACCCACCCAATGGTATAATAAAAATAGGGTGCTATCAATGATCAAAATTTTTCGACGAAATTTATTACAAGTCCCAGACGCCTTTAAAATAAGCTTCAGTTTTCACCTTCCAACTCCGCCAAAAATGACTTAACAGCAAAGTAACCTAGCTAATGTTGGTCCTCTATGGACCCCCCATCGAATGGTATGATAAAAATAAGGTGTTATATTGGGTCAATATTTCGACGAAAATTTGTAAGTCTTAAGGAAAGGGTTTTCCTACTCTCCAACCAGAACGGCGGCTATTTTGGTGTCGTAACAATAGGATTGCATTTAATACTAAGTCAATTTAAGAAAGGAACTTTTAATTTTTTTTCGTTACTGGGTGTGCGGGTACGCCCCCAGTAAATAAAAATTGGCGTTCTGGTACCTCATAAGCTCCACGTTTGCACAACACACTGCGAAATACGTTCTGTCGACAAATTGCAGTATTATCTTCTAACTCCTATCCGTTAAGGAGTTCTGTGGCTTCCATCATCAGGTCAGCAACATGACATGATGATTACCGGACCCAAAAATCAGCATTGAGTCAGAAAATATATGCAAAACATTATGGGTGCCTATAAAATTGAGGATTGCCTTCGATTTCCCAAGGATCCCATCATCAGAATCTAACTTGGTGTAAATGGGACCACCTAGGGAGTATACCCTTTCAAACTATAAAATAAATTTTGAAATCGGTCCATAATTGACGGCGTAATCGCGTAACAAACATACAAAAAAAAAACAACATTCAGACGAATTGAGAACCTTTTTTTGAAGTCGGTTAAAAATGCTCTTTGGGGCTCTTTAGTGGAGTTACTTGATGAATGAAATTTGATTCCGTACAACAATTATAACTACTTTACCGATACTAAAATTAATGTTTACTTAATGGGTACTTTGGGTACAGGTGACTACAAGCTTACTGTATGTATAAATATTACTTAGCATGTAAACAATATCCCGGTAGATTTAAATTCACTTTATTCTGTTACCCGTTTTTATCTCTTGTAGACCGAGATTTTTGCAGAATTCTGAGAGAGTAACGATTGTTAGGGATTCAAACGTCAGACACAGCCATTTAGGTCTGCACAAACTTGACCGATTAAATTGAAATTTGGTTAACTAAGATATACGGGCAGTATGTAACGTAAAAAATGTGAGTGAATTTTGAAAATATGGGCTTTTTAGGGGCAGAAATATAATAATAAGAGATTAAGAATAAAAATATTGGCTTTGTTAACTGTACGTTGTACCTATATACACGTCTAGGTATGCTTCGGTCGGTTATTCAACTTTATCAATCCGGTAGATCGAGGAAAATTCGCTGTAAAAGATAGACTGACAGACACACGACCACAAGCGTGATGCCATGAGGTTTCAGTTTTTTTTCTATCGGACGTTTAGCCAACAAATTTCATTATACCTATTAAGTTGGGGAAAAAGTCTTTTCGCATTATAGTATGTATGAACTTGTAATAAAATTTCTTTGGCTGTACTATTTGTATCTGGCTGGTTTTGGTATCATTAAAAGTTTAAACTTTAAAGAAGATAATTCCAAATTCAAATTAGGAAAATGTGTGTTTTTCATTTGTTTTTCGTACTTTCAAGATGAGTGAATGGAATGAAGAAATTCGATACATTTTAAAATTTTACTACAAAAAAGGTAAATGTGAACGCAAGCCGCAAAAAAAAATTGCGATGTTTATGGACCTAGTGCAGTGTCTGTGAGAGTAGCACAAATTTGGTTTAACCGTTTTCAATCCGGAAATTTTGATGTCAAAGATGCACGTCATTCTGGTCGCCCTATTACGGATAAAATTGATGCCATTTTTAAAAAAGTGGAGCAAGATCGGCATATCAGTAGTTACGACGTAGCTGAAGAACTGGGAATTGACCACATAACAATTTTGGCGCATTTGAAAAAAACTGGGTACACAAAAAAGCCCGATATTTGGGTACCCCACGAGCTCACTGAAAGAAACCTAATAAACCGTGTACTCATTTGTGATTCTTTATTGCGACGTAATGAAACCGATCAATTTTTGAAGAAGCTGATAACTGGTGATGAAAAGTGGATCACGGACGAAAAGAACGTGCGAAAAAGGTCGTGGTTAAAGGCCGATCAGGCTTCACAGACTGTGGCGAAACTCGCAAAAAAGGTGATGCTGTGTGTGTGGTGGGATTGGAAGGGCATATTCATTATGAGCTGTTACCACCAGGCAGGACCATCGATTCTGAACTCTACTGCGAACAACTGATGAGATTAAAGCAAGAAGTTGAGAGAAAGCGGTCAGAATTAATCAACAGAAGGGGTGTGGTTTTTCATCATGATAACGCTAGAACTCACACGTCTTTAGCCACTCATCAAAAATAAAGAGAGTTTGGCTGTTAGTGCATCCGCCGTATAGTCCTGACGTTCAGAATTCCACCTGTTTCGCTCTCTTCAGAATTCTCTAGGCAGTGTCAAATTAACATCACGAGAGGACTGCCAAAACCACTTGTCGCGGTGTTTTGATCAGAAGCCCCAAAATTTCTATAGAAATGGGATCATGTACCTACCTACAAGATGGCAAAAACTTATCGAACAAAATGGTACCTACATACTTTAATTAAATGTAAATAAACTTTATTAAAAAATGTTATGAATTTTCTTAAAAAATGCGAAGAAACTTTTTCCCCAACCTATTATAATAAATGGCGTTGATAATGTTTAAAACTGCCACCATCTTATTAAGTTGTTTCTGAAACATTATTTTATAATTACTGCAGATGAGTGTGGCTCGGTTCAAAGACTGTAGATTAGTATGGTGAATGTTGTAGTCACTAGCTAATTCCCTAATAGGGTTTGGGAATTCTCGACGATTACAAAGTCACGGGATACGAGACAGCCTCCGAATAAAGTACCGAGGCGTGACGGGACTTCGTGACGTTTAAAAAAAACTTAGTTCATTTCTGGTGGACGTTATTCAATTTTTTTGTAATAATCAACATTTTGAAATATTGATCTCTAAACATTTATTAACCATTAAATGACATCATAATAGTTTTAACGTTTATTTCAGTCTAAATAATTGGTACGTATATTTCTTGTCATCACATAGATTCACTTTAAAGCAATTAAATCTTTTATTTTTAATTATTAAACATACATAAATGTATATCAGTCTTATAAAATTAATCAACTAACAAATTACACTTATTTGGTGATTTCATAAAATACGCTTTTGAAAAAAATCAAAGCATTGACAGTTTTGTCCGACAATCTGCTTCTGATTTTTGCAATAATGCCACCGGACAAGGAGAACATATAAAGGATACGATTACGAGGATAAGCCGAAAGTATGTCGTTGGTTTACTAATAACAAATTACTAGAAGAATTTCAACGACATACTTAATTACTTGTAGCTCAGTTGAAAGAACAGTCACCTGGATCGCGAATATCACCAGAGGCAGGTGTTTTTGTTTTTCAAATCAAACTAATATACATGCTTCAAGTGAAAACTCTATAAAGACGAACGGACGAACCTTCGCTAATGCAAATCACGTTTGGAATAAAACGTACGTGAGAAAACACATTGTCTGAAAGAGTTCACGGTCAGAATTTAGTTTCGCAAGTTCTCTGGTCAAACGTGGCAACATTACCATAGTTTTTGCATTTTTTTTAATTTGTGGAAATACGAAATAACATTTTAGGGGTTTTTTAAAGTAATGTATAAAAACGTGTTTAGGGCATGTCTTTTAGTAATTGAAATCTGCAAAATCTCTAGTATTTTTCTCATAGCGTTTAAAAATTATATCCTAGGTAAAAATGACACAATGTTGGTAACTTTACTTAAATATGAGGTCCGATTTTATTAGTGTTCATCCTGTTAACCTGTGACTATATAGGTGAAAAGCAATCGTAAAAACCAACCATCAAATGTCTATAATAAAAACTAAAAAGGTTAAAAAAAAATACAAAATAACAACATCGACTTCATATTGCATAAACTCGTCCTATCTTCAACTCTTTGTCGCTCTGACAAGGGGAAGGAATAAGACGGAACATCAGGTGGATAAACGTACCAAAGATAGGACGAGTTTATGCAATATAAAGTCAATGTTGTTGATTTTGATTTTGACAATAACACGTGGAAATTAAAAAGTTATCATCGAAGACCAAAAAAACCTTTTCCATACAAACTGGACAGTTGGTCGGTGGTTTAGTATATATAAAATTCTCGTGTCACAATGTTCGTTCCCGTACTCCTCCGAAACGGCTTGACCGATTCTCATACAATTTTGTGAGCATATTGAGTAGGTCTGAGAATCGGCTAACATCTATTTTTCATACCCCTTAGTGATAAGGGTTGTCCAACCTTAACATTTTTCTTTGATTAAAAATTATTTATATGGCAAAACAACGTCTGCCGGGTCAGCTAGTAAACCAATAATTTTATAAAACTAGTTTTATACCAATACCTACTTGATAAGTAGATAATAATAATCCTCCTAACCGAGTTCGGTTACGGCGACCACTTCTACACCCCATTTTGCTGTCGTCGTTCGTGTGCCCTAACATGGCTTACGTACCCAACTTTATTGGTAAACCGGGGTTTTATTGGGTTACGAAAGGTACGCGTACATTGAGGACATGTTAGCACACCGTTATTAAAATTATAACCGCAGGTGATCGGGCTTTCAATTCATCGCGCGTGGCGTCAAGATGAGAAAGCCGCCGCCGGGACGCGTATATGGCTTTCCGTTTTCACCACGTCCCCTCGATGTGAGACGACGTCGATACGCCTTTTCTGAGCGAAAACGTCTGGAAACCCGTTTTCACCTGATCACTCGAGGGGACGTGCTAGATACGGCTTTTCAGCTACTTCAAATACAAAATTCCCTAGAAACCCGTGTTCACCACATCAACTTAAGAGTGACGAGATAGATACGCGTTTTTGCGCGCGTGTTACCGCCAAAAACCCGTAGCGAGCTCGTCATGTGTCGCGTGTGATGTGCGGAATATGATATACAGCTCTATTGCATTGTATAAGGGGTGAAATTGGCTTGTCTTGATGTTGAAAAAATTTGGTGTGAATATGATCTACTTACTAAGAGTGGTGGCGTTATTTATCTGTCCTTTTCTTGCATAAAAATAACATCGCGGTTGTTTCCACTGTTTTAAGTCTTTTATGTATAATAATAATTATACATATGTTTGATATAGTATTATTATTACCATAGATCTATTTATATCAATGCTAATCTACATGACGAGATTCTTAGCGTTACGTATAGGCGTTATCGCAATTATTGTACCAAATTACAAAAAAAGCTCAGGATTAATTATGAACGACAACTTTTAGAGAAATCTATGAATAATTCTAAATGTCTATGGCGAAATATCAAAAGTATTACTAACCTAAAACAAACCGACAACAATAATGATTAAATTTTAAATATTGGGCCGACAGCAAATGAAGCTATCAATTATGTCAATAAGTTTTTCGCAAGTATTGGAGAAAGCCTTGCAAATGATATAACATCGCTTAGCTCGATAGAATACCAAACTGTCTCCAATCACCTGGGTCAAGAGCAGCTTACGTCTTTTGTGCTGATGGACACTGATCCGCAAGAGATAGGTGATATTATCAAGAGCTTAAAAACGGACAGTGCCAGGAGACTTGATGGAATTCCAGCAATATTTCTTAAATTGGCTACTGGCATACTGGCTCTATTCATTTCTCACTTGGCAAATGCCTGTTTTGAAAAAGGTGTGTTCCCATCTCTGCTAAAACAGGCTGTTGTCACCCCAGTACATAAGAGTGGGAGCAGAGACGATGTCAATAACTATAGGCCTATATCGATTCTGCCCTCACTGTCAAAAGTAATAGAAAATCTAATTAATAAAAGACTCCTAAATTATCTCTCTAAGTATAATATCCTGGCTGACTCACAGTTTGGCTTTCAGGCTGGTAAGTCTACCCAGGATGCAGCAATGGCTTTAACATCTCTGATAATAGACCAATTGGATAAAGGAAATAACTGCCATACTGTATTTCTGGACATAAAAAAAGCTTTCGACACTGTCTCTGTTCCCATTCTTGTGAGAAAATTGGAGGGTGTTGGAGTCAGGGGGACTCCCTTAAATTTGTTCAGGGGAGGGAAGAAGTCAGAGTATACGAATTGGTCGTTTTGTGAGTGAGGATGCTGACCTGACCTCTGGTGAGCCCCAGGGCTCCGTTCTGGGACCGACACTATTTCTCATTTATATAAATAACCTCCTTAAAATCAAGTTTGATGATGTCAAGCTCTTCTCATATGCCGACGACACTGCTATGGTCATTACTGGTAAATCCTGGTAATCCATAGGAACGGAAGCAGAGAAAGTTCTCGCTGTTACTGCTCTCTGGCTAAGGCATAATTTGCTTACGTTAAACACAACCAAAACCAATTTCATTTGCTTTTCCATCAATAAAAGAACACAACCTGATCCTGACTTTAAATTAAAAATTCACAACTGTTTTAACGCAAACCTAACATTATGTAATTGCCCTGACATAAATATGGTAGAATCCACTAGGTACTTGGGAATCATGATTGATGACCGACTCTCTTGGCACAGTCAGATTGACCTAATTTGTGGCCGAATCAGGAAACTGATTTGGATCTTTAAAAACCTCAGGTATTCTGCTAGTGTGGAACTGCTTAAGAGAGTCTATGTTGCCCTGGCACAGTCAGTCATGATTTACTGTATTCCAGTATGGGGTGGTGCCACAAAGTCTAAGTTTATTGAGGTAGAACGTGCTCAAAGGCTACTTTTGAAAGTAATGTTCTTCAAGAAACTTAGATTTTCAACACATGCTCTTTACTCCCTTGCTGATGTACTAACTATTCGCCAGTTGTACATCTCACATACAATTTTAATAAAGCACCGATCATTGCCAGTTGAAAGCGAAGTTTTAGGCAGAAGACGGAAATATATTGTAGCTAAAACCAGTAAATGTACCATGTAAAACTTACTTTGCTAGACGTCAGTATGTAAACCAATCGACTCATTTATATAATTATATTAACAAAATTCTTAAAATGTTACAACAAAGTTTAAATGTAAAAACCTTGTAACGAATTGGATTAAAACTTTAAAATATGAAGAGCTTGAAGACATGATAGCACGTAACTTTAACTTCATAACACACAATTTGTGAGATAAAAGTGGATGTACTTATCAGATTTATATGAACACCCACAGCTACACACACATACGCACAAGCACGCACACACACACATACACGCACGCACTTACCTACATGTAACGGAGACCGGAGACATTATACATATTATTGTAAGTAGTGATAAATTTTGTTTACCCCTGTATGATATGGGAGAGTGGCCGCTCCTGGAACAAGTGTTTTTAACGCTTTAAAGGAGTGGTTCTGCCTCTGTATGTAACCTAATATTATTTCAAATAAATATTTTTTTTTTTTTCATTTTCAATGCTTGGTCCATGTTATTGCTTAATATAAGTCTACCTGCTACCTATACTTGTACCAACAAAATACGTAGTGCATTAATAAAAAGCAGCTTTATGATTATTTTATATTTTTCATTTAATCTTAGTTATTATCATGAACCTAATTATAGTGGTCATGTAGTATGTTTATAATATATTCAAATCATATTGTTATTCTATTACATAGATTATTTCTTTTTTTGAATTCAGGAAATATAATCCGTAATAAATTCTGTAAATTGGTCTTTAGAATAGAATAGAATAGAACAGAATGTATTTATTTGTCTTAAGGCAGATTACAGATAAGTAAAACATAATATGCAAACTTAATGCTATAAGACAAAATGGTCTATGGCTCAGTGGATGCAGCAAACCCGCAAACTCTGTTATTCTGCCATAGCCTTTTTTATAGTACCTAAGTAATACAAATTGATAAAAAAATTATATGAATTCTTTACTTACATCTTAATTTTCTGAGGTTTTGTGGCGATGGGAAATGCCTATTTAAATTTATAATTAGCTAGTGCTAATGACTGTTCTTAGAGCAGCCAGTTGCGACATCTTTTGTGGAACGTTGGAAGCGAAAGTTCCAATGCGGAACGAACCGGTGGTGGTTGATCATTCCATATCTTTGCCGCTGCATACTTAAAACAGCCCCTAGCACTAACCAATCTTAGCTTTGGAACCAATAGTTGATATCCCCTGTCTCTTAGCGGTTTGTATTTCAAGCGTTTGGGAGAAAGTTTACTATACAGATAAGTTGGTATTTTTGTGTGTTGCAGGGTGTGCAGAAAACATGCATACTTTAATGTAACTTGTTTGGACATACTAAGAATGTTTTTAGCAATTAAAACCGGCGTTATATGATGTCTTTTAGGTATGGTATAACAAAATCGCATGCACGCGTTCTGCACCCTCTGCACGCTCTTGGCAGTTTTTTTAAATAAGAAAGGAGTGTAAACAATTTCACAATATGCAAGCTGTGATAAAACTAAGCTATTACACAACCAAAACCTGATATCCCGCTTTAAATACGCACGAAATTAATATAATTTCTTCAGAGCCCCGAAACATTTACCCGTCTTATTACGGACGTGCTGCTCAAACCTTAAGCTTTCATCCAACAACATTCCAAGATTGCGAACACAGCCCTCGCTAGGTATTATAGTATCACACACCTTAAGAACCGGATTGATTTGCTTTACTTTCCGTACCTGATTTTTAATGGTGTGCGATTTACCTGATTGGTAACGGTGTGCGATTCTCAACTCCAGATCTCATCTCTTGGGTTTTCCGGCAGTTGATTTTGAGTCCTGTAACGCCCGCCTCTCAGTGTGGCTCAGCAGGCAGATATCATCGGCATAATCTAAGTCCTCTAAGACATCGGTTATGCCCCACGTCGCTTGGTTTCGTATGAGCGATGCATAATTCCGTCGAGGACAACCAAAAAGAGGAGAGGCGAGAGCAAGCAGCCTTAACGGACACCCGCATGCACCTCGATGTCTTCGGAGATGAGGCCGTCGTGAGTGACTCTACAAGAATATTTCTTGTAGATGGCCTTCAGAAGGTCGATGATCTTTGGCGGGACACCAACATTAGATAGACGGGACCATATGCTTGTCCACTTTAACGTATCGAAGGCTTTTTCGAAATCGACAAAGGTTAGATAAACCTCCCTTTGCCATTCTGATGCCTGCTCTAGTATGATGCGCAGAGTGTTAATTTGATCAATGCACGAGCGGTTTGGGCGAAAGCCAGCCTGTTCCCTGCGAAGGAGGGGTTCAACGGCCCCCGATAGCCTGTCTAAGATAATCTTGCAGTAAACCTTCGACGGCATCGAGAGCAAAGTTATACCTCTCCAGTTGCTGCACTGACTAAGGTCCCCCTTTTTGGGTACGGTTATTAAGAGCCCTTTGTTCCAGTCATTCGGGAGTACTTCTTCCGTCCAGATCTTCGTAATAAGGGGTGTCAGGACTTCGACGGCGGAGCGAAGGTCAGCTTGAAGCATTTCCGTAGTAATGAGATCGAGCCCTGGTGCCTTACCAGATTTAAGGGACAGGATAGCCTTACCCACTTCGTCGTGAGTAGGTGGATCTATATTGATGTCGAGATGCCTAGGTGGAGCGGGGGGGTGCTGCGGTACATCCGGCGCGGTCGTTGTTGTGGAGCGGAAGACTTCCTCAAAGTGTTCACGCCAGCGTAGCAGTTGCCCCTCAGATGTCACAATAAGCTGCCCGTCACTAGACTTTAGAGGCTTTTTCTTAGGTCTGCTGTTTCCTGCCAGGGTTTTCGTTGCTTTATAGAGATCTCTCAGATTGCCAGAATTAGCAGCGAGTTGGGCATTATCAGCTATCCCGTCAGCCCAAATTCACTTGTCCTTTTGCGTGCTGCGGTAGATTTTCTTACGGATCTAACGGAGTTGCTGTCTGAGAGTGGCTTGAAGTTGTTCGTCGGTGGTCTGAAGCAGATGTAAGTGTAGCGCTCTTCGGTCGGCTATAAGCTGCCATGTGGATTGTGACATCCAGTCCTCAAGCGAGTGCGTGTTATGACCCAAGACGGAGGAGCTGGTCTCTGTATAGGCCACTTTAATGCGGTTCCACTGCTCGTCTATTGAGTTTTCTTCAGTATTGAGGCCGAAGAAACGGTTCCGGAGTTCAAGCCTAAACTTGGTGCAGGTGTCAGGGTCTCTGAGCCTAGAGACTTTGAACCTCCTCCCAACCCTACCAGGGCCCCCGGCTGGTCGTGCTACCGCAACCTTGAGGCGCAGTTCAGCAACAACCCAATAATGGTCACTGTCCATATCAGCACCCCGACGGTTTCTGACATCGAGCAATGAGGAGCGCCATTTGGAGCTTATGGCAAGGTGGTCGATCTGGTTTTTTTTGTTTCCATCGGGTGAGATCCAGGTGTGTTTGTGGATATCCTTATGGATGAATAATGTGCCGCCGATGGTCAGGTCTTGGTTCTGGCAAAACTCCACAAAACGCTCTCCATTCTCATTACGGACTCCAAGGCCCTGTGTGCCCTTGTAGCGCTCGCAGTTTGCGTTCCCCAGTATCATAGCGACACTCATTTTAGGATTACGAACAAGTCCGTGCCTTAGTCACCATTTCGTAATAGCATTCAAGTCCTTATTCAACCTAGCGGCAGCACTCTGGACTTCACTATCAGAAGGCAAGGTATGGATGTACAACTGGCTATCGTCCGCATATAGGTGGAGCTGTGCGTGCTCCACAACATCAGGCATACTTGCTGTGTAAAGCGAAAATAACGGACCAAGTATTGACCCCTGGATTACGCCCCTCTCCAAGGGTAGCTGCGCTGACACAGACAACTTGCCATTAATATCTAGGCATTGCACTCTTTGATAGCGGCCACTAAAGTATGACCTAAACCAAGCACACGCGGCCGCACCAACAAGACAGTATTCTAGCTTCATTAATAACGTTGGTATGTCTATACAGTCAAAAGCTCGGCTGAAGTCAAGCAGCACCAGTAACGTACCTCGACCTTCGTCCGACGCTGTGAGGATATCGTCTGTGATATTCATAAGGGCAGATACCGTACTATGATGTCTTCTGAACCCTGACTGTATTGACGGTAAAATATCATTTTTTTCTAGGAATGACACCAGTTGCACATTCACACATTTCTCAACTACTTTTGACAAAGCAGGAAGTATATTGATAGGTCTTAAATCAGAATAGTTCTCTGGGGTTGCATTTTTAGGTATTGGAGTAATAATGGCACTCTTCTAGGCTTCTGGAAATATCCCCTCTGCCAAGGATTTATTTACTATAGCGAGAATCGCATCCATTGAATACGGAAGGGTCAAGTATAGCATTAACATCGAGATTCCGTCACTGCCCTTGGAATTGGAGGATGCCACCGATGAAATTATTTTGTCGACAGTTAGCTCATTAACCATTGCAAAACATAATTCAGCACCAGTATGTCTATGTGCTTGGGATCCATATGCTTGTGTTTCATAAGATGTGTTCTGTGTTGTAGGTATACTATTCAAGAAATATGAGTTTAAGGCATTAGGCTCCGCAAGATGTCTAGGTAACGATTCATTACTTTTACCAATCGAGGCCATTAGAGTGTTAATGTGACGCCACATTACATTTGGTTTAGCTGTGTTTTTGTTTACAAACTGAGTAAAATAAGCTTGCTTTTCCACAGCCAGGGCACGGTTATATGTATTACGCAGTTAAATAATTATGCACTTATTAGAATCTCCATAACAGCAACAATAATACAACAATAGCGCACGTGCCGCTACTTTTCCCCTTAAACACTAGATAAGCCAATTTCACCGCAGTATGCAACGCAATAAACAGCGGAAACAACCGCGATGTTACTTTTATGCAAGAAAAGAACAGAAAGATGATGCCATCACTCACAGTAAGTAGATCATATTTTTAACAATTTTTTTCAACATCTAGACAAGCCAATTTCACCACTTATGCAATTCAATAGAGATGTATATCATATTCCGCACATCACAATGACGAGCTCGCTACGGGTTTTTGGCGGTAACACGCGCAAAACGCGTATCTATCTCGTCGCTCTTTAGTTGACGTGGTGAACACGGGTTTTTAGGAAATTTGTATTTGAAGAAGCTGAAAAGCCGTATCTAGCACGTCCCCTCGAGCGTCCAGGTGAAAACGGGTTTCCAGACGTGTAGATAGATAGAAAGATAGAT
Organism: Anania fuscalis; assembly: GCA_950371115.1. NCBI lineage: Eukaryota > Metazoa > Arthropoda > Insecta > Lepidoptera > Crambidae > Anania > Anania fuscalis. The sequence goes on from OX493324.1 coordinate 29,740,716, forward strand.
ACTCTTTATTGCACACCAAACAAAGAAGTTACAGTTCATATTTACAGAAAGATGTACAATTTAGGCGGTCTTATCGCTAAAAAGCGATCTCTTCCAGACAACCTTTAGGCAAGAGGACAACTACAAAGAAAGGGGAAAGTGCTGCAGAGTGCTTATTGTGTAATTTTATTTATATACCTACAATGTTAATATCAATAAGTATAAACTACATACACGTACAAAAAATACCTAAACAATATAAATGCTAAGATAAAAATAAACATACATACATACTTAAATATAATACATATATATATATATACATATACCTATATATATATATTTATATATATTTCAGATACGGAGGTGATTTCGGACTAAACAATATTGTAAAAAGTAAAGAGAGACGTTTTCGCTCAGAAAAGGCGTATCGACGTCGTCTCACATCGAGGGGACGCGATGTGGTGATAACGGAAAGCCATATACGCCGCCGGGACTCATAGTCAGCTACTTTGATATTAACGCGCGTTCTCCACTCTCCACGGTTGCATGGTAAATCCTCCCAGAGAGAAGGATCAAGACACATCCCTTCATATGGCGCTTCAGCATATAAAATTTATAAATACTTATCAAGTATACAGTGACAATATCCGAAACTATTTGAAACTGCTGCTGACATTAACCACAGAAATACGAGATCGTTTGTTAGATTTGTAGTTGGTTTCTCGCCAAAGTTAACATTACTTACGTAAAAAAAATATGGCATGTGTTACCTATATAAAAAAGTATAAAACAAATTTCCTGAAAAATTTAAACATGGCCAATTTGTAGCAAAAAGTCTAAAATAATGGCTGAGCATGATCGCCTGCTTTTACAGTGTTATGGAATTCCATGACCAATGTATTTTAACAGAATAGAGCACAATTTTAAATTATGTAATGAAAACCTGTTATTCCTACTCTTAGCAATATCTTTTACCATTTATCTTTTTAATATTTTTATTTATGATTTCGATGGTGGTTCCTTTTAATTGGTTGTTTTTAAGAAATAGGTACAAACACACGATCTGTGTGAGTGATACCACTGCTCAAAAACACAATCTTTTTAAAAAGAAATCACTGGCTTATTTAAAGTCACCGACTAGCTGACATTATAGAAAATATTTTTGCTATCACAATGAGCAGTGGTTAGTTAAAATAGTCAGTTCTTGTTTTTTAGGGGTCCGTACCCAAAGGGTAAAACGGGACAAAAATATTAAAAAACAGAATAAAATAAATATTTAATTATTTTTATTCTAAAATAATGGTACGGAACCCTTCACGCGCGAGTCACTCGCACTTCGCCGGTTTTTTTTCAAATAAATTCATAAATGCCGAATCACAATTTGATGCTTTAAAATTATACGTTTAAGGACCAGGACAGTAGAGCTCTTATCCACCCACATATCTACCAAATTCCTAAAGACAAGACACAGCTAAAGGTAATAAAGTTGAACAAATTAACGGAACGGTAATAAAAACTTTTGCTTAGAGGGGATATAGGGTTCTATTTAATTTAGGGCTGTGTTACAAATTAGTAGGTACTACCGAATTAGTTAAGATTTCGAATAGCAAGACTTTATAACAGTGAAATATTTTGCCGTTAATTTCTAGAAACGAGCGTGCGATGCCAGACTTCGGGAGACAACGTAATTAAATTCATTAAATGAAAACAAAAAAGGATTTTTCGAAACATTTTTATTACTTAAGAGGGTATTGCACGAAATTGTGAAAATTAAGGTATTTTTATATCACTTTTTCTAGACGCTGAATTGATTAAATACATTAAAACCACCTTTGTAGGCTAGCCTGATCCTGGATCTAGGTCGCCGCCTTGTTGAAATTTTGAAAAAATACCTTTAAAATAAAAAAAATACACATGAAAGGTAATAACTTCTAAAATCATTTTTTTTCGATTACTTTATCAATTTTACGCATTAAACAATGATTCTCACATGAAAATGTTTGTATTGCAATTCCGCAGACCGCCCCCTTCTTAAAATTTAGTATAAATGTAAAAAATATGAATATTTTAAGATTTCTTAATTTAAAACACAAACGCCTGATATATTTTAAAAGGAAAATTTGCTCTCATTAATTTACTAGGCGCACTTAATTGAATGGTGTGATGCGTATTTTCAATAGAATCCTTGGTGAGGTCATGCACATGAAGCACGGATATTATTTCAAGCCAGCCTGCCAGCTGATGATCATCCCCGAATTCCTCCCCGATGTCCCCAACTAAAGGCAGCCGTGTTACAAATCTATACTTTGCAGTACATTTTAGTGTTTTTGCTGTCTTTCAACTCAAATGTCAAGTCTTATCCCGTACAGAGTAGTGCAAACGCAGAGCATACAAACCAATAGGTATCTAGCTAAAACATAAAAGAGTCTATGATAATGATGGATGTCATCAATAATATATAAATAATAATAAAAATTGTTAATTCAATGTTTCGTTCACTTTTTCGTCAGCTGTGAGATTTATTATAAGCAAACGGTGCATATTTTTATTTCGGGCTAATTTAAAATGTTATAATACTTACTTGGAAAATAGATTTTTCTCAAGTAGGTATTATTAAATTTTGGTGGTCCCGATCAGATGGGGCCCGAACCCTGGGCCATTGCATACCGCGTGAGTGCTTTTCCAACTAAGCTTCTGAGACGTTAGCAGAGTTGACAAATTTTTCAAGTGCCAAAAGAATATATATATTTTTTTTAATTTTCTGATCTTAATCAATAGTTAAATTTTATTTTTATTTCATTTTTGTTACAACCAACCCAAGGGCTCAGTCATTATCTAACATTCACTTATAATCACCATTCACAAGAGCCCAAAAACGCTGTATCGGCTGCCTAGGTGTTGATTACCTTACCATATACTTTCAATATCATTGAAATAACACGGTACCAAATTTCTATCTTTAAAATAAATATAATCTTTAGCCTGCCGCTAACACTCTTGCGCCTCAAACAGACACTACAATATACATGACCTGCACCCCTCGCGTAAAATGTACAGACAGTAGTCGGTGATCCGCCGGGAAAACAATTTTTGTGGAAATTGGTGTTGTTTTTGTACAAATTACGTCGAAGCACGACAATCTGATGGTATGTGATCTTTGAGCCAGCAGTCATTTTGATGTCATCCTCATCGAAATGACTGCTGGCCCAAGGTGGAGGCGAGTAACCCAGGATAGACCTCATTAGAGGAGGCCTATGTCAAGAGGCACACTGAGATTAGAGATATTTTATAAGCTAAGTTACCAACAATGTGTATGTTATCTCTAATACCAGAATAAAGGGCTTTATTATTATTATTATGTGATCTTTAATCTGACCTCTTTATTATTATTTGTAGCCCAATATGTTTGCGAATAATAATCTTAAAATATGTAATGGCAGTACATTTATATATATATTTATAAATAAATTATCTTTATCTTTATACCTATAAACGTAGCCATTTCGTTGTTATCACACCATAACCTTTAATGTCTGATTATCCTGCCACTCTTTACCCTGTTCTGAAAGCAGGTGAATGAGATTGAACCTCCACAGCTGAACATAGGACTCCCACAGTGAATTCCAGATCGGCTGGTTGGAACCAACCTATATGGACCACTAGGAATAGCTTTCGTGCTCTGCTCCTCCACTCGGACCGACATGGTGGCTTTTTTATATAAACACTTCAGCACCTCGATGTACCTATAGTTATTATTGCGCAGTTGGAGAGACTGTAGTACTGCCCAAGTCTCGATCGAAGCGAAGGGCTTGTCATAGGCCACAAACGCTAAGCATTGTGGCAAGTTATACTTTTCTGTCTTCTGGATAACTTGCCGCAGCGTATGGATGGGGACTAAAGCCTTTTTAGACTACTAAAACTATGTGCAAGACAATTCGTGATGATCGTCGAAAACAATTTGTAGATATTGCTCAGAAGCGAGATTGGTCTGTTATTTTTCAGCAAGGTGTTATTATGAAAGGGGTTCTTGAAGAAGAGCACCACCGTACATCTGTTTCATGCCTCCGGCGTTATCTCCTCGAGCAAGACGGAGCTGAAGAGTTTCTAATGGACTTTCAGTATCTGTGTTGTATTGAATCACTGAGGTAATTCCACCGTCACCCGGCGTCTTTTTTGTTCCTACGCTGTTTGTGCATGTCAGGTTGGTAATAAAAAAGCTGATTTTGCATGGTTAACTGTTTTTTCTACTTACCAGTTCAATTTTCTTTAACTTAGTACTGTTTCTCATTAACCTGTACAAAAGCTCTTTAACCTGTAAGGCAAACATTTTAAAAGGCTTTATTTTCCATATTTATGTCTAAACTCCGTTCCCTTCAACTAATTATGAACACAAAGTATACATTAATTCGATTTACATTTACAAAATTCCATATTTGACACATTTTCGAGAGAACGATCCTTATCTATGACACAAAAACTAAACGAGAATCGGTTCATCCGTTTGAGAGCTACGATACCACAGACAGATACACAGACAGACACGTTAAAATTATAACACCCCTCTCTTTTGCATCGGGTTCTAAAAACGCTGGCTCCGACAGCTTCTCGCTGTCAGAGCCAGCGTTTTTGACACTTGAAAGATTACGTCTGCTCTGCAAACGTTTCGCTATCTTAGTTGGAAAAGCACTCGCCCGGTATGCGATGATCGTGGGTTCGGGTCCCAACCCTTACTCACACACTTACACACCCCAATTCTCAATTTGGTTGCAATTTTAGTAATTCAAATATTACCGGAGAAAATAAAAATGGTTTTCATTACTACTTTTACATGGTGTGCAAAATTAAAATTGGAGAGTTGTAGAAATCCTTAAAGCAGCAAAGAACTGACACACAATCACGAGTAACATTATGTCTATCTATAGGTATGGGAGTAGGTGCCCTCGAGTATGTCAAAAATCCTCTTGATATACCCTGCATATCGGAAAATCTTTAATACTAAATGTCATACTAAAGTATGTGAACTCTGGGAGCTGGCCAAAGAGAAAGTTATAGAAGAAATAGCAAAAAAAGGGAGCAGAGAAGAATTTGAGTGGCTATTAAAAATGGTAACGTGAATGCATGTGGCGTACCGATGATAACAGTTGTAGCCTCTTACTCCATCATGCATTGTTGGAGTAAGAGGTCGTATAGAAAAACATAAATAACTTTATCAGGAGCTGCAATTATCATTGGCTACAGAAAAAGCTCTCTACATTTGCTGATAAAAATGAATAGTGTATGGTATGCGCGTGAGCTTAGAATTGCAATCTTGAAGTACCTGAGCATGTGTGCTATAAAAATTACTCTGGATCATCTAGCGGTACGGAGTCAACTGCCATAGTAGAAGGCTTCAAAAGTACATTAAAAACTAATTACATACTCATAGCTGATGGTATTCCGCAAATTTTGTACCGCGGCACACTGGTGTGCTGTGGTCATTAGTTAGTATGCCTCGGAATAATAAGGTTATCCCTGTCAATGATTACTTAAAATTAATTTAGAACAATAAAAATAGTGTACTCTATTATTTAGATCGCCTATGTTCAATTAAACTGGCCTGTGTCACACATTGCCATTACCTAAATACTTTTTCTGCAATTTAAAGCTTAGGTTTGCTTTTCAATAAAAACAATGTTTCGTTAATTAATACTAAAGTTTGTAAATATTATTTTGAACAAAAGTTTAGGTAGGTATTTATAAACTAAATATTATGTATGATCTTAAATAGTATTTACTTCTTTACATTATTTTTTTGTTTAAGAAAAAATAGCAGGTAATGTTTACTCTGTCGTTCAGCCTACTCTGTAAAGCTATTTTTCTTTGTGTGAGTGTTCACGTACGGGCCCGATCGGCTCTCTCCGAAGTTTTTCGTTCGAATGGCACCCCCTTAAGTCAACTTATGTTACATAAATAACTTTGTGGTGTAAATGTATTTTGGCACAAACTAATGAAAGATCTTTGACAACCCTCATGAGTGGATTTGAATAAGCGATAGTTATTTTGAACCGACGAAAAAACGGAGGAGCTTCTCAAGTCAGCGCATATAAATTTTTTTTATGTATGCACACCGATTATGTCGAGATTCCTGAACCGATTTACGTGCTTCTTTTTTTGTCCGATGCGGAATAGTTGCCATTTAGTCCCATATTTTTTTTAATTTAATTGAGTATTTTTTAATTTACGAGTAATTTTATTATCTTTAAAAAAGATTTCTTTGACATGAGCGACATTTGACAATACGATAAGACCGCTTACACACGAAAGGCGATAAGCCGACAACGTATGTACTGCAGCAAATGGTCTCATCAAATGGTCGTTAGCTTATGAAAAGAAGCTAAAGACATTTGGAAGTCTTAAAAAAGCTTCGCAAATTTTTCCGCATTGATAGAGAGTAAAAATTGTGCATAAAATATATAATGTTTTCAAGAGACTCTTATACGGCGGCTTATTTGACGCCTCCCAACCATCAGCCCAACCCAAACTTACAGCGATGCCAGGTTGATTGGCGATATTTATAGATGCTGAGTAGCCTGCTTCCAATAAGCCGATCTGGAAGTCACTGGGGGAGGCCTATGTTCAGCAGTGGACGTCCTGTGGCTGAGATGATGATGATGATGATGAGTAGCCTGTACAAAATAACATCGATGACTGTTCAAGTCCAAATTCCAAAACCACAAAACATTACCTATCCAGTTGCTCAGAAGCGTGAGACAAGGAATATCATATCTCCAAAGTTGTTTACGTACGCAGTAGAAGAAGGATTGGAAAGGAACGGGCATCAATGTCAACGGCAAAAACCCTACGCACATCCGCTTTACCTATATTTTAATTATCATGGCGGAATCGGTGGAGGATTTGCAAAATATGCTGCATAGTCTCAACGCTGATTTGGGACGTGTAGGCCTAGGGATGAACTTGGACAAGACTAAAGTCATGTTCAATGACCACACCATCCTCGGACCGTCGAAAGCGTGGCGCCCGAGGTTGTCATGGCACATGTCCATCTCGGGCAAGTGCTGCAGTTAGGTAGAGACAACTTCGAGCGGACAATCTCGGGAATCTCGAGAGTGCAGCTTGGCTGGGCAGCATTTGGGAATCTGCGTCACACATTCTTGTCGCCACTACCACAATGCCTCAGTGCCTCCTACCGGTGATGACCTACGGAGCCGAAACGTGGAACATGACAGTAAAGATGGTCCACCAACTTCACGTTACTCAGCGAGTTAAGGAAAGGTCGATGCTTGAGAATTTGTTAAGGGATAAAATTCAAAACGAGACCATCAGACAGAAGCCCAAAGTAATGGATATAATTCAAAAACATAAGCTTAAGTGGCAGTGGGCTGGCCACATCTATCGCAGAACCGATGAAAGGTGGATTAAAAGGATTCTCGAGAGAAGACCAAGTCATGGCAAACATAAAACTTCCCCCAGCCCGATGGACCGACAACCAAAGCAAGATAGCTGGCAGTGGTTTGATGAAAAAGCAAATATTATGCTTTTTGGCGCTTTTTAGGGGAGATTTACGACTAGCAGTGGACTGCAATAGGCTAAATAGATAAATAGTGCCCTGCCGACGACGCCCGAACCTGTCATAAGTCTCGTTTTCTACTTAATAAAAGATAATATTTTAACAAGCTCTTTAACCTACAAGGGTTCTCTTTTTTCGACGAAAAGGAACAGCTTTCTTAAACGAAGTCGACTGCTTGCCGCAAACGTGTCGACGACTGCCGCCGACAGTGACGGCCGACTGCAGTCACCTCTGCCGTAGTCAACATGTCGCTCGTGTGTTAGATCTCTAATATTTTGAAATGTGAATAAAGGTACACTGAGGCTTACCATGATATTATAATTGAGTCCTGTTGCTCCAAGATAGTAGTAACAGAGAGTAAAAAATAAAAAGAATGTGTATAATTTTGTCTACTGATTACTTATGCGGGTGCACGGACGTAAAAAAAATACGGACGTAACCTCGTCTTACCATAAGTGAAGCATAATAATGGCCGCCCGTTTAGGCTGTGTGCTTGATTTAAGGGTTGCTATATAAACCATCCATTTCCCTGCTGTTTGGTGGTACCAATCGATCTCAGTTAACTTATGTAATTTACATATATTTTTTAACAGAAATATAAACATTTGATCTATGTTGACCTACAAAACATAATATGATCACTGTGATAGAAAATAAAACACATGTTACGTATTAAGAAATATATTTTTACACATGACAATAATAGTGATAAGGTTATGACTATCTATAAAATTTACCCCTTAGTAACAAAAAGTAAAATTGAAAAATTATGAAAACCCCACGACGCTTAATACGTAATTTGTATTTGAATTATTTGTATAATTTCTTTTTTGTGGAACTCCTCTCTTTTGTTAATTATGTATCAATTATTATTAAAATCTAGCTAAAGACGCATGTTTTGGGCTACAGTTTAGCACTTAAGTTATATCACATGTAAAATGTATTTGTAATGACTGTATCCTGTTTTGTGTCTTTTACAAAATAAAATAAAATAAAATAAAAATTGAAAAAGGATAAAAATTCTACTAGTCAGGCCTTTCATTGGATACCCATATTGAGGGAGTTTAACAAAAATATGTAATCCGCCATTTAATTACGGCGGCCATCTTGGACCGATTTTCATCGAACATAGCTAAAAACACTTTCGACTAATTAATCATTCAAACGAAAAAAACTAAATCAAAATCGGTTCATCCGTTCGGGAGCTAAGAGCCACACACACACAAACACACAAAGACACGTCAAATTTATAACACCCCGTCGTTTTCGCGTCGGGGGTTAAAAATAAAAAATACGTTTACATCATATATCATATTGGTATAATTATAATGTTAAGTACGTATATTATTATTATAATTAATAAAGATGCGCTAAAATCCTTTATGTTCAAAAGACAAGTGTCAACTTTTTGTACACTTGTCTTTTGTTGACTAATGTACGGGAAATACTTTCTATTTTAGAAATATGATGATATACGTAAGAGATATTTTATATTAATAGTATGGGGATCTTTTATTTTACTTTTGAGAAACGGTACCCAAAAATGACGAAATCTGATTTCAGAGAGTCACATACATAGTTTGTTGCATACAAATATAGATTTACCCACCTTTAGGGTAATTTTCCCGTAAATAAAGTGACAACACTGTTGCATTTTACCTCTAGAATTCTCGGCAAAGTATTTAAAACAAAAATATTTTTTTTTATCACGAATCGTAATAACTTACGTATGATAGGTGATTCCAAGTGACTTTTTACGTTTACTCATGTAGTTTTTACATGATTTAACAACACAAGACGGCATTTTTGAAAAATAAATCGTTGACGCAACGAACGCATTTACTACGTGTCACTGGCGCCGCCACTCGGGGCGAAATGGCGGCGGGTTGTCGTACCTGGTGTGTATGTGTGTGTAGATCATGTACAACAAACGAAATTGTAGTACCTTGCATGCTTCACATTTTTTTAATGTGATGTTACGTCCGTATTTTTTTTACGTCCGTGTGCGGGTGTTAATAAAAAGTTTAAAACCAGTGTGTGTACTATTTTTATTGCACTTATATTATATACAAAATATCATTACATATAAGTAAATAATAATAATATTAATTTTTATGTAGCTCTTCAGTTTGAAGGATGAGTAACCAACCTCTTGATATAATTTACATTTTGTTATAAAATTCTTGTACAAATTTTTTCAATCATTGACTTGACACTTAGCTTTTGACACTGATTGAGTTTGATAACATCAAACTGGCGTTTAGAGTTGTAATATTTCTTATTTCATAATACCAAGAAAGATTATTGCTAACATTGCTCGTCTTTTAAAAATAATGAGCGAAGTACTAATTGATTAGTATATTTCCTATATTTTTTAATCTCATGCTCAGTTTATGTATTTCTAATTTAACTTAATAAAAAAAAAATGTTTCCGCAATCACACCAATTAACTACCCTCAAACTAAGCAAAGCTTGTGCTATGGCCACAAGATAACGGATAAACATACTTAAAGTTTTTAAACATCCATAACTTAGGTGCAAATGCTCGTGCTCATTACACTAACATTTGTCCCTCGCGGGATTCGAACCCGCAACTCTAATGTAATTAAATCGATTAATATTTTTATTTCCCTTTATCCATAAAATCAACCAAACAGTTTCAGAAAAATATTAAACTGTCCCTTGTGAGAAGTACTCAATCCAGTTTGATATTACATTACAGACACTAAAAAGTAAAAAATAAAAATAAACTGCGCTTAAAAAAACCGACTTCAAAAACAAAAAAGCAAAAAACTAACTTTTTTTTTTAAATAAAATAATTTGTTTGTACTTCCTACTCAAAGGTTTGAAGTCGGTGCCAAGCCCTAAACAAAATAAAACTTAATAAGTAATAAACAGCTCAAAATAATACTACCGAAAAAATACTGTAACGCAGTTCCTACAATAAAGATTAACTTGCGTAAAAAAGCTAGAGAACAATGTTAAATGTATGAAAACTGTATGATAATAAATACTTTTACTTTATAACTAAAACTTAATTAACAGTCTTCAACGACGTCTGCCTGCGCCTGGCTGTGTGCCTGGGCTTGGCACCGTCTTCAAACCTTTGAGTAAGTAGTACATACAAATTAAGTATTTTATTTATATTAAAAGTAGTAACAGTGTTTAAAACAATAAGTTATTTTTTCTTTTTTTTTTGAAGTCAGTTTTTTTAAACGCAGTTTATTTTTATTACTTATTAAAACCAGTTCAGTGCCGTGCACAATATCAGTTGATGGAAAACATGTATTTTTAACTACACGCAGTAACGTAAGTATTATCTTTTAATTGCTAAGCCTGTTACTATTGCATGGGTAAATACTATTGAGATATTATTTTTATTCTTAGCGCGCTTTCTCCCGGCCTATGTACAGGAACGCTTTAACCATGATAGAAATAGAAATAGAAAAATATTTATTTGACAAACACATCATACATAGAATACAAAAGATTTAAGATTTGAAAAAAAAGAATGTGTCAAAAAGGGCCCCGCTCAGCATTTGTCGTGACGGCCAGGGACATATCACGACGCTGATTTTCAGCAGGGACCCTGACGTTAAGGGTACAAAAGCACGGCACTAGAGACAGGAAAAGAAAAAACTAACAGCTTAACAAGCAAATAATAATATTGACAGTAGAAGAAGAATAATAATAATAGTAACAGACAGAAAAAACACACAATTTACATATATAATTAGATGACACAAATACAATTTTATTTTCCTTTTCTTGCCAGTCGAACGAAGTATCAGCCCTGTTGAGCCAAAAACGATTTCGGTCCAGTTCGGAACGTGCCCCGAATGACACATGTCACCGTACTGTCTAATCTGTGCACGCTCCGTCCCGACTGATTGTTGATACTTCGTCCGACTCGTCCACAGAGTACATATAGTTTATACCTAACCTACACACAATTTGTTGGTAAAGTGGGTAATTAAAACAATAAAAATGCCAACAAGTTCCGGCATGTGCTTGACCGTGTGATTTTAATCAGTGTGAATGAATGATCATTAATAGGTCTATTATATTTAGAGCGATTGCTGTCAGCCCTCCGTAACCTTAAGACAAGGAATTAGACCTTTTTTAGACCATGAGGTACGTGAGAGGTACGTGATTTGGGATGCGAAGTCACAATTCTCGGGTATAAAGCAGAACTCTGATTCTTCAAATACTGAACTATACTTACTGCTCTCCACTAACATGAAAGAAATAGCAGTGACCATAAGCAACCAAAAAAAAGTTTAAAAAAACTAAGAACCGACTTCAAAAATGAACTATAAAGGGAAAATATATATATATATATATATATATATATACATATATATATATATATATATATATATATATATTTATTGATCCTAAGGTAATTAGCTAAAGCACTTGTGTTATAGATATCAGAAACAACGACGGTACCACAACACCCAGACCCGAGCCAATATAGAAAAGTTCATTTTCTACATTGACCCGACCGGGGATCGAACCCGGAACCTCAGAGATGGCGGCGCCATTTAAAGTCCGGCGTCCTTGCCTCTCGGCTAATGGAGGTCGTCAATTTCTAAACTAAAACATTCCTAATCAGTTATTTTTGGAGTCGGTGCGATTAATGAACACATTTTAACTCTCCATGGAGCACCGACTCCAAAAATTACTGATTAGGTATGTTTTAGTTTAGAAATTTATTTTCCCCTTTTTAGTTTAGTGTTAGGACTTTATCAATACTTTATCGTAATTGAGGATCTATCATTCAAGAAGTCGTTACAAAAAATCGTTATAACAGAAGTGTCGTAACCATGGGATAAGGTCTTGCGTTCAATGCCTAAGTCATCATCATCATCATCATCTCAGCCACAGGACGTCCACTGCTGAACATAGGCCTCCCCCAGTGACTTCCAGATCGGCCGATTGGAAGCCAATTAATAATGCCTAAGTCAATTTAAATAAAAAACGAACATTTTCTTTACGTTTCTGGTTGTACTGGTTTACGCCCCCAGTAAATAAAATTAATGTCTGGTACCTCGTAAGCGCGTAATTTTGGTAATAACATTACACCTAAGTGTAAAACTCTTAATTGTAAAATGACGTATCTAAATACGTCATTTTACAATTAAGAGTCATTAAAATAAAATATTAGCAATCTAGAGCTTCGTCAAATGTACAAAAATAAAAATGAAAATACAATAAGGTAACGATAAATATAAGTAAGTTCTGCCGACAAATCGAAGTATTATCTTTTAACTCCTTACCATTAAGGAGTTTTGTGGCCTCCATCATCAGCTCAGCAGTATGGTATGCATATTTAAACCTTCTCCAGAATGTAAAAAATACTTTTCTGCCAACCGCATCAAAATTGGATGAGCCAAACGCGAGAAAATCGCGGACAGACATACACACAAACATACGGGTCAAACTGAGAACCTTCTTTTTTTGAAGTCGGTTAAAAAGGTGACATTACTAGTAATAATACTTTTTTTTCTGTCTCTCTTGGATCCGCGTGTTTTACTGCTACTGCTAGGCAGTGAACGTTATTAAGTACCTTAATGCGATTGCCCTCAGACTGTTAGTTTACACCCCCAATTTGAAGGTACAAACAGGCGTGTTCGTCCTGGTGAAGACTCAAATTCTGACACTGGGAGAGATGCGGTTGGGCATGAAATATTTAAACTTCGCAAACAATTCGTCTAGCATTACATTGCATACAAACAATATATATTATCTTTTATAGATATATTAAAGGTACCATTCGGATGATGATACTTTGGAAGTCGTTCATCAGTAATTTAAACCCTGGGCATCCCGACTGTGGCCGGTAGTTGGCGACTGCTGTGAAGATTTAAATCGTATTAACTTAACATACGACTCATTAAAAAAATAGTAAGAAAAAAATAGCACTGGCTTTATTATGAAAAGAAACATGTAAAACAGTAAAAATTCTCACTTTTATTGTACACCTACCTACGCACAGCAAGAAAATTGACAAGAATACTCTCTCTCACTCTAACTCAAAAGATCTTCGGACTAGGCGAGTATTTAATAACCTAATTACTCTGTAAAAGTATTCGGGTGGCGAGGAGTATTTATTATTATTATTTATTTGTTGTTTATTAAACATTACAGTATCGAATAAAATGTTTGCCTTGCAAACCACTTTCGTGATTAGCTGCAAGTGCCAATCCTAATTAGAAGTAGTAGCTATCTGTTACTAAACACCAACACTAAATCACTCGTTCATCACTGGACTTAATTATTAAAACAGAGTGAACTAGGCTTAAATTCAGGTTAACACAACCTATTTAAATTGACTTATTTAACAAACGTAAAATAAAATTTTAATTAAAAATAAATAATAAATTTGTTTATTTCTTACCACAAACCTATACATTAACAAAAGAGAAGGGATTTTTCAAAACTAGGTACAGTTAGCTATGGATCGCTGGTGCCGCCAACCAAAACTGTACTTACCTATTTTTTTATTATTCTGTTTATTAAAAAAAAAAACATTAAATAGACAATATTTGCTGAGAGCGTAGGTACTGATTGAAATACTACAGCTAGCACCTACAAGAGTCTGCAAGGTCTCTTGATTTACTGTTTTACTGCCTTTAAAGCGAAATATTTTCTGGTATTTTTTGATCTTAGCCCTAGAATAAAAAATATTGTCAATCAGCAGCTGACAATAGACTATTTATGTGGCTTCTACTTAGCCCCGTGTAGTAAAAGTGAAGCTACAGACACAATTAAATAGAGTATATAAAGGTATTGGTGATCAAATACAAGAGCTTTCCCATGGAACCAAATATCAAAAGATACCGTCATCTTGTCAACATGGTATCAAATCACATTTCAATTCAATTTAAATGCACCTCTTAAGTTTACCTCGTTAGAGAAAAATAATTATCAATGTGACTACAAAACGTTGAAAAGTGATAACTTAAAAAACGTTTTAAATCTTACTCGTCATACTTGTCCTAATTAAGCTCAAATGAGTTATTAACATATGCACTCTTATTTTCAATTTGTTTATGTGTATAAGGAAAATCCCAGAAAGGCTGCTTTTTTATTAAATTTTCAGCATCTTCAAATGTTTGAGGCAAATCTTGTTTAGCAGTTTCGGTCAAATTCAACGCCAGAATTATAGCAATTACTGCAGCACATGCGCAAATGGTTAAAGGTAGGAAGTAAGCGACAACGTCAAGGTACGCAATGAATGGGGAAATGACTGTGGCTACGTACCCACAAATATGTATAAATGCCGACCCAGAACCTCGCACTGGAGTTGGTAGCATTTCAGCAGCCCACTGCATGGACGCATTACAAGCTATGTTTACAGTGAACCTTACTATAATAGCACAAATAATAGAAACGAGACCATTAGTTATAAATGCCGTCAGCAAACAAAACACGGAACAAACAATAGTCACACCAATCATCATCCACTTTCTACCGGTGTAGTCCAGAGCAAATGCAACTATCATCAAAGATGGTAACTCAGTCAATGAAATTAACGTAAATGACAAAAAGAAATCAAATTGTAAATGTCCCACAGTTCTTGCTGATACATCAAATATAACCATAACGCACATGTACTCTAAGCTTATGCAGAAAAACATTTTTCTTAGCACAGGATTCTTCAACATTTGCAACACACTTGTACTACTAGTGTCCGTATTTTTCACTGATGACACTCTAAATTGTTCTACTATTTTTGTAGGAACCGGTTGCCCATTCAATCGACCGATAGATAAAACTTTTTTGATGGTATCTTCTAACCGACCTCTAGACAATAACCATCTAGGGCTTTCGGGCATGGTAAATGGGGTGAGCAAGGATATAGCTAACGGAATACTCGTGGCCAATCCTATTACTTTCCAATGCCCACATGCCAATGAAATCCAGGGTAGTATTGTTAATCCTAAAGTAAAGAAAATGGCAAATGGCAAATTAGCAATCAATGTACGGTATTTTGGGGCAACATACTCTAAGACAAGAAGATACATCATCATCATGCAGTTATCATACCCCATGCCTACAAAGAAGCGACATACGGTAAATTGAATAAAGTTTGTTGAATATGTACTGGCGATTCCCGCAATGCATGCGATCATGTTGGCGCAGGTTGCAGCTGGAAGTCTTCCGAAACGATCTGCGATCCATCCCACTATGAATCCGCCGATAATTGATCCAACAAAAAAAACCGACTGTGCTGTGGCTTGGTAGCTGCTTCTGTCACAGACCCATCCCATTTCGCTCGAAATGGTAGGGTAGGGTATTTCAGTTTTATTGAATTCCCATCCATTTCTGCAAACTTCTGTAGGCCAAGAAGAATTGAGTTTCTGGTTAGTATTTAAGACTTCGCTCCAGTTTGCAACGTAAGCTTGGCAACGGGAGTACCCGGATCGATTGCTTTCGTCAAGAGGTATTGCTAATGTTCGTCGTTCTATCGCAGTCAAGTTTTTGAGTTCTGGTATCCAACACCAGTGGTTTGGAGCAACTTCAGTCATGAACATTTGTCCAAAATATATGAACCCGCCGAATATGTAGAACGGAAACATCGACAAAAACAACAGCCATTGGTACAGGCCGAATTCTCCAGCACTCGATAGAAAAGTATCAAAATCCACCTCCTTTGCATTTTCATCTTCTGGTTTAGTGTAGTTCTTTTTAGTAGCTTCCACCGATTCCATTTTGATCACTTTTGTCTTTGCTTACTATGTTTAAATATTAACGTAACATGTCGTTTTAAAATTTACAAATACGTCAGATATTCTCGATGTCTATCCGAGAAATGCTACTAAAATACTGTTAGTTACCATTTTGTTTATATTACATTGAAAAGTTATTGTATAAACGTCTTTTATGAGGCCATGCTATTAAAGATAAGCAAAATAGTTATTTGCATATTCTTAGCAACACGCTAATGTCTATATAAATATAAAATATAGAGTTGAGAAATTGGCTTACAATATTATCTTTTTAACTAAGACTAAGTTGGATATCCCATATTTATTTACAAATAAGATTGACAATCCCATTGACGACAATGTTACACGAGTATATTTGCTGCGTTTTTTTTACAAACATATTATAATTTCTCATGTAAAGATACTGATTTTAGCTTTCATTGCCTCTATAGTTATAAATCTAAGGTTCTTATTAAATATTATTAGTAAAGAGTTGCTTAAACCAATTACATTGAGACAAAAAAATCAACAGATGATGATAAAAACCATTTGCATGTAACAGAAATGATAATAATTATATAAACATAAAATAAATTAATTTAAAAATCGAAAAACCCGAATGCGTGAAAAGTGAACTTAAAAGATGAAAACAAGATTTAAAGAATCAATTTGCAGTCTGAGGCATCTAATCTATATTACTTGATTCGACTTTTTCTACACGGAATTAAATTACTTAATTAGGTACAAACGAAGTGCATACCAAGTCAATCATCATTATGCTGTTAATGGATTTGATGCCTCCGACTGCAAATTGATTCTTTAGATCTTGTTTTCATCTTTTAAGTTCACTTTTCACGCAGTCAGGTTTTTTGATTTTTTTATTAATTAATTTTATTTTTGACTTTTTAGTTTGTAGTGTTCTACTACTACTTTTCAATGAATTAGAAAGCCTTATTTGTAACTCTTCATTAAAAAAAAGGTTTTAACTCGAGTAAGTAGTATCTGAAATCGGTATTTCCCGTTTAATTCATGTACCAATAGGAATTCCGGGTAATAACATAGCCTATGTCACTACCACAACTGAGACCTTAACTGAGACGAATCTAATGACATTCATAATGTTGAAATCCATTAAACGGTGTTTCCTTCCTATTTTTTCAGTGTATTTTTTTGCCTGTTCTCTATGGAATTTTGGAAAATAAAGTATTGAATACTATTAGCACTGAAAATATGTGACCCATCTATACTAATATTATAAAGAGAAAAGATTTGTATTTTTGTATTTTTGGATGTTTGAAATGGATACACTAAAGAACTACAAGGCCAATTTCAAAAATTCTTTCATCATTAAAAAGCTCAATTATTTTGGCTAGTAACATGGGCTACTTTTAAATTCAGAAAAATGCACGATTCTCGAGGGAAACGAGATTATTCATTATAGAGGGCGCTGATTACTATGTAATGTAACTCTAGCTGGCAAGAATATTTTATGGAAAAACAATTTTATGGATAATATTATTATAAGGCTTCAAATAACAAAAAACAAGATGATAATAATATTTTTTAGAAGTTTGGTTAGTCATTTTGTATATATTTTTAATACTAAGGCTACATCTGTTGCCGACTGGATGAGTTAAAAATGATGTAAAAATGACAATTGACAACTTGCCAAATGCAAAACTAAGCTACCCAAAGACGGCCGATTTTTGGTAAGACGTGTTTCACGAGTTGATTTAAACTTGCAAATTTGCACAAAAGTCACATGAAAGTATCGTTTACCAACAAATAGTTTTCCTCAAGCAATTGGCGCGAAGTAATCTAGCCAGTAACGTTTTTTATTGTTTTCATGCAAGTTACTGGTAGACAGGAGATAATTAATAATACAATATTAATTTAGTTTGTGGTCTGGCGAATTGTACCTAGCTACGCAGCATATTTAATTAATTTAAAAATTATTGCACAGATTTAAAATATCATACATTCGTGGTATGTGATAACAAGGAACGCTCATGGCCAGACGGCTTATCGTTAGGGCCACTACTCATCAATAGATGGCGCTGGCTGAATCCAAATATGAAAGCAACGAAAGGTCCCTTTCCAAAAAGGGTCTAATGTGGTCTACAGCTTATGTTATATCTTGACGAAAGTGTGTTTGTTTGTTTGTTTTTCTTAAACAAGGTAACTTAGCAACGTTCGCTATAAGTTTTGTAATATTTATGATACATGGCACAAGGAACTTTGGTTCTTGGTAAGTTAACTACTTTACAATAGATGACGTTGATTAGTGAGTTTACTTGCTTTACTGTAGCATACTCTTACAATATTTAATACTTCTACTCTCCAAAAGAGGGCGACCAAAGCGAATTTGTGTAAGTAGAAAATTTTAAAAACAACTCAAATATCAGTAGGACGTAGTATAATACTACACACACCGGCATATTTAGCGGAACATAAAAAAAGGTTTGATATCAGTATCATATAAGGTTGCTGGCTGGTTTATACGTCATTTAATTTAAAAAGCAATAATTTCAAATTAAGAAAACAACTGAACATCACATTTTATGCAATTGTTTTAATTTTATTCAAATACACCTTATCTGGAGCGAGCTTCGAGTATTTCTTCCTTCTGAGTTTGATTTAAAATTTCATTGAAATACTGTTTTTTGTTAGTTTTTTTTTAATAACGCATCTTTTTGAGTTGAGGACTGAATTATGCCTGACTTAGCCCCAACGGAGATTGCCAGGGCACTCGAAATGCGAAGAAATGGTCAAACCTACAGGGTGATATCCAGAGATCTTCGTCGACCAGTTTCAACGATTCATCGCAGTATCCAACGGTTCAGGGAGACCGGTACTTATGTGAGAAGGGCAGGACAAGGCAGAAAAAGACGCATTTCGAGTAGGGATGATCGTTTCATGCGGCTTCCTGTACGTAGGAACCCCCGTTTGACGGCCGTCCAAGCCCGACATGAGTTAGAAGCAGTGCGGGGTGTAACCGTAAGTGAGCGTACGGTACGAAGAAGGTATGAAGGTACCCAAACCAGCTTCTGGTTTGGGTTCATTTGTGCCCGCAAAGGCTCCAAGGCTCGAAGTAAATCATCGTAGAAACAGGTTCACTTTTGCTCAGGAACATCGAATTTGGAACGCGAACCAATGGAGTAAGGTATTGTTTAGTGATAAGTGCAGAATTCTCTTAAATCAAATTGACGGCAGGCAAAGAATATACAGACGCAAAGGAGAACGATACATTCAGACAAATTTTGAAACTACAGTTGCATATGGTGGTGGATCAATAATGGTTTGGGCGGGCATTTGTTTGGGAGCTCGCACAGACTTGGTAGTGATTGACAGAGCGAGTCTGACTGCAGACCGCTATATCAGAGAAGTTTTAGAAGAAAATGTCGTACCGTTTTCCCCATATATCGGTGACGATTTTGTTTTTATGCAGGATAATGCTCGGCCGCATACCGCTCGGGTAACTCAAGCATATCTTAATGATATGAATATCACTGTTATGGAGTGGCCGGCGAGGTCACCGGGTATGAACCCAATAGAGCACGTTTGGGACTTGCTGAAAAGAAAAGTTAAGTCCAGAATTCCAGCTCCTGCCAACGTGGGTGAACTGCGAATCGCCGTAGTTGAGGAATGGCGGAGACTATCCCAGGAGACCATCGATAACATCATTCTCAGTATGCCTAGACGGGTAGAAACTTTAATGAGAGCACGTGGAGGAAATACGCGATATTAATCACCATTTTTCTAATTTAATAAATTGTTATTTTAATATCAATTTTCACTTTTCCCGGTAACATAAAAAGTTCAAAAATGTACCATTTTTCACAAAAAGCCTTTACTCGCAAAATGTGTTCTTAATGTGATCTCATTTTAATTAAAACAAATGAAACTTTAAATAACAAAAGAAGTGTAGTGAGTAGATTTTAAAATAAAGCCATATTTTTTTTAATTATGGACTTTTTTTTGTGTTCCGTTAAATATGCCGGTGTGTGTATGTCTATTATCATGGTTGAGTTAAAATGCATTATACGGAAAACAATAAATAATTTCTGTTCGTCGAAGCGCTTTAAAGGGAGTCAGTTAGTTTGCTACTATTGGAACAAAAGTGTTTCGTGATAACAACGCTTCGTTGTCCAATGCTGCTTCGTTTTCATTACCATATATGAGCCATAGCAAGTCCACTGCTGAGAATTTTAGATTTTTAAGATAAGCAGCACTTGAAACAACACAGCACTTCTTGACGTAGAGCATGGTACTGTGTTACTGTCTATGTGACAACTCTGAGTAGAGCGGTAGTTGGTTGAGTCCTGAAAAGAGCTTTTCTTAGGATTCATGGTGGTAGCGCAGCGGTTGCACCGGGAAATTCAAAGTCATTTATTTCTGTAAATTAGCCATCAAAGGCACTTTTACATATCCCATTTTTTTCCTACCACCGCTTCGGGACTACATATCGACTGGTGATGACAAGAAGCGGCGTAACATACTTAGTCACCTTTGGGAAAGGAACAGTCCGATGCACCAGGTAGATCCAGTATCCTTTCGCCGCCTGCCTACCATTCCGTTACTGTGGACAGGACCGGTCGTTGCCCGGGGGACGCGACGTGGACGCAAATACTTGGGTAGAGTACAGCGCACCACCACCAGTATGGTATCGCAGCGCGCATACAAAAGTGGACACCCAACTAAACGAGACAATGCGCATAATTACGTGGTTGATAAAACCTACCCCACTCCCTTGGCTTCCTGTTCTAGCTCATATGCCTCCTCCTGCCTGGCGTCGAAGCTGCTGCGTCTGAGTGAAATAAGTGCTTACGTCAAGGAATGCCCATTCAGAATACACTTGAGACATTATACCACCCCAGCGACATTCATCAAGATCCCCGATCTGGACTAATAACAGCCTAAAAACCGACTTCAGTCTGAAGACAGCGTGGCAGTTATGTTTAGACACCTTTGAGGACCTACAAAAACACTTAATTGTGGATCCGACATCAAAGCCCGTTGGTTTTAGTTTTACATCCCAAGTATGGGTAAGGCAAATCAGGTTCAGAAAATGATACGGGCGTTCCAATCACCACCTTCATAAGTGGGGGCTGAAGCAGTTCACTGCGACTGTGGTACCACGGATCAAAGCTTAGCTCACATTGCCAACGATTGAATCGACATTTAATTTGTAATTTGTGCTAGAATCCTATATGATGATGACAATAAATAAACAAACTTTCTCGATGGTTGGCATCGACTTAAGAAAATAGTGCAATTAAACTGTTGCCCTTTCTCGAGTAAGATCTCATGAAAATCAATATGTTTAAAATTAAAAAAAAAAGGCAAAACCTATTAATTTAAATGAAGAACCTAACTTATCTAGCTGACCCGGCAAACTTCGTACCGCCTAAGTATCCTGTACGAATAGTGAGTATGATAAAATAAATTTGGCGTTCTTATTATTTTCCTTGAAATTTTTCTATTATTTCTCATCGTTTAAACCTTTCCTGGACTTCCGCGAAAATTCAAAGATCAAATTAGCAAAATCAGTCCAGTCGCTCTCAAGTTTTACAACAATTCTTTTAATATGTAATATAGATTACAAAAAATAAAACTTTTATTACCTACATAAATAATAATTAAAAATTACTTTTTATGTCCTGCTTATAGACACATTTAAATACTTTACGTTAATTGTACAAAGTTTCTCACAGAAATGTCCACCCGGCCGAAGCCGGGACGGGCTGCTAGTAGTTAATAAAGAATATTTCAAAATCGGTTTATCAGTATTTCAGATCCGTTTTTCCCGCGTAAGTTCTGTTCCCGCGGGAATTTCGAGAAATAACATACCCCTTGTCACTCCCACAATTGAGACAAATCTATTGATATATTATACTTTAATATCCGTTAAACGGTTTAGGCTGTAGGGCGTGCCAAAGAAATGGACATATTTACATACATACATACGCTCGAAAAACATAACCCTCGTTTGGCAGTCGGGTAATATTAAGTTGAATAACTAAGTGGAGTCACGAGAATAGACAAGATAAGAAACGAATTTAATAGAAGAATTATAAAAGTGGTACTTGTAACAAATCTAAGAAAGTAAAACCGTTTTCCTCGGGACTGACGGTGTTAAGAAGGGAAATAGGCGTAACGAGGAGAGTGATGGGTATAAGTATTGTTACGTGAAGATAATCTGGGAGTAGGGCAGGTAAATGATGATTTAAAAAGTATCTTGAAATTTTTAGTGCACCCTATATACAGTATACACTAATTTTTGATAATTATATTCGAATATATATATAGGTATTCGTAATGCGATCTTTCTGTCTATCAAAGATATACGAAAATAAGTATTTTTGCGACTAAATTCAGAACTTAGATGTTTATTAAATAAGAAGCCATCTTGCCCATGCCGGGTCTCCAATCCAAGTTTTGGAAGTTTCTTTTAATCTATAACAACAAATGGATGTAGGAATCTGGCTATCGGACGGCCTGTTTCATACAAGATAACGTTGCGTTAGTTGCGTGTAAGTCTAAAGTTCAAAGCGTATTTTACCTCGGGGAATTAAGTTTTACAAACCTTTTATGGTACTTTGTGATGTATTTTATTACATTTTTACTAGCAAACATGTTTAGATTGGTATGAATATTAAAAAACATATGAATTGCCTATAAGTTCTCATAAAATTTTTGATAAGCTTAAAATGTATTTTTTGTTTAGTGTCATCTTTTATTAAATATTTCTAGAAGGGGTAGGCATTTGTGTTTTAAATATCTACGTTTAGTGGAACTTGCGTACCTTCTCGTTTGCTTGAGTGATTGAATTAAATGTTTTACCATTTTATTAAAACGTAACGCAACACAAGTAGCCGATATTTGAAGACTTGAGTATTCGCCACAGTATTCGCACTACAATAATATTCATCACCATTTTAGCAATCGCCGCCAACTCACTGTCACATAAGCTTCCTTGTAGTTTTTCCTTCCTTTTGTTTTTTTTTTCTTTTAAATGCCTAACCCGCGTTGCCATGTTCGCCATTGTCAGTTGAGTAAAGATTTTTAAATAATCTGAAAATTAAGCTTAACTTGTTAAATTTTGTTGAAGACCATCCACACCTGACCAACTAGCCTCGTCTTACTACGTCCCGCGCAAGTTGGACAGGTGTGGATGGTTCTAAACAAAATAAAAATTATATAATATTTTTTTTAATAAAAAAATTGATGACATCCGCGGCATGAAATTTCTTTACTATCGTAATCTATATATTATTATTATATAAGTAATACTTTTATCCATAGAAGCCGCGGCAAATATTTTTGAAAAACCTTATTTATTAAAAAAACGAAATAATCAATAACATTTAAATAATTAGTATACTCGTATCCCGTATGTGGCAAAGAATACTGATGATTTATGTATCTGTCCTTAAGTAAAAAACAAATGACGCTAGACTAGCTAGATTTCGCGCGCCATGAGATGACGTCCCGGCTTTTAGGTATTTAAAATCTAATTAAATTTCAAAACATCTTGAGCTTCCAATTAATTTTGTATTACCTATATTTAGGATAAAGAATACTCCTAGCTACATATTGACTTTTTTAAAACACATTTACATATTTTTTTTAACAATTATTTTGTAACTATCTTTTGATATAAATCAAAATATAGTTATTTACAATATATGGCCAATTGGCAATTATTTTTATAAATACATTAAATTTCTAATCACAAAATTGTGTTTTTATTTCGAAATCCAACAAAGTGGACTTGTAACCGTAACTTTTAAAGTTAGCACATTAATACAACTTTAAACAAAAAAGAACTTACGAAACCACAAAACAAAAAAGAACTTACGAAACTAAAAACAAATGCGCGCGAAAATTCAATGACAGATTATTCAAAATATTTTTAATCTAAATTTGAAACTTACCGCAAGCACTCAAATCAGCCAAACTGCGCGTGGCAAAAGAAAACTTTTCACTGTGACCGATCGGGATGCGTGTTATGCGCGCGGTCGTGATGGTCATCACACGGTACTAGAGCAAAATAGGCTTCTAACGCCCTTTTCGCCCTTCGATGCAGGCATGCGTGTTGCGTACCTCATTGGTCACGTCTTTGCGCGTTTGCGGTGTCATATTTGCAATTATTTTCGCAACCGCTGAAAATTAAAAAGTTTGTAATAATACTGATATGCCGTTTTTAATTAGCCATAGTTACTGGCCAGCGTTTCTAGATACTTTTTAAGCACTCTGTTTGTACCAGTCATTTTTAAATTATTTTGGATTTTATTTAAAAAAAAATTTTTCTTACCTTAATCGGTTAATTAGGAACAGTTTTATTCAGTGATACACAAAATCACTAACTAAATCGTGGGTTAATGCATGATCATAATATAAGTAAGTATCGATTTAGTAAGATATTGTATTCATTTTAAATTGTTTTCGCAAAACTTCCCAAGCTTGTAATAACTACCACTAGTGCCATCTATGAAGCTTGGCAGGAGTTTCAAAAGGTCATAAACAAAAGCTTCGGTGGTGCTATCGTTACAAATGTAAGCTCGTTGCGTTATTTTTCCAACCTCAATGCATAGATGGCGAAGTTAGACATACAGTTTGTGAAATAAATTATTACTAGTAGTTTTAAAACAGAACAATAAGTATAATAATTACTTATTGTTCTGTTTTAAAACTAGTAGTTTCCCATCTACCGTTCTAACCATACCGTTCGATTGCTTGAAAACTATTTCTAATTTGACGGTGTTCGTTTCGATTGCTCGGCCACGACGAAGAAGAAGAGAAAACGACTTCATTAAGTTTACGTAATAAAAATGTAGAATCCTATCACTGAAGAGCAAAAAATTGTTAAAATCACTGTTCGGAAGTTACATAATCGTGGCCGCGCCGTATAAACGCGGAGAACTGCGCGGCCAGGCATTACTCTAAACGTAACTTCGTAGAAGTCTTATTATTATTTTTGTAACGGACAGGTTTTATTTTGCAAAAAAAGTAGATAATACAAAAAACATCAAAGGCTTAATATTTAAGTAACCATTGAACTTCAAAGTCGTAGCCGTGCCGTTGAAACGCGGAGAACTGCGCGGCCACGCATTACTCGTAAGGCTTGGTATTCCAACAAGGGCCGCACTTTTGAGTTATTAAATACCATCTGAGACAACGAAAATAGTTTTTGAAAGTCTGAAAAAAAGATATGTATTAGTTTAGAACCTTCTCTAGCCAAGTTCGCATTCAGTTACATGATCTAATGAACTTCACTCGATAAATAAAAATTCAAAAGATCTCTTTCTGTAATGTTTTTTTCAATTTTATGGCTATACTTCTCATATTTTACATTTATTTTTTATACTCAAATAAAGCCATTGAATATAGGTAGACAAAATCGCAGTGCTTGAATCGATACAATGTTTGTCTTACTTACTATGCTTAAGTATCAACTAAAAGTGCGAGTGCGGCGGCCCGGCAACCTTGAACAGTCGCTTGCTGGCGCTTTTGCAGGAATACCTGGCCATAAAATAAACCTCGTAGAAGTCTAATTCTTTTGGTAACGGACAAGTTTTATTTAAAATTTAGAGTGTTTCAAAGAGTTCAATTTTTTCTTATCCACGAAAATGCAGGCATAATGCTTTTCTCGCTTAACAATTGTTATTAGTTTGACCATGATTAATGTTTGAAACTTAATAACTTTTTATTTCTAAGCTTTATCAAAATAAATAAATTGTGTAAAGTAAGATAATTAGTGAGTGTAGGTACCAAGGAATGCTAGTTTACAATATGCTGCAATTTGATTAGTTAACAGGATCTACCTGTTAACTGTTTTCGTAAGTGGTTCTGAAATGACTACGTAACAGTACGTATCTTTATGATGTCTGGTTTATTTCACATTAGGTTCTTAGTTAGGGTTGCTACACACATATTCGGGCCGGCAATAATCGGCAAAGCCGGGCCGGCTAAACCGAATATGTGTAGATGGATGTAATGTAGTAGATGCGATTGTTGTTCGACACTTAAGTACTCATGCTGCCGAACCGACAAACAGGGCCCCAATTCTGCTAATTTAACGTGGCATAATTGAATATCAATTGAAACTCATTGTAATTGCTTGACACATTTAAAATTCTGCTACTAATTAACTGACTTAAACTGAAGACTAAAATTAGTAGCAGAAAACCAAATGTATCAAACAATTACACATTTGGTATTCTGCTACTAATTTAAGACAAACAACGATGGGCAGAAATGTATGGGCTCTGGCCCCACCTTGTAACATCATAAGAGTAGCATCGATTTAAAGGGGATCTTATACAGAATATGACTGCAAAAGAATTAATGGCGAAATGTATGAGGTTACCAAATAATAGCGATTTCTATTGGTTGGATACTGTTTTTCCTCAATAAAACACTAAAGTATCAAAAAAAACTTAACAAAAACGTTAAGGTCTACATTTTATGTTCCTTTACTGTGAAAATACGTGTTTTCATATATGTAGGGTATGGAGGTAATAATATGACAAAAAGAACAATAAAATGTATTTTTTTATTTCATTTAAGAACATTTTTTACTTTATGTACATTAATAAGATAGAAATAGGACGTTGTACATGAGACAATGATGTGATAAAATTGACCAATATGAACAAAATCCGGTGGCTCAGCAAAAAAAAACAGTCCAAAGTAATAATCTAATTGTCAAGCATATCAATTTTTTTTCACTGTCGTACTAATTAGCCTGCCTCAAACTAAGCAATTAGCCTGCCTCAAGCTTGTACTAGTTCCAAAAGTTCCGGAACGGAAACGAAAATAATATAATGAAATAACAGACTAATGTCGAAAATCATGTATGAAAGTAGGCATACTTTGACATCGCCTAGTATTTTTCCACCATCGTTTAGAAGTACCTCACCGATGTAAAAAATGTAGCATTTTTATATGCCTTTTATATTATAAAGGTCGCAAGAAATTATAATAAGAGCCAATTAATATTCAATTTATGCCACTTTTAAATTAGCAGACTTGGGGTCCTGTACAGACTTCCATTATGATTTACAAGCGATATTAGAACAGTATTATATTTTGAATGTAAAAAAATCTTGTTATTATTGTAATGACACTGCAATAATTAACTTTTTATCCTTTTCCTGTTTAAATATAATAAAACTAACAGTTGCCCGTGACTTCGTTCCCTATATATTCAATTTTCTTAAATGATCTATGTTTCCTCGCAATTTTCTTATATTTTTTTAACCTTCTCTTGACAATAACAAACAACAAAATAAAATTAGTTTAATAAAAAACTAAAAACCGACTTCAAAATGAAACTAAAAACCGAAAAATAATATTGACTTAAACATACCTAATCAGTTCTTTTTGGAGTCGGTGCGAATGAACACATTTTAACTTTCGATGGCTGGCACCGACTCCAAAAAGAACTTATTAGGTATGTTTTTGTCAATATTATTTTTCGGTTTTTAGTTTCATTTTGAAATCGGTTTTTAGTTTTTTATTAAACTTATTTTATTTCACAATTTTAAGTGTTATAAGTACTCTAATTTTCCCCTCCTAACTCCGCCAAAAATGACTTTACAGCAAAGTGACCTAGACAAATGTTGTTCTTCTATGGACCACCCACCGAATGGTATAATAAAAATAGGGTGCTATTAATGTTTAATTTTTCGACGAAATTTATTACAAGTCCCAGACGCCTTTTAAAATAAGCTTTAGTTTTCACCTTCCAACTCCGCCAAAAATGACTTTACAGCAAAGTAACCTTAACAAATTTGGTCCTCTATGGACCCCCCATCCAATGGTATGACAAAAATATGGTGTTATATTGGGTCAATATTTCGACGAAAATTTGTAAGTCTTAAGAAAAGGGTTTTCCTACACTCCAACCAGAACGGCGGCTACTTGCAACCCTATACTTGACGATGTGCACCTTTTTTTAACAAATTCGTCAGCAAAAACTAAGAGTTTTTTTCTTATTTTTAGTCCCTATCGCGTAGTGTATTAACCATATTTTACAGGGAAAAATAATTATGACTACTGGTAACACTAAAACACTCGGAAGAACGCATGATGGCGAAGCGAGCGCAGGCGCCTACGGCATACAAGGTAAAAATCGATTAAAATATTATAAATTATGGATAAAATAAAAGAGTATTCTATCAGAAAAATTACCTTAATATACAAGCTTTTGAATAAATAGTGAATTTGGTATATTTAAATCGGTTCTCTTAGTTAAAACTTTGTGTCATTTTGCATGTATCTAGAAATGCACGTTGCCAACTCATCAACAGTATTACCTGAATATGGTCGTGTGCCTTTGAAGGTACATTGCCTGCTTAGTAAATATTTTTTTTTTGTTAATAAATAGTGGATTTTTATGAAATTGTTTTATTATTTTGCATGATTTGTAATATTTTATATTTGTTATAGCCTACCACAAGGACCTAGACACTTCTGGCGTTAACGCCTAAGTCTGGTGCTGGTTTCGACATTGATGAGAGTGATTCTTCGCAAGATGAACTCAACTACGCCAGTGTTTTACCGTAATTTTGAAGACTCAAATGTGAGTCTGGACCCTTCATCACTAGCGTTTTCATTCGAAAACCTTCATTTATTGTAATGTACTAGCGTAGGCACTAGAGAACACATCTCGAATTAAATGTTTCAGCCTAGCATTGTAGTCCAGTGGACTACAAAGCTTCAGTCAGTGTCCATAATTGAAGTTGTCAAAACTGCTTCTTGATTAATTACTTTTAAACTTTCGCGTTGCATAATTTAAAACTCAATGAAACGAGAATTAACGCGATCATAATTTAGGTACAAAATGTTACCTGTTTTGCCTGACGACGACTAAAATATCCATTAAATTACCATCAAAAGATACGAGTTTTGACAGTGTACAAACCGGTTTCGTATAACCCCACGGCCAGAGTAACGCGTAGGATCCGTGCTCTTATCCGAGAAAATCAAGACCTTTTTGCAGAAGACGAGTACGAAAAACTGTATCGTTGTAAGTCACACCAACCACCTAAGTTATATGGTCTGCCTAAAATTCATAAGACTAACGTGCCATTGCGTCCAATTGTAAGTCAAATAAATTCGCCTACTTACGATCTTGCAAAGTACGTTGCATCAGTATTGCAGCCTCTAGTGGGAAAAACACCGTCTTTTGTAAAAGACTCACGCCATTTTGTTCAGATTATCAAAGAACTAAAGTTGGAACCTGATGAAGTTATGGTGAGTTTTGACGTTGAGTCGTTGTTCACCAACGTTCCAATTGGGGAGTGTCTGGACATTGTAAAGGAAAAACTGTGTGACAGCGAAATGACCTTCAATTATATGGATTTGCTAAAAAACTGTCTAGATGGGAATTATTTTCTTTTTCAAGGTCAATATTACCTCCAGATTGATGGTGTCGCAATGGGAAGCCCTGTAGCCCCTGTACTTGCTAATATCTGGATGAAACATTTAAAGGAAAAGGCGCTGCAACTTGGCCCTGGAACCGTAAGACTATGGAAACGGTACGATGATGATATTTTCAGTATCGTCAAAGGTAACGAGCAAGAAGTAGATCGATATTTAGAACATCTCAACTCGATTCATCTTAATGAAATTTACATATGAGTTGGAGTCTGCCACGTCGTTGTCATTTCTGGATATCAAAATTACCATGAGATTGGATGGATCCTTGTCGCACTGTGTCTATAGAAAGCCAACACACACAGACAGATACTTACACGCTGCCTCACATCACCATCCACGCCACTTACAATCCGTAATGTCATCATTAAGAAATAGAGCATATGATCTCTGTGACCCTGACCATTTGAAGCAAGAGCTAAATCATGTGCAAGAGGT
Organism: Anania fuscalis; assembly: GCA_950371115.1. Lineage (NCBI taxonomy): Eukaryota > Metazoa > Arthropoda > Insecta > Lepidoptera > Crambidae > Anania > Anania fuscalis. The sequence continues at coordinate 29,770,866 of OX493324.1, forward strand.
TCTCATTAAAAACGGATACAAAGTGTCACCACATCTGTTGAAGCCACCGATAAAACGCTCTATAAGTCCGAATGTAAGCAGACATCCCGCATTTTTGCCTTACGTGAAAGGAGTGACTGTTAAAATTGGCTCCCTGCTAAAGAAATGGTCCATTCCCACGATTTACACCCCGGGGTTAAAAGTACATACTTTACTAGGCACACCGAAGAATGTCTTGCCATTACAAACACCAGGTGTTTACAAAATAAACTGTAGCTGCGGGAGTTCCTACATAGGCCAAACGAAACGAACCATCGCTGAAAGGCTTAAAGGCATAGCTGCTGTGAAAAACCGCCAAACTGCGAAATCAGCGATTGCCGAACACCTTCTTGAATCGGGCACTAATCACTGGATTGAATTTCATCAAACGCAAGTTCTTTCCACGGATCGCCACTTTTATTCAAGAGTTGTACGTGAAGCTATTGAAATCAAAAAATATAAAAATTTCAATCGGGAAGACGGTTTCAAATTATCCGCGACATGGAATCCAGTGATTAAAAATAAACAATCTCGTTTTGTTTTGCGATCAAGTTCTCACCTGAATACGGACGCGGCGGTTAGTGTGCAGAATAGGGACACAGTGAGTGTAGTGTGTGACGGTACTTGGCGTGAAAATAATATTATGAGGGTAGATGAAGAATCTGCCTCTCATACGGAGTGAAGACATCGCTGTTTCAGTCAGCCTGTGACCACGGTCGGTGTAACCCGATCGAAACGTCAGGCAAAACAGGTAACATTTTGTACCTAAATTATGATCGCGTTAATTCCCGTTTCATTGTGCGTCTTGATTGTTCAACACTACAATGCTTGGCTGAAACATTTAGTTCGAGATGTGTTCTCTAGTACGCTACTAGTACATTATACCTCAATGGATAGTGGGAAAGATATGGTTTGTGTAACAAATGCCATTACTTCTTCAGTGATGGATGCAAACTCAAGTTTTCAAGTATCTTGTTATTCTCCGGGCCCAAATTCACCGTCCATATTAGCTTCAGCTACATTTCCAACTGTACCAGACGGCCAAATACAGCAAACTGAACACTAAACTCCACTGGCTACAAACGCCTTATTACCAGCCTTCAACGTCCCGCAATTATCACCTTTAGCTTTTTAGCTGGGACAAGCAATACTTATATTGCATCTCCATGTTCCACGTTTCGGTAGGTCATCACCGGTAGGACGCACTGATGAAATACCTTGCTCTTCAGGCATTGTGGCAGTGGCGACGAGATGGACGCAGCTTCCCAAATGCTGCCCAGCTAAGTTGCACTCTCCTAGCGATTTCCTGCTTGAAGTTGTCTCTACCTAACTGCAGCACTTGCCCGAGGTAGACATAGTCCTTGACAACCTCGAGCGCAACACTTTCAAATGAGACAGGTCCGGTGATGGCATGGTCATTGAACATAATTCTAGTCCTGTCCAGGTTCATCCCTAGGCCCACACGTCGTGAGGCAGCGTTAAGCCTATGCAGCATTTTTTTCAAATCCTCCAGCGATTCCGCCATGATGACAATGTCATCGGCATACCGGAGCTGGGTGAGGTGTTTACTTCTTTCTAATCCAGCTTTTTGAAGACGTCTTCCGGTGCGTTCGAGAACAACTTCGGATATAAAACATCTCCTTGTCTCACTCCTCTCAGCAACTGTATAGGTCTCGTCTTATGGTTTTGGATCTGAACAGTCATCGATGCTATTTTATACAGAAAACTCGGGACCTCTCCCGTCACAACGGTTGAAATTCGAGACTTCATGGCGATTCAAATATTGATGGGTATAGTAAATAATTATGCCAGCTTATAGAGATTGTTGATGTAAAAACTGCGTTACAATACAATTGCTAATATAATGCCTACTACACTTTGCTGATAATTTATTGGACAATTGAGACAGGTACTAAAAAGTGATATCTGTTTTGAAAAGTGTACGTCATAAATTCATATTTGGCTGAAATTGCAGAGGAATCTCGATCTAGTATAGATAAAATGATGGTGCCTTATAAATGAACACGAGCTGGAACAATTAATATTAGTAGACAAATACAAATTTTCTGTAAAATATACTCATTTTTCATCTCTTAAATGTTAATAAGGAAGTGTATAAGGTTTTGTAGCTATTTTCTTATAAATAATTTTTTTTTATAAACAAATAAACCATGTTTTAAATTGCCCCTGCATAGGGCAATGTGCATTATAATGCACATGCCTTTTTATTAGTGTAAATCTAGAAAGCTGGCAATGTGCACATAAAGATACATGCTATATTTCCAAAACTACCCTACCTAAGTTTATTTTGTATTTTTTATATGATTTTGACTCGTCCTAAATCTAATCTTTATGGTTTAAGTCACAAAAATTTACCATCAAAATCCTTGCCAACTATAGGGTTAAATACCAAATCAATTTAAGAAATAACTTTTAATTTTTTTTCGTTACTGGTTGTGCCCCCAGGGGAGTACCCCCCCCCCCCCAGTAAATAAAAATTGGCGGTCTGGTACCTCATAAGCTGCACGTCTGCTCAACACACTGCGAAATACGTTCTGTCGACAAAAAGCAGTATTATCTTCTAACTCCTATCCGTTAAGGAGTTCTGTGGCTTCCATCATCAGGTCAGCAACATGACATGATGATTACCAGACCCAAAAATCAGCATTGAGTCAGAAAATATATACAAAACATTATGGGTGCCTATAAAAATTGAGGGTTGCCCTCGATTTCCCAAGGATCCCATCATCAGAATCGGACTTGGTGTAAATGGGACCACCTCGGGAGTATACCCTTTTAAACTAAAAAAGAAATTTTGAAAGCGGTTCATAATTGACGGCGTATTCGCGTAACAAACATACAAAAAAAAAACAACATTCAGAAGAATGGAGAACCTCCTCCTTTTTTTGAAGTCGGTTAAAAAGTATTAGCGATATTGGTCCAGCCGTTCACGCGTGATGCCGTGACCAAGGAAAATAGGTATTCATTTTTTTAGACAATCTGTCCCAAAATTACCCGGAAATTCTTATTTCAAAATTACGTGCTTTCAAACATTAATCGTGGTTGGTACAACTAGTGTCATTGATTGGCGGCAAAAAAATCAAACTCTGACGAGTATTTTGTGACTAATTAATTAACATTTGTGACAAACATTTGGGTCCTTTGTTGTTTTTGCTATATATAAATGACCTACCGAATGTTACAAATCAAAAGTGTATACTTTTTGCGGACGATACCACTCTTGTTGTCAAATGCAAAAAAAAAGAAGAGCTAGCCAACATTGCCAATATAAATCTTAGTAAAATAGTAACGTGGCTAAGACTTAATAATTTAAATCTAAATATTGACAAATCAAAATATATTAAATTTAAAGCAAAATTCATTAATGACGATAAACTTGACATAAATTATGACAATTTGAAAGTCGAACATATTAATGCGACGAAATTCTTAGGTATAACCATAGACGAACTGTGTAACTGGAAAGACCATATCGACTCTTTAATAAATAAAATTGACAGATTCGTATATGCACTAAACAGAGTTAGGCAAGTAGCGTCTAAAGAAGCAGCGGTTATGGCATATCATGGATATGTTTCGTCTGCTTTACGATATGGTCTCATACTGTGGGGTAACTCGGTTGACATGCTTAGAGCTTTTAGGGTTCAGAAAAAATGTATTCGATCGATTTGTGGGGCTCATTATTTGGATAGCTGCAAGCCTTTGTTTAAGGCTTTAAACATTTTACCACTTCCCTGCTTGTATATTTTTGAAGTAGGGATTTTTGTAAAAAAATATACTCATTTATTTAAAAAGAATAAAGAGTTTAGTGGGTACAGAGGCAGAAAAGGCGAAAATTTAACAATTCCTCCCCAAAAGTTGGTATTGTACTCTCGAAACGTTTATTGTATGGCTATAAAAATATTTAATAAATTTCCAGATGAATTAAAATTACTAACATTTACGAAATTCAAAAAAAAACTATTCAACTTTTTAAAGGAAAGAATGTACTATACAATTAATGAGTTCTTGAATGATAAAATTTGACATTTATATAATATTTTGACATAATTTTAATCTAATTGCATGTTTGAAATGTTGTTGCCATAAAGAATGTTGTACTCATTTTAAAACTGTAATTTTGACATTTAAATTCGCATAATAATCGACAGAACTTTTGTAATTAATACGTTGACATAATATTTGCACGTCGCATTGCGATAGAATATGCTGGAATCTATTGATATTACCTACCTTTGTACCATATTCTGGCAAATAAATGATTTATTATTATTATTATTATTATTACAAACAACTTTTGTGGTCGCGTCATTTTCTTTGAACATCGAAAACTAAATTGTTGGTCAGTTACTCTGTTTTGTTAGCTATCTTGTGATATTTCTTTCATGTTTCTACGCCACATGAAACCTTAGCTATTGCCTAAAGTGTTAGGCAGACCGAAATTCATTTGACAATAAACAAAATGGCCGCGTTTTATTGTTGGTGGGGGTTCGACACAAAAATATATTGTATAGATTCCGAGGTATAGATGCATTTTTCTGGGAATATATTTTTACGTTTGCTCGAAATAAATTGTAACTCTTTTTTTATTTAATTCGATTTAAAAGTTGATCGCTAAAGTCCTTTAAGGTAATAAGATAAGCTGTTAGAATAATTATAATTACGATTTTAATTACTATATTTTTGTTGATGTAGAAAAACAATAATATTTTTACAAGTCCTTTTGACTAATTTAATAGGCGCTTACAAATTACAGGTTTACAAAATAAAATAACTATAATTAAAATAAATACTAAATTAAACTACAAAACAAAGTAAACTTAAATAAATTTAACTGCAGTATCAAACATTATACTTTCGTTATTTATAATAGGTAACTAATTAAAATTACTTCTTATCATTTTTGTTGGATGCTCTCGCTTCAGTGATTTTGCTGACCTATAAAAAATACGTGTTAATGCGGTCAATACATAATTTCTTCTTTGTAAAAAGAGTCACTTGCTACTAGTCACTTAAGACCTGAATGTATTACTGGGTGCCATTTCCCACCATCATCATTCATCACTTTTTCAAAAATGGCGTCCATTTTATCCGCAACAGGGCGACTAGAGCGAGGTACTTCTTTATAAGCTTAAACCAAGTTTGTGCTATAAGTGTAGAGTACTTAACGGTACTCGAACTCTTGCTAAAACTGCATTAGATCAATAAACGTCACACATTTTTTCCTGCGAGTTTAAAATAAAAAAAATCTTGAAGTATAATTTTAAACATACCTTGACCAGCTCTGAAAGCCTATATCTGGCATCATGTCAAAGTATATAGCAGCTAATAGCACTAGCACTATGATGACAAGGCAAGCCACAACTTGCAACGTTAACTGAACACTTTCATCGGGGCTCAAGAACTTCATAATGATTGTCGATGTTATACTTGGGCGTCTAAAAAAGTAATAAAATTGAGTTTCAAACTCAATAACATACTAAATACAGCTCTAACAATGCTTGCACAGATGCAGTAGGAAACTGCAACTGTGTATTATAAAAATCAGAAACCACGAAGGTACTACAACACCCAGACTTGAGACAATATAGAAAAGTTCGAATTCTACATTGTCCGAATCCGAATCGAGATGGCCTCAGATATAGCCGCGCCGTCAAGCCAAGAACGCCGTACGCGCCTCTCGGCTACGGAGGTCGCTTTGATTTAAGATTACCAAAATATTCATCGATTGTCTTAGAAACATTTACTCACTTTGGTTCTGGCAGAGGGTTGGGGGAGCTACGACCCAAACCGACCGGCATCAGCACAGCCTTCTCTTTGGGTAGTAAAGTCATTTCAATATCAATTACTCCCTGAAATTTAAAGAAATAGTAAATTATTTTTATTTTTATTGTAACTTTACAACAATCTTAACAATTATATAACATGCATAGCGTGTACCAAGATGAGCAGTTAACGGATTAAGATACTATTTAATAAACGTTCATGCATGACGTAGGTTAAACATTTCGTGCTCAATATACAACTATACTCCTTTGCGAGATTCAATCTCGCTGGTTTTGGGGTTCGGAGCTCAAACCACAGGGCCAGACGGCTTATGGCGGCTGTACACTCTCGTCGAGGGACCGCGAGGCTTGACAAGTGCAAGAGTGTACATGCTACACTCGCTTGGCCTGGCTATGTCTCGCCTCGCCTCGTTTGCTCTCCACTCATGGCGGCCGTACACTCTCGTCGAGGGACCGCGAGGCTTGATGAGTGCGAAAGTGTACATGCTACACTCGCTTGGCTTCGCTATGTCTCGTCTCGCCTCGTTTGCTCTCCACTCAGAGTCTATATTTTGTGCGCGAGTCAAAGGGCCTCGCTTGCCCTCGCGAGGCGACGCGAATGCATCACTGTACACTCTCGCTCGAGTGGTTCAGTTTGGAACAAGAATTCAATCGGAAAGTCGCCTTTCTCATTTGGGACATGGGTGGATGCATTTGTATTTGGGACATTTATGTGTGTAAAGATCACGCAATTGTAGTAACTGATAGTGTATATGGCATCCGCCGCCGCAACTGAGAAGGCGTCTATCTTCTCGAAGCTCGAACCTTATACTGAATTAATGAGAGTGTACAGGGTAGCACTCGTCACTCGCCATGTCTCGCGCGAGAGCACTCGCACTCGAGACATGCCGAAAGCACTCGCTGGAGAATGTACAGCCGCCATCAGAGTCGGTATTTTGTGCGCAAATCAAAGGGCCTCGCTTGCCCTCGCGAGGCGATGCGAGTGCATCACTGTACACTCTCGCTCTCTCGCACTCAGTTTGGCGCAAGCATTTTAATCGGGTAGACGATTTTCTCATTTGGGACATATGTATAGTGTAAAAATCCTGTAATTGTAGTAACTGATAGCGCATATGGCATCCGCTGCCGCAAATTAGACGGCGACCATCATCTCGACGCTCGAACCATATACTGAATAAATGAGAGTGTACAGGGTAGCACCTCACACTCGCCCTCTAGCGCGAGTGCTCTTGTGCGAGACATGGCGAGAGCTTCGAATCAACTGACTTCGAAAAAAGAGGATAGAATTATTACATTACTATAAAATTGTACTTATACTATAAGTGTAAGTACAATTTTAAGTAATACGTGTCAGGAACGCATTCTCTGAACGGCCGAACTTTAGTAATAGTTCAGTGAAGTTGTGTTTTTACTAGGAAAGTTTTGGGGTAGTTCTGATTTTTTCATTCTTAATGTACCTATTTTGGGTTGCTGAATCTTAATCTGAGTTTTTTTCACTTTTCTATCTTACTATAACTTCTCCGGGACATTTATTTGACAAAGTATATTTTTAAAAAATGAACCAGGGGGGACCACTTACAGCCAAAATCTTCTTCTCAGTATTCAAATCGATAGTCCAAAGAGGCCACCAACATCGGATAGACCTCATTGCGAAGAGGTTCAACTTCTTCGCTTCGTCAATTGCTTCTAGAGTGCATTGACGAGCCAGTTTTTCCCCTCTGGGTAAAGCATTTAAATCAAGCGTCAATGTGCCTAAAATCGAAAATATGTTTAAAATTATTGAGAAATTTTGCTTTAAAACTTCGTTTTTAGGGTTCTATAGTCCTGACAAGGAACCCTTATAGTTTCGTCATGTCTGTCTGTCTGTTTGTTGTTGAGGTTTAGCTTGGCGACTAGATTTAACTCTAAAGTAATATTTTTTGTTCGAGTAAGGCGTCCCGTGCCCCCCCCCCCCAAAACTAAACTAATTAACGGTTAAAATAGATCAGCTAGTTTGAGGTCCTGTTTTACAATGTCCGGATAAGTTCTGACTAAGTTATATTTTACTTATCGGATAAACACGATTTTTGCGTTTCGCGAATGTCAAATAGCGTTATATTGACACATTAATGCAAACACTTTTATCCTCTACATATTAGCCCTTTTATCCTCTACATATTTTTATCTATTCCATAACTTTATCCGTACATTGTGAAAAGTCGTTTAACTTAAGTATTTAAAAAATCACATAATAAAAAAACCTTAGAAGAAAACATTTAAATTGACATAAATTAAGTGATTGCTTGTTTATAACGCGTAAAACCTTGCATTTCAATGTATAATTTGTGTGGGTATATTATTTATTGAGATATATTAGGTATTCAGTTTTAACACTGGTTTAATATGTGTGTAGCAACCCAATGTACACAATAAACAACTTTCTAACGAACTTTGATATTTTGACTCTGGTCTGGGTGTTGTGGTATTATTTATTTTATTTAAAAACAAGTAACATAAAATACTTATGCCTTAATCCATCTCTAAACAGTGTAACAATAACCAGCTTAGGTTTTACCGTACACTGTAAATCGTCGTCAAACATTACCTACTGTCATTATTTCTGTTGACTATAACGCAAGCTTTCGCTACTTATCTAAGGATCATGGTAATTATGTGACGTTGTGCAATAAAAAAAAAAGTATCATACCGTTTATCTGCTACACATTTTTCATCACCATTGTTTTATTATGGATTTTGCTTACCCAAAAAATCATCAGCTAACACAGAGTCCGTGTCCATAACTTGTACAACTAAAATTGGTGGCACGCGTTCTTCATATTCCGTAAAAGGTCCCTTTTCTTTAATAATAATCTAAAAAAAATATGTATCTTTCTTAACCTCGTAAGTCCACGTGTTTTTAAACAGGTGTATATCTAACAACCTAAGTAAAATATTAAACATAAGTGCATCATTGAGAACGTCATATACTACTGTAGTTGTTCATGGTTTCAATTTTAAATACATCTTGACTTCTGAGTTATAATATTCGCCTTTCTAGGAAAACAAAAACGAAAACTTGACCACTTAAATAAGGTACTTACCTTTCTTTCAACGTGTTGATATTTAAAATTGAAGACCATTCTCCAATTAAAATTCCCTTCTCCATTCGTGCAACGGTAGTGAATGTCTGTATCTTGGGCTTGACTAGCTGAACCTATCCAACTGGAAAACCAAAGTTTATGTATTTACGGATGGAAATTATACAAAAGTACCGAGTTAATAGGGGTAAGGGCGCGCTAAGTAGACCTGGATAAACGGCGGAGAAAGGATAGATGCAGAAGGCTGAACTGAACTGAACTGGCTATAGGTATAATATGCATGCCAAGAGAAATACCAACACTCAAGATCGGATGTAGACAGAAGGCCTATTACGAAAATGTATCGTTTTGGTTTGTATCAATTCATCCACAAAACATGACCAACTCAACTAGCTGCTTAAAAAACACGACCGTGTTCAGCAGTTGTTCACAAATTCTCAAAGGTTTGATGCAAGTGAATGGTTATTTAATTTGATAGGTTAATACGTTCGAACGAACGAAACACTTTCGTACGAGTAGTAGGCCTCCTAGTCAGAAATGAGGTTTGTATTTTCTAGATGCCATTCTCATTCCTAACAATGCATCTGTGAACCAGCTGATCATTGTGTATTCTTATTTTTATGTTCAAAATGTAAGACAAAATATACTTTCTGCGAAAAAAAAGAAGTAATTAAAAAAGAAGACAAGCGCTATAGAATTTAAAAACAAACACATACGCTTTTACAAAAATATCTGGTGCTTTCCTGTTTGCAGAAGAACCATCGTCGAGTTTTAAACTCTGAGCATCCCAAACAGTTAGTCTCAGTTCATATTCCTCAACACTCCGAGGCGTAATGTCCACTGGTGGTGGAATGTACAATTCGGTGTCAAGTGGAAACATGTCTACCCACATCACAATCTTACCCTACAACAAAGATTTATTTTCAACGAACAAAGATGTTCTTGAATGGTGAGCACACTACTGACCTAGATTTACTAAGATCTTGAGTATAACACACACCACGGTCGTTAAGATATGTTTTATTTGCATTGTGTTGGTTTTCGACACTCAATAATAATATTCATTCACTAAATAAGTCTTGTGGCCTTATTCTATCTCCCTCCTTCACTTTGCTTATTGACTCCTATCGGATCGGCTATCAACTGGTAAGTGTACTAAATATTAAAGAACAATTAAGTCAAGGTGTTTGTGGAACCAGCATTTCATTCTATAGTCCGCTGCCCTACACATTTGCTATTCTACAAAACAATGTCAATTACTTTATGTCCATTAGTGCCGCTGCTATTGTTTTACAAACCTCTCAGCGGACGCACTATTTGTTATGTTTTATTTAACAGAGGTTACTATGATATGAAAAGAAATCAAATGGTAGAATCAATATAATTATTTAAATCCTTGTTTTTAATGCACATGCATTCCAATATTGAAGTATATTATACTACTCGTAGCTGTGCCTGCGACTTCGTTCGCGTGGACTTCAGGATATTTAGTGTGTCTCATAATTCAGCAACATTGTGCTCTGCGCTGAAGCACGCAAAAATGAGCTTTTTACTGTGGATTTGAAACACTTAGGCTGTATTTATCAAAAGAACAAACAGGCGTAAAAGTGCGACTCTGTTTGGACTTCCATACGACCTACAACCTTTCATCTCAATACAGGTCAAAATCGCCATTTTTTTTCTCTCATTATCAATTATTAAGTATGTTGTACAAAGCTTCATCTCAAACCCTTCAGGCCATTTTTACAATAAAAGGTAGCCTATGTCCTTAACTAAGCTTTAGTCTATTTCTATACTAAATTTGATCAAAATCGATTTAGTATTTTAGGCATGAAAAGTAACAGACAGCCGGACACATTTATACCAAATAGTGACTTCAAGAGGGAAGCATAATTAACGTGCTTTTTATTTGAATCAAATTTTGTGTTTTTTGATCAGTCGGTTACCCTAGGTCAGCTCAACACAGCAAGCCTGCTTTATTAAAATATAGTTTTTGCCCTCGATATCGTCCACATGGATTTGGGCAGCATATTTCTTTATTATTCTTATTTTAATAATAATACACAGACAACCTGCTGTGATACATTGTTTCATTGTTTTATCTTCGATAATGACCCAGTTCCATACAAACATTAAACCCCTATTTCCACCCCTTTAAGCCTTTTCTTGCAATAAAGGGTAGCCTATATCCTTTTTCATGCTCTAGTCTATCTCTATACCAAATTCGACAATGATCGGTTTAGTAGTTTCATCGTGAAAGCGTTACAGACAGACAGACAGACAGCTTGCGATGATTAATAAAATATATAGTATCGTTAAAATATATTTAATAAAATATTATTAAAGTGATCGTTCCCTGAATATCTGGTGATGCAGGCTATGGTAATACTATTATTTATTCTGTGGCTACGGTTTGTTGTGACAAACCAAAAGCAAAACGAAAGTGTTGAAAGCTAAAATCTAATATTTAGCTGGTTTTAGATTTTAATACCTGATCAGAACCAGGCTTTTCAGGGTTCAACAGTGTCCTCGTTTCAACATGCTCTGGCACCAAGTGGTAGCCACACAATGGCATTGTGTTCCATTTGTGAAGGAGGGACAAACATATATTCTCTTTCCTTTCTGATGTTGAGATGTATGCTTTATCTGTAAAGTAACGAAGAATGACAAACTTTTTTTTACATTTTGATTAGCGTTTTGCAACCTTTTTCTAAGGCCAAATAACTATAATCCGTAGACCCCTTAAAACTTATGAACGCATTTATAAACTCTTCTACTATTAATTTTATTCTGTTAGGGGGTTTTCCCTGACATGACTTGCAGATCCCTGATCCACAGACCACATTTCGGTTTAATACAACACTGCTCTAGGTACAGTAAGGATGAACACCAATGTAGTTACCTGATAGATAGGTATCACAAACTTTTTTTTCTTCTAACGGCTGAAATATCGTACTTTACAACTTATTATTTCACAGTAGCTCTCAGAAAACCATTCACTACCACTGACGGACACTGAATGACCTACTTGTCGAGTTGTTCCGACTAAGGAGACCGTTACCGGAAGAAGACATTTAATTAATTTTATCAAAATTATCCATTTAGTTTGTCAATTGAGTACCTCTGTATAAAAATGACATAAAATAATATTTAAAGTTTTTATAATAATTACTATATTTGTTGGTTGTACTTTAAAAATTAATTAATTATATTACATAAAAATATATAATATAAAGCCTATAAATCTTAAAATCCGTCTAAATGGGGCTCTGAAGCAAATCTATTAGTACTACACGAGTTCTAATAACTCAATTTCCTACTTACTTATATTATTTCTTTTCGGTCAAAAATAAGTCAGTCAAAAATATAAATAAATATAATATTTATATTTTTTGTCAAATCAAGCATTCTAGCTGCATTAAATCATAAATTTAGTCATAAATAATCAAATCAAATCAAATATTTATTTGCAAGAATACAGTTTTACACTAAGGCCTTATTATATTTTGGTAAGTCGTTAGTATTCTGTCTGCAAGCAGACACGCAAATATTAAATTAATATTGTTAATAATTTTGTCATTGATTTTTAATAATTAGTCAATAATATCTATAATTTCAACTTTTTCACTTTTTACAAAATTCAATATATTTTTTTTATATTATAGAAGCAGTTACACAAGAGCCAGTCACATAATTTGTTTTTAAACATACTAACTTTAAGTATTTTTAAGTAATCGTAGTACCACCAACCTTTTTCGATATCCTTATACTCTACTCCGTTCAATATGACCGTATTTAGATCAGGATAGACAGGCAAGGTCAAGTGGTTCTTTACGCACAATTCCTCTAGTATTTCTGAAGGTTTCATGCTATCCCTCCATTTGTAGGGTCCAGTACTGCAAAAAATACTTTAGGATATACACAGGTTTTGAAAAAGGCGGGAAAATAATATATGAAACTCATTAAACAGGGCGTTTAATAAAACAGAACATTGCTAATAGTTGTTGCGCAAAGCCGAAGCGTGTAAGGGTTGCTACACACATATTAGGGCCGGCATTAATCGGCAAAGCCGGGCGGCAAAACCGAATATGGTGTAGATGGATGAAAGTAGTAGAAACTTCAGGTCAGGTTTGTTATTCGACACTGCCGGACCGAAAAGTGTGTAGCTACCCTCATGCATGCGATTTCGTTTGTTGATCGTCAGGTTTGAGCAGGTTTTTCTGAAGTAACCATTTAAGGTTAAGTAGCGTCTCTGAGGGCGACTTGCGCATAACTGGATTAGTCTTCATACAAAATGACAGCATTTTTTTTTTTACGTCAGGAAAAAGCCATTACGCATACCACGCCAGGCCACGGGGGTAGCCGGGGGTTATCTAGGACTCCGAACCTCAGGGTGAGGCCCGTCTACCCACTAAAAACCTGACGGTGTCCTCCGGTGCCATTAAGTGAGTTAGAACTGCGGGTAACTAATTCCTCGCGCTCCATCGCCCAGGCCGGGCATGTCTTGAGGGTGTGTTGCGTGCGCGGTATCCTCGTCGTCAGGGCAGTGGTAGCATTGAGGTGACTCCTCTTGGCCGATACGGTAGAGGTAGTCGCCAAAACACCCGTGGCCCGATAACACTTGGGTCGCTCGGTAGGATAGGCGACCGTGCCTGCGATGCACCCACTCCTCTAATACTGAGCATATAGCCCTTACAGTCGTCATCCTGCTGTGCCTCCACAGTCGGTGCTGCCAGCTTTCGAAGGCTAGTCTGACGAGCCTTTCGCGCTCTGCCTCAACTTCTCTAGTTGCGGGACGCCAATCCTGGGCCCTTTGGTCTCCTCGCCACTGGTAAAGTGCGGCGAGGACCATGGCATCGAGATCCCAGGGCGGGCTTCCAGCTAAGAGTAGGGTCGCGTCTGTTGATATAGTGCGGTACCCTCTTATAGCTCTGACGGCATAAGGCGTTGTGTCTTGCTTAGCTGCCTAATGTTCTCAGGGGCCATTGAATGGACGACGCCAATATACAGTCGCCGGCAGGTAGATGATGGGCCTCCAAGATTAGGCAAGAGCCGTTGGAGGGCACCTGCGGTTGCCGTCAATTTTGGGGCTAGATGTTTGAGGTGTTCCCTGAAATTACACCGTCCATCCAGTTCGATTTCCCGACTCCGATGCGTACTCCACTCACAACGATGTGAGCGTCCTCAGATGGCGCTTGTCGGGCCTTCGGGCCGGTTGAAACACAAGGCCTCGGACTTTGCGAGTGCCACCTCCTGCCCCAAATTGCGCATGCGACGTACTACCGATGCTACACCTGCTTTTGCCCGTCGCGCAGCCTCTGGGAAGTCACTGCCCCGAGCCGTAACAAGGGTGTCGTCTGCATAACAAATCACGCCAACCCCTGTGACAAACTAACAGCTATAGTATGATGTTTACTACCGTTTTAATGATAGTTCGAGATTAAATTCGCTAATCCTAAGATGCGCAAGTGGGCCTGAGTGCAGCAGTATGGTCTCAAATAAAGTGGTTTCTTCTTGGTCTTCAAAAAAAATGCGATGTTTATTTACAGATTAAATTCCGAAGATAATCCCAGCCGGGCTCGGTGCTTTGAATAGATCCGGTCTTCCAGGTCAATTTCTGTGCTGCCAATCAGTTCATCAGGTTGTATAGCCTCGTAGTCGTATAAAGAAATCTTCAGGTGATAGTCTTCTGGTAGAGTGCATCGGAATTCGTACAGCCTATAAACAAACCAACCAGACTGGGCCTGTTTCACAATGTACGGATAAAGGTCCAACTAGTTATTTAACAGATACAAATATATGGATGATAAAAGTACTTGTGCAAAAGAACGTTTTGGCGGTGTGAAACGCAAAAATAGTATCCTTCATATAAGCAGAACTTAATTATACAGGGTGTCCAAGAGAACAGGACACTCCTTAAAACCACGTGATCAGGTGGTCATATACATCAACTTTTTCTATGGGAGCAACATCGGGAACATGGGAATTTTTTTTCAGCTTCTCCATACAAACCTACTTTCATAACTAGATGATAATGTATGGAGCATCTGAAAATAAAATCACGATTTCGATGTTGCTCCCATAGGAAAAGTGGTTGTATATGACCAGCTGATCACGTGGTTTTAAGGAGTGTCCCATTCTTTTGTACATCCTGTACTTATTAATCGTACATTGTGAAATAGGCCCTAACAACAATAATAGGGCATTGTCTGGGCTCTAGCCAAGCGTACTAAATCCTTGTTAGAAATTAATGGCCTCACTAAAAAATAGTTTATACTCGTAATTTATTAGTCAACCAATTTAGAATGTTGACACATCAGACATTCGAGATATGTTATCAACAAACATGTTTGATTGGTTGACTAATCTTTAAAGTTTTAGACAAGTGTTCAAACCTAGTCTATCTTTTTGTAGTAAGGCCGTAAGTACTTACATGTTCAGTAATTGTTACCAACAAATTGGGCCTTGTTGTCAAAATAAAGACTTTTTTTGTAAGCCAATAACTTTTCGCCTTTTGAGCGGAAACGACTGGCAATAGCACAATTGGCCGGGATCAGAGCAAGAGAGAGGGAAATCGGCGAATTATTTTTATTAGGCAAAAGTAAGTGATAATTAGCAAACTAATGCTGTTAGTCAAGCGATTAACCTTACTGTCCGGCCCGGTTACTATGCTCAACTGAATTGTAGACTAAGTTCATATTTCTAAAATTTGTAACATTAATTATGCAAAAGGTAAAATTAACGGTATTTAAATAGGCCATTTATTGATATCTTATTGTCATAGCTGAGCACAACAGCAAATTTTTACAAACACGGTTATTCATCG
This sequence comes from Anania fuscalis, assembly GCA_950371115.1. Lineage (NCBI taxonomy): Eukaryota > Metazoa > Arthropoda > Insecta > Lepidoptera > Crambidae > Anania > Anania fuscalis. The sequence goes on from OX493324.1 coordinate 29,786,594, forward strand.
TTATGAAATGCAATCGTTTTTGCTTGAATAGCAGGGGGTCAATAATTTAAACAACGCAAGTAAACTCGCTATAAATATCATCTAAGAAATACAAACAAACATAGCCTCACAGTATTTTGTTACAGAGTTGCACATTTATTAATACTCGATTAGTGAAGTGAGGTCGAAGTGATCGCGGTTTTATTTAGAAAATCGAATCGGTAGTATTCATGTTTGTTTCTATGAACCTTACCTTCCAAATATGGGGTTGATATTATTTTTCACGTATTCTTCTCTTTTCCCCAATCGTTTCTTACCACAGTTGAGAACAACGTATGCATCAGTTTGTCCAGTGAAGTCCTTCGCTTTAAGTTCCAACCCTTTTACCATATAGACTCTGATTAGAAACTGCGCAGAATCATTGTTTGGCATTTCATCAAAGTATCTGCAATCAGATATTAATCTGTTACACTAAAAAGCAAAAGAAAACCTCATTGCTGTCACTTAACCGATTGTTTCTGCATCGGTCCGGGTGTCTGAAGTTTCTAGCCTGTAAACGTGTATTTACTATTTAATAATGTTGAAATTAAAATTACTGCGTTCCTCAGATCTAATACCAAAACCACAGACTATACTATGAGTTTAATTTAGGTCTATGTTAACTCTGTGGTTTTTCACTTTTTGTCTTGTCTATGCTCATTCAAAATCTGCTGTGTAATCTCTGAAGTGCTAAGAAAGTTCTTATTGTATTTAAAATATCGTTTAATTACAACAAGTAAAAAGCAATAATTTCAGATGGTTTTCTAATATCGTTGATAAAAAACCGTAATTTTGATCTAACAAATTTTACACAGTTACATAAAGCTGAACATCTTTAATTTCTCATAGACAGATTTGTGGATTAACATGGTGTTAAAAATAATAAATAATACTAAACTAAAATACAACGGATTGTTTTCGGTGTTCTCTTTTGTCCGTATGTAAGAGTAAGTCGCGATCGCAGATTTTATTATCTAAAGACCAGGTAGACTTAGACCAAATGAACAAAGAACTGGAGCAAGAGCATTTTTTCTTGGTCTTTTAGTTTAATACGATAGCTTGATTTCAGCGTTTATACCAAAAGATCAACGATAATTTTGCAGAAGAGGAAATGGAATGAGCATTCGCTCGTTTGATGTTAATCTGCCTTACATAAAATAAGTGTGTGTTGTGCTGTGAACTGTGTGAGATATGTTTTTATCGATTTAGCGTACCATGGTATGTTACTAATCTCTAATGCTCTATTGCAATTCAGGTAGTAGAGAACTGTAATTTTGTCGTTATTTTAACTTACCACAATTTAGTGACGTTTCCATGGGTATAGTTACTTTATTTTATTTTGTTAAATATAATTTACTGCATAAATTCATCAGTCCATTAGTAGTACCAAAATAGTCATTAAACTAAATACATTAGCCAAAGTTAGACTATCAATTAGCATAATATATGTAAAAAAAAAACAAGATAGTGTCTGAAATTGGCATGTATTTTTTTGCAATTACGCTCATTCCCTGATGCTGGGGCTTCAGCTGCGTGACGCCTAACGTTCAAATAACGGCATGATTAGCGTTAACTAAATTAAAGCATTAAGCTACGCGCTAAGTGCGTGGCCACACTTATTTGACGTTTGATTCTAGCGTCTAGCGACGTAGTCAGCGTGTGATCTGTGATGTGTCTTTAAAATAAAAAATAAAACGCTTCCAAGAACTCAATATTTTTCTCATTTTGTATACTCCATCCTAACTTTATAACTATGCACTTTAACATATATTTCACAAAGAGTTTTTGAATGTGACCGTGTTTTAACATGCTTAGTGTAGTAGGTGTAGCCACAACAACGCACTAGACGCCCGCTTAATCCCTTTGATGTGTCAAAAGCTACCGCCGTCCGAGCTATCGCCTAACGTCTAATGTTATTGAAGCAAATTAGCGCACAAAGACCGGCCACACCTGCGTACTACGTCAAATAGAGCACTAATTAACGACATTAGACGCAGGTGAAGCCCCAGCATGAGAGAGGGTTCAGGCTTTGTGTTGATACTTTGGCCCCATTTCTCTTGAGAGTGTCAGCTGCAAGAGCTGCAGTCGAGCCAGCAGAAAATGCCATACGGCAAAAATAAATAAGAGTCTCTTGCAAGTGACTACGTGTTTTCGCCATTTCGCGTCGAGACGTTAAGACCGTACGGCCCGAATGGTAATTTACTACTTTTTGGCAAAATAGCACCAAAATTAATAATCTATTTTGGAAAATAAAAATTCTGGTTCGATCCTCGCACAACGGCTTAGTTTCAGCAAGGAAACGTTGCCTGCTTCCTTGCCTCACGGACACGGTTTTATTTTTAGGAGGTTTATTTAGTATTACGGTTTTATATACAGTTCCGTGTTAGTTCATTAAAGTGAATAATTCTATTTATTTATTTTATTGGATGAACATAAACAGTAATGTACAAATTGGTTAACTGTAAGGTCTAATAAATGGTAAAGTATTGACTAATAAAGCTATTGTGAGTAATAGATAAATTATAATAGATTAATATATACGCAGACAAACCCACTGGCAAATTACATAATAAGTAGTATGACGTTATTTAGTATTTCGTGTGTAGTTATCGTATTACGACTTACTCATTGCACTGCGTGCAATAAAAGTCTAAAATGATTTATCAAGTTTGTCTAAGATGATGAAGTGACTTTATCTTTTTATAGCATGTACAAATTAACTTTATGACAGTGATTCCCAGCACTTGTACTACATACTTTAGTGAATTAGTATTTTTTCTTTTTTATCACGTGTTTTGTGTTTTTATCTACTCGCTATTGGTTGCTTGGTTTTGACATACACTTTACACTGTTCAGTCTTCTAATATTCATTAAGACTATTGCTCTAATTCTGAATATCTAGAATGACAGAGTTCAGTGCTTTATATAATCCCGACGGGTCTAAATGACCAGTCTTGGAATCCTTAATTTAATGTACAGACTTGTAATTGAAATAACACCTATAGAGTCAGTGGCGGGCATTGGTTTTATTTCGAGGTAGGCTGTATGATATTAAGTGTTTTATTGAAGAAGATCAGTGGTTTTCATCAATAACACACATTTGTACTGCCTACCTCATTTCATTTATCAGGTAGGCACTGCCTTATTGTCTATATGTACCGCACGCCTGACTATAGACAGATAAACATTAACACTCGTGGGTCGTGCAGCCGTGTTAAAAAAGGAATTAATTGCATGGTCAAATAACGTACCCATTAATCAACTCCACTCCACCCTTACTAACAGCAACAGTATCGATTGGTGGCGGCCACTTGTATATTGCTATTCCAACCTTCAAGAATCCACAAAACAACTGCTCGTCTTTCTCAGGAATGCCAGATTTGTCACCGTTGTAAAACTTCAATGAGGTACACCAGTCTTTAAGCTTCGAAAATTCTGGTTGTCTCTCTAACTCCGACGTGTATATCTTGAATTGGAAAAATATTTATGAGCTTTTCTCTAGCTAACCAGTGGAGGATGTAATGTGTACATAATTATATACAGGGAAAAGTAAAGAACAAAATAAAGTTTACATATTTTTTAAATTTTGGTGTTATTAAATTGACCTTGTGGATACACGTACACTGCATAAGATGAATAACTGCGCATCTAGAGCTCATTCAGAAATTTTACAACATTTTCCACTCGTTTTATAAAATAAAATACCTACTTTCTTAGTTAAAAAACTGCTAGGCAATAAATAAAAAATACCTACAAGACAAGACAGTTTATTTAAGTAATTATACAATGTGGCTATATATCAATTATAAATTTATTACAAAAGCCTATCTGCATACACCACCTAAATTTTATAAATAGATAAATATGACATTAGGTGATACAGGCTAAAATAAATTAACAGTCTATTAGCCTTGTGAAGCAGGTTTTGTCTTTATTATGGTAAAAAAATCATTTTCCCTTACAAAATTGGTGTGCTTTTTGTTCACCCTTTAGCGCCATCTTGTAATGTATTATGGTTCTACTTTTTGCTTTGCTTTCCTGTTTCTGAGTCGACAGACGGTAGTTAACTGTTACTTTAATTTTACTTTAGGTGGCGCTATATAGGATTTAGACTCACGTACATAAACAGTCACATTACAATAATAAACAATGGGAATGTGTTCATCAATACGAAAAAAAAAATCTGTTGGATCAACATTACTATAATCATTAAATAAATTCACGGAATTGATGATGATTTTTCTTTTAACAAAGTTCTATTAATTATACTACAGATGTTTTATTTTAAACAAAAAACATTTAGCAAAAAGTGTAAACACTGGATTAAAACAAAATATGCTCCTAAGGATCCCTGAATGGAAAAATGGTTATATATATTTTTTTAATGTCACAGTTACTTGTTTCATACGTAAAGAGGAGGTAATATTTTTCACGATTTTATTTTTCCACTATATTGCTGTGATTATTAAATAAGTATACTATAACACATACGAGCACGAAACTATATACGCCACAAAAAAGCACAGTACATATATCAATACAGTATGGAAACTAGGCCTGTTTATCGAGATACGTCAAATACGTCAATGGAGCGTTAGGGTTGTCTTAAGAGTTGATTAAAATCGGGCGATTCAAAAACAATAAAAATGAACAAAAAGCGTAGACCAAAGAGGATTTAAATCCTACGTTTACATACAGGATGTCCCAAAATTAGCACGTCACAGTGACACCGGAGATAGATATGCCTAAGACGCATCAAACAAGCCTAACATGTCCATAGATTTTTTTTAGTTAAAAGTCTCTGAGCTAAACCACGAGCAGACAGACGGACGGACATGGGCGAAACACGAAGGGTTCCTTATTGCGGAAACCAAAAACGTTGCAAGTGTGTAGAAAAAAGTATTAAATAACATGGACCGAGCAATAATATCATATTTACCGTTATTTTATCTGCAACGTTTGATTTATCTTCGGTTTCGTAAGCCTGGGGAAGATTTACAATATTAAAATTTGTCTATCAAAATGTCGCACCTTATAATTATTTTTACTTGATTTAAATATAACTAGGAAGCTTTACCTATTCTAAGAGGATATGGGTTGGATACCATAGCTATTCCTATGGGTTCCGATTTTTTAAAGGTTTGATTGAACGAAACCGCAGAATATATTAAACCCTCAAGAAAACGTTACTCTTTTACGTCATTGTAGTAATGTTCCATCTCACTTACTTTATCCGAACAAAAGTATCTGAGCCACCAATCCTTCTGATCCGATTGTGTTATGCTCTTCTTGACCACTTTAATTTGATCCTTCTCCTTAGCAAACATCGGTAATAGGACGTATTCTTCTTCAGCAGGTTTCCTGCTGAACAACCAACTCCAGGTAGTCGTTTTGGCTCTGCAACGAGCCCTGTTGCTTCTGATAGAAACGTTACTGGAAATCTCGTCGTTCTCCTTCATAAGAGAGGTGCTCTTCTTGACAAATGTCATTAGATTCACTATAAAGTAATTATTATGTACTTATTATTTTAAGCCAGAGCTTTAGTAAAACTTTTTGACATTATAGTAAGTTGGTTGGTAAGCTATTTATTGTGCGAGTAGTACAAATTTTATTTTGCCCGTTGAGTATTAATAGCTACTCTTATTTTTTTATGATAAGCGTTTACATTTTATAATTTATCGTTAAGTCCAATAAATTTGAAATACTTCAATGAAAAAAAAAAAATACTACTAATTCTTTAAACTTTTATTAGTTTAAAGAATTAGTAGAAAATCAGAAAGTGTTGAAATAAAACTTACTTGCCGCTTGCTATACGATTTCCTTTAAGATTTAAGTACCTAATAAGGGTTTCTTTTTATACACATATATCCAGGCAGGCATTGATCAGTAAAACCGCCTTATTTTAAAGATATATGCTTCGGGCCGGCTTTGTAGTTTCTCATTATATTGGGGCGAACCGACGCGACAATGCCGGCCCGAATATGTGTGTAGCTACCCTTAGCCAAATTAAAGTCCCGGCCAAACAGACGCGTGCGCGGTGGCGTGCGTGGTGGCGTGGGCGTGGGCGTTCAGATAGTGCCATAGCATTTGTATCGACGAGTTCACAGCAGCGGCGTGCATCACGCGTGCAGCTTGACATTCAGCTTTTGCACGCGCCATAGACTTAGCATTCGCTACGCTCTTAAAGACTGACAAAGCGTGGAAAAGAGACATCATATCCTTGCGGAAACCCTACAAGATAGAAAAAGACAGATGTCAATGTACCTATGTGACACAAAAAAAATATTTAACTGACTTTATATACCTCAAATAAATTCAAAACTCTACAAAAATTCTTTGTTTATTTAGCTTTTATATTCGTAGTATATCGGCAAATAATCTGATAAACAATAGTTAAATCATAATTTCTACAACATCATAAGATATCTTTATTAGGACTAACATTCATAATCTTCTTTGACTTTGTTTATGACTTATCTCTTTCTTGTTAGGTAAATAACATCCGAGCGAAAGATACATTTTCGTGCTAGGCCTCCTGAACGGCTAGTGTAGTGCGCGTGTTTGGTGTGAACTGGCCTGTACGCCCACGCCCACGACACCGCGCACGCCCACGCTCCTCGTTGGTTTGGCCGTAGCTTTAAAATATATTATAATAATATAGAGTTGCTAAAACCCCAAACTATAAATCATTTAAAGTTGTACGGTGGCATCTATCGGAAAAAAAGTCTATAGGAAAAAATCTACAATTTTTATAAATATATTGTAACCAAAGCCGACAGATTAAAAAAAAATGATGATGACAATTTAGGTAATTATTTTAAGAAGGTTCAAGAAAGAGTAGCAAATGCCACTGAAATTTCAAGAAGAACTCTGAACAATATATTAAACGAAGTAGGTACTGAAACCAATTCCAGTGCAATTAAGTTCAGCTCTCCGAAAAAGGGAGACCACAAAAAAAATCGCTTAGATATGTTTCCGATCCAGGGCGTTTAGCCCTGGATCGGAAAGTCCGCACAACTATGACACTACACAGAATGCATCACTTCAGGTAGTCGGTCATGAGGCTGTATATCCCGAGGAGATATGGTGGTTGAGGCCTCTTGAGTACTAAAACCATGCACTACCGCGAGGTACTTAGCCTCAGAGCCTATTTCCTGGCAAATACCTGCACAACGATGCATTTTGATATCATAGAATGTGATAAAGGACTCACCCCTCTTGATCTGTCCAACGAGTCATGGCAGTCGCCGGCGATACTAAGTGTCTCTAATCGCGAGACCGTATGTAAAAGAAAAGAGCTGCACGGGCGCTTTTTCAAGGCTTTATACGAGCCTTACGTGGACCAGAAAGCTTCCGTGCATTGGCTGCGCTTTGGAGACCTCTTTGGGGAAACCGAGGGATTTGCTTGTGCGATACAAGACCAGGTTATCAGGACGAACAATTACCGAAAATACATTATAAAGGATGGCACAATGGACATTTTTCGGGTCTGTCGCCATCCTGGCGAATCACTCCGTCCTGTAGTTTCGAGTTGTTTGGCACTTGCTAACACTGAGTATCTGCACAGGCATAAGCCTGAAAGCCATCGCCCTGAAGTACGGTCTCGTGAGCCAGAGATTACCCTATTATAAGTACTCGCCGGAACCAGTACTTGAAAGTGACAGTATCCGGCTCTACTGGGACCGGCCCATCATCACTGACAGGACTATTTTTGCGAATAAGCCTGTTATAGTGCTGATGGACCGGGCGCACTAGAAGGTGTTTTTGGTGGACGTCACTATCCATCATGACGAGAACCTTGTGAAGGCTGAGACCGAAAAGCAACGCAAGTACTTGGACTTAGTACACGAGGCTACCGAAATGTGGGAAGTGGCGTCGACTGAAATCATACCAATTATTATATCGGCAAACGAGTTAATCCCAACCACATTAGGTGTACACCTGAAAAGGCTGGGATTCGTCGGCAGCTCGCTTCCCGCAAAGACGCAGAAGGCGGTGGTGCTTGATACTGCACGCAGCGTCCGCCGATTTCTCTCTATTTTGCCCTGAACCCGGCCAAATGTGCGATTGCCGGACATAACCGCCCAAGAGGCGAGAAGCTTTCGCCTATAATAAAGAAAATAATAATCGATCTCCACGCCTAGCAGTGCTTGTTGACGTCGCCATCCCGCATGACGAAAATCTCGTGAAAGCTGAGAAAGAAAATCTCAGCAAGTAGGTACTTGCTTGCCTTACCTTGACTAGGATCATGAGGTTGCCGCCATATGGGATGTTGACTCAACAATCATTATACCGATAGTCTTCTCGGTAAATGGCCTTATAGCGAAGAGTCTTGGCCAACATCTCAAGAGGCTCTCGCTAGTCAGTTGGATTAAAAGTCAGATACAGAAGGCAGTTCTCCTCGATACGGCACGTATTGTTAGGAGGTTCCTCAATCTGCAACCCTAACCACCGGTAGCTTTGAGCATTGCTCCGGCTGCTGGCGAAGATCTAGGTTTATATTTTTTATAATGTTTTTTTATTTTTTTATTTCTCATACGTATAAAAATATTTCTTCAAGAAACCGCCCCAAAGAAAGTGGACATGGCGAAGCCCCGATAATAAGACAAAAAATGAGATCGACTTCATCTTGACGGATAAGAAGCATATATTCAGAGACGTCTCAGTGATTAACAGGTTTAATACCGGCAGTGATCACCGACTTGTCCGAGGCTCTCTGAATATCAACTTTAAGCTCGAACGTGTCCGCTTGATGAAGTCCAGGCTCCGTCCTAACCTGCTCCAAACCATCGTGGGATCCGAAACGTTCCAGACCAAACTGGAAAACCGATTTGCTGCCATGGAAACCACAAATGCTGTTGATGCAAACCAGGCCCTCGAAAAAGTGGTCGGAATTCTCAGGGAGGAAGGTACGAGATTTTGCGCAACTCAGCGTAAAGGCAAGAATTCGAAGTTTTCGAATGAGACTCTTAGGCTTATGAAGGAACGACGTGAGGACCCACCTGTCACTTCGTCCGAACAAAGGGCTCTCAACAAGAAGATAGGCAAACTAGTACGCTACGACCTCCGATGCTCCAATACACGCTCAATTGAACGAGCGATAGAGCAAAATCGGGGATCGAAAGATGTCCAGTCTCTCGGGAGAAGCCACTTGACGAAGTTGACGACGGCCAGTGGCGTAGTCGTTGCTTCAAGGCCGGAGATTCTTTCGGAAGTTGAAAACTTCTACAGCCAGCTATACGCCTCGCATGCATCTCAACCTGATCCCGAAAATGAGGATTCCAGAGCCACGTTGACCCGCCACTTTACCGAAGACTTGCCAGCAGTCAGCCTAGACGAAATTGAGATGGCTCTTAAACAGCTCAAAAACGGAAAAGCCCCTGGTGAGGACGGTGTTACATCTGAGCTCCTGAAAGCAGGCGGTAAACCTGTGTTGAAGGAACTCCAACACATCTTTAACACTGTTCTCTTTGATGGGAGAACTCCGGAGGCGTGGAGTAGGAGTGTTGTCGTGTCGAGACAAGACCCTATTGAAGAACTACCGACCCATTTCGCTCCTAAGCCACGTCTACAAGCTGTTTTCTAGAGTCATCACAAACCGCCTTGCGCGAAGACTCGACGAATTTCAACCACCAGAGCAGGCCGGGTTTCGAAGAGGATACGGCACCATAGACCACATCTTCACAATGCGGCAGATTATACAGAAGTCCAAAGAGTACAATCGACCCCTGTGCTTAGCATTTGTGGACTATGAGAAGGCGTTTGACTCTGTCGAGACCTGGGCTGTTCTAGAATCCCTGCAGCGATGCCAAGTCGACTGGCGATATATCCAAGTGTTGAGGTGTCTCTACAATGCAGCCACAATGGCCGTCCAAGTACAGAACCAGCAAATTAAACATATCCCCTTACATCGAGGTGTGAGACAAGGGGATGTTATATCCCCCAAATTGTTCACAAATGCCTTGGAGGATGTATTTAAAATGCTGGACTGGAAAGGACAAGGCATCAACATCAACGGTGAATACATCTCACACTTGCGATTTGCGGACGACATCGTCATCGTGGCCGAAACGTTGCAGGATCTACAATCCATGCTGAACGGCCTTGCTGATTCTTCTCAACGCATCGGTCTGCGGATGAACCTGGACAAAACCAAGGTTATGTTCAACGACCACATCATTCCGGAACCCATTTCAGTGGAAGGCAGTGATCTCGAGGTTGTTAAGGAATATGTCTACTTCAGGCAAATTTTGCAGTTGGGCAGAAACAACTTGGAGAGAGAGGCCAGTAGAAGAATACAGCTAGGCTGGGCAGCATATGGGAAATTACGTCGAGTATTTACGTCGCCCATTCCACAAAGTCTTAAGACGAAAGTTTTCAATCAGTGCGTCCTACCCGTCATGACATACGGAGCCGAAACGTGGACACTCACGATAGGGCTGGTCCACAGATTTAAAGTCGCTCAGCGAGCTATGGAAAGGGCTATGCTCGGAGTTTCTCTGAGGGATCGGATCCGAAATGAGGTAATCCGACAGAAAACTAAAGTCATCGACATAGCCCATCGAATAAGCAAGCTGAAGTGGCAGTGGGCCGGCCATATTTGTCGCAGAACCGATAACCGCTGGGGTAAACGAGTTCTTGAGTGGAGACCGCGTGTCGGCAAGCGTAGTGCTGGACGCCCTCAGACTAGATGGAGTGACGATCTTCGCAAGGTTGCTGGCAGGAGCTGGATGAGAGTAGCCGTGGATCGTGCAGAGTGGCGTGCAATTGGAGAGGCCTATGTCCAGCAGTGGACTAGTGTGGGCTGATGATGATGATGATGATAAAAATATTGTAAAAAGTTAAACCTAAGAGTAAAAATATTTGATTAAATTTTTTAATAATAATAAGGAAATTAGGTACTTTGCAAAAAATTTGATGAGGTGATAGAAGCTGATTTCAGCGAAGCATCTCTTTCACTCTTGGCGATCCAATTAATAACATATTTGTTTGGGTTCTTCATGTTGTTAGTTCCGAGAAAGAGGGTCCTCCCAAAAGTGCCGCTATCGAACAATTTGACGGTGAGATTTGACCCGTACGCTTCATTCAGAGGCCCTTCATAAATTTGACTAGTCCGTCCATTGGGAAAATTGCAGTTGGATTTTTTATCGCATATGATATCGGACTTTATTGTCAGTTCGTCTATTTGAAGGACAGCACACGGCTTTCTGGTGATTTTGACGTCTCGAAGACCCCACCAGTAAACATCTATTCTGTAAAAATTTTGAAATTAGTACCTATAATGTTAGTTTATTGATGACCGGCCATTGATGCATACGAGTCATGTAGGTAATGACATAACCTGCCTAGTCGACGAAAGGACAATGGGCAAAATACATAGGTATCTGGCATTGACTGTTCAAAGCTGCCCAATAACAATGTGTCGACAACCAATCGAAAGAGCTTTTCTTATAGATCATTATTAAGTCCGAAATATAAGACATTTTTAAAGAACAATACTTGCAGTTTTGTGGTACAGCAATGACCAATATGTATACCAATGAAAAGAGTTCATTTTATTTATTATTATTACCACGTCCAAAACGCCAACCTCATTGTAGGCATCAATCCATTAAGAATTTCTACGACATTTATGTCAATTATCGTTGGCCCAGTGGTAAAAGTGGCGGACTATGATCGGAGGGCCGCGACTTCTAACCCAGCCAGCGATTAAGTAAGTTTATTCCCGTTTTTGGTTATTTCTAGAAATCTGAATTGTGTTTAAATATTTCAATTTAGATTGAGAAAATTCTAGTAAATACAGGAATCTACAAGAAAGCAAGAAAAGACAAACGAAATGACTATCGTTATTAAGATCTCGAAGGTTCGGTTAGGGGTATATAAGGAGCTGCAAGCCGCACTACGGGCAGTTAGTAAAAGTCTAGTGGAGCGGAAACAGCGAAGAAGAAATAAGAAGAAAGTTAAAATAGTGAAGTACCCAGTAGTAAAGAGCGATCAGTGCAGTGCAGTGCGGGTTACGTCCGTCAAGAGGACCGTGAGAGTGCTGAGTACTGTGTCAAGAGGTCCACGTCGGGGCTACGTCAGTCAAAAGAATCACGCTGGGACTAGGTCTGTCAGAAGGACCACGCCGGGGCTACGTCTGTCAAGAGGACCGCGTCAGACCAGGAGACTACGTCAGTGCCACGTCGGAACTCTGTCGGGACTGCGTCTGTGTGGCTTGTATCGAAGAGGAAATAAAGCGTCAATCCAGAAAGAGCGTCGTTTCCTTCCAATTTCACTTCCGTAACATTACTTACTAAACCTATTATGAGTCTGGTTTATCATATATCGATACTTGATTTTTTTAGTCCAGTTTTGTTATAAATAAAACAATACTGGCCAGTATATTAATCTCATTTTTATAGATCATTATGATATTCCAGTTCCTTTTCTTTTCGCACTTATGTAACTCCAATAGGACTCATATTTGAGATAAGTCGCTTAAGTATAATGATCTTCAAAAAGAGCCCTTTTCTTTGGTATCTATGTATTTTTTTTTAAGTTATTGAATTGTATTGAAATTGAAATATAAAGACATATATTTTGCACATGTTACCCATATTACTCGGAACTGTAATGTTTATTGATGTGTAGCTGGTGAATCTGTACCAATAAAATAAAATAAAAAATTGTTATTGGACAACATTGATGTCGAATAACAACAGTCGAATGCCAAAACCACCCATTATTCTATTCTACTCTCCTTTAGTTTTTGTAGGAGGATAAGGCATAGGCATAATCTTTTTGATATTTTGGCAGGGAAATTACTGATTAACAATACTATGAGTATTGTTAATCAGTAATTTCTCTCTTTGTGTTCTAAATGGAAACAAAAATAATAATTTTTTGAAGGTTTATAGATAGCAAAAATAACTACTCATACTTGTAGGTAGTCGATTGTGGTATAAGACTGATGGGCAATGTTTCCACTTCTTCTCCATTCTCGTCTACCTCTTTGACTCCTGACGCATAAAATGTTTCTTCTATGGGAGAATAAATAGTGGTCTTCATTAGTTTCTCTGGTATCTAAAGGCAGAGACATACATATGAAGATTATACCGAGTACCAATTCATTTTTTGCATAAATAATTCATAGCTTTTTATAAATTTAATTAATAAGTGTTTAATTTATAACACTTATTATTCATTAAATCAGCTTGTTTTTTATTTGTAGGTAGGTTATATTATGTACCTAGTATCGTTTATGCAAATACAAAAAAATTATGTGATTAACAAAAATATTTATATGGTATTCGAACTAGTGTCTTTTAAAAGACAAAGAAAAAATACTTTGTCGATTATAAATTCATCTCAATAAATATTACATTTCACAACTTTAAGACTAATTCGTGTTTATGGGGTTTTTAAATATTGCCCCTTTTAAGGTTCAAGATGAAGTGAAATTATTCTCAAGTCAGCCTCCATTGCAAAGAGAGAAGTTACAAAATATTTGCATTTACCGTTAATGCAGTGCCTGTTCCGAAAAAACTCGTGTTCGATATGGGACCATCACTATATAAATTTTATATTGGATTTGTCTGAACCGGCGGCCCAGGTCTACACCTGAGAGCATTTTCTCTTTGTCTCATTCCTCGCCCTGTTTACTTACATCGTATACAAACAATGTTACGCCTTGTGCTTCGATTCAAGACCATTCGACGGCTAGGTTTTTGAAAGACGACTTTCTTAAGGCTTTTGAATCAGAATCGCATATATTCATAACTCAAGCGCCTACTATCGCCAGTAGCCAGTACCTTACGACAAGTGATTGGGCTGAGTCCGTACCTGTACTAACTGCACAGACATGAGTATCTGTCCAGTAAACTCCACGCCTTTGTAAAGCTCGTACCACCGAAGCTTTGGGGCTTGCTCATAACTTTGCATGTCGTCTATAGTTGGCTGGATTTGGAACCGACCAATAAGGTCGTTTTTACCCTAAAAAATTACATAAATCTTACACATCGGTAACTTCGAACTTCGGTACTTTAATTTATTATTATCGTATTTTAGAGTGACCAAACACTTTTTGGACATGTGGAAGACGCAATCATCTTTATGCTACAGTTGGACTCCATTGTTTGAATAAACCTAAATCTTTAAACATCTATCTATAATAAACCTAAATCTTTAAACAGTCTGTAGTTTTTAAAAGTAGCTTATGGAGTTACAAATGAATGTGCATTTGATGCTTGATTTGAGTATTAGCGACACAATCTCACTCGAATTGAAGGGTGTTCATTTGCAACAGACCGTTGGTCAGATTAATAGATCGTTAAAGAAGAAATACATATTAGACTTGCTTATGTGCTAATGCAAAAAAAATATTCCTTTAAACAAGAGGAGCCACTAGCGATCTTACTAAAATCAAAATACCTGGGCACGTTACTAATTTCCATACTATTTTTATAAAATCGGATTACTGCAGTTTATATATTTCTAGCAGCTAACCCGACGGATGTTCTTATTCAATGTCTTGGAGAACTTCATTAAAGGCATTCATAGTCTAATATATCATGCGATATTTTGCGACATTTCATTAGTGTCTAACACTACTTATTAGTCGTTTTTGTAACTTCATAGCGACGTCACTATATGATAGATTTACTTATTTACCGATAAGTCGTTTTCGTATACTTCAACCACCACCACTGGTGGAGAAGAGTTCAATTTTTCCGTCGTTGTGAACAACATTCTCTGGATTCTTATTACTTGGTTCCAAACCGGAGCAGAAGATTTTTGTTTTACCTGAAAGTTATTGAGACAGATTTTTTCATCATCATCATCTCAGCCACAGGACGTCCACTGCTGAACATAGGCCTCCCTCAGTGACTTCTAGATCGGCCGATTGGAAGCGGCCTGCATCCAGCGTCGTCCTGCAACCTTTACCAGGTCGTCTGCCCACCTTGTGGGTGGGCGTCCTACGCTGCGCTTGCCGATACGCGGCCTCCATTCCAGAATCTTTCTGCCCCATCGGCCGTCAGTTCTACGTGCTATGTGCCCCGCCCACTGCCACTTCAGCCGGCTAATCCGTCGGGCTATGTCAGCGACTTTTGTTCGTTCACGGATCTCCTCATTTCTGATTTGATCTCGCAAAGAAACACCGCGCATAGCCCTTTCCATAGCGCGCTGTGCAACTTTAAGCTTCTTAATAAGGCCCATAGCAAGAGGCCACGTTTCAGTTCCGTATGTCATCACTGGTAACACACACTGGTTGTATACTTTCGTCTTTAGGCACTGAGGTATTTTGGACGAGAAGATGTTGCGTAGTTTCCCGAACGCTGCCCATCCGAGTTGGATTCGTCGATTGACCTCTTTCTCAAAATTGGACCTACCCAACTGGATCACTTGTCCCAGGTAAACATATTTGTCAACAATTTCGAGAATAGAGCTCCCAACTGGTACTGGGTAGGGCGTAACATGGGCATTCGACATAATCTTTGTTTTGTCCATGATCATCTGAAGACCTACCTGTTGGGAAACTCTATTAAGGCCATCTAGCATTGTACCGAGGTCTTCCAGCGACGCTGCCATGACCACAATATCGTCGGCAAACCGAAGGTGAGTAATGTATTCGCCATTAATGTTGATGCCGAATCCTTCCTATTCCAAGAGTTTAAAAGCATCTTCCAATGCGGCGGTAAACAGTTTCGGAGAAATAACGTCTCCCTGCCTTACGCCTCGCTGCAGAGGAATAGCTTTCGTGCTCTGCTCCTGTACTCGGACCGTCATGGTGGCGTTTTTATATAAACATTTCAGCACCTCGATGTACCGATAGTCAATATGGCATCGCTGGAGAGACTGTAGCAATGCCCAAGTCTCGATTGAATCGAAGGCCTTCTCATAGTCCACAAACGCCAAGCATAGTGGTAAGTTATACTCTTCAGTCTTCTGTATAACTTGTCGCAGCGTATGGATGTGGTCTATGGTACTAAAGCCTTTTCGGAAACCTGCTTGTTCGGGAGGCTGGAAGTCATCGAACCTACGTGCGAGACGATTCGTGATGACCCTCGAAAACAACTTGTAGACATGGCTCAGAAGCGAGATGGGTCTGTAGTTCTTCAGCAAGGTGTTATCTCCTTTCTTGAAGAAGAGCACCACCACACCTCTATTCCATGCCTCCGGCGTTATTTCCTCGAGCAAGACGGAGTTAAAGAGTTTCTGAAGGACCTTCAGTACCGGTGTTCCACCCGCTTTCAGAATCTCTGAGGTGATCCCGTCATCACCCGGCGCCTTGTTGTTCCTGAGCTGTTTGAGAGCCATCCTAATCTCATATAGGCTGATGTCCGGGATATCTTCGGTATAGTGTCGGGTAAGCTTAGCTCTTGGATCTGCGGCTGAACTACTAAAAGGTTTAGTGACCGAGGTGTATAACTGCCCATAGAACTTTTCGATCTCCCTCAAAACTTCGGCTTTTGTCGACATTATACTACCATCCTCCGTCTTCAGCTTCGTCAGCTGGCTCTGCCCAATAGACATGTCTCTTGCAAACACTTTGGAGCCTTGGTTCCGCTCTATCGCCTCTTTAATACTATTCGTATTAAAGTTGCGGATATCATGTCGCAAGGACTTCCATATCCGTCTATTGTGCTGCCGATACAACTTAGCGTCAACGGAGGACTGCAGTGCCAGTAAACGTCGTTCTGCCATGAGTTTGAGGGTGTGGTCGGTAAGTTTTTGCGGTCTGTCTCTTCGACGGGGCTTGAAAAATTTCGACTCGACCGCCTGGACAGTTTCTACAAACCTGTTGTTAATCTCGTCCACTGACTCGCAGTTTTCTAGGCATTCAAAGCGATTTGACAGCTCAAGCTGAAAGCTTTCGGGGCAGTAAATATGGGCATTAGAGGGTCGGAGCGTAGACTTCATCAAACGGGACCTTTCTAGCTTGACGTTGATGTTCAATGTGCCTCTAACCATTCGGTGATCGCTACCGGTTTTCACCCCGTTGATCACGGAGACATCATTAAACACTCGTCGCTCTGTGGTCATGATGAAGTCAATCTCATTTTTCGTGGACCCATCGGGGCTCATCCAGGTCCACTTCCTCTGAGGCGGCTTCTGGAAAAAGGAATTCATCGCGAAGAGGTCCTCCTTCTCCTGAAATTCGGCCAGCCTTTGTCCCCTAGGGTTCCGTTGCCCATATCCAAATCGCCCCACTCTCAGCTCATTATCGCCTCTCATGCCCAGTTTCGCGTTGAAGTCTCCCATAACAACATTGAAGTGGGTTTTAGTAGTATGTATGGCTCTACTAACGTCCTCA
The DNA here is from genome assembly GCA_950371115.1 of Anania fuscalis. Classification (NCBI taxonomy): domain Eukaryota; kingdom Metazoa; phylum Arthropoda; class Insecta; order Lepidoptera; family Crambidae; genus Anania; species Anania fuscalis. The sequence goes on from OX493324.1 coordinate 29,803,908, forward strand.
TACATAGCCTCTACTTCCTCATCGGGGTGTGTAGAGGTCGGTGCATATACCTGTATAACCTTCAGCAAGTATCTATTTGACACTCTGAGTATCAGGTATGCCACCCTACTCGATACACTTCCGATGGTGACGATGTTGTTAATGAGGGACTTGTGGACGAGAAACCCGACACCACCTTGGGACAGTTGTTAGCCCTCCCGGTAATAGAGTAGGTTGCCAGATTTCAGGCTTATCGTGTCCTCGCCCTCTCTTCGGACTTCTGATATTCCCACGATACTCCAATGCATCCTACTCAATTCCTCTCAGCTCCAGCTCAACGATCTTCTCATCAGTCCTTAGCGTGCGGACGTTGTATGTTACCAGGGCCAGTCTTCTTTGGGGCTGGTAGCCGAAGTTCCTCCTTCGGGGATTCTTAGCACCCCCTGACCCGCCGTCACCCTGACCGCTACCGTAGCCAGGAACAGCGGGACCACCGGGGACTGGGGGCCTGGTCTTTGTCGTGTCTGTCATTGGGGGGTTGTTGCCAGACTCGCCACGCTTGGCAGGCGGGTTGGCGAGCGCAGTTTTTTTATATTGTTTCGCACGCAGACGCTGCTCCCCGTCTCGTGCTACAGGATTTAGTCGCCTCTTACGACACGCCTCCTGCACGGTGGTGGGGAAGTGTATTCTTTACGGCCGTCCCCACATGGCATCACAGATTTTTTACCCATGAGTAATTAAAACCATAGCTGGGAAGTAGCAAGAACCTGATGCTAAGACAATTTTAGGTGATGGAGCTTGCAGAAGGTATGCCTTCTTTGATTTATTTTAATAAAGTTTCCAAATAGAAACAAAAGAAAAAACAAATATAATAAACTTACTTTGGTTTCCTTTACAGCATTCATTGCATTGGCTCTTACAAATAAGTAGGAGATATTGGAAGTATCTATGACGTTTTTGATTTTTGCTCTGTATAAGAATACTCGACACTCAAGCATCTGAAAATGAGTAGAAAGGTTTGTTATTATGATATTAATTTTATATCCAATTTTCATGGCCGATCATCTTTTACTCTGTGGCAATGTGTAAAGCGAGACTCCGCTAGGAGTCTCCGAGCTTCCGAATGTAAAGACTCTCAGATCAATGGAGCTAGAAACGCTTTGAATTTTTTTTCACTGGCATCAGAATTTAATAAAACAAAGCGCAACAATTGCGCATCGCTGAGCTTAATATACTACTCTGTCAAGAAAGTACCAGGAAAAGATTAAAAATACACAAAATATTAGTTATTCATCCAAATTTATTTTATCTATCGATACACTTACGCCAACGAATAATCCAATCATCAAAACGTTTTTTCCGGAATCTAGTTCAGTTCTCGTCGCGAATTCTCCTTTATGTCTTCTACCGAATGAAACTGGGTGCCATGAAGTAGTAATTTAAGTTTAGGAAAAAGATAGAAGTCGGCTGGAGCCATATCTGGTGAATAAGGTGGCTGCTCGATGGTATTTGTTGAGTTTTTGGTCAAAAATTCGTTCACAATGATGGCCTTGTGGGAAGGCGCATTATCCTGGTTCAAAATCCAAGAAGTTTCATTCCACAAATCTGGCCTTTTCATCTAATTTGCTCTCTTAAACGCCGCATAACGCTTAAATAATACTCTTTTTTATCGTTTGACCTTCTGGCAAGAATTCTGAGTGCACAACACCGCGACAGTCAAAGAAAACAGTCAACATGACTATGACTTTCGATCGCATGTCAAACTCGTAAACCCACGTATCGTCACCAGCAACAATGCGTTTCATGAATGTTGGGTGTCCACAGCGACTCTTTTGCGATTACGTTTTTGTAGAAAATTCAGGTCTTTTGGGCTAGCTAAGCGGCAACATGTTTCATACCCAACTGATTATTTACGATGGTACCACTTGACTCGTGTGACACAGAAAGTTCGACGGCTAGCTCTCTCAAACTTGAATGAGGATTTTCAGTCACTTTTTCCTTCACTTTTGCGATGTTATCTTCAGTTGCAGACGTTGATGGCCTACCAGAGCGAGGCAAATCTTCCATTACATCTCGACCGCTTTTGAACGCTTTGTACCACTCATAAACACGTGTTTTTGATAAAGTCGATTCACCGTAAGTTTTCTGTAACATTTTCAGAGACTCCGAACACGAAATCCCATTGGCGACGCAAAATTTAAGACAAACTCTTTGTTCGATGTTTTTGTCCATTATTAAATTCGCAATACACACTAGATATGGTATAACTAAAAACAATACTGTATTTAATCTAATTATCAGATGTAACTCAAACTCCGCACCAAAATGGAAAACAGTTGTGCCAATCTAGCAACAACAAAAAAAATATAATTTTGGATTTGGAACCATAAACAAATCATCAATTCCCGAAACATTTTTGACAGAATGTATTTGTAAAACCGCAAAGAAAACCGTGCAGTATCTTCGGAGATGAGCGAATACATAGCGATAGAGAGACAAGAATTAAAATAATTGCATTTTTAGCTTCAGTATCGATTAAAGAGTACTCCCCAAAAACAATTTTCAAAATATTTATGTAAAGAATTATATCCGTAACAGATTTATTATAGTAGGTATAGATTATGTGATGAAACTGCCATATAAACAAATAGATTATATCCATAGACTTAGGATTCGCTGTACATTCTATATCTATGATTATATCCTTGTTTTTCTGACATTATTGATATAACTAACTTCTGTCAGATTGGCAAATCTTTTGTAGATGATGCTGGCGACTGACAACTCATTCTGAAATACGTGTTTATAGCCTTGATTTTATCTTTGCGAAACCCATAGACTTAGGATTCGCTACGCTCTTAAAGACTGACAAAGCGTGGAAAAGAGACATCATATCCTTGCGGGCACCCTACAAGATAGAAAAAGACAGATGTCAATGTACCTATGTGACACAAAAAAAATATTTAACTGACTATAAATGACTTCAATTTCAAACGTCAAAATTAATTTTAATAAAATATACAAAATTACTAACGGAAAACTTATTTAAATATTTCTGTAGACATGGGGTGCTGTTCAATTATAAATTGTGATGTGACAAGAACATATAACCCAAATAAATACACATTTCACAGGTAAATACATTTTTTGATGAAAATATTTTGAAACATATTTGTTTCTAATTCGTAATTATAATCGACATAGAACTTGGATTTTACAGAAGAATATGAACTTTGTTTGGTGTGTGTTTGTGCATTTCGTAGTTAAAGACATAATTACAATAAATATTAGGTAAAATAGTAAATTGTATGTCTACACTAGGGATTGAACTAGCGGTGACGTCATAAGTATCGATAAAATATCGACAGCCATTTGTGGGTATAGAAGATTAGTAGCAATTACTAAAAAAATATTTATCATGTTTGTTTACAAAAAAAACACTACAATACTGTTTTTTTGTGATTACATTATGAGATTTTAGTTTTATTTTTGGGCATCTAAAATATAACTTGTTTATAAACGACTAAAAGAATTATGTATAGTTTAGTCAAATATTTAGTATAATATAAAATATTTTTTTAAGAATACCATCTAAACCTGAAATTCGCGAAAAGTGGATAAGAGTTATAAACAGACCAGATTGGACTCCGCGGAAACAGTCAACAGTTTGCAGTAAACATTTTGAGGACAGATGTTTCGTTAAAAGAAATTTTCGACGTATATTATTATTATTATTTTCGAGTTAGGAATGAAACACAGGTGTCAGTTAAATAAAATAAAAGCATTTCAAGAATTGTGACATCAAGTATGTTTTAATTTATTGAGAGGATATTAAATAATTTTGACATCATATTATGGTAAGAAAATAAGGAACAAATTTAAAAAAAACAGACAAGTAACAATATTTTCTTGTCAAAAACAAAATTAATAAAGATATATTTAAAAAAATATTACAAATAAACAAAAACAAAATTAATCAATTAATCAGAATACCTACTTAAAAAAAACATACTTTATGTCACGATTATTGAAGTGCATTTATTTCATTCGATTGACACCTGTGTTTGATGCCCAACTCAATGAACACAGAACCACCTACTGTAAGTGGTATAATATTAACTCTGTGATTATAAGGAATATGTTAAAATGAAATTATGATATGAAATTGTTTTAAATAGGTTACATTTTAATATTTGAGCAGACAACCTGGTAAAGGTTGCAGGACGACGCTGGATGCAGGTTGCTTCCAACCGGCCGATCTGGGAGTCACTGGGGGAGGCCTATGTTCAGCAGTGGACGTCCTGTGGCTGAAATGATGATGATGATGATGACATATTTAAAACGACCGTTTTCTTATTTTCCATTATATAAACTTGTTCACAATATTCAATTACTCATTTTTCGATTTAATGCGAGTAAACTTGTTTTTCAGATTTCTCAGTTTCCAGACTGTGAAGTTTACATAACAAAAATATGACCTTTTTTCGACCATATCTTAACTTTACACATACAAGCCCAGAAAGCCCCGTATCCTTTCCGTGATACTGATTTTCACCTCTTTTTTGTTTAAAGATTAAGTTTAACTTTAGGTGCTTCAAGGTCCGCGGCGATTGTGACTTGTGCCAAATCAATTTGATGCCGGTTGCAATTTATCGATAAAAAAATTGTGGCTTGAACAACACTACTACACACACACATACGTGTCACATTTTTTGTATCATTTGCAATGAGCCTTTGTCTATCTTGTACATTCTATATCTATGGCGAAACCGGTCACGATTGTCGCTGAAGTTGAAGTGATCTATTGCTACCGGTGTTAAAACCAGCGCAATGGCTAGACCCTCCGCCTACGTCATCGCTCTTGCTGAGTAGTACCATTTGGTTATATAAATAACACAATTCTCCGAAATATTATTTGACATGTCTTTTTTCTTTTACGTATTCTCTAGTTGAGTTTACTTGTAAGAATGTAAAAACTTTTCTATTTCTAAAAAGTGGCATTGCTTTCTTACCATGACGGCCGTCTTTACAAGCATCTCACTGTCTTTAACCCGTAGCTTTAGCCCCCCGGGCAGACAGCTCTCAAATACTGAGTTTTGGCGATAGAGCCCCATCCACAGAATCATCTCAATCTTACCAGCTATGCAATAGCAACCGGGTGCTAGCGTATTTACATGCTTGGGGCATTTTAACGGCTGAAATAATGAACCCTGATAAAGTTGGCACACACACTACCACCATGAATAATCCTTTAGAATAAATTAATATTTTATAAATACGAGGAGTTCTATTACAAATTTCAGAGAATGAAATAAAGGAAGAAAATGTTTTTTTTTTGTTCATACCTATCACAAATAATATAAACAACATTTATTCATTGACTTGTATTTATATTATTATAATCAGTAAATAAAATAACAGATAAATACTGTGATATGATGCCAAAATAAGAGGAGTCCTAAAATTGATCGGTACTCTTGAACTGATATCTTTGTTGCATCGGAGAAGGTATTATTATATATTCACTCACTGATTCAAGAAGATGGATAGACAAACGTATGGGGTCTGGGCCCACCCCTCAATAGGAACATATAAAATACCATTAGATAGGGCTTTTTAAGAGGAACATTATTACTAAAATATGGTCAAATGTTAGTACTTTTGGAGATTGGTGGCCTTACTACAAAAAAGATAGACTAGCGTTAAACACTTGTCTAAAATTAATCAACCAATTTAAAATGTTGACGCATCTGACATTCGAGACATATTACAAACAAACATTTCAAATTGGGTGACTTATCTGTAAACAGATGTTCAACACTAGTTCATCTTTTGTAGATTGTAGTAAGGCCGACGACGTCTAAAAGTCGTCTCAGTCTAACATAATATTATGAATATATATAAGGTACGATAGTAATAATCGATGTATTTCAAAACATGATTTATTAGTCGTCCTGTACATCAACAACAATACCATCATTTTAAAAACCCGCGGGGGCCACGAATGGTTGATATCTCCATACTTTACTTAGAGCGTACGTTCCTACAGTTCGCCGTCCAGTCAAGCAAGTGCAATAATATTGTGTCAACGAGTTTTTCCAACTTGGTTTCGACCAATAATATTAGCAATTAATATGTGTTTGCTCTTACATAGCGTGACTGTATCCTTTCACGCAGCAACCACATATTTTCCGCGGTTATATTATATTATAATGAAGTAAACTAAAATGGTCATAAATTGCTTAGATTGGGTTCACTTTTATGGCAATATAACAGGTAGTATAACTCCGAAAGTATTGACTTTGAACCTTTGTCGTTACTAAGTTTTATTCTGCATGAAAATACCTATTCATTCATGAGTATCTCACTTCTATTGAGAGGTAGGCCCACCATTACCCATTCTCCTTAGACTTACACGTTTAACAATAAACATTTTTTCCAAAAAAACTTATGGCACCACATCTAGCAGGTTATATGTTACTCAATGAATGTTTATTTACATATTTTTTCACTAACAATAGTTACCTTACCTTTACATACATAGTTTGGATTCTCCCACAGTATCTTCCGGCTTGTTCAGGGATGACAGAATGTATGATATCGGCCGTCGAAATTTTTGTGTATGCTACTCTAGATCCACCGTTCAAAAGCCATATGACTAAATCTGGCCAGCCTTCTGAAGTCTTTATTTAAAAAAAAATAACAATTATCAAATAGCTGAACCAGTGGGAATCATTTATTAAGAAAAAGTCTTTTTAACATCTGCCTTAACTTTACCTGCATGTTCAGAAAGGATTCAAAGGCATTTTACCTTATAAATTAGATTTCTTAGATTTTCCGTCATTGTTCTGATTTCTGCTAGCATTAATTTAACACCCTTTTTTGTTTCACATCCATTATCGCTCTTGGGTGCAGCTCGAAAAAAGTTTAATATGGACCCAGTTTTTAATTTCTTAGTTATCTGCTGGTAGATTTTTTCCTGTAATTTGCAAATAAATGGAATAATTTAACAGATCAAGCTTTATAAGGAATTAATTGGTTTTTTTGCGAAACCCCGTTAAATGTAAAGCACACTTGAAGCGTGTCGTTTACTATCATTAACTAGCTGTAACACAGAGATTAAAGTGTCTACCAAGTTTTTACATTCTTTATCTACATTATTAAGAATATGCAATAATGTTTAAGCGTCAGGAACGTCGGAAATAACATTTTATCTCGATAAAGTTTTGAACCTAAGCAGAACGAAGTCTGCTTCGATCTCTATGAAGGACAGATTGCAGTATTAGATACTCTACTACTAATCTATTCAGACTCGATAGGATCATGGTCAGTTTACCCAGGTTTAAAACAGAATAAACTGCAAGAAAAAGATATAGCATTAATCTGGCCACTTACCATCTCCTCCATCTGCAAAGCCAATTGTTTTTGATCTAGATCAGTACTGTACTGCCTCATTACGTCGTCACTGCTGCTAGAAGGACCAGAATACTGTACGATGTCCAGAAATTTGATGATGTTGGCTGCAGCGTCATCAAGTGCCTTATTCATTTCATCAACCAGATCATTAGGGGTTGAATACTCAAAGTTCTTGAGCCTACGTTCAACGTCTGATATGGATAATTCCTAAAAAACACTGTTTTTTAACTGACTTCTAAATGGAGGAGGTTCTACTTTCGACTGATTTTTTTGTATGTTCCGCCAATAAAATTGTGTAACGATTTCAAAATTTGTTTTTGGTTTATGCTATTAATTAAATAAAAGAGAAAAGGCTAGTAAAGGATTTTTAATTTCAAATTGAAACAGGTAAAACGACATTATTTCTACATAAAAGTACCCAATTTACCAAATCAGCAACAATGCCATGCACCATATTGTTTCTGTACATCCTGAATCTAAAGTCTGGGAGACGAACAGCCAACTGCAGGACTGGGAACCCTCTGGGGAAGTCCAAGTAGCCGTAGGCTGGCTTCGACTTCATCACGTCTATCGTACCAGTGTAGTGGAGCTTGCGATTTTCTGAAAAGATACATTAAATAAATAAATTATAAAATCGTTTCCACAATCACAGTAATTAGCTAGTCCCAAACTAAGCAAAGCTTGTACTTTGGCACGTAGATAAAGGATAAACATGCTTAAATACATTTAATAAACAACCACAAGTTAAGTAGAAAATACTCGTGCTCACCACACAAACATTTATCCCTTGCTGGATTCAAACCCGTAACCGCCCGGCTTTGTAGTCCGAATCGCGATCCACTTCACCAGATGTCGTCAAACGATAAGAAGTTACACCTCTGACAGATCATGGGTGTTATAAATCCCAGATAAAATATGCGATACTACGTTGAGACCTAGATTTAGTAACACGATAAGTGAAGAGCATTATGTACCTACCTGTTTGTCATGGACCTGGATGTCATGGATAAATTTGATACTGCCGCAGCTATTCCATAGAGGCTGTATCGTAATGTAACACAATTCAGGCTGACCGCATATATATATGGTTGTAAATAATATATATATATATATATATATACACCGTGAATTTTTAATTACCCGAGAAAATTAACTTACATACTCAGATATCGATATACATCGAATTTGGCGAATAAAAAAAACGGAACGGCGTACGGCGTTGGCGTACGGAAGAAATAATTATGAATTAAAAAAAATCATTCATAGTTATTCCTTCTGTACGCCAATATTACGCGACCAAATTAGGTGGATTTTGGTTTCGTTAATGTTGGAATGGAATGATAATGATTATTGAATTAGCAGGACTTTTATGGTGCATATTTTTTAAGGATGTTAGGAATCTTTTAAAAAAAATGTTTGTTGTTTATGTATGTTAGTTAATTTTCTCGGGTAATTAAAAATTCACGGTGTGTATATATATATATATATATATATATATATAAGGTCCGATTGTATTAGTGTTCATCCTGTTAACCTGTGACTATATAGGTGAAAAGCAATCGTAAAAACCAACTTTCAAATGTCTATCATAAAAAATAAAAAAGTTAACAATAATTACAAAATAACAACATCGACTTCATATTGCATAAACTCGTCCTATCTTCAACTCTTTCTCGCTCTGTACAAGGGGAAGGAATAAGACGGATAATCAGATGGTTAAACGTAGCAAAGATAGGACGATTTTATGCAATATGAAGTCAATGTTGTTGATTTTTAATTTTTTTAGTTTTTATGGTACACATTTGAAAATTAGTTTTTACCCTTTTGGAACATAATGTTGAATTCTCAAAAAGTTGGATTCTCAAAAAGTTGGATTCTCAAAATGTTGAATCTCAAAATGTTGGATTCTTAAAATGTTGAATCTCATAATGTTGGATTCTCAGAATGTTGAATCTCATAATGTTGTTGTTGTTAATCTTTTTAAGAATCCAACTTTTTGAGAATTCAACATTATGTTCCAAAAGGGTTTCACCTATATAGTCACAGGTTAACAGGATGAACACTAATAAAATCGGACCTTATATATATATATAGGGTATATTTTCGTACAATAAGGATACGTAAGTACGGTAAATGGTAATACGTTTAATTTATAATGATAAACAAGAAAAAAGTTATGTCATACGTTTGATTATCTACTTACTTATTTCGTTCTGCATGGTTGCAAAGTCTGTAAGAAAATATTAAAAAAATATATACCTACTTAGGATTCATAAAATTGAATGAACTAAATTTTGTGAAATGTTTAGGTACCGTCGTCGCTTCCATTATCGGCATTCACTTCACTTATAGTTAAGGCCACTCCACAAAACTTGCCAGAGATCCGTCGGTCGAGCATAGAAACTTCGAAAATCGGACAATAAATGCAAAAATCTTCCATAACCCACAACTGATCCTGTAATATCGACAATATAATAAACCGATAAAGAAAAATACAGGCATTTTCTACATAAGATCATATTACACGTAAAGAAAATCGACCGACTTCTTTTTAACTAAGCTAAGGCTTAGTGTCGAAACACACTTATGCTGAAAATACGCGACTGAGTTTGCGCGGCTGATTTTACGTTCCGGCGTATTTGGTCGACACACCATAAGCGCCGAACTTTCGCGGCTGAAATTCGGTTGCGCAACTTTGTGTGTGTATTCAGTGTCGGCAATCGAACCGAACTTCGGTCACATTGCCGCCGACTCGCTGCCGAACTTACGCCCGACCGAAGTTCGGATGTACGCTATAACGCGCCGTAATTTCGGCATGGTGTGTCATCAATCATTTAGAATACATTGCAGGCGTAGTCACGCTGAACTTCGGTCGTGTATATTCGGCATAGTGTGTTTCGGCACTAAGAACTCACGGAGCGGTTTCTACCCGCGCCCACCGCGGTTGCGGGCCCGCAGCTTCTGTAGAATGTAGATTTACCAAGGCCTAAACTTGAAAGACCTAAGGTCATAATATCTATGGACAAAAGACCTAATTTTTAAAACACCTAATGCTCATAATACCTATAATAATAGTTTATAATATATAAGAGTTGAAATACCTAATGAATGGATTACCTAAAGTCGATTGACCAGACGACAATACACCTATAGACGAAATATCTGATTTCAAAATACCTAAGACGTTAAACCTAATGTAAACAAGTATTTCTCTCAAAGATTACTTATGTCTATCACCTGTAGAGAAAAATACCTATTAGATGAGTATTTGAAAACCTTATTTGTAAATAATACATTTTAAATTATATAAATAAAATGCAAAAAAGGAACCAAAAATGTCTAAACTTGTCACAAATCTTATCTGGGTTAGGTTAGGTTAGGTTATCTGGGTTAGGTTAGGTACACCGAGCAAATCTGCAGGCCAGCATATTACTAGCCCTACGTTCCCTTTCAATATCAATATTGTCTTTGAAGTCATCGGCAAGATAATGACCTAGGTATTTAAACGAGGACACTTGTTTTATCTTCGTCCCATTTAAAAATAAATCAGGTCCATCTTCCCGATTCTTGCCTCTGACCCCAAAGACCATGCATTCACATTTTTAACATTATAATATGTCAAACCATGCGAGGCAGCATAGGCTTTACACACCTTCAATAGCTCTCTGACTGCCCCCACCGACGGACCCAGCAGCACCATGTCATCTGCATAGCTGATGTTGTTAACACTAACCCCACCTACACTGCATCCGACACTCCTGCAGCCGAGCTCACGTATAAGGGCGTCTACACGTACGTACGTATAGGTTGAAGAGCCTGGGAGACGTTAGACCCCCCTGTCTCACCCCGCACTCCAGCCCATATGGTTCACTTAGTGTACCGTCCCACTTCACGTGGTTTGTTTGATTGGCGTACCAGTATTCTAACAGACCACATATCTCCGAAGGTACACCCCTGTCTTCCACCTTCTTCCAGAGCACTTTGTACGAGACAAGATCAAAAGCCCTGGATAGATCGAGAAAAAGCGTATACTGGCGTTCTGCGATCTATGTAGTATTGAACAGTGTGCTTCAAACTTAAAATGGCACTTTCAGTAGATAGTCCGGATCGAAACCCGAACTGTGCATCATAAACTGTGCATCATCATCATGAATTAAATTACATTTTTCCTTTAAAAATTGTGCCATTGTAAATTGTTATAGTATAGTACTAGTACTAGTACTATAATGGTTTACAATGATAAAATGTTTGCGCTTAAATTGTAATTTAGCGCCCGCCGGCCGCTGCCGTGGCACGCTCGCTCCGCTCGCTCGGTTTTGCGCTTTGTGTGGTCACCGTTCTAACCTAAACTTACCCAGATTAAATTTGTGGCCACTTTAAATATAAATTGATTTGATACCTTCGAGTGCTATTGCTTCGTGATATAATTTAAAGTAAGACATTGTAAAAGTAGATCTTACACCGGTTAGTTTAAACGACTATTAGATATTTTAAAATTAGTCATTTCGTCCATTAGGTCATTTAAACTTAGCATTTTTAACTTAGGCCTAACAACGGTTAGGTCTCATGAAATTAGGTGTTTTGAAATTAGGTCTTTCGTCCATATGTATTATGACCTTAGGCTATTTAACTTTAGGCAAGGCCTAATATGTAACCAGATCTATATGTTTTTAAATTGGATCATATTTCACGATGTGTTTTACGCCCTCGGGGCGCGTGCGATTGTTTGCAGGTCCCGCAGCGCCGGCGGGCAACTGGTACAATCGCGCGGGCCGCGGTATTCGCAGCCTCGGCGGGTTGCGCCCGCGCGCTTTTTGATCGGTTGGCGGGCAAAATACAGAAAAGTAACCGCCCGTCCTGCTACAGTTGTACTAATGCATCCGCACGTCTTGCGAAAGCGGCCTGCCAAGTTTGCGGGCGATAATCGCAACCGCGGCGGCTGCCTAGCCGCACAGATCTCTGTGTCTCCGGTCTCGTGAGTTTTAAAATAAACCGCTGTTCCTCCGCCGCAGCGGGCGCGGCAAAAACCGCTCCATGAGTTCTTAGCCTAAGGAAACTAACCCAATAAATTTTCTCAGTTACCTTGAATAAAGCATGTAATTAAAAAACAAAGTTGTAAAAATAACTTTTTTGTAACTTTTTATCTTAGCTCTTAATCACACACCTAAGAGGCCGTCCCAGACACACATTAGAAGAGTACGTCTAATGACAGATTTGAAGCGGCCATTTATTGGTCTGACTAAAGTGAAATGTCAAAATTTATTCCAGAACGAGACAAGATACAGAGTAGCGCTGTTACAAAAAGCAATCAACACTGATAAATAAGTAAAATGCCACTAAAACGTCCACGCCCACACAAGACAGCATTGTACGACTAAAAGAGAAGCAAGCACACTAGCTAATGCGATTCCAAACCGTGGTTCTAGAAATCGTCTCATTTTCGTAAAAATCAAATCATGGTGCACGATCGGTTTTGCTTGATTTTATAGTTCATTTGACTTAGGTTTTGTAATGTTTTTTTTTTATTTTCTTATAAAATAAAAATTACAATACTGCAAAAGGAAACCTGTAGATTATTGTGTTTTTTTTTTCAAATTTATAATTTTTGCTTGTAATAGCAGAAAATAATTGATGTTTAAATGTAAATTCCTCGAAAATACGTTTTTTCGAAGTTCTTTTTTCTGCTTTACTATAAAAACGTAAAAAAGTGTTCAAGCCATCTGCAAATAGACCATATTTCCAATTAAATGGTACTAATGCTTAGGGTAATTTGTACTTACTTGTTAAACGATGATCAAATATAACTCGAACATATTTTTTTTCTAAAATAAGGATAGTTAATATTGGTGATTTACCTATGATATTGAAATGAAATGAAAAATCCCTTTAACCTACATGCAAGATTAAGAACTGTTCTTTTAAAATCAGGTGAAATTTCATATTTATACGTATTTCGTGTCCTTATCAGAGAACAAAATGTACGGAAATGAGACGATTTCCGGAGGGGCCTCTTTATACTTTTCTGAAAAGTATTCATAATTCCAATAATTACTTTTCTATCGTGTGAATTAAGTAACGTGTTCATTTCCTTTCCCAAAGTAAGCGTATTGAAACTTTTAAAATTCTCTAGCTTTACGTTGGCTAATGAATAGGTATCGAGTTATTTCCAGGGAAATGAAACGAGTCTGTTGTGCATTTGCATTTTCTTTTGGCACCTGGCGTAGTAAATTAGTACTGGGAAACATTTATAAATTTTTATATCATGTTTTTAAGAACTTGAAATATTATTTTAAATTTATTTTGCCGATAGTGGTAGCACACCGGTTACTTTGACCATTTTAACGGGAAGAAGTAGCTACTTCCTGCTGCCAGACATACGGGTACCTGCACACTCCATGTGAGTAACTAACTTTATCCTTTTTTTTTTCAGTGAACCCGATATTAATATGTTATTGTATTTTGTTGGATATCGTACAAATAAATTTATCCCATTTTACCGGTTTTATAGGAGTGACCGGTTCCACACTAGTGCTCCTGACTCCTTGCTGGTAGTATGGCACTATGGTCTTCAGAGAGACCAGCAGCGCCCCCCTGTGGAAGGGCCCGTCTTCACCAGTGCTGCCCATGGTGCCCACACACGATGTACCGTACATGTGAAGGAGAGATGGCCCGAAGGTTGGAAGGAAACCTGAATTTTTATTGATGCTATGTACTATAGGGTCAGAGAGTTTTGATTTACCTACCATGTAACCGTTACCTACAACTAGCCCCACGGAAGTTGAGGGCTGGGTGAAAGTTGCGCAGAAGACCATTACAATTACATGATTGGCTAGTAGTGCGACACGCCCACACGGCCGGTCGTGATTGGTTGTTAGCTCTGCACTCACGCGTCTCTGATACGATGATCGTCTCGTGCGATGCGCAAAGTTATTCCCACTCTTTGCCCTAGCGCTCAACATCGCCACTGCGTACTGTAGCATAGGCTTTCAGACCCTACTAAGCAAATTATGCCTTCATAATTATTTAATAAACTACTAGCTGTTGCCCGTGACTTCGGTCGCGTGGTCTATATTTTATTCATAAAAAATCTACTATATAAAATTCTAAACTGACTGTTGGTCTATCAACGCACAGCCCAGACCGCTGAACCTAGAGACTTGAAATTTTGCACATGGATAACTTTTACAGTGTAGGCATCCACTATGAAAGGATTCTTGGTAATTCCACCCTTAAGGGAGTAAAAAGCGGGATGAAGTTGTGTATGTAAAGTCCGTCGTTTTCAAAGTAAAAATCACTTAAATTATTATTTAGGCATACGGTTGGGAAATCAGTCAAATTATATTGTTGTTTTTGGAAATTCAACCCTTATGGGGGTAAAAGGGGGATTTTCGTATTTAAAATTCTTTATTTTCTAACTTAAATTCACTTAATTTATTATTTAGGCTTACGGTTGATAACTTACGCAAAGTATTTTGGTGTTGTTGAAATTTCGACCCTTATGGGGATGAAAAGGGGATACATTTTGTATTCGAAGTTCTTTTTTATTTTAGTTAAAAAAGAACTCTATTATTTAGGCTTATGGTTGAAAACTCAAGCAAGGTATATCGTTGTTGTTAAAATTTAAACCCTTAATGGGGTGAAGAGGGTATACATTTTCTATTTGAAGGTATTTATTTTCGAAGTAAATGAATATACTTATGGTTAGGCACTCACGCAAATGGTGATACCTACAGTGCAGGCATCTACTAAAGATGGATTTTTAGAAATTACACCCTTAAGGGATTAAAATTAGGAGTGAAAGTTTGTATGAAAGTCCGTCAGTTTTGAAGTATGGATCTCTAAATTTTGTGTTTAGGCTGACCTATGAAAATAAATTAATAGTGTTTCAGCGTTTTTTTTTTTATAAATTAACCCCCGATGAAAAGAGGGATGAAGTTGAGTGTGGAACTCCTTCGTTTTCACAAAAAATAATATCGCTTATAGTTTAAAGCTCAGGCAAAGTATATGGATGTTGTTGGAATTTCAACTCTTAACTCCGTGAAAAGGGGATGTAATTTCGTATTTGCAGTTCTTTATTGTCTTACTAAAATCACTGAATTTATTATTTAAATATTTAGGCCTTTGGTTGGAGTCTACACAATAAGAGTTTTCTGAATTACAGCACTTAAAATGGGTTTCAATTTTGTATTAATAATGTAAAAAATAATGTATTGTCACGTGTTTCGTGTAATTACTAATTCTCTACTTCCGCAAGTCTATCCGTCTGTCTGTCTACCACAAACAAATATCTCATCTGTCTAGAAATAGTTGAGGTACTTTTAGATATAGAGTATGGCGTAGGGAATTTCCTGATACCTCACATGATAATATTTATAAAACGAATAAATCGAAAAATTAAATGAAATTTGACCTTCCCATATATCTATCCATACAGCTGATCGGACACTTGTTTAATTATATACAATGGCAAACTGACTGACTACGGACCTGGACCTAGGGACTTAGGATTTTGCAAATGAATAACTTATAACTAAGCAAGATATTTTGGAAATTGTGGGATTAGAATAGGTATACAAACTTCAATCCTAACTAATTTTATATTATAAAGGCGTTTGTTGATTGTTTGTTACGCTTTCACGTCTTACAACTCTACCAATTGTCATGAATTGTAGCACAGATGTTGTCTACGGTTCAGAAAAGGACTATATCCAGAAAAAAGTACCTAAAGTTTCCGCGGGATCGAAAATTATCTCTAAAATTATCGTCCGGCATAACAACTCTGCTTACTGGAAATTGCAATATGATGCCTGTACTGAAAAATGAACAGAGTACAGAAGGAAATCTGAAATCCTTAGTAAAATTTAAAAATTGCGAGTTATGTAAGGCAATCATTAAATAATTACTGTAAGCTTATTCACCTTTGTCTATTTACTGTTATTTTATGGAAATTGTCATAACATCCTACTAAAATGTCTTTCATGATTACTACCTACTTATGTGACACTGCAATGAGCACATTTTAAAACGCGGTATATTTTTATGTTATTATACTAATAAAAAGTGCGTCGATGATTTGCGCTACAACCTATACAATACGTACGTAATTTAAGTTTAGCGATTTGTTAAAAACAATATTTTTACGGTTTATTTATGTGCGTCAAGTTTTATTTTAATATTTTAAATGGTTAACGTTTAAAGTTTATATTGCCCCTTATTTTTAAATCTAACTTTTAATTGTTGAGTCTATGACACGTTTGTTGCTCTTCCAATCAACCATAGTTTAGGATATCCCTTGAGCAGGTATAAGGACCAAAAGGAAGAATACTTAATATGGGTCCTTCCTTGGCATGTGGATAACATGTGGATGATATTCACATGCAGTTTAGGGTGCTATAGTTGCCCGTCGTTATCACAATATATTTCAACAATTACCTACATCATTTAAGTCACTTTTATTGTCTTCCTCCAAGGATTTTTTTATTAGATATGAAATTTTCTAATACATAAATTGGACGACTTTTACTTTTAAACTAACTGATCTATCTTAACCGTTATAATTTTCCTTAAAAGTTCATAAAAAGCACTATAATCATGTTTTTTTCCAGATTTTTAAAGTCTATAATTAAGGGTTTAGAGGGGGGCGGGGGTGGGACGCCGGGAACAAAATTTTAAAAATTAGAACTCGAGTTTAATATTTCGCAAACGGAAATCGAAAAATATTCGTAGCAACCCTTATGCCCACGTTACATGCATGGGAGCTAGCCTAAAAAGAAATATTTTCAAAATTTTATTATACCACTTAAAATTGTTCAATTACTATTTCTGCATGATTTAAACTCAACGCACAAATAAATCTTCAATAAAGCACCAAAAAATGTCTGTAGTTAATGAGTAAGCAATCGTTGTCCATTATACGTAACTTATTCTTTCTACGGAACTGCATGGTGCAGAGATTTAAACCTGTTGTGCTGCAAGTGCTTATCCAATCAGGGTAAGATATACCTATGATACTTAATACGATGCAGTTAAAACTAAATTTAAATTGGCCAAGTGGTTTCCGAGTCTATAAGTAATTTATCATCATCATCATCATCATCATCTCAGCCTATTGCAGTCCACTGCTGGACGTAGGCCTCCCCCAAAGAGCGCCAAAGAGCACGATCTCCCGCTTTTTTCATCCATCCACTGCCAGCCATCCATCCATCATCATGAAGTAATTTATACCTGCAGACAAAAAAAATACAAACGTATTTTTTGCACTCCACTAATTAGAGGATAAACCATCATCAGTCTGTTTTTTGTGAATGTTTAGAAATTGACTTTCTACAGAAAGAAGAAAAATACTGAATTTCTGATAGTCATACCACAAAAATGTTCAACAGTGGAAGTGCTCTGGCTAAAATGATGATAAAAACGAAGCAGCATTTAACAACGTAGAGTTATTATCACGAAACACTTTTGATCCAATAGCAGCAAGCGAATATTTCTCATAAATGAATTTTTAGGCTAGACATCCATCAGAGCTATGCAAGGAAAATGTGCGGTGCGAAATGTGTAGCGAGGATGTGAAACGGTGTGACGTTTTACACCAGAGCTGTGCGAGGAATATGTAATGTGTTAATGTAAACAAATGCGCGCGGTGCGAGGATAGGTCGGACTCTTTTCGAACACCCTCCATTGACTGACTGGTAGGCGCCTATTTTCAAATCTTTGCACATATTCCTAGTAACACGTCCCTCACTCGCTTTCTCGCTTGTTTTATATGTACAAAAACCTCGCTCCGATGAGCTGATATATCCACCAGAGTTGCTTATAGCTTCTTCTTTGCCTGGTACTTTCACATTTTAATTGGAGTCGGCCTTCCGTATCATGCAGCTGCACAGGGCGATACAAGGTAAATGAAGTGATTCTATTATTGCTTACAAAACACATTCTGCGCTATGTAGCTTGGCACAGCTCTGGTGAATGCTCAGCCTTACTCAATCTGATATTTTGAGGCCTACTGAGTTGTTTTTATTTAATTATCAAAACTTAAAAAAAACGTGTTAGTCTCTTTTGGAGAGTAAATGTGTTAAATATGGTAAGCGTATGCCATTAATTTTATTTCTACAATTATTCAGTAAAGGAGGTATCATCTAAATCAATTGCCATCTATTGGCAAATAGCTAGCCTACCAAGTACCAAGCGGCTTTCAACGTATAATTTTTTACACAATAATGAAAATATACGTTGCTTACTGACTTTGCGTATGGATATTAATAAAAATACTTTCGCAAAGATATAATTTAAACTGGAGGGCACATTTTTCCATGTGGTTATGATATTTAGATTCTGCCAGCGCCATCTATTCATGAGTAGTGGCCCTAAATAGCATATTATTATGTAATTTGCATTTTGGCAAGTTGTCATTTCTACACAAAAGTTTATCTACTCAGTACACATTTCACAGGTAAATACATTCTCTCAAAGTATACTTATTGGGGTTATAATTCCTCGTTACATAACAATTAATAATAAAACAACACCCCCTGTCTACAGAAATATAAAACATATGTTTTCCTTTTGTATTTTTTCTCGGGTTCTGCATTCTCAGCTCTCAGTTCTGCATTGGGGTGGTTGGGATCTACCTCCTAGCGGTCCACCCCGGGCAACGTCATCATAATTTGTGATGGCGGCTGAAGATCCCAAAGGCGGAGGTAGGCCCTGGAAGGGGCCGCCTGGCTCGCGACCACCATCCCGCCGGAGTCTGGCGCCAAGCAGTGTTCCGTCGGTGTGCGGGAGTGCAAGTGCCATTGGGGGTTTGAAATTAAGTCAGTTGCGCTGTTGGAACCGGTCTCTGTCTTTAGGCGATGCTGTATCGGGTAACTCGTTCTGGAGGGTAGCGGGATCCGAGGCACGGTCCCAGCCGTTGGCCGACCGCAGTCAGTAGGGGGCCCGACTTACGCGCTAGCCACGCGTAAAGGCTGCCCCGCCAACTTGCGAAAAATCCCGTTATGCTCCACCGTGCCAGTTGGCGACTGGATGGGAGGACCCGGTGGAGTGGTATCGGGGGGGCTCGGGCGTCCCCGCAGTCTCCAAGCGAGTTCCCCTCTGATCGGCTGAGCCGAAAAGTACGAGTTGGGTTTGCTAAGCAGCGCCTCGACTATATTTTTCTTTCCCCTACTAAAACTCTTAAAAAAAATGACAAAGCAAAAGAAGAAGAAAAAGTTTAATCAACGGCGACACTTCCTCCCACTCAAAGTGCACCTCACCAACATCCGAGGTCTGCACTCAAATCTCGACCCGGTCCACCACCATCTGGAGACCGAGAAGCCGCACTTATTCTTCTTAACGGAGACGCAGATAGCAACACCGTCGGACGTGGCACCTCAACTACCCTGGATACACTCTCGAACATAAGTTCAAGAAATGTGCAGGGGTCTGTGTGTATGTTCGCGATGACATCTGCTGTAAGCGTCTCCGTTGCTTTGAGAAGTCAAAATTTCCTGTGCTGTGGCTTTTGGTGGACACTGGGGTAGAGAAATCTCTCTGCGCTTGTGTTTACCGTTCGCACAGTGGAGATCGGGAGACGACTGGGCTCATAGAATACCTTGCTGAGACGGCAGACTCCGCACTTCAGCGATATCCAACAGCGGAGCTTGTTTTTCTGGGGGACTTCAACGCCCACCACAAAGAGTGGCTGTTCCCATACCAGAAAACTGACCATGCTGGGCGAGAGGCCCGCAAGCTAGCATTGGCGCTAGATCTCACTCAGCTGGTGGAACAAGCGACGCGAATACCGGATATCGCTGATCATACACCCAATTGCCTGGACCTACTGCTGACAACTGATCCACACAGACACTCGGTTTCAGTCTCGGCTCCACTGGGATCGTCCGACCACTGTGTAGTGAAATCCGTATCGATCTACTCTTCTCCGGATAACACCCTTAGGGGTACGAGGAGGGTATGGCGATACGAGTCAGCAGACTGGGACGAGATGCGAGCTTTCTTTTGCATCATACCCGTGGCGGCAGTTATGTTTCTCTTCGAAAGACCCCTCATGCGTCGCTGATGCGATCACAGCTGTTATCCGGCAGGGAATGGAATATTTCATTCCATTTTCCGACATCCCGCTCGATTACAAAGCCCGACCTTGGTACAATGCGGACTGTGCTCGAGCTGAGGCTCGGAAACAGTCAGCTTACCAGGCTTGGGTAAAAGCTCGAGATCAAAAAGTACGAGCGCGAAAGGTGCGACCAAAGAAGAGAGCATATAATACAGCCGCCAGGTCTTGCAAAAGGGTGCTGCGAAAAGCTAGGTTCGACCATGTCAGCCGTATTGGGGCGAAACTTGCATCTTACCCACAGGGTAGTAAGCAGTTCTGGTCCCTGTCGAAATCAGTCGAATCTAACTTCTGCCTTCCTACACTACCTCCAATGCAGAAACCTGATGGGTCACTTGCCCACACCGCAACAGAGAAAGCAAATTTATTTGCCGATCTGTTTGCAAGCAATTCACGTCTAGACGCTGGCTCGAAACATCCACCCACCATGCCTCACTGTGATTCTTTGATGCCAGAGATCACAGTGCACAACAAAGAGGTCCGTAGATCCCTTCTTGGTCTAGACGTGAACAAGGCCTGTGGCCCAGATGGCATACCAGCAAGAGTGCTGAGATATTGTGCGCCTGAGTTGTCTCCCGTACTGACGCGACTGTACCGCCTCTCTCTCACGACAAAAATCGTACCAAAATCTTGGAAGCTTGCCAATGTGCAACCAGTACCCAAGAAGGGTAGCCGTGAACCCTGGTAACTACCGACCGATCGCCATCACTTCCGTACTCTGCAAGGTTATGGAAAAAGTCCTAAATTGCAAACTGCTTTCATACCTAGAAGACAATGATCTTCTCAGTGATCGTCAATATGGCTTCCGCCGGGGACATTCAACTGGGGATCTTCTAGTGTATGTAACGCATTGCTGGGGCGAAGCCATCGAAAACCACGGCGAAGCAATCGCAGTGTCGCTGGATATTTCGAAGGCTTTCGACAGGGTTTCGCATGCGAGTCTGCTGAGCAAGCTTCCAGCGTACGGTATCCCCACTGGCTTCTGTAGCTGGGTGGCTGACTTCCTGAGAGAACGGTCGATCCGAGTAGTCATTGACGGCTGCTCCTCTGACTTCAAGGCCATTGACGCCGGAGTTCCTCAGGGGTCTGTGCTCTCTGCGACTCTTTTCCTGCTGCACATTAATGACCTGCTATCTTCAGGTATTGTTGGGTACGCAGATGACAGTACTGTCACGGAGAAGTATCTGTCTAGTGCAGGAGCCAGTGGAGTTGAGGTCCAAAGACTGAGAGAGGCCATGGTTGAGCGTACGAGCCTGACGTTAAGTAATGTCTCCCAGTGGGGCGATGACAATCTCGTCAGCTTCAATGCCTCTAAGACGCAGGCGTGTCTTTTCTCTACAAAAAGGAGTCCTTTCACCCTTTCTCCTACTTTCCGAGGTACATCTGTTCCAGTGACCGACACTCTACAACTTCTTGGCATGGAGTTGTCCTCTGACCTCAACTTTGGCACCACCATCGAGTCTAAGGCTCAAATTGCAGCTAGAAAGTTGGGCGTCCTGAATAAAGTCAAGCGGTACTTCACGCCTGGACAGCTTCTAACTCTTTACAAAGCCCAAGTCCGATCTTGCATGGAGTACTGCAGCCACCTTTGGGACGGCTCGGCGAAATACCAACTTCCTGCACTAGACTCGGTGGAACGCAGAGCCAAGAGAATAATAGGCGATAAAAAACTGGTGGCGTCCAAGCTGCACAGCCTGGTTCACCGCCGCAAAGTTGCTTGCCTATCGGTCTTCTACAGATTGTACTTCGGAGAGTGTGCTCATGAGCTGCATGAGCTCATACCACCGTCACCTTTCTTCCATCGGACATCCAGACGCACGGCCGGCTACCATCCGTTCTTAGTTGATATACCCATAATCCGCACTAAGCGCTTCTCATCATCTTTTATAATGCGCACAGCTAAAGATTGGAATTCCCTGCCTGCGTCTGTATTTCCGAGTGCATATAACCTGACTCTCTTTAAGTCCAGAGTGAATAGGCATCTTCTGGGCAAGCTCGCTCCATCGTAGATCCCATCTATGCTCTACAGCAAGATTGGGTTCAAGAGTAAGCCCATATCGAGTAAAAAAAAAAAAAAAAATCTCTGTTGTTGTTACAGGAGTAAGTCCATTATTGATGTCATATCTACTAGTAGAAGGCTACGGAACGGCATCAACTCACTTCCCGGTGTGGTATTTAGTTCTGTGGATATTAAATAGCAAGGTAAAATTGGAGTTCTTTTTTGTAAATTTAAATTTTCCACCACTTGTAACTTTGTATTATACGACGTACAGAATAAATAAATACGGCTACAAAAATAATTGAAATTTTGTTATCTTTATACTTCTCATAGACATTTTTATCATAAAGTCAACTGTTGAAGCATTAAAAAGAACAAATTTTATACCCTTCAATTCAACGGTGCGACTGATGCTGTGACTACTTGAGGTCGAAAACTTAAATTTTTCATGATTAGCTTGTATTTAAGCATTACAAATTAAAACATTTTGTACACCACCTTTTCTAGGGCAAAATACCTGCATATGAGCTATTTAATACATTACATACATACATTTGAATACCATCTGGTGGTGAGTTAGACCAGCTCAACAAAAAAACAGACTGGTAGCAACAAGCTAGAAACCTTATAAACGTTAGTACGTTCAAAAAACTAAAAAAATGTGCACCTCGTCCTACACAAAAAAAACTACAGCAAAATATTTATATTGGACAGGATAAATTACATGGTTCACTACAAGAAAAATCAGCAAAATTAGGTGTAAGAAGGAAAAAAATATTACGAAAATAATGTCTGATTTTCCCTCCAATCCTTAGCTTGATTTGCTTCATATCACACAAGATTTTGGTTATTTCGTTTTATTTTAATTAGGTATTTATTTAATTAAACCATTGTTTCAAGAAATGTTTGGACTTTTAAATGTATAATACAGAGGCATTTTTCAAACTGCATAATAGTGCAAGATTTTTTCAGTATTTTTCCTAGGTTAAGGGGATGCCGTTCGAATGAAAAACTTCGGAGAGAGCCGATCGGGCCCGTACGTGAACACTCACACATAGAAAAATAGCTTTACAGAGTAGGCTGAACGTCAGAGTAAACATTACCTGCTATTTTATCTTAAAGAAATAATTAATGTAAAAAAGTAAATACTATTTACGATCATACATAATATTTAGTTTATAAATACCTACCTAAACTTTTGTTCTAAATAATATTTACAAACTTTATTATTAATTAACGAAATATTGGTTTTATTGAAAAGCAAACCTAAGTTTTAAATTGCAGAAAAGGTATTTAGGTAAGGAATGTGAAACACAGGCCAGTTTAATTGAACATAGGCAATCTAAATAATAGAGTACACTATTTTTATTGTTCTACATTAATTTTGAGTAATCATTGACATGGATAACCTTATTATTCCTAGGCATACTAAC